>JAPPVO010000029.1:49882822-50575322 GCA_030407325.1 Camellia japonica
TACCCGGATTAGAGAGAAAACGACTCACCACACCAACAACGTGAGCAATATCCGGCCTTGTACAAACCATGGCATACATTAAAGAACCAACTGCTGAAGCATAAGGAACTTTCAGCATCTCTTCCTTGTCTTTCTCACTTGTAGGACATTGATTCGAACTAAGCTTGAAGTGACCCGCAAGTGGACAACCAACCGGCTTTGCTTTATTCATGTTGAACCTCTCAAGAACTTTCTCAATGTAGCTTTCTTGAGACAACCAAATCAGCCCCTCTTTGCGATCACGAACAATCTTCATACCAAGTATTTGCTTTGCCGGTCCCAAATCTTTCATAGCAAAAGATTTACTCAACTCTAACTTCAACTTGTTAATCATGGTAGAATCTTGACCCACAATTAACATGTCATCAACATAAAGCAAAAGAATAATAAATTTACCATCTGGGAAATTTTTCACAAACACACAATGGTCAGAAGTGGTTTTAGAAAAACCATTATTCATCATGAAAGAGTCAAATTTTTTGTACCATTGGCGCGGGGCTTGCTTAAGACCATACAAACTTTTCTTCAACTTGCAAACAAATTTCTCTTTCCCTTTTTCCACAAAACCTTCTAGTTGTTCCATGTAAATTTCTTCTTCAAGATCACCGTGAAGAAATGCGGTCTTCACATCAAGTTGCTCAACTTCAAGGTTCATACTTGCAGCTATGCCAAGTACAACCCGAATAGAAGACATCTTCACAACCGGCGAGAAAATCTCGTCAAAGTCAATACCTTTCTTTTGCCCAAAGCCTTTCACAACAAGACGTGCTTTGTACCTCAGATTCTTGCTATCATTCTTCAATTTGAAAACCCACTTATTTTTCAGAATTTTCCTCCCTTTAGGCAACTTCACTAAATCATAAGTGTGATTTTCAAGTAAGGAATCCATTTCCTCTTCCATGGCCTTTTTCCAATTACCTTTCTTTGCATGCTCAATTGCTTCTTGGTAGCTCTCAGGCTCCCCTTGATCAGAAATCAACACAAATTCATTGGGAGGATACTTTCTTGAAGGTTGTCGGTCCCTTATAGATTTCCTCAACTCAAGTTGTGGTGGCGGTTCTTGAGTTGGATGCTCTTCCTCAATTTCTGGCTCAACTTCATTAGGATTAGCATCATCCTCTACATCTTCAATAGGTGGCTGCACATCTCCCCCATTTTCATCATCCACCGAAGATGAAGGAGATGGATCCATGTCAATGAGATCACTAGTTTTTGGTTCCGGTTGATCACCTTTGCCAAAGTCTTTAATTGTTTGGTCTTCAAGAAACACAACATCACGGCTTCGAATGACTTTCTTGTCGACCGGATCCCACAATCTATACCCGAATTCATCACGCCCATAGCAAAGAAAAATGCATTGTCTTGACTTACTATCAAGCTTGGACCTCTCATCCTTTGGAATGTGAACAAAAGCTCGGCAACCAAACACTTTCAAGTGCTCATAAGACACATCTTTGCCGGTCCAAACTCTTTCTGGAACATCACCATTCAAAGGATAGGAATGAGACAAATTGATCACGTCAACCGCTGTCTTCAATGCCTCACCCCAAAAGGATCTTGGCAATTTAGCTTGTGAAAGAAAACACCTTGTTCTTTCCACAATGGTGCGGTTCATCCTCTCGGCAACGCCATTTTGTTGAGGAGTCTTCTTAACTGTCTTTTGATGCCAAATACCTTGGCTGCGACAATACTCATCAAATGGCCCAATGTATTCACCACCATTGTCTGATCGGATGCACTTCAATTTCTGCCATGTTTCTCTTTCAACCATGGCCTGAAAATGCTTAAATACTTCTAGAACTTGATCTTTAGATTTTAATAGAAAAGCCCAAACTTTCCTTGAATAATCATCAATGAAAGTAACAAAATAAAGTGCACCACTATGTGTTCTAACTTTTAAAGGACCACAAACATCCGAATGAATCAACTCCAAAACATTTTCTTTTCTAGAAACAACATTTTTATGAAAAGAAACTCTATGTTGTTTACCCGCCAAACAATGAACACAAGTTTTAAGATGTGTACCTTTCAAACCGGGTAGAAGCTCTTTCTTGAACAAAACTTGCAGCCCCTTTTCACTCATATGCCCAAGTCGCTTATGCCACAATTCGGTAGAAGTATCATCTTCAAGTGCATTGACAACACTTTTACAAATTTTTCCTTGCATCGAATAAAGTGTATGAGTCTTCTTGCACTTGGCCACCACCAAAGAACCCTTTGTGAGCTTCCATATTCCATCACCAAATTTGTTGTTGAAGTTTTCATCATCTAGCTTCCCAGTAGAGATCAAATTGAGGCGAATGTCGGGAACATGCCTCACATCTTTAAGCAACAACTTGCAGCCCAAATTTGTTTCCAAGCAAACATCACCCATGCCAATAATCTTGGACAAACCTTCATTACCCATTCGAACAGAACCATAATCTCCTTCGGTGTAGGTAGTGAAGAAATCAACTCGAGAAGTCACATGAAAAGAAGCATCGGAATCAATCACCCAATTGCTCTCTTGGCCCACAAAATTGATACAATCATCTTCACAAACAACCATGAGATCATCGGTAGTAATTGCCGTTGTGTCTTCTTGCTTCTTATCCACACTTTTGTCACGCCTTTTCTCTTTGTTCTTGAGCTTTCGGCATTCCCGCTTCATGTGCCCTTTCTCATGGCAATAATAGCACTCAATGTCTTTCTTTGAAAAAAAACCATCTCTTGACTTGTCATGGCTTTGATCACGACTATGAGAAGTCTTACTTCTCCCCCTTGTTTTGCTTCGGCCTCTCACAACAAATGCTTCTGAATGAGAAGAACCCACTGATTTTCTTCTAGTTTCTTCATTCAATAAGCTACTAGTGACTTGGCCCATTGTGACAACTCCATCAGGTGCCGAATTACTAACTGTCACAACCAAAGTCTCTCAACTTTCGAGCAAAGAACTAAGTAGCATCAAAGCCTGTAACTCATCATCAAAAACAATTTTCATAGATGCAAGTTGGTTAACAATACTCTTTATTTCATTCAGATATTCCGGAATAGGGCTGCCCTCTTTATATTTTAAATTAACCAACTTACGAAACAGAAAAGCTTTATTTGTGGTTGATTTCCTATCATAAAGGCCTTCTAATTTTTTCCATAAATCATGTGCTGAAGTTTCAGTAGTAACATGATGAAACACACTGTCATGAATCCATTGACGGATAACACCAACGGCTTTTCGATTAAGCCCATTCCATTCATCATCTTTCATACCCTCGGGTTTGCCACTATCTCTCTCAATAGGCCCATATAAATCTTTACAAAATAATAGGTCCTCCATTTTAGTTTTCCAAGTTACCCAATTGCTTCCATTGAAACTAGACATGCGACCCATATTCCCCTCCATTGATTTACACAAATAAATAAACCCCAATAAACCGTAAGCTCTGATACCAGTTGTTAGGGAAAATATGTGATTCCCCACAAGTAAATCAATCAATGGGAATAAAAACTAATGCAGAAAAATTAAATCAAAGGCAACACAAGAATTTTACGTGGTTCCCTCAATGTGAGGTACGTCCACGGGATCGAAATTCGATTCCACTATCAACCAAATAATTTCCAAACGATTACAAACGAGACACTAATGGTCTCACAAACCACCCTTAAGTGAATTCCAAATAATCACAAATAAACAAAGAGGAAAGACCTCACCAAATAGATGAACAAAAATCTTCCGAAACGACTGGGGAGACCTTCATATTCGAAAGTTATGACAAGACTTGGCGCAGTTTTAGGAGTGATTTTGCCTACAGCCTTCTCCTGTTGCCATCAAGTTTTAGCACTTTATCAGTTGGTATCTGATCAAATTCTGTCTTATCTAGTGGGTTGTTTAATGTTTCTTATGTTTATGAGCTTCAATTGCGTTTTGTTGTACTATTGAGGTTAGTGCAGTTGTTGCTTGTACATTTTACTGTCAGTGGGCTTGCGCAGATCTTTGTAATTGCCATAATTGCCTAGTCAGTATTTTAGCGCTTTGCTTTCTGTCAAATGAGACAAATCTTCTTGTTGTTACTGCCTGACTTAGCTGGGTGGATATGAAGCTCCTTAATATTACTCACACTGGCCTCAATCACAAACCTATTCTTAAATAATCTGTGGAAATTTTGTAAGGTATATTTATGTTGTTATTTATCTATTTTATTTGTGTGGATTTATTTATTTATTTTATACATTAAATTATTTTTTGACTAAAATATATTCCAACATATTATTAATCAAAAAAAAAAAAAAAAGAAGAAGCTCATTTTCAAAATAAATAAAATGAGAATATGACAACTAATAGAAAAGACGTCCTTAAATATAAAAAAATAAAAAAGTGTTCGAAAATTTTCCCCAATTAATGTTCTCTAATAGACGCGACATTTCATGCCACATGGTTTAATGTATTTGCCGGTAACTGGAGAATCTTTAGGCATGTGTTCATTACTCAAGGAAAAAAAAATATGCATAAAAATATAAATAAATAAAGACAAACAAATTATTCAGATTATATAAAAAAGGGCGTTCGGGCAGTAAATTTATTTTTTAATTTTTTTTTTTTTTTGGGTGGGGCTGAAGCCGAAACTTACGAGCAGACCCAAGGCCAACTGACCTAGAGTATCTTCCTCTATCTGTCGAGTCAAATCTTCAGGAGGGAGAACAAGAAATTCATGTTGGATCATTCGATGAAGAGCATTCTTGGTAAGGACATCCACGCACTTGTTTGCCCCACGCCAAATAGGTTGGATATTACAATCCCAATTACGGGCCAATACCTCCCTAATTTCTTGACAAACATTGAAGGAGGAATGAACCATGACAGAAGACTTTAAAACAGACAGAGCCTCAATGCAGTCAAATTCAACAATCACCTTGCGATACACCATTTGCCAAACCAATTGTAGTCCGAGCCAGATAGCCTATAACTCTGCAACAATAACAGGGACTGATTCGATGTGGTGCTGAAAACCACCAATCCAGCTACCTTGATTTGATCGAATGATCCCTCCTATACCTGCTAAGCCTTGCATTGCTAAAATAGAGCCATCAACATTGACTTTAACCCATTGAGGAGAGGAGGGAAAAGACCAAGGAACATGTATTACGCCATGGCTACCCTTGAAGACAATTGTGGTTCAAACTTTTTCAAACTCACTGACCCACCCCTTGATGATATCAACGAGATGAAGAGATACAGAGAAATTTGGAACATGTAATCGTTTGTCATGCCAAAACCAAAGTGAAGAGAGAGAAGGCATAAAGATCAACGCCCAGTCAATATAGGATGTAGACCAAGGTGGAGAGGTGAGATTAAGATTAACCCACTTAAGCAAAGGAAGTGTAAAGAATTGAAGCCAACAAGAGAGATGAATAAGCTCTTTCCACACTTTCCTTGGCATTTCACAATCCCGCAAGGCATGGAGTGTAGTCTCACTGTAGTACCCACAAAAAGGACATGTTGAATCAGAACTCAAACCTCTTCATAACCGAAGGGCATTAGTGAGAATATGATCATTTCGGACCAGCCAAGCAAAGTGCTTCCATCGACTAGGACCATGGTGATGCCAGAGAGACAGCCATCATTGAGTACCCGCATGACTAGGAAGGGAAGACCTGATCATAGTATATGCCGATTTGGTGGAAAACATACCTGAAGGAAAGAGTTTCCAGATTTCTAGATCACTAGTATCACTGTGGGGTCGAAGAAGTACTCCCTAAAGAAGGTCCACATAGAGACGAGGTAAAAGGGGCGGGACAAAAGGGGCCAATCCCAACCATTACCATCAATTCAATCACCTTTCTTTATAACTCAGCCTCAGAAAGAGTGACAGAAATAACTTAGGCTAATGGTAGCTTTCCTATAACCAAACATCACTCTAGAAGTTGATGCTTTTCACATCTTCCACCCGCAATTTTAACCCATTTTTAAGAACTTGAGCTCCTTTATTAATACTTCGCCAAGTATACGAGGAGTTTGAAGGGTAGGGATCCCAAACTTGCTTATCTTATCCTAAATATTTCTTGCCCAAAGCCTAGGCCCAAGGAGAGGTATTGTGTTGAGTTAGCTGCCATCCTACCTTAGCAAGTAAGGCAAGGTTCATATGTTTCATACTATGCAAACCAAGCCCTCCTTCGCTTTTTGGCTTGCACACATTATCCCAAGCAACCATGGACAATTTTTGGTATTGATCATCTCCTCTCTATAGAAAGCGCCTATGATTGCGATCAATGGCTGTACAAATAGAGGTGGGGAAAAGAGTGGACTACATTGCGTATGCAGGGATAACAGTGGTGATAGACTGTATAAGGGTTGCCTTTCCCGCCAAGGACAACTTATGGGTGTGATGTCTATGAATGCATGATGATTACTTCGGGCAAAGATCATGCATGGAAACTGTGATGAGTAGTGGAAGAGGGGTGTATACCGGTTGTGTAGATATACAAAGAGAGAAATAAAATTGAACAAAAACTCCTTTTATTCAATCACAAACAAATTATACAAAACAGAGCAAACTATCTGTAAGCTCTCATACTTTCTAATCTCTTAGAATTCTTCTTATCTGTAGATGTTGTGTTTCGCCCAACCACACAACCTATCTATTTATAGATTTCACAAACGTGTGTAAATCGTGTGTGCTACAGTGTGTCTTCCTCTTTAAGCTTTACCAACGGAGTTTCCTTAAAGCTTCCCTTTCCTTCCAATTGTTTCCATTTTCTTCTTCATTTTGAACTTCTCTTCTTTACTCTTGAATGCTCTGGCAACTTCTTCTCTTCTTTGGAATTCACTATCTTCAAACTCAAATTGAGTCTGTTCTTCCAACATCTCCCTCAAACTCAATTTGTTGGATTCTCTACATGATACCTCATATCTGCTCATGGATGACCTCTTGTCTGGTCTTTGTAGTCAATCCTCTATTGAATTCTATCTCTTTTTGAACAATCTTTTGTTGTTCGGTGCTGTCAACCTCCTGTTGACGTCTTCTCTCTTGTCTATAACCTCTTCCTCGCGGTACATGTCCTCTGTTAAGATCTCTTCCTTGCAATATATGTCCTTTGTTAGGACCTCTTCCTTGTGGAGTAACCCTCTGTTGTCCTCTCTTGTCAATCCTCTATTGACGTATGTCTCTTGGAACAACCAGCTGTTGTTCTTTGTCTCTAGAAACAACCATCTGTTGTTTATCTTGCGGAACAACCACATGTTGTCCACTTGTGTCAATCATCTGTTGACTCATCTCTCTTCAGTGTCTTACAGCAACCACCTGTTTGCTTGTCTCCTCTACGATATCTGGGATGTCTTCTATCACCCATCTATAATGTCTTCTTTGTTGTATTCTTTAACTTTCGCTTCGAAGAATATTTTTCTTATTTCATCTCTTCAAATAAAATTTGTAAATTGATGGTATGAAATTTGCAACATATGACCATATAGAAGTATCCGAAATGCTCCAAATTGTTGGAAAACACTATTGGATCATTGAGATTGGATTTCGAATGGATTAGAGATTTAGCCAAAATAGATTGGACAGTTCAGATTACGATTGCACCTTAACTGTGTCACACAGAATAATTCCTATATGAATTCCGTGCAAGTAACATCAGCAACTCACTCTGGCTTAGCGGCTCGGCTCCTCTGCGGCTTGGCTTGGCTTCAATGGTTTGTCAAATAAATAATGGAACTTGTGGGTTGGTGATTCAAACCCTTACATTATTGTTTGAGAAGAAATATTGAACCACTTTGCCACAATAGAAGCTTTGCCTTGTATTTCTCAAGTTATACCTTTTAACTTGACTTTCACTTTGTATTTCTCACTCGTTTTCTTCCTCTGGTTCACGTGTGCAGCGCGTTTCTGTATGTAAGAAAGGCTTCATCGGCGCGTGTTAGCTTATGTGGGCTCCTCTTGGCTTGATTTTCGATGCAATGTTTTTTTCTCTGTGCTCGTCTCGTTGCAAGCTTTAACATGGTGTAATCAAATTTGGATTTTGACCACTTCGAAATTTAGGAAAATTTTGAAAACACCTCTGTTCGTCTTTGTTTTTTGAGTTTTTTGGCTCAAATTGGCTCTTCTAGCTTTGATACCACTGATGAGTAGTAGGAGAAGGGTGTATACCGGTTATGTAGATATACAACGAAAGGAATAAAATTGAACAAACACTCATTTTATGCAATCACAAACAAATTATACAAAATAAAGCAAATTCTGTGAACTCTCATACTCTCTACTTTCTTAGAATTTTCCTTATCTGGAGATGTTGTGTTTCTCCTTGGAGATTACATTTTTTTCCCATTCTATCTAAAACAACCACACAACCTATTGTGGACACCCCATTTTTGACCTCTCATAAGGCTCGAGCGCTCTTTTCGGTACACTCGATGATGAAAGTGGTATTGTGCGCGGTTCGAGATCTCAACGAAGGGGCCATGTTTAAGCTCCGAAACAATCCCAAACCTTCCATATTTCCATTGATTATACCCAAGAAATCCATTTTTACACATTGTGCCGCCCTATACTGAAGCTGAATAGGGGAACATATTGAGGCCTGGCCGTGCCTCAGTGAGGGCCGACCGTGGCTATTGAGGGCCAGCTGTGCCTTAGTAGTGAGAAACACTGTTCTGGGCAGGAGGCTGCCAGCTGTCCATATTTGAAGATATTTATGACCCCTCTTGCTCAAATTCTATAAAAACAACCATATATCTCTGTTTTGAGGGTTGAACAATTTCTACAAAGCCTCTACACCACCTTGAGAGCTCCCTTTTCTCCTTCTTTTTGTGCAAGCAACACTTTGAGCTAGCCTATCACCTTGAACCTATATCCATATACCATATATACTTTCACACCTTAGCCTAGGAACCTTGGTTGAGCCTTGAACACCATAATTCAAGTTTGAGAGTGTGGTGAGACTTAGTTTGATTCATAGCAAAAACTTACTTCCTTGAGAGGTATAAGCTTGTCATGCTCTCTTTTACTTCTTGTTTTGATTCTTTGCTCTCTAAACTAATTTTCAGAGTTAAAAAAGGGCTAAAAATCATGCTTTGAGGTTTTAAAAGTAGAGGGGTTAGCCACCCCTTCTTGTTCTTGCTTACTAGTCTTGTTTTCTCTCTTTCATGATTAGCTTTTTAGGTTCTTTTCATGCATTCTAAGTCACTGTTATTCATCTCATGAGGGCTGTTTTGGGGCTGTTTTAGGTTATTAACTAGTTCATGCTTTGATTAGCTTGGTTGTTGTCTCATAAGTTTGCCTACATAGCATGTTGTACATTGTTCTGAGCTTTTCTTTAACTCATTTCCATGTTTAAAAACCTCATTTTAATAATCATCTTGCCATTCATCTTTTTCATTTGAGAGTTGTTTCAATCGGTTGACGGTTATTCAAAACGTGAACTAGCGATTTACGCTTAATGGCTTAATCTCTACGGAGGTTCATTGCCAACGATATAGTCTCTTTTTCATGTCATTTGGTGGACGTAATCTTTAGTGGACATAACAATCATCTTGGACTTAATGAATTAAAGGAATGAATTTGGCTTAAAATGAACCAACCCACATAAAGAAAATGAGTTATATTACTTGGGGTTCAGCCGAACGTTATGTCGAATCCATTGGGTCAAGGGTTATCTTACATCAATTCATCATGTTTTGATGAATCTTAAAGCATCTCTACCTCTCTCTTTGAGTTCACTCTATGATAGAAGGGAGGGGTGGTTGTTGTTCCTTTCATTTATTAATTTTTGTCCAAAATTGTACTTGAAATCATCAAGCAATCAAATTGCTCATTGATGGTTTTGGAAATGACTCCAACCTTTTCTCGAGGCTTTCCCATGACAGAGAAGTGTGAGAGAGACAAACAGAGCCCAGAACACTCTGTTTGCACTGTTTTCACTTCAGAGCACAAAACAGAATTTTGCATGAAATTGAGGCACGACCGACCTTCTTTAGGCTTGGTCGGGCTTCATTGAGGGCCAGTCTGTCATCAATGTTTGGTTAGCAGTGTATTTTTGCAGAAAATAGAGGGCAGTGGCTGAAGGTGAAATAGAGCAAGCCTGGGCAGACAGAGTTGTTCTTGGACATTGTGCATGTGCATGCAATCCTTGTGCATTCTTGCTTACATCTTGGTCATTGTTGTAAATAATTAATTAAATTATTATTGTTTTTTATAATTAGTTTTGTTAATTATGAGTGTTGTAATTATTATTATTGTTTATTCGTAATTGTTGTAGCTAATTAGCTTAAATAGTTAGGTTACTTATCATAGTTATCCTTGTTGTAATAGCATAGTTAGTTAGTTAATCCTTCGCTTATTAATTCATTCGGCCTTGTAATAATTAGTTTAATTTGGACTTTTGAACTTTGATTCGCACCCTCTTGCACGAGGGCAGCTATGTAATAAGTTGTATGTCTTCCAACCCCACGTCTTTCTCCCTTTTACTTATTTGCTTACGATGGTTAGTATAGGACATCATTTTTTGAATTAGCATTCTTATGCTTTGCATCCATTGTCTTACATACATCCAAGGTTCGGCTCATCATGCTAACCCAATATCAAATGTTCAAATTCATTTATTGAATATGTACTTTATCGTATGTCTTGAATGAAATCATAAGCCATGCTCATAGCCGAGCCGACAAAAATACATAATGTGCGCGTTGTATTAGTCATATTGCATTAATTAGGAGCATGCATATTTTTCTAATTATTTTGCTTTGTTTTGGCTTGGAGTACTAGGTGAGCAATTTTGTGTTTTAGCATATCGGATACGTGTGTTTGTGTTACCATGTCCAAGCATGCTTCCATGAGGCTAGTTGCTTAAATGATATAATTGTTTGAATGCCTGTAGATGAAGGCACTTGAATTGGGATAATTTGATTGAATGTCCATTTTAAGCTCACTTGTTCAAGTGGCATATTAACAAAACATTTTCAAATAAAACACAAAATCAAATGTTCCGATTCTTGTAAATTAGTCTATACCTTGTGTGCATCACATAGTAAAATAGCTAAAAAATCAGAATAAGAGCATATAATGTAAATAAGAATCATATCATGATTAGTAGAGGCCGATCTTTGATCGGGCAAGTGGGGTGCTCAATTCATGACCTTCTCCTCTCGTACTTAAGTTCCCGAGCCGAGACAATTTGGTGATGACGAACTAATGGCCTTTGGCACGAGTCTTGGGTTTCCTAAATTTTCTAAAAATATTTAGGTGGAGACTCTGAAATATGGCAAAGTAGTCCATTTTTGGCATTTGAGTCAAACATTGATTTTCCAAAAGATTTATCGGATTTGGACTATTTGATGTTTATCTATTTCATATTGCACTTGTGAGATTAGATTCAGAACTGCGGGAATCCGAACTGTAGGGCTATTCGTCTTCTGAAAGGAGCACGGAAAGTTGAGTTACAATTTCTGGCGACTCTGCTAGGGATTTATAGAACTTGACTTGAAACTCATAATGCGAAATTTTATTTTCACTTATATGTTCTTTGTATTGCATTTGCATGGTTACTTTAAGTCACTGTGTTTTCCGTCTGCTATTCCTAGACGGTTTGCTGGAGGCTTGCCCAAAAGGCTTGCAAAAGGCTGATCGGTCATGGGCTTTGCCATGTTGGAAACACAACCCTTGGATCAGGGTTAGCGCTGTAATGCTTGATCCACCTTTCACTTCTCGGTGTTAGGTGTGAGAGGTATATTAGGTAATCTTGCCGAGGTACCCTTTCAACCATTTGACCAAGTTGCATATAGTAAAGCTATAGTGACTATTCCAACTTAGGACAAGATGCCACTTATTTGCAGGTGTTGTGAGAATCGTTGTTTGAAATAGTGCAGCCTAGATCATGCCAAAAATCTAGGACAGGGTAACCCTACCCCCTCATAGGGGTGTTTTGGTTCTTTTTACTTGATATGTGCTTTTACAGTGAGACTGTACAGGATGGTTCATATCAATATAAGTGTGAGAATAGAGTTCAGTAGGGATTACAGTTCAGTTATGTGTTATGATTGTTGTAACTGAGGCCGAGGTGCTGTCCGATTTTGATATTGTTTTTCTTTTTTTTCTTTTTGCTAGGTAGTTTACCATAATAGCTTTAGAAAGGCCTGATATTCCCTGAGTTGTGTGGACTCGTTTTGGCAGGCTTTGCAAAGCTCAAGACCTTGTTGGTGGTCAGCCCGTGTTTGTCTCGCTTCTGTCAGTCACTTGACGAAGAAGAAATAGACAGTCAGTAGCATCAGTACAAAGTATTCCGCAAACACCTATCCGTTCTCACTCAATTAGTTCACCAGCATCTAGTTCACCCAGACCAGCAATGGCACAAAATACAGCACAAAACGCAGAGGAATTTGCTACCATGATGACAACTTTCCAAAGAACCATGGACATTGTAAACCAGAGGATGGCTGCACAAGATGAAATTATTGCTGATCTATGATGTACATCTGGGGCATCTGCATCGACTGTGCATCCGGTCTCGGCTGCTTAGCCAAACCCGGATCTACCCCCACCGGCTGAAAATCTGCCAATCCTGGATCCTCAGGACATGTTTCCCTCGGTTCTAGCTTGTCGGCCTCCAGTTTAACCTCCTGCAGGGATTTTTCCTTTTGATATCAATGAAATTGATCCGGGCTTAGTCAAGATTGCTAGGTTGGAGAAAGCATTGAAGAAATCCCAAGGCTTCAACTCCATTCCAAATATCGAAGATGGGTACACTAAGGCTTCGATCAGATGACCGGAGAAATTTAAGATGCCCCACATCGACAGATTCGATGGAAGTGGGGATTCGATTGCGCATGTCCGGTTGTTTTCAAATATATTGAGGCCTATGGGTTTGTCCAGGGCACAGAAGTTTTCCTTGTTTGGGAGAACCCTGTCCAATGTGGTAGCCATCTGGTACGGTAAATTGAAAGACTCAACAAAGCGGAATTGAGAGGAGCTGTTTGAGGCATTTGTCAATCAGTATTCATATAACACCCAGATAGAAATAACCATCAGTGAGCTAGAGGCAACTACCCAGAACCCCAAAGAATCATTCATTGATTTTGTCGCTCGGTGGAGAGCCAAGGCAACCCGAATGACAAATAGGCCTGCCGAAAGAGAACAAGTCCGACTAGTGGTCCAAAACCTTGAGCCAGACATGTTGCAGAGAATGATAGTGGCTTCGTTGTCTACATTTGCTTCCTTACATGAGCTGGGGATCCAGATCAAGAGTGCATTCAAAAAGGGTATTATCTACAGAACAAGCGAACCCGCAAGAAGGCCATTCTCTTGGATACCAATGCTAGCAGTAGCACTATTCCATGGCCTGCGGATATTAGTACTGTTGTTTCAACGGCCAAGATGGCTGATCCCTTTGCTACTACATAACCTCATAACCTTCACAAAGCACTGGCCCATCCCGGAATCGAAGAGTTTTTATTTCCCTCCATATGAGCCCAACCCCCGCCCTCAAGCTATTAATGCAAAAGGGGCATCTCAAGCCTCTCGATCCTCGTCCACTCCAGACCCATTGCCACTCAAACATGACCCTACCCAGTATTGTATCTTCCACCAACAACATGGCCATTCCACGGACATGTGCTAACGTCTACGTCATGAGATTCAGGATCTCATTGGCAACAAAGTCATCGCCCCACCTCCAAACCAAACGTAACAACCAACCCACTTCTTGCACATAACCAAGTCTCCCCCACCTAAAAACATTAACCACATCCATACACTACCGCCCACCTTCAACCCTAGCACATACATTACCTCATCCCACTTACCAAAACTAGAGGTGGTCATTCCAAAAGGCACAGACATGTGCATGATGGATTTAACACCACAAACGCAATCCAAGCCAGTGGCAGTAGAAACGGAGAAAGAGAAGAATGTATTAAAGACAGGGTCGCCTGATACCCGTGTCATAGAGAAGGGGGTTTCGTTCGCAGAGGAGTACATCCTAGTTTATACATTGTGGCCATCGATCAGCCGAAGCCAATAGTCATACTGCCGGACTTTCTTAGCATTAATGCTATCGGGGAAGACCAAATGGCGCAGAATCTGAATGAGTGGCCTGAGCAAGTCCTGAATGACTTAGCAAACCTAGAGGAGGATCTGGCAGAATTAAAAGAGGATCTGGTGGATCTTTACTTCTTCGAGAAAGAAGATACAAGCTGTGTGCAGATGGAATGGTGGGACCCGAGCCAGCCAGAAACAAGCAGTAGAAGGTTGAGTAAGGAAGAGTCCGACGTAGAGGAACAGATAAGAGAGAATGTGAAGGAAGAGGAAATCACCGCTATTGGCAAGGCTGAGGCTGCACCTCTGACTGAGAAAGAATAAGCACTGGAACAATTTCAAAGGGAAATGATAGAGGAGATTCAGGCGAAGATAGCTCTAGAATAAGACAAAGGAAAAGGGAAAGAAAAACTCGAAACAACGCTGGGTGATGCCCAAACTACCAGAAAGGTCGAATGAGACCCTAGCGACCGGAAAAGGATGTTGAGGAAGCTCAAAAAATATTAGGATTCAGAAACTGAGATTGTGGTGGAGGAAGAATGGTATGATGATGGGATGCATGATGTTAATATGCTTCGGATAGACCCCGATGCTAGCCTAGCCATGACTGCGGGAGAGTGGTGGGAAGACAGCAACCTAAGTCATACATACACCGACAAAAGTTGGAAGGTTAATAACCCAGATGACATCTAGTATATTGACAAGATCAATCATATGACCCAGAGCAGCCGGTACTTTAAACCTGTAGCATTAGATTAGCCAGAGACCTCTGACAAAGAGGCAGAGAGAGCAAAAGACAAGGATGTTGAGGAAAACCTGGTCTTAAGACAGCTCAAGAAGATTCAGTCCAACATATCAATCTGGTGGTTGATAATGGCATCTCGGGAGCATAGGCAAGCACTATTAGAGGCAATGAATCGGACTAAACTACCTATTGATACCACTGCCAACCAATTGGTATCGTTGGTAACATCTGTGGACGTTACGCCGATGATATCTTTTACAGCTAAGGAATTACCACCTGAGGGTGCCAACCACAACCGTCCATTATATGTAACCTTGGAAAGTTGAAAAAAGTGGATTCCAGTTGTGTTAGTAGATACCGGATCGACGATCAATGTGTGTCCAGTGAGAATTGCCTATGCCATCAGTTTGAGGCCGATTAACTTTACACCCACGACCCAAGCTGTCCGGGCTTACGACAATACAAGCCAAGATGTCATGGGAACGTTCAAAAGCTATATCTTAATCGGCCCGTCCGAACATGAGGTGGAATTCCATGTCATGGACGTTCCGGCCACGCTCAACCTGCTACTGGGAAGGCCCTGGCTACATCAGATGAAGGTTATATCATCAACAGTCCATCAGTTAGTGAAGTACCCCTTCAAAGGCAGGATTGCCACTGTGTACGGTAACTCTGCGATCCATCCTCCCTAGGGAACCACTGCACCATTATTGGAAATCATACATGGGGAAGAAGACGTGTTCCTTTCTGGCTTTTCTCTAGCAGAAGCCCGGTTGGTCCAAACCATCATGGTAGAGGGCGATGGAGCCTACATGAGTGCGCAATCTATTTACATGATGAACAAACAGGGGCATATCCCCGGATCGGGACTAGGCCAAAGTAGCAGACAGGGAAGTACTATTGCCAAGGAGATGAGTCATAACCCTCACGCTTTCGGGCTGGGATACAAACCTACCACTGTAGATTGGCAAAGGAAAGGGCAAGAGCTGAGAGAAAGGCTAAAAGCAAAGAGGACTGCGAAACAGTATGAGTTAGTCCACAAACCAATATAGGGAACCTTGAATGGATGTTTTTTCTACCAAGGGGAAGACTTCCCCTTTTGTGGATTCCTAGAGCCCTGGTATGACTGGGAGACAAAAATAAGGTATCCGGGATTCGAGATCTTTTTCGGACACCAACTACCAGAAAAGGAGGATGAACAAGCAGACCTGAGCCCTAGCGTAGGTCAAGGCAGGACTGCAAACCTGGACATCGAAGAGGAGGAGCTGTTGGGAAAAGCGCTAGCTGACTTACTAACAAGTTCTACTATTGGAGCTGAGACCACCAACTTGGGGAATAGTTTTACTATCTCAATGATCAGGGATAACCCAATAGCGGATTTCTCTAATCTTATCGTGGATGCATCTGAGGCTCCACACTTGGTCTGGAAGTTTGAGCAAGGCATCATCAACAATTCTGAATCAGATAGTGAGTCCGAATCAGATTCCACTGAGTCTATGGAGTCGAAGTCAAATTCGAGTTCCTCTGAGTCTGGTACTTCTGGGAGTGGTAACCCAGATACCAAAGTCCTGTCTAGGTCGTTGTAGACACGCCCGCGAGGGACCCCGCTACACGCTACAGTTCGGACTCGATTGTCACGGTTCTTAACCTGAACCAAAGAGTCCAAATCCGGCAAATTGTTTTGAGAAACAGATTTTTGAAAAGAAGTGCCAAACATGGACTGCTTTGCCAGATACAGAGTCGCCACCTAAATATTTTAATGGGGAAATTTAGGAAACCCTGACTCGGTGCCAAAGGCCACGTGCTCGTCATCACCAAAGTTGCCTCGGCTCGGGAACTTGGGTACGATTGGGGAAGGTCAGCTATGAGCACCCCTCTCGCCCGGTCCGAAGACCGGCCTCTACTAACCATGATATCTGATTTTGAAAACGTTATGTGTTCTTATTCCAGTTAATTAGCCTAGAATTACTATGTGATGCGCACAGCATACAAGTATAGACTAGATCGCCTAATTTGGAAACGAGCATTTCATATCCGTTTGTTTTAGAAAACGCTTTGGGATTTGCTACTCGCAAGTAGGCTAAAACACGGATTTCAATGAGTTGTTCCAACTCAAACAATTCAGCCTTCACCCACAGGCATTCAGGCAGTTTATCACATAAGCATCTAGCCACATAGTAAGCATGCTGTCATGATAGCATTCACACACATGCGATATGCTAAAGCATAAAAATACTTACATCGTACTTCGTGCCAAAACAATAAACTAGTTAGCAAACATGCATGGTCCTAGTTCATGTCAAATTGACTAATGCAACACATACAGGATGCAATTAGGGTAGGCTCGGCTAACCTAAACATGACATGTGAAATGCAATCAATTGATGCACGTATTCAATTTGGAATTGAAGTACAAATGCAGTTAGCATGATGTACCGAGCCCGGTGCATGCAAGACAAATGTATGGATGCACGCATGCATAGCATAAGGTATGCTAATTTAAACATGCCCTAATCTACCATCATAAGCGGGTAAATAAAAGGGAAGAAAGAAGTGGGGATTGGAAGACATGCACACACACGTCCACACTTATTACAGATTTGCCCTCACTCGGAGAGACCCAAAAGAATATACAGATAATTAACCTACAAGCTAATTAAAATATTACAGTCCATCTAATTAGTTAACAAATTAACTAAGCTAGAAGAAACAACGCCTCGGAAAGAGAGCCCAATGCAATGCATGCTCGGTCTTGCTCGGAAGTGCACTGCCATGCGCAATCTGCCTCTGTTTTCCCTGCTATACTCCTCTGAAGACTGCCAAAATCTCAAGGTTGCCTTTCTGAACGCTGTACAGTACCACCGGCTGGAGAGAATGGCCACCGGCCGTGGGAGATGTTCATCGGCTGAGAATGAATCCATCGGCCACAAATTGTTTGCCGGCCAGCACTCTGTTCAGTCGATCGGCAAAAAGTTCCTGCAGGACCTGTTTGACAGCAGCAGAGGACAGAGCTTTGCATGGCAATGCAATTCAAGCCATATATGCACCAATCATGTCCCTTGTCATGTTAGTGACTCAAAGGGACATGCTCCTTGGTTCTCGGACCATCAATCACGCATTTCCATGCGTGATGGCCCAAGGGACCAAGTGTGCACATTTTGATGTCAAATGCAATGCAAACCAACAAACCAAAGGGGCCCAATTCCTATCACTAGATCAAGGAACAAGGCATGCATGCTAGATGGAGTGCAACCTAAGGATATGAACTAGCATGCAACATGAGCATACAAGGTATACATGCAAGCATGCAAACAAACATGCAAGGTAAGCATGCAAGCAAGCATAGGATGGACTTAAACATGATTTAGGCAGCTCTAATTAGGCCCAAAACAGTGGCCAAAATGCTATGAAATGAGGACTAAACACACATACACACATGCACATGTTAAAGGGCTAATACTCAAGCACAAAAGGGCAACTCTCAAGCACACTTGAAAGAGGCATAACATGGACTAATGGCATGCAAGGTAAGCATACAAGCATGTTAAAGGGACTGAAATAACATGGCAAATGGTCCCAACCCACTAAATTAAGGCAAGGATGCATGCTATACATTCACACACTTAAGGCCAACAAACCAAAAATGCAAAGGGGCTATACTATGCATGCCAAAGTCGACCCAAACAACTAAGGACAGACTTCAAACATAGCAAAATAAGCACAAAAGCTTCACAAAGCCAAGCCTAAAACATGCTAGAACAATGGTTTATAACCTAAGGCATGTTAAGGCAACAAAATGGCATTACAAGGCATGTATGCTAAGCAAGCATGGTGTACCAAAACCAACATACAACAATGCTATTTCATGGAAAAATAAGCATAAATAACAGCCAAGGCATGGTCAACATGAGGCTTAGCTAGGTGCTCATTAAAGAGGCAAAAATGGCCCTTTTCAAGGACAATAAGAGGAGGGGGTGGCCCTCTCCTTCTTGGGACTTCAAGGCACCATCCTTACCACTGAAATCCCTCAAGATTTTAGTGGTGAGGAGGCCCAAACACCAAAGTCCCAGAGCTCACTCAAAATAGCACAAAAAGGGGCCTCTCAAGGCTTAAGAGGGGTCAAACACCTCCAAACCACAAAACACTCTTAACAAACTATTTAGAGGGCCCAAAAACAGAACTTTTTTATATTATACACTAAGCTCAAAAACAGTTCTAAGATAGGCAAAAATATAATGCAAGAATGGGGTAAAAAGGGGTAAGATTGTTACCCTTGAAGAACCTCTTCAACAATGGTGGACCAGCCCCTTCCTTGAGCTCAAACCAGCTCCAATGCTCCAATATCAGACCTCTGGCCCTTCAAGAACCAAGAAAATGTGGAACACTATGTGTTTGTGTGCAATAGTAAGCCTAAACACACACAATACAAGAGAATGAGAGATATAGATATAGGATAGATACAAAACCCTAAACCTAAAACCAGAGCTTCTCTCACAACTTTTCTCACCTTTTTTGTCCAACCCCAAAGCTAATGCATTGAATTATAATCATGCAAAGCAAGCATTATTTGATCATGAAGTACAAAAATAGAGCCAAGGCAGTCCAAAATAAGCACAATATCAGTTCCAAGCATGGTCCAAAAGTGCTCACATGAAGGGCTAAATCAACATGCAACCTAGGCTAGTAAGCATGGTTTACATGGCATGTATATGAAGCACAAGAGAGGTCACAAAACCAGCCAGAAACAGAGACATGGTA
The DNA here is from genome assembly GCA_030407325.1 of Camellia japonica. NCBI lineage: Eukaryota > Viridiplantae > Streptophyta > Magnoliopsida > Ericales > Theaceae > Camellia > Camellia japonica. The sequence continues at coordinate 49,902,365 of JAPPVO010000029.1, forward strand.
TGTCAAATAAACCCCAAATAACCACTGAAATGCATCCAATGCATGCAAAAATGATGAGCTCCTTTGGAGGGCCATGCAAGGGGTTACTCAACACATACAAGATAAACACTTAGCATGGAAAAACCAACTCTGGAAATCAATTATGACAGCCCTAAAACTCACCAAAAAGGCCTGAAATTGGTCAACAAAGCATGCAATGAAAGGTCCCCTTGAAAGGCCTTAACGAGGATTGCTCCACACATGCATGAGGGACATAAAATATGGCCAGAAGGGCCTCAGACAGAACCAAGGCAGACCTCAAAACTCACATAATAGGGCCTGAAAAGTGACTTCAAAGCATGCAAGATGGAGCCCCTTTGGAAAGCCAAAAAGGCCAACAAACAAGACAAGGAGAGAGGGGGGCACCCCCCTCTGATTTTAGCTCTCAAAAATACATCTAAGCCACTGAAAATCCACTGGATTCCAGTGGCTAAGAGGCCAAACCAAGGCCAATGCGAATGCTCTAATGCATAGCCCTAATCATGAGGAAATGAAGCATGCCAAGAGGAAAATGACCCCAAACAGAAAAATTCCCTTAATCAAACTTCAATAAGGGCTCAAAATAAGACTTTTTTTAGTTCATGGAAAATCTCGAAAATGCTTTCAAGTAAGGCTAAGATATCATGCAAAATAAGCCCTAAAAGAGAGATGAAGCATACAAGGATGTAGAAGACCTCAAACAGAAAAGTATCCTTAATCAAACTTCAAGAGGAGCTCAAAATAAGACACTTTACAGTTTATAACAAAACCCAAAAATGCTTGCAAATAGGGCTAAGATAGGAAGCAAAAAAATGCAGGAAAAGGGGAAATGGAGACTTACCCTTGTAGCACAGCAATGCAGCAACTTCTGGACCAAGTTGGTGAACCTTCAGCCTCTATAAATCAGTCCCAAGGTGCTGGAATGAATGGTGGAGGTGGTAGGCTATGAGGTGTAGTGTAAATGACCAAGAACAAGGGTGTTTTGAGCTTGGATGAGAGAGATATGGAGAGTTGTATGTATATATCTCAGCTGGTTTTTTCTAACCCTTGCAAATGGAGATGGAGGCTTGGCTTTATAAAGGGAGAGAGATAAGGCTTCTTGGAGAAGCCTCAAGAGGGGTCCAAGCTTCTCAAAGAAGTTTCACCCAAAAGGGTCAAGCTTCCTCAAGAAGCTTGACAAAAGAGTCAAGCTTCCCTAAGAAGCTAAGCAAGAGGGTCAAAACCAACTTAAAAAGGGCAACCAAAGGCTCAAAATCTCGGACAGTGGGTCAAATGCTTCATAGTTGGCATAGCTGTGGAGCACTTGAGAAGGCCAAAAAGGAGAAGGTAGGCCGACCAGTTCAAGTGGTCGGCCAACCACTTGCCCTGGTCAGCCGACCAGGGTTCAAAAGGGTCAAGGTGAATTTCTGGTCAGCCATACCAGAATGGTGGCCTCCCAGATGAGTAGAATACAGCTGCAGGGTGAAAAACCAGAAAAAGTGACCTAGGAGAGAGGAAAACTAGCTTTTAGCAAGGTTCAAAAGGGTCAAGAAGAAATACTGGTCGGCCTACCCATATTGGTGGCCTCCCAGGTGTGCACAACACAATGATGGTATGAAAAACCAGAAATTATGGCTCAAAAGTGAGAAAAACCAGCTTTCTGTCAGAAAAATCGACTGGAGGAGAGAGAAAATAATTTTTGAAAGAATTTCTGGTCTCCCACCATCTTACCACCTTCCTAACAATGAAACAAAGGTCCACACCGAAAATGAACCCTAACCGATGCAAAACGAGGGTTCGGGGGCCAAAACGCGCGGCCTAGGGCCTTGAAAACAGGCTGTTAAGCACCGAAGGTGGCGTACGACCACGAAGGTGGTCTCCCGGGCCACAGTGTCCCTCTAAGGAGAGGAAACAAGGAGTGCACCAAAAAGCGGAGCAAACGGAGGTAATTAGGCAGTCCCGAACCGAGGCACACAGCCGACGGCTCTGAAAACTGGAAATTGGCCTCCAAACGGGAAAAATGGCCTATGACCACGAAACGTAGCCTGCGGCCACTGAGAGATAGTCTATGAGACCTCTCCCTCCCTTCGGGAAGAGAAAACAGAGAAAACAGGACCCGGTTCGCAAACCGAGGCAAAGCACAAAAGAGCCCCGAAGTCCGGAGGCAAGGCTCGCAGCCGAGACTCTGAAACTCCAGAACGAGCACAATATGCAACATCACCGAGCGCTCAATTGGTGACGTCTGAGTCTTAAGGTCGGTCAAAAATGGGGTGTCTACACACAAGCAATATGCGATTTACTAGGCTCGGTTACTAATATTGGCATATGAACCGAGCTCAATACATGCAAGACAATGAATGCAAGGCATGAGAGATGCTAAACAAAACATGATGCCCTATACTAACCATCATAAGTAGGTAAATAAAATGGAGAAAGATGTGGGGTTGGAAGACATACATATTATTACAACACTTGTGCCCTCACGCAGGAGGATCCGAATAAACTAACTAGATGCTACGCTAATTACTACGAATTACAAACCAAATGAAATAATTAACTAAACTAGCTAATTAATTAATTACAAATCAAAACGAGCTAAATAGTTACATGAATACAACGTGAAAAGAGTGCTAAGCTAGCCATTCTAATTACTCTGCCTCGACAAACAAGGAATGCTCATGCATGCACGGATTTCCATCTGAAAAAGTCCACTGTTCTGCTGCTAGATGCCTTTGTTGTACAGTAGAACACTTGCACTATTTTTCACCTCAGAATCAGCTCTGTTTTGCCAGAAAAAGTACACTGCTTGGTTCTGCAAAGGTGGACGGCAGGCTAGAAGTGGTGGTCTGCAGGCCACTGATGACTGGTTTTTCCTGCTGCAACAGAGAACAAACAGAGCAAAAACAAGATATTCTTAAGGGTTGTTTACACAACTTACCCCTCCTTATCATCAAACAGCTCAAAAGAGTGGCAAAATTTGGTTCACAAACCATCAACCGATGTAATTTCATTGCATGATGACCTATGAACCAAAGGGTGCAAGTTCAATAGATGCGACAAATAAAGACGCTCAAACTTCCTCCCTATCATGGATTGATCAAGGGAAGTGGATGACAATAACTCTTGAACCGTTTTCATCACTAATGAGTATGAAATAACTCAAGACTCAAGGGTTCAATTAACATCTGATTGAACCCATACCAAGTTATTATCTTGCATCATTTTAGTCCAACTTTTATTATTTCATTTTAATTACCTTTCTATTCTTTAATAAATTAAGTCGAAAGGTGAGTATTAACTTCTCTAATGGAAAGAAGCATCAAACCAAGAGTTGTTTTAGGCATGAGAGAAGTGTCATGCCGTTGTTGATGAACCTTCAAAGGGATTAAACCATTAAGCATAAGACCTCAATCTCATGCTTTGAACAAGCAACTAGTTTGAACTAACTTTCAAAGCAAAGCAAAAACCAAGAAAGGAGGGAGGTTGCAGAAGTGATTAAGGGTGAAAACAAGTATGAAAAGCTATAAATAAATGCTATCAACTCAAATAGGATGGTGGCTAAGGCCTAAACCACCAAACCTATGAGGACAACAAAACTACAAGCATGCAAAACAAAGCAAAAATGCAATAAACCCTAAAACAGTTCCAAAACTGTCTTAAAACATGCAAAAGAAGTGCTGGAATTAAGACCAAAATGACTAAAATAGTAAGCTACAATATAAAGCTATGCAAGCTAGTGAACAAGACACAAGGAGGGGAGGCTAACCCCTCCAATTTTGGACTTCAAAACATGTTTTTAGCCACTGAAATAACTCTAAAAATCAATGTTTAAAATCTCAAAAAAAGATATTGTAAAGGTAGAAAACACAAGGGCAAAGGCTAAAGAAGCAAAGTGGAGAGAAAGGTGAACCACCCCTCCACCCTTTAAGGCCTTTTACCACAAGTTTCAACCCCAAAATATAGAGTTATACAGCCCTAAAATAATAGAAAAACAGTAGGAAAAGAAGCAACTAAAGCAATGAAACAAACAAAGCCTTATACCTCTTGAAGAGAATAGTACTTTTAAGCAATAATTCAACATATACACACCCTCAAGAGTTCAAGTTAGGCTCAAAAGTACCTCAGCTCAAAGATGGTAAGGTTTGGTTAAGAGTGTATAGGCAAAAGTTCAAGAAATTTCAGGAGAGAGAGAGAGAGAGAGAGAGAGAGAGAATTGTAGAGAGAGAAAATTAATTTTCCTCTAATTTTTATAACCCTCAAAAATGGAAGGAGAGGTCCTATATTTATAGAAAAATAGGCCACTCCCTCAGAAACATCCATCCATACACATGGGAGCAGATGTAAGCATTTGTGCAAACAGCTACATCTGTGCAAACAGCTGGTAGAAAATATCTGTAAAATACACTTGTGGCCGGCAGGCCACCAATTCTGGCCGGCAAGGCACAAGGGTGGCCGATAGCCAAAAAAGATGGCCGGCAACCCACAAAAATGGGCCTGCAGGTCTCAAGTTTTTCAAGTTTGAAAGGCTGGGGTTTTGGTGTAAAAACAAAGCACAAGATTTGCAGGGTTTTGAGGCTCAGAGTTGTGGCATTCCACTGAGAACTTTCGAGCACTTGACAAGCATATACATTCATCATTGGGTGTGCAAGTGATGGTGCACAAGTCGTAAGGGCAGTCAAAAATGGGGTGTCTACAAGAAGTAATAGAGAACAATGAACAGAAATGGTAGAAAACAAAATAAGATAAAGTGCGGTGAGTAGAAGCATAAAGAAATGTGTACCTGCTCGATGCCAGGAGTGAACGCTAGCCTGCAGTCCCTCTCCTCAATGTGTTCAAGTGAAATCTGCTCGATTACTCCATCTGGACGCATGTACATGATCTCAGTGGGAATCATGGGAAACCCAGGAATGGAAGCAACGGCAGGGGCACCTCCAGCAAGGGCATCACTAGCCGTAGCAACAGCCTCTGGCATAATACGAATCACTCCCGGGGTAAGAGGCGCCATCACTCGAGTATGTAAGAAGGTTGTGAAGTCGCCGGGCTCGTGATGTCTATCACCATCCTCGTCTAACATCAGGAGGTCAATCTGAGGACTGTCCTGAAGCTCATCAACTATCTTCATGAATGGAGGAGGAGGATGTGGGATGTCGAAGTCAGCAACGCCTCGTGTCTGGCGGATGAACCTCTCCTCCAGGTAGTAAGTTCGACCAAAGGGGGCCTCGAACAGAATCCACATGGTGGAGGCATGCCATGCAGCGGCATAGGTCGTCCTCGACGCCTAGGGAATGCCCGCACAAGGATGCCAGTCAACCTGTGGAAGCAAACATCAGATGTTAGAAATCAGTGTAGTATGAAAATGTCAGTGCAGTATAGAAGCAACAGTATGAGAATGGCCGTATAGTATGGGAAATAGTGCAATATGCTTACAGTATGTAAAAGTTAAAGGTTAATATTTTGTTACCTGATCCACAGTGATCGTGTCAAAGAAGTGGTGGAAGTAGGAAAAATCTCGGTCTACACGGCGGTGGCAACGCTCAAATCGGGAGTTCTAGTATCGAGAGCGAGGTACTGACAACTCAATCGGCCTCTCTGCGACAGGAGCCGGAGAGGTGAAGTATGTATACACCTAGAGCTGCAAACAGAAAAAGATGGATGAAATAAATAAGGAGAAAATGAAATGCAAAGCCAAGATGAGAAGGAAAGGCAGAATGAACAAAATACACAGAAAAGGTAAGTGTGAGGCATACCTCCCAAACCCTCCAATAGTCACTGAGTGAATTCGTCTTGTGGCAGAAGCTCATGTAGCAGTACAAAGTGGCCAGGCCAGCGCCACCCTAATCGTATTAGGTCACCTAGGGATAGGTGCGCCAGTGCCCCGAGAAGATATAACCCCACTGTATTTTCCCTGTTCGCAAACAAGGTAGTACCGAGGAGATATATGAGGAAGCCGCAGGTGTACTGGGCGGCCTCATCCGGAGTAGCGGGCTGGGAATCAGAGAAATAATCATAAAATCAATTGTAACTCACCATCTCATAGCTGGTGATGTCTGGGATGGCTCCAAGAAGCTGACACTGTGAGGTTCTCTACTGTGTCATGTCAGGATCATATGGGATCGGGCCGCCAACTCCAACTCGTAAGCCGGTGAGCATCGAAATATCGTACGAGGTCAGAATCAGCTCCCCGATCGATGAGAAGTGGAATGAGTCCGTAGTGTCCCACCATCTCTCGACCAGGGCCCCGTACAACAACGACTCAACCTTCATCTGTATGAGCCCTAAGCAGAAGGGCCTAAAGCTGGCTACATCAACTAGTGCATAGACCTCTGTGGGTAGTCTCTCATACCAACACCGGGGTCGGATATGGATCCTTATCCGCCTATCCTCCTGGCTATCACCTGTAAATGGGGAATGTATATGGTGTTAACTAGTGATCTACTTATGAGATTCAACAATGTATTAAACCAAAGAAAAGTTGCTTACCGTGGAGGTATCGGTGGACAAAGTGCTCCGTGGGCTCTCGCAATAAGATGTCCTCGTCTATCCCGGGGATAAGGCCCTCAAATCTCAAAATACCACCTGGGGTGGAGCATGTGTTCGTGGTCGGTAGGTGGCCGCATCAAATGGCCTATCAACGAGGGGAGGCAACGCGGGAGCGTCATTGGCCTCCATATCTGGGCCTAAGGTAGCCCCAATACCAATGGCAGGGTTTGGGATGGGAACTTTGTCACTAGCCATGGAGAAAAGTAGAGGAAATGAAGAAAAAGTGAGGGGATGAGTGAAAATAGGTAAAAATCCCAAAGTTCAAACCCTAGGAGAGAGAAAGTGAAGAAAGTTATGGAAAATCAAAGGGGAATAGAAGGAAAGTGTCAGCCAATGGGACAAAAACCAAGGGAAAAGCTTAAACTCCACCAAATCAAGTTTCGTTCGGTTCGAAGTATAAAAGAGGGGAATGGTTTCGAAGAAAAAATGGCGAGGGTTGTTGGGTACCTCAAGGAAAGAGGAAATCTAGATTAAGAGGAAGACTAGAGAGAGAGGGGAGGGAGTTTCGGATGAGAGGATGTGAGGAATGAGGGTTTGAGTTTGTTTTAAACAAACATACCGAGTAGAATGCCCGAAATTGCCCCTGCTGCTATCGAAGCCCGGCCGGCTATCGCGATGCCCGGCCATGATTCATTGAGGCCCGGCCGGCTCTTAGTGTAAACCCAGTTTAGTTTTTGTTTTTTCACTTTATTTTATTTCTTGTATCATGGAGTTTAAAAAATAAAGCAAAAGCAAAAAAGAAAGCAAAAAAAAAAAAAAAGCAAAAAAAAAAAAGATAAAAACAAGAAAAATCAATAAAAACAAAAACAACAACAACAACAACAAGAAAGGAAAATAAGAGAAGAAAAATTCATCATATTCTATTTTGTTTTATTGTGTAGATGCATAATTTGATTTACTTGGTCTCGTTTGTTTAACTCAAAGTTTGAACTCATAAGTTGAGTTGTTTTGTTTCAAAACTTTTAATTTGTTTAAAATTGTTCCATTAGTTTATAATTTGTTTTGTCTGAATCATAGTTCATTCTGTTATGTACCAAACGATATTGTATATATGGTTCATTCAGAGGAGTTCCAGATAAAATCATTTGTGCCATATGTAGACGTCACCGAACGCCCCGGGAGGGTTAAGTTCATATTGGGGGCACTACAGTTCAAGGACTCAAATGTCACGGTTCTTAATCTTGAACCAAAGAGTCCAAATCCGGCAAATCGTTTTTGAAAACAGATTTTTTTGAAAGAAGTGCCAAACATGGACTGCTTTGCCAAATACAGAGTCGCCACCTAAATATTTTTTTAATAGGAAATTTAGGAAACCCTGACTCGGTGCCAAAGGCCATGTGTCCGTCATCACCAAAGTTGCCTCGGCTCGGGAAGTTGGGTACGATTGGGGAAGGTCACTTCGTGAGCACCCCCGCTCGCCCGGTCAAAGACCGGCCTCTACTAACCATGATATCTTATTTTGAAGACATTGTATGTTCTTATCCGGTTATTAGCCTAGGTTACTATGTGATGCGCACAGCACACAAGTATAGACTGGATCACCTGAATTGGAACAAAACATTTCATGTTTGTTTGTTTGAAAAAAGGGTTTGCCACCCGCAGGTAGGCTTAAAATGCAGATTTTGCCACCCTCAGGTGGGCTTAGAAAAGATGATTTTGCCACTATCTAGTGGGCTTTAAACAAACATTTGATGAATTGTTCCAATCCAAGTAACCCAACCTCCACCCACAGGCATTCAAGCAGTTATATCACATAAGCAGTTAGCCTCATGGTAAGCATGCTATTCATGGCAACACTCACACGCATGCAAGGATGCTAAAGCATAAAAACTCACCGAGTACTCCGAGCCAAAACAGAAACTGATTAGAAATCATGCATGATCCTAAATATACAGAAATGCCTAATGCAACACATGCAAAGATGCAACTATAGCAGGCTCGGCTATTCTAAACGTGGCATGTGAAATGCTACAACTAACACGTATTCAATTTGGAATTGAGATACAAATGCAGTTTGTATGATGCGCCGAGCCCGGTGCATGCAAAACAGATGAATGATGCAAACATGCTGTCATACTGTATGCTAATTGAAATATGCCCTATATCTAACCATCATAAGCGGGTAAATAAAAGGGAAGAAAGACGTGGGGTTAGAAGACATACATCACACTCACCCACACTTATTACAATCATGCCCTCGCGCAGAGGGTCCGAATAAATATACAGTCCGAATGAAAGAATAATACAGTCCAAAGAATACAGTCCAAATAATATATAAATCCCTAATTAATTAACAAATTAACTAAGAAAAACTGTAAACTGGCATGCAAGCCAGGGGCTGCCTTGATTCTGATGAATGCTGCATGTTTGGGCTGCTTTGCGCGAAAATCCACTGGGATGCCCCAATTAGCCTCTGTTTGCAATGTGTTTCTCGAAATGCGTGCCAGACTCCGAAAAGTTGCTGATTCTCCATTTTGCCTTGAAGACCAAACTTTTGCTTCCTTTTGGCTTGAGAAATGGTGCCTCTTAGCTGCTGGAAAGTCCTCCAAACTGCTGGAAATGGAGTAGTGGTGGTGGTGCTTGGTGGTAGTGAAGAAATGGAGCCAAAACTTGAGAAAATGAGAGAGAAATGGAGAGATATGTATCTATATGCTCAAACCAAGTTTTCCAACCCTTGAGGGAGAGCTAGAGCTGCTGTGTGTATGCAAGGATGGAGAAGCAATGGAGGGAAAGTGTGTAGGCTTATGGGATTAAGTTCCCTCTCCTACCAAAAAGTCCCCCGAAATCAGATATTTTGGGGGAAAAAGCTATACAGCTGCAAGGCACACCTCCCAAGGATCATGGCCGGCTTGCTGTTTTTGTTGCAGGTGGCCGGCCGGCCACCCCCTATGGCCGGCCGGCCAAGGGTCAAAAGGCTCAAGAAGATTTTCTGGCCGGCCACCAGAGAAAGGTGTCCTCCCAGGTCTCCTCATCACAACGCTGTGGTTCAAAATTGGCAACTCTAAAACAGGAAAGAGAATAGGCCACTTTTAGAAGGGGTTCAAAAGGTTCAAGTTGAGTTACTGGCCAGCCATGTGATATTAGGGTCCTCCCATGTGTGTATAACACAAATATGTGGTTTGGCTTGAAGAAAATGCTCCTCGGGTGGTCAACATTGGCTCGGAAGTGAGAAAAACGAGCGTCGGAGGGCGCGGAGGAACATAACTGGTTGCTGGGACAATTGCTGGCCTCCCACCCTTCAGTGACCTTCCTGGTGATAAACAGAGGTACCTGCCAAAAATGAACTAAAACCGATGCAAAACGAATGCTCGGGGGCCAAAACACGCAGTTCGGGGTCCCGAAAATAGGCTGTTAAGCACCGAAAGTGGCATTCGACCACGAAGTGGGTCTCTCAGACCTTAGTGTCCCTAAAAAGGGAGTAAATAAGATGTATGCCAAAAACCGGAGGAATCAGAGACGGTTAGACGGTCCCGAACCAAGGCACACAGCCTGACGGCTCCGAAAACCGGGAACCGGGCTCCGAAATGGGCAAAATGGCCTACGGCCACGAAATGTAGCCCACGGCCACTGAGAGATGGTCTATGGGACCTCTCCCTCCTCTCAGGAAAAGAAACAGAGAAAACCGAGTCTGGTTCGCAAACCGAGGCAATGTACAGAAGAGGGTTCGGAAGTCCAGAGGCAGGGCTCACGGCCGTGACTCTGAGACTTCTGAACGAGCACAATATGCAACATCACCGAGCGCTCCATCGGTGACGTCTGAGTCTTAAGGTTGGTCAAAAATGGGGTGTCTACACCATAGTAAAATTATCATCTTTTTCATCATCGAATTGGGAGGCAGTGTGTTGTGTTCAGATTAAAGCCCATTGTTTGAACACATTGGCAAATTGGCTTTCCCTTTACTTCGTTTCGATTGTTTTGATTTTACATGTCTCTGTGTTGAATTCATGTCTCTGTGTAGAATTCATGTTTCTAATTCATGCTTAGGCGATTTGTTTGTTCTTTTATCCATTCCACCTTTCCTCCTATCGCGTGCAACACATTAGGATTGTACCTTCGGTTAAAAACATTGGGCGTGTCACGGTGTTCACACCACCTTTCCTCCTCTCGTGTGTGACACGTTAGGATTGTACCTTCGGTTAAAAACAGCAGGTGCACTTGTTCGTTCACACCACCTTTCTTCATATCGCGTGCGATGCGTTAGGATTGTACCTTCGGTTAAAAACAGTGGGTGCGCCCGTTTTCCACACCACCTTTCCTCTTCTCGCGTGTGACGCGTTAGGATTGTACCCTTCGGTTAAAAACAACGGGTGCGCCCGTTGTTCACACCACTTTTCCTCCTATCGCGTGCGATGCGTTAGGATAATACCCTTGGTTAAAAACATTAGGTGCGCCCGTTGTTCACACCACATTTCCTCCTTTTGCGTGTGACGCGTTAGGATTGTACCCTTGATTAAAAACGTCAGGTGCACCCGTTGTTCACACCATATTTCCTCCTCTCACATATGACGTGTTAGGATTGTTTACCCCAGTAAAAACAGTGGGTGTGCCCGTTGTTCACATCATCTTTCCTCCTCTCGCGTGTTACGCGTAAAGATTGTTTACCTCAGTTAAAAACATCAGGTGCACCTATTTGTTCACACCACCCTTCCTCCTATCACATAAGACACGTTAGGATCTCGGTTGAGACCTTGGGTACGCTCGATGGTTACGTCACCCTTTCCCCTTCCTACACGAGGAGTAGTTAGGCCTGCATTTTCTTACATCCTTTCTACGTGAGACGTAGGTTGGTTTGTGTTTTCTTTGTCCTTTCCACGTGAGACGTGCCTGTTTATTCATTTCTTTCCGTGTGAAACACGGCGAGGTTTATTTTGCTTTGATTTGCGTTTTCATTCAAACATTGCATTCTTGTCTAGATTTTAGAGTTTTTTCATTGCTTCATTTGCATATGTTACATTGCATTGTTTCATTGCATGATCATAAGTTATTTGCTACATTTTGTTTTTGCATTTTGCCCCCGAGTTCGATCTTTGCATTTGTGTCTTGATTTCTTGCCCGAGCCTTGCGGCCTTGTCAAATGGGTCGTCTCTGGACTTTGACATTTACTCACGTCACTTTATGACTTCGAGCTATGTCAAAGAGGGGCAACTGTGGACACCCCATTTTTGATCGCCCGTAAGGCTCAAGTGCTTTGTCCGGTACACTCGACGATGAAAGTGGTATTGTGCGTGGTTCGAGATCTCAATGAAGGAGCCATGTTTAAGCTCTGAAACAATCCCAAACCTTTCATATTTCAACTGATTATACCTAAGAAATCCATTTTTACATATTGTGCCACCCTATGCTAAGGCTGAAACAGAAAAACAGGGGAACATATTAAGGCCCGACCGTGCCTCGGTGAGGGCCGGTTGTGGCTATTGAGGGCCGGCCATGCCTTAGTAGCGAGAAACACTGTTCTGAGTGGGAGGCCGCCAGCTATCCATTTTTGAAGATATTGATGACCCCTCTTGCTCAAATTATATAAAAACGACCATATATATCTGTTTTGAGGGTTGAACAATTTCTACAAAGCCTCTACACCACCTTGAGAGCTCCCTCTTCTCTTTTTTCTTGTGCAAGCAACACTTTAAGCTAACCTATCACCTTGACCTATATCCATACACCATATACACCTTCACACCTTAGCCTAGGAACCTTGGTTGAGCCTTGAACACCATAATTCAAGCTTGAGACTGTGGTGAGACTTAGTTTGATTCATATAGCAAAAGCTTACTTCCTTGAAAGGTATTAGCTTGCCATCCTCTCTTTTACTTCTTGTTCTTTCATTTGCTATCTAGTTCTTGTAGTTTTGTGTTGTTTTGATTCAATTCCAAGTGCTTGAGTTTGGGTTTGGAAAGCTACCAAAAGGATAGAGAGAGAGTTTACCCTACTTTCTACACCTTTACCTATAGCTCAAACCCTTAGTTTTACACTCTTTTTCTTTGCTCTCTAAACTGAGTTTCAGAGTTAAAAAGGACTAAAAATCATGCTTGAGGTTTTAAAAGTAGAGGGGTTAACTACCCCTCCTTGTTCTTGCTTACTAGTCTTGTTTTCTCTCTTTCATGATTAGCTTTTCAGGCTTTTTTTTCATGCATTCTAAGCCACTGTTATTCATCTCATGAGGGCTGTTTTGGGGTTGTTTTAGGTTATTTAAATAGTTCATACTTTGATTAGCTTGGTTGTTGTCTCATAAGTTTGCCTACATAGCTTGTTGTACATTGTTCTTAGCTTTTCTTTTAACTCATTTCCATGTTTAAGAACCTCATTTTAATAATCAACTTGCCATTTATCTCTTTCATTTGAGAGTTATTTCAATCGGTTGACGGTTATTCAAAACGTAAACTAGCGATTTATGGTTAATGGCTTAATCTCTACAGAGGTTCATTGCCAACGGTGTAGTCTCTTTTTCATGTTAAGAATCACCTCTCCATTGACATATTTCTCATTTAGTGGACGTAATCTTTAGTGGACATAACAATCATCTTGGACTTAATGGATTAAAGGATAATAAAGACTAATGAATTTGGTTTAAAATGAACCAACCCACATAAAGAAAATGAGTTATATTGCTTGGGGTTCGGTCGGACGTTATGTCAATCCATTGTGTCGAGGGTTATCGTACATCAATTCATGACGTTTTGATGAATCTTGAAGCGTCTATACCTCCCTCTTTGAGTTCACTCTATGATAGGAGGGAGGGGTGGTTGTTCATTTCATTTATTGATTTTCGTCCAAAATTGTACCCGAAATCATCAAAGTATCAACTTGTTCATTGATGGTTTTGGAAATGACTCCAACCTTCGCTCGAGGCTTTCCCATGACAAAAAAGTATGAGAGGGACAAATAGAGTCCAAAACATTCTGTCTGTACTGTTTTCATTTCAGAGCACAAAACAGAATTTTGCATGAAATTGAGGCACGGCCGGCCTTCTTTAGGCCCACCTGGGCTTCATTGATGGCTAGCCGGCCATCAATGTTTGGTCAGCAGTGTATTTTTGCATAAAACAGAGGGCAGTGGCTGAAGGTGAAACAAAGCAAGCCTGGGCAGATAGAGTTGTTCTTGGACATTGTGCATGTGCATGCAATCCTTGCGCATTCTTGCTTACATCTTGATTTTTGTTGTAAATACTTAATTTATTTATTATTGTTTTTTATAATTAGTCTTATTAATTATGAGTGTTGTAATTATTATTATTGTTTATTCATAATTGTTGTAGCTAATTAGCTTAAATAGTTAGTTTACTTATCATAGTTATCCTTGTTGTAATAACATAGTTAGTTAGTTAATCCTTCGCTTATTAATTCATTCGGTCTTGTAATAATTAGTTTAATTTGGACTTTCGAACTTTGATTCGCAGCCTCTTGCACGAGGACAACTATGTAATAAGTTGTATGTCTTCCAACCCCACGTCTTTCTCCCTTTTACTTACTTGCTTACGATGGTTAGTATAGGACATCATTTTTCGAATTAGCATTCTTATGCTTTGCATCCATTGTCTTACATACATCCAAGATTCGGCTCATCATGCTAACCCAATATTAAATGTTCAAATTCATTTCTTGAATACGTGCTTTATCGCATGTCTTGAATAGAATCATACGCCATGCTCATAACCGAGCCTATAAAAATACATAATGTCTGCGTTGCATTAGTTATATTGCATTAATTAGGAGCATGCATATTTTTCTAATTATTTTGCTATGTTTTGGCTCGAAGTACTAGGTAAGCAATTTTGTGTTTTAGCATATCGCATACGTGTGTTTGTGTTACCATGTCCAAGCATGCTTCCATGAGGCTAGTTGCTTAAATGATATAACTATTTGAATGTCTGTGGATGAAGTCTAGTTACTTGAATTTGGATAATTCGATTGAATGTCCATTTTAAGCCCACTTTTTCAAGTGGCATATTAACAAAACATTTTCAAATAAAACACGAAATCAAATGTTCCAATTCTTGTAAATTAGTTTATACCTTGTGTGCATCACATAGTAAAATAGCTAAAAAATCAGAATAAGAGCATATAATGTAAATAAGAATCACATGATTAGTAGAGGCCGATCTTTAATTGGGTGAGTAGGGTGCTCAATTCATGACATTTCCCTCTCATACCTACGTTCTTGAGCCAAGACACTTTCGTGATGACAAACTAATGGCCTTTGGCACGAGTCTTAGGTTTTCTAAATTTCTCAAAAATATTTAGGTGGTGACTCTGAAATCTGGCAAAGCAGCTCATTTTTGGCATTTGATTCAAACATTGATTTTCCAAAAGATTTGTCGGATTTGGACTCTTTGGTGTTTATCTATTTCATATTACACTTGTGAGATTAGATTCAGAACCGCGAGAGTCCGAACTGTAGGGCTATTCGTCTTTCGAAAGAAGTACGAAAAGTCGAGCTACACCTATCTATTTATAGATTTCACAAACGTGTGTAAACCATGTGTGCTACAGTGTGTCTTCCTCTTTAAGCTTTATCAATGGAGCTTCCTTGAAGCTTTATCTTCCTTGAAGCTTTGTCTTCCTTTCAGCTGCTTCTATTTTCTTCTTCATTTTGAACTTCTCTTCTTCACTCTTGAATGCTTTTTCTTCTCTAGAATTCACCATCTTCAAAATCAAATTAAGTTTTTTTTTCCAACAAACTGATCGATACTAACACATTTTCCAATCCTAGTCGGAGTATATTTCAACGTGCTCCAGTTTCTGTTGGAGGATTCTTTACTGGGATGGCATTAAATATCCTTGCGTTGTTGCATACGACGTGGAATCTAAAATGTTTTATGAGTTTCCTAGGCTAGCAGTTCAGAGTAGATCTTGTGATTTTCATTATGTACCAATGGGAAAATCCCTTTCTTGCCTGATTTGGTCGATTCCTCGAGCATTATTTGATGTTTTTGTCTTGTCTGATCCCATGAGTGGTGAGTGGAAGAAGCTCTACAAAATTGACATGGATGCTCAAAAATATCGACTGAAGGGCAATTTGAACAGCTCATTCTCTTGGCCTGGCGAGCATTCGTATTTTGTACCAATTGCTTGGGTAAACAATGGTGAAGTGTTCTTGTGTATCGCTGACGTACCAGGTCCTTATATTGCTCACCATGTCAAGACTGGGGAGACCTTCATATTCAAAAGTTATGATGAGAATGTCTCGCACAATTTCTATTGTGATTTTGCCTACAGCCTTGTCCCATTGCCATCAAGTTTTAGCACTTTATCAGTCAATATCTAATCAAATTCTGTCTTATCTATTGGGCTGTTTTAATGTTTCTGATGTTTATGAACTTCAATTGCATTTTGTTGTACTGTTGAGTTAGTGCAGTTGCTACATGTACATTTTACTATCAGTGGGCTTGAACAGATCTTTGCCATTGCCATAGTTGCCTAGTCAGTATTTGTTAGTGCTTTGCTTTATATCAAATGAGACACAAATCTCCATGCTGCTACTATCTGGCTTAATTGTGTGCATATGATTCTCCTTAATACTACTGTTTTTTTTATATTATTTATTTATTTTATTTACTTTTTTTTTTCCCCTTTTAAAACTGGTCTCTTTGGGTTATTTGATGGGTTGTGTATTTTGATTTGGTGGTCCTCTTTCTAGGAGGATTAGTAATTATAATAGTATACAAATAAAAAATTTGTAGTGAGTCTCATTATAAGTATCAAAATTTATTATTATATAACACATTAATTAGTAAAAAATTTGTATATATTGTTGGTTTTTATAATATTTCCTTCCATGATTTCTAAAATATTACTAATTATTTTGGGAGAGTTTTTCTTTTCTAAGTTATTTTTTTTGAAATTGATGTGGCACCTATAATATTGTTGTAGTCGGTCTCATTTCAAATAGCAAAGTAATTACCACTTGACACATCATTTCTAATTAGAAAAAATAGAAACTATTATTCTATGGGTTAAAGAAAAAAATAAAATATAAAAAACTCACCATTCAAATGAAGTAATTCTAATAAAAAAATATGAATTGATGAATTCTAATTATTCTATGTTAACGCTATAGTTTCGATTTGAGTTTGTCATCTGAAAGTAAGGGTCACATTGCCTTTTTATTTTCATTTTTATTTTTTTATTAGAGAGGTTGAACTCACATTACATAAATACCCATCTGCAATTTTTGAATTTTTCGATTTGTTTTAGAAAGTTGGTTAAAAGTTCACTTTTTATTTTTTTTTTCTTACTTTTTCTTTTATGAAAAAATATGTAAAAAAAAAAATAAAGAGATGATATAATCCAAAATAAGCTCAAAGCCAAAAATTGACTTTTAGCCAAATTCTCAAATTAGGCCATAGCCTGAATTAAAAGGATTTAGAAAATATCATATTCTTATTTCAATGAATCAACACATACAACTGCAGCTTTCTTTTATACAGAAAATACAACTACCTAACTCAATATCCTAACTAACTAACTATAGTTGAGTTTATATAACAGCCTAACAGATTTATTCTAACCAACACAAGTGGATGATAACTGTCTCAATTTCATATACGTGCTCAGCTCTTGAGTGTTCTTAACAGATGGCTTGGATAACCTCTTGACCTGTAGCTGAGGCTTGAACTGTTGTGGTTGATGATTGAACTGCTGCAATTTGTGCAACTGGTGTGGCTCTGTCTTTGGTGACTGATCTATTTGATCTGTCTTGGACTGATCTGTTTGATCTGGCTTGGACTGATGTAGCATATCATGCCCCTCAAGCTTAGGGGAGCTTGGAGAACCATAAGCTTGGACTGTAGGTACTGAAACCGCTGAGGAGAAAGGGGTTTAGTGAAAATATCGACGAGTTGATCATAAGTGGAAATGTGAAGAATATTGAGCTGCTTAGTAGTGACTCTCTCTCGAACATAATGATAATCAACCTCTATATGCTTTGTACAATTGCAAGATATAAGGCTCGTTTGGTTGCTAAGGGTTTTCTTCAAACAGAGGGAATTGATTTTCATGAGACATTTAGCCCTGTGGCCAAACAACCAACTGTTCGGATTCTTTTAACCTTGGCACTTCATTTCTAATGGCCTATCAAGCAGCTTGACATATCAAATGCTTTTCTTCATTGATGTATCTTCTCCTCATTTGGTTTGCAAACTGCACAAATCTCTTTATGGTCTGAAACAAGCCCCAAGGGCTTGGTATTCCACTTTTTCCACCTTTCTTCAGTCTCATGGCTTTCTATCTAGTCACTGTGATTCCTTTCTTTTTGTTAAGAAAACAGCTTCTTCTATTCTCATCTTACTTATCTATGTTGATGATATCCTTTTAACTGGTAGTGATGCTCTGAACTTGCTCAACTTGTTCATCAAATGCATTCTACTTTTGCCATGAAAGAGCTTGGGTCTATCAATTATTTTCTTGGTATTTCAGTCACTTCTTCCTCTCATGGCTATTTTCTCTCTCAGCACAAATATGCCACTGAAATCCTTGCCAAATGGCATGACTGACTGTAAGTCATATTCCTCACCTATGGCTCTTCAACAGGTTGATTCTTCCACTGATCTTCCATTCTCTAATCCTACTCTTTACCGCAGCATTGTGGGTGCTCTTCAATACTTAACTATAGCTCGTCTTGATCTTTCATTCGCTGTGAACTATGTTTGTCAATTTATGCATCTTCAATTTGTTAGTCATTTTGCTCATGTTAAACGTCTTCTCAGATATCTTAAAGGTACTCTCAATCTTGGCCTCCATTTTAGTCTTGATCCTCTTATTCTTCAGGCTTACTCAGATTCTGATTGGGCTAGCAACTCTTATGACCGAAGATCTACAACTGGATATTGTGTTTTCCTTGGATTAAATTTGATCTCTTGGTCTGCTAAAAAGCAACCAACAGTCGCCCGCTCTTCTACTGAGGCGGAATATCGTGCTTTGGCCCAAACAGCCGCAGAGCTTAGTTGGCTTACTATGCTCTTATCTGATCTTCACATCACAGTCCCTTCTCCTACGCTTTGGTGTGATAATATATCTGCTATTTCACTTTCATCTAATCCTGTTTTCCATGCTCCTACTTTACCTCAGTTGCATACATTCTTTTGGCCTCCAGATATAACTACCTTCAACTCTATGTCCTTAGCTCCTTCATCTGTTACTGTTTCTGCAGTTGGTTCTGTCCCTTGTTTTGTTCCATCTGCTTCTGCAGATCCTGTCTCTGCAGATCCTAGTTCTGCATCTGTGTAGACACCCCATTTTTGACCGTCCTCAAGACTTGGACGTCACCGCTTGGAACACTCGGTGATTATCCATGTTCGTGTTCGTTTGGAGTTCTCGGAGTTCTCGGCTACGCGCCTTGCCTCAGGACCTCCGAACTCGACCGTTTTGTGTCTGGTTTTGCACCAAACACCTGTGTTTTGCCTTGGAAGGCAGAGGATGCCTTGGGAGACATCCCCACACACCACCGGCAGTGGCTAGAGGCCACCGGCTATTTGGTGTTTCCATCGGCACTATATTGTGCCGGTCGGCACTCTTTTGTGCCGGTCGGCAGTCAATTTTGTCAAAATGACAATTTTGCCCTGCTGACTACTGTTCAGTTGCTTTATGAGATATTTTGAGGCAGCTGTCTCGCATTTGTTTCCCCTCCATACACGTGTATGGAGGGATGAGCCTTTGGATGACTTAGCTTGTAAGCTTTGATTCCTATCAGAGAAGACTCTCTTCTCTTGGCTCAAGGGTTAGAAAATTTGGAGAGTTAGAAAGAAAATACTCAGAGAGAGCTCTGGTTTTAGGTTAGGGTTTGTGTATCTATCCTATATCTCTCTCTCTCTCCCTTAAGCTTAGTGTGTGTGTTTTGTCTTACTATTGCACACAAGCACCTAGTGCTTCACCTTCCTTTGGCTACTGAGGTTCCAAGGGCTTGTTCTTGCTATTTTTGGTTGGATTGAAGCTCAAGGAGGCAACAACATCAACATTTGTGAAGGTGGTCAACAAGGGTAAGAAACTAATTTTTATTCCCCATTTTTGCATCCTATTTCTACCTATCTTAGAGATGTTTTTGTGTTTAGTGTATAACATAAAAGGTTCTATTTTTAGGCCCTCTTGATAGTTTATTAAGAGTGTTTTGTGCTTTGGAGAAGTTTGACCCCTCTTAGGCCTTGTAAGGCCCTTGTTTTGTGCCATTTTGGTGAGTTTCGAGACTTTGGTGTTTGGGCCTCTCTTCACCGGTGGGGATGGTACCTTGAAGTCTCCAAAAGGGGAGGGCCACCCCCTCTCCTTGATGTCCTTGAAAAGGGCAAGTTTTGGCCTCTTGAGGAAGCCTTTGTTCAAGTGTGTCTTGATCATATCTAGGCTGCATTTCATGCTTATTATGCCATAATATAATCATGTTGTGTGTTGATTTTGGTCCCTTATGCATGCTTAGCATAGTTGCCATGTAATGCCTTGTATTGCCTTAACATGCCTTAGGTTGTTAGCCCTAATTTGAGCATGCTTTAGGCTTAGATTTGTGAATGTTTTGTGCTTATTTTGACATGTTTTAGCTCTGTCCATAGTCATTTGGGTTGATCTTGGCATGCACTATATGGCCCTTTTGCATTTTAGGCTTGCTAGCCTTTGAGCATGCATGTGTAGCATGTGTTGCTTACCTCATTTTGATGGTTTGGAACCATCTAAAATGCTATTTCAGTCCCTTTGGTGTGCTTGTATGCTTGCCTTAGTCGTCTCTTTAATGCTTTAAAAGCATGTGTTGGATGCTCCATGTTTTGGTCATGTTGCATGCCTTTGGGTTCAAGCCTCTTAGATGCCATCTAAGTAGTCTTTTGGGCTTAGTTTTACGTGTTAAAACTCTGTTTTTAGTTGGTTAAGTATTGCCATGTGTGATTATACTAAGTGTGGTTTAATGCTTCATAGACTTGCTTCGAAGACTTGGGCCATTTGTTGCATGTTTAGCTTGCTTTGTTGCATGATTTGGCATCATGTTTTGCATGATTTTCAGAGCTTTATATGCATGCTAATTGTCCATGTTTAACTCATTTCAAGTGTGCTTGAATGTTGTCTTGTTTATGCCTAAGCGTTGGATTATGTGTGCTTGCATGTGTACATGTATTGCATGTATCTTAGTCTTCACTTCTATAGCATTTGGCCACTGATTTTAGGCCTACTTGGAGTTGCCTAGGTCATGAGTAAGACCATTATTCACTTACTTGTATGCTACCTCATGTTTGCTTGTATGCTTGCATTGTTTGTCTATATGCTCATGTTGCATCCCTAGTCGACATGCTTAGGATTGCACACATAGGCATGCATGCCTTGCTCCTTGACTTGATGATGGGAATTGGGCCTCACTTTGTTTGATTGGTTTGCATGCATTTGAAATTCAAGTTGCACACTTGATCCTTTAGGCCACCATGCATGGAAATGCGTGATTGGTGGTCCGAGAATCGAGGCACATCCTCCTTTGAGTTATAAACATGATAAGGAATGTGTTTAGTGCATACATGCTTTGAATTGCATTGCCATGCCAGTATTTGCCCTCTGTTGCTATGAGTTGCAGGTTATGCAGGCATTTAGTGCCGGCCGGCAGTTCTTAGTGCCGACCGGCAGTCAATCTGCAGCCGATGGATCAATCTAGTGCCAATGAGCCCGATGCACTGCCGGTGGGAGTTTTGTGCAGCCGGTAGTGATCTCCAGTACCTAAGGAAGTATTCCTAAGACTGTCGCAGTCTTCTGAGGTGCAAATCAGGGAAAACAGAGGCAGGCTAGGCATGGCAGTGTAATTCCGAGCAGGACCCGAGCACGTGCTGCATTTGGCTCTCCTCCCGAGGCGTTTACTGTTTTTCTTAGATTAATTAATTTGTTAATTTAATTAATTTGTAATATTTAATTAGCTTGCGTAGTTAATTAATTTGTATTATTATTTTAGTCCCTCCGAGCGAGGGCAAATAATTGTAATAAGTGTGGGTGAGTGTGTGTATGTCTTCCAACCCCCATTTCTTTCTTCCCTTTTATTTACCTGCTTATGATGGTAGATTAGGGCACGTTTATTTTAGCATACCTTATGCGATGCATGCGTGCATCCATGCATTTGTTTGACATACATCAAGCTCGGTATATCATACAAACTGCATTGTATTTTCAATTCCAAATTGAATACGTGTTACTCGTGCATTTCACATGCCATTTTTAGGATTAGCCGAGCCTATCCTAATTACATGCTGTATGTGTTGCATTAGTCACTTAACATGAACTAGGTCATGCATGTTTGCTAACTAGTTTCTTGTTTTGGCGCGGAGTACAATGTAAGTATTTACGCTTTAGCATACCACATACGTGTGAATGCTAACATGACAGTATGCTTACCATGCGGCTAAGTACCTATATGAGATAAACTGTTTGAATGCCTGTGGGTGGAGGTTGGATTGCTTGAGTTGGGAAAACTCATTGAAATCCGTGTTTTAGCCTACTTGCGAGTAGCGAATTCCGAAACATTTTCAAAACAAACGGATACGCAATGTTTGTTTCCAAATTAGGCAATCTAGTCTATACTTGTTTGCTGCGCGCATAACATAGTAATTCTAGGTTAATGATTGGAATAAGAGCATGTAATGTTTTCAAAAACGGATATCACGGTTAGTAGAGGCCGGTCTTCAGACCGGGCGAAAGGGGGTGCTCATAGCTGACCATCCCCGATCGTACCCAAGCTCCCGAGCCAAGACATTTGGTGATGACGGATACGTGGCCTTCGGCACTGAGTCAGGGTTTCCTAAATTCCCCCATAAAAATATTTAGGTGGCGACTCTGTATCTGGCAAAGCAGTCCAGGTTTCGCACTTCTTTTCAAAATCTGTTTTTTCTCAAAACGATTTGCTAGAGTTGGACTCTTTGGTTCAGCTTAAGAACCGTGACAATTTGAGTCCGAACTGTAGTGAACCCAATACGAACGGAACGGGACTTAACCCTCCCAGGGCGTTCGGGGACGTCTACAGTTTCTGGCGACTCCGCTGGGGATTTTAGAGAGCTTGACTCGAACTCGTGATATCCTGTTTTGACTGCACTTATGTGTTTCTTTGCATTGCATGTGCATTGGTGCGCCTAGGACACCGTGTTGGCCATCTGCTATTCCTGAGCGTTTGCTGGAGGCTTGTCTTGTCAAGGCATGACCATAAGGCTGACCGGTTGCGGGCTCTGCCAGTATGGGAACACAAACCCCGTTTTACCGGGGCACCCTTTTTGACCATTCGACCTAGTGCATATTCGGATCCATAGTGACCATTCCAATTAGGGCAGGTTGCTTACCCGATACAGGTTGTTTGAAGCCGCTGTGTGCGTAGTGAAACCCTAGCTCCTGACAAAATAGGACAGGGAAACCCACCCCAACATAGGGTGTATTGGCTCTCTTTTACCTGTTATGTGCTTTTAAAGTGTATCTCTACAGGGGAATGCGCATATCAGTTTGCAAGTTTTGGTATCCGGCCGAGGGCACCGGTAACAGTTTTTGAGAATTAGTTATATCTGCGGGTATCAGATTCAGTTTTGGGGCAGTGATTTGGGGAACAGTGACCAGTAATGAGTACAGTCGTTCTGCTATGCTTATATCCGTTCCAGAGAAATTGAGCTGAGATGCTGTCGGTTTTCTCTTTTGCTAGGTAGTCCTGGAACTATAGCTTCAGAAGGCTCCAATATTCCCGAGGTTCATCAGACTTGTGCTGATAGACTTTGTTTAGTCAGGAATTCAGTTCAAAGGCAACCAGTGTTCCTTCGCTGAGGCAAGGCAGACATCCGATCCGTTAGTCACCAGTCACATCACCTCTGTTCGGATCCGCAGCTTTCAGTTAATATGCAGGAGGAGGTGCGTCAACTCCAAGAGGCCATGCAGGCCATGCAGCAGGATGCTGCTCGTCGGGCAGAGTTTAACACCCGCCAAGCAGAGGTTCTGGCTCAACAAGCGGGCTTACTCACCAAGCTTCAGCAGCAACAGCAACCCCAACAAGACGGAGCGTCTGCTTCGCACCCAGCTCCACCCCCACCTATGGTTCCAATACCCAAAGAGGTAGCTCACGTCCAGGAAAGTACGGATGTTCCGACATGGCCAGTCTCACTGCCAATCCCACCTCAGTTGTCCAAAGTACTGGCTAATCCAGTGGACACGCCCTTTGAATTTAAGGTTGACCCAACTGCACTTAAGGTCAATAAACTGGAGGAGTTGTTCAGACGAGCACATGGAGTGAACCCCATCCCGGATTTAGAGGACGGGTATATTGAATCTGCAGTTACCTTGCCGGAGCAGTTTAAAATGCCGTATATCGATCGCTTTGACGGCTCTGGAGACCCAAGGGTGCACCTCCACCTGTTTTCCGATATCTTGAAGCCAATGGGTTTGACCACAGCTCAGAAGTTGTCTCTCTTTGGCCAAACCATGTCTGGGATAGCTGCAATCTGGCATGCAAAATTGAAGGACTCTGTGAAACGGAACTGGGAAGAGCTGGCTGAGGCCTTTATTGCTCAATACTCCTACAACACACAGATCGAGGTCACAACTCGTGATCTCGAAGCCACCCGCCAAGAACTAAAGGAGGGTTTCTCAGAGTTCGTGATGAGATGGAGATCAAAGGCCTCAATGATGACTACAAGGCCTTCTGACAAAGACCAGATAAGGATGGTTGTGCGCAACCTCCAACCCAGATTGATGCAAAAAATGATTGTTCTCCCCCTTCCCTACTTTTTCAGATTTACATGAGATGGGGGTTCAAATCGAGGATGCCATCCGACAAGGGATCTTTGCAGAAGATAATGAGCCTTTGAAGAGGAATGTTGCTCACAGTCCCAATGCTACTACTGATGGTAGCACAGCTGCGAAATGCTCAGAAGTAGGCACTATCACCACTTCCCTCAATGGCCAAAAACCAACCACTTCAACTCGGCCCCAAGCCCGAAAATTCCATCCTCTTTACATGAGTCTCTCTCAAGCTTTGAAAAAGCTGCGAGAAGAAGGGCACCTAGAACTCCTAGAACCCCAACCCCTTTCAAACCCCCTTCCACCAAGATATGACCCAGCTAAATACTATGCCTATCATCAGCAGCACGGTCATGATACGAACCGTTGCATCCGCCTCCGTCATAAGATTCAAGATCTTATTGACGAAAAGACCCTAGCTCCACCAAAAGGACCTCAGGTTAGTACTGAATCGTCACCTCTACATCTCAACCTCATCCATATATTGGCCGTCCCTTACGACCCCAGCGTATATATCACCCCAGCCCATTTGCCCAAACCGAAGGTGTTTATCCCAGAGAGCCTGGACTTATACATGATGGGTACATCTGAACCCCAATCATCTCAAACCCATGAACCCACTACTTCTGAGCTGATGAGAATGATCGAAGATCTTCAAAGAACTGTAGCAGATCTGGCCTTCGGAGTTTTGGCTCCATCATCAACTGCGTCACATACCAGGGAGTTCATGTCGAAAGGTTCCCTAACCTTGGGACGGGCTGCATTGGGAGAAGGCCAATCTCTTAGCAAAGTGGAAGCCAGTGATAAGAACAAGGCTGGGGCAAGCATTAGTCCCCATGAACATCTTCAATTGGCTGCTGAGGCTTTGAAAGCCGAGGGACTGAACGAAGACCAAGTCCTCGCAGTTATTGTAAAAACTGTGGATGACACTTTTGCCACTCAAATTAGGGGCAGTTCGAATCAAGGGGTGAGCCGGGAGAAGGGCCTTTGTACCAGGAATGTTCCTTTCGGCTCTAGCCCCGTACTCGGAAGAGACCAGCAAACCCAGTCAGCACCTGTCAATCCCTTTGCTGGTGCATCCAGCAAAAAGCCACAAACCTCAAAATACCCACCTCGGGGCCAGAGGGTGTTTACCCCACTGTACATGTCACTATCAGCGGCCTTGAGGGTCCTAATAAAAAGGGGCACCTGAAACCCCTAGAGCTACGGCCATTGCCAAATAAACTTCCTCCCTTCCATGATCCGGCCAAGTATTGTGCCTTTCATCAGCAGGTCGGCCATGTCACTGATAAGTGTTTCCGTCTTCGCCACAAAATACAAGATCTGATTGACAATAAGGTCATCGTCGCACCAACTCAGCAAAGTCTATCGACACTTGATCAATGAACTTGTGGGGGATAATGTGATGTGATCAGGAGATGAACCACCTGCGGGCGGCATTCAGTTTACTTCAGATGCGGTGGACGGCATGCACTGTTTTGAGCAATGTACAAATGCTGTTAATTTTGCATTCTGACTTGGGTATTGGGTCAGTCTTGTCTTTTTGTATTGAGTCAGTCCTTTCATACTGAGTCAGTTGGGTCTGTCTTGTTGTATCGAGTCAGTCATGTTTTGTTAGAGTCGGGTGATTCCGGGGGTGTTACCTCGAGCATCACCATTTTGTTTTGTGTTTGTCTTTTCAGTTTCTTTTGAGTCTGTTTCTGCCTTGGAGCCAGTTACACCAGAAGATCTGAATGAAACAACAGTGATTTTTACGCTCTCGCGTTTGCTTCTGCCATGTGCCAGTTGTGCCAGAAATTCTGAATGAGATAGCAGTATTTGACTGGGAACCCTGCCTTTTCTGTGCCTTGAAGTCGTTGTAATGACCTAAGCTTTCAAAACCCCTTTTTCGAACACTGTGGTGATAAAAATAAAGAAGAAGTAATTCCTCAGGTTTTGTAAAATTTTGATCATTTTGAGAAAAAGAGAGGCCCGCTAAGCCTTTTATGAATGAAATCATGCTTGTCGGCGTGAGTACTGAGAAGGACCCTGGCCTGATCCAGACTGGTTCCACACTATCTTCAGCGCGAGCGATTTGTCGCTTTCTTAAAAACTTTCAAAAACAAAATGTTTTGCGCAGCCTTGCAAAGACCTGTGTGGAATCGCTCTTGAGATTGTGTAGCCCAGGATCGCTCTCAGCCTCAAGATTCAATTATCTGTTGCAAACTGGAATCCATTCATTCAACAGTGCCATGAAACGCCTGTGCGGCCCATTTTGAAGCAGCCCTCGAGCTAGGGGGACCAAAGCCAGATCGAGGAGATCAGATCCGACCAGACAAAGCTCATGAAGCAACCGTGATGGATCCTTCTGAAAATCAACACCACAGTTACCCTCTTGGATACAGAGGACCTCAATCTCAAAACCATTTGGCATGGGCTTGCTACACTTTTACCCTTTGAGAGGCTCGCTGGACCGAAAACCCGGAAGGGCGGCCCAGGCAAAAGTTAGAGCAGAGAAAGAAAAAGAAAAAAAAGAAGAAAAGAGGAAAAAGAAAAAAAAAAGAAAAAAGAAGAACAAAAAAGAGAAAAGAAAATAATACAAAAAAGAGAAAGTCAAAAAAAAAAAGGAAATGAAAAGAAGAAAAACATAGCTCGCGAGGTCGAAAACCCGCATTGGGCACCTTGGCAAAAATTAGAGCCTAAACAGTGAAGGTTAAAATACCCGAGTGTACCTTAACCGGAACTACGTAAGGCTTGATTCCCATGTTTGGGATACGTAGGCAACTTCATCTTGAAGTCCAGCCCCCAACGCTTCCATAGCGTCTCAGTCCATGTCATGGTTTTGATCACCTTTGCCTCCTCCGAATCCGGAGTCTCAATTACAAGCGACCCGAGAACTCCATGATTAACTTCGTCTTGAATTCCAACCACCAACACCTTCCAGGTGACTGTGTCCATATATTGATTCAAACCGTCTCCGTCTCCTCCGCGTCCGAGGGTCCGATCGTCGTCAACAAGGACTGGCTTACAATGTGCCGCGACATCATCCAAACAAGGGGCAACTTTCCGTTGCCATACATGCCACAAGTTGCCCTGAGTTACCGTCCAAACTAGGGGCAAACTTTCCGTTGCCTTATTCCCCTTTAAGCCAGGGGCAATTTTCCATCGCCTCCAGATCCCAGGTTGCATATCTCTGGGTAAGTTTCCGCGCTCGTCGAGCGTTGACTGTTTGCAAAAATAGTTTTTGAAAATTTTCACTGAGGCTGACTTATTTTTCTCGAAAACTATTTCATTTTTCAAAATTGGACCATGTTTGGACCCAGAAGGAGAATTTTCAGTGCTCACAGCCTGATTCGCATGATTTTCAAATCAAGAATCGAATAAGTGTGTTAATCCACTCTCATTTTGATCAAAACTGTTTTAGAAAACGTAAAAAATGGTCAAGATGACGAACTAGGGGCACAGTTGAGTCTGGTCTTCTGTCTTTCTCCCTCAACATAACTCGCCAGAAGGGCACCCTATTCACCAGAAGAAATAGCCATGAGCTAACAGTGTTGGGCGTGAACCCACAACCTCTCGTTTACCTATCAACCACTCTGGAGAGGGATGAAAAATGAGAGAATAAGAATAGAGAGGTGTAAGATGAATAAAAGTAAGAAAGGGTTTTTGAGAGAAAACCGAGCCTGAGGGCCGAGTGGTGTGAGTATCACAAATTAGAAAGGGTGGGAAATAATACCGGAGGAACTGGCTCCTCGAGATTCAAGGTCTCTCTTGTGTAAACATGTCCGTGTGTCGTGTCTTTTGGTTTGTCGGTTTCGGCTTTAGCTTTGAGTCTTTTCCGAGTGTGTCTCGTTGTGTTCAGGTCGTGTGCCTTTTGTTTCTCTGTTTGAGTCTGTCTTGTCATATTCTATCGTAGGCTCGATACCCCGGTTAAAAAACCATCCTCTTCCAAAAAGTAATCGCTTGTGCTTAGAACGCCGAGCTATTCTCTACATCCGTGCAAAGCAAGAGAAGGAAAAGGGAAATTTGGGACATCCGAGTGTGTTTCAACTCCAACCGTGTCAGTTTTGTGATCCGTCTTGTCAGATTGGGTTATTTGTTCAAGGTTTGCTGTGTGTAGAATGAGACCGAGAGCTGTGTTATGAGCTGTATGCAGATCAATCCCCAGTAGAGTATGGGCTGTATTTAGTTCAAGCAGTGGTGCGTATGAGTTGTTTTGCTATTAGTTGGTTGGTTATCTGATAAGTACAATGCGAGTGCTCAATTTTCAGACAACAGATCAATATCATTTACATTTGAGATGTAATATGATGCAATGCAGTGCAAGATGCAGATATGTACAGATATAACATTCTTTTCAGACAAAAAGTTTGTTTCATTTCATATAATCTTTTTCAAGTACAAATCTTGAGGAAAACAAAAACTTGCCTGCGGCAGTACAAAATACTCTATCTACCAACAAAAGAGAAAAGTAGAAGAAAAGAAATAAGAAAAACAGCAAAAGTCTAGGTCATCAGCATCATCAATGGCCTCGCACTGGGGGATCTGTCCTCGCCCTCTTCCTGGGCAGAAGTCCAGGAGCATCACCAGAAGTGTCACTATCCGAGCCCGAGCCCGAGCTGCCCCCGGCCTCCTCCTCGGATGACTCCGCCTCCTCTTCAGACTCGTCATCTGGAATCGGAGCCCGCGAGCTGCTCCCGACATGAGTGCGCCCCCCTCTGGTGCGGGGATATGCTCTGCCATCCCGAGTAGAAATGGGAGGTCCAGCTGGAGCGCCGCCCACCGGAGGAATCTAGAAGGGAGGCTGAAAAAGCATGAAAGGTGAACACATCAGAATACTGAGAATGCCGTGAGCAGTGAATCAATGCAGAATGCAGTGTATGAGTACAGTGTATGTGGATGCCGTGAGCAGCAAATCAGTGCAGAATGCAGTGTATGAGTACAGTGTATGTGGATGCCGTGAGCAGTAAATCAGTGCAGAATGCAGTGTATGAGTACAGTGTATCAAACGCCGTGAACAGTTTATCAGATGTTGAGTTGTGCATCAGATTATGTAAAGCAGTTTGTGTATGGCTTGAGGCCGTGGTCAGAAAGAACATACTGGAATGCTGTAGAGGGCCAGGAGGTCGAATGTCCGCTGCAGCATCCCCGCCATGGAGGCATTCATCTCCAATGACCGTCGGGTGTACTCAGAAGACGCCTGCAAGGGAATCAGATGCATCAATATTCCGTGGAATATCAAATAAACTACAATGAAATAACTGTACAGAAATGCAGTAACACACACCGGAGGCAAGTCGGGGATGCCGACAAACTCGTGGTCAGCTGGTGGAGGAGCAAAGGGGATCTGATAGGTCGCCCCATCCGACCCCCGGAAAGACAGTGAAGCGGGTAGAGCGGGCCAACTGGCCTCCCGTCCTCTCTGGACTCCGCCCCTGCCGCGAACTCGAGCCCTCCTCGGCGCTCCTCCTCCTACTCCTGCTCCGGCCGCCGGCGCCGCAGGTCTCTCTCTCTCAGCTCGGCGACCACCACTCAGCGGCCGCATGATGAAGGTCCGGACGTACTCTGAGTAATCGCCCTCGCCTCTGAAGCCGTCCGCCTCCCAACCGACGGTGTAGTCCGCCATCTGCTCAGAGGTGAAACGCTCGGTGTCCCTCATATGCTCAGGAGGATGCACCGGGACTATCTGCTCAGCTAACCCTAAGGTCTGTCGCCAAGAAGCGCTCGCCTAGGTACCAAGCCCGACAGACCGGGCCCTCCAGCAAAATCTCGGTAACGCGCGAGGTCTCAACGGCGCCGGCAAACCGATCCCGCACCATTGCTGGCAGAGGAGCCCACGGCTGCAAGTGATCTGAAATGAAATGCAGTTTGTTATCTACTGGTATTGTAAATATACAGTGGAAAAGTGAAGCTTAAATAAACTGCAAGTAAAACATACCTCGGCGGAGTGAGTAATGGGTTCGAAGTAGCGACGAAAGAAACTGAAAGTCTCTCGCGGCCTCCGGGCGCATCTCCCGTCATAGCGGCGTGAGAAGGGAATGACTAGAGGAGTCTCGTCTCCGGCACTGGCTCCAGCCTGGGAAAGTAGGCGTAAACCCATAACTGCAAGACAGATGTCGGAACAGTTATCAGATAAAGCAGAATACAGAATAGAGCAGAAATAATAAAGCCGTGTGTTGTGCAGTGTATTGAGCAGAGTATACCGTGTGAACAGTGTAAAGCGGAGAATATGTGTGCCGTGTGTACAGTATACAGCAAGTGTAAAGCAAACTACAGTGTGTGCAGTGTGCAGAGTACAGAAAGTACAGAACAGAAATGTAAAGCAGAGGAGAAGGTGTACCTCCCAAGCTCGCCAGTAGCCTCCGAGCAACTGCCCGCTGCCACGGGAGACTGAGCTCATGTACCCGTAAAGAGTGGCCAGAGCCGCACCACCCCAATCAAAACGCAAGATGTCTCGGACGTCCACCAGTGCACTGAGTAGGCAGAGAGGCACGGTGTTCGCCCAGTCGGCAAAGAGGGTCGTCCCTAGCAAAAACATCAAAAAGCCGCGTGCGTACTGCTTAACAGCACTCGGTCATCGGAGCCGTCGCCACCAACGCAGGCTGCACTCTGAACTGCACCTCGAACCAGGCGTAGCGGACAAAGCCTGGACGAGCAAGAGGTGGCGCCGCCTCCCCAAGCAAGTAGATCTGAGCGGCGGTCCACTCGTCCATGTCGGTGTCGAAGGGGATCGGATCACCCCCTACCCCGATGCCGGTGAGCACCGTGAAGTCATAGGGAGTCATCGTCATGTCTCCCGCCGCGGATAGGTGGAACGAGTCGGTGGTGTCCCACCACCTCTCTGCCAGGGCAGCTAGAAGAGGCCTGCAGGCAGTAAGCCGGGTCAGACCCCTGCAAAAGGAACCGAAGCCCGCATCGTCCACAATGCGTCGAACCGCCTCGGGAAGCTCCAAGTACCAATCTCGAGCCGCGACATTCCCATACCCGCGAATGGCATGGGAATCTCCCTGTTTTCAAACAAATAGTTGCAAAGCAATGTGAGATGTACAGTTCTGAGGAAACATGTTAAAGTCAATGCAAATTTAGCACGTGTGCACATTCTTCAGATCCAAGCAGATATCAGGTTTCAGTGTACTACGGTGGACTACGGCCTGTGATGTGTCAGTGTGTTTGCAAGAGTCAGCATACAGATATAGTGCATGTGTGCACATTCTTCAGATCCAAACAGATACCGGGTGCCGGTGTGCTTACAGTGAATTACAACGTGTGATGCGTCAGCATGTTTGAGTGGTTCAGTGCAAATATGGCATGCGTGCAAGTTTGTCAGATTCAAACAGATACCGGGTGCCGGTGTGCTTACAGTGAACTACAACGTGTGATGCATCAGTATGTTTGAGTGGTTCAAGATAAATATGGCATGCGTGCATATTATCAGATTCAATAGGTGCCGGGTGTCGGTATTTGCAGTGGATACAGTTGTGCCGTGCATTGAGTGATTCAAGGCTAGTGCAGTGTGTGCGTGTGTTGTCTTAAACAGATATCAGTTGTAAGCATGATTGCAATTAACTACAGTGAACAGTATATCAGAACCAAGCAGTTAAAGAACGGAAACAACTTTGACAGTTAACAGTTCTACATTGCAGAAAGTAAAACAGAGAAGAGTGTTACCTCGGAAGCACCGAAGGATAGGTAAGAGGTCGGCTCGCGCAGGAGGAGCTCCGGGTCCAGCGCTCGGTCAAAGCCGCGGAAATGGCGAAGACCATCCGGAGGTAGCACATAAATCGCGGGTGGTATGTCGCCGGGTCGAAGGGACGCTCGCTTAATGGGAGGAGCTCGACCCCGGGATCCATCTCGTGATCCGGGGGAGTCCCGACGTGTGGAACATCGTCAGCCATGGCGATGGTGGTGAGAAAATGTCCGAAAGAGCCGGAATATGAAAGGTCAACTGAAAAAGTCAACCCCGAGCGGACCGAAAATGACCGGGAAGGCCGAAAGAAGGAAAGGCACGGAAATGAAGAGGAAATCGAAGGGAACAAGCCCCGAAAAAGCGGAAATAGCAAAAGAGGCACCGAAACAAAGATTTGTTCGGTCGAAAATGTGCGAAACGCGAAGGTGTTCGCGAATCGAACGACGAAATCGAGCCTAAAACACGAGAAAATGCGAGGATCAAGGGTTGAAAATATTCTAGAAAGAAGGAGGAGGAAATTTCGGCAGACAAGAAGTGAGAAAATAGGGTTTAAGAGCCCTATTTTATAAAAACCCGAGGCAAATTGTCAAAACTGCCCCCGATCAGCAATTTTTGGCCGGTCGGCACTATTTTGTGCCGGTCGGCACAATATTGTGCCGGTGGAGTTATTTTGCAGCCGGTGGCCAGCCGGTGATGTTCCCGCAGCCTTGTTTAGGCTATATGAGCAGTTTTGGGTCTTCATAGCTCAAGAAAATGCAAGAAAGTGCATCCCCGATGCTCAACCGGCCTCCGTTTTGACCTCGGACCGTGTCTTCTGTGCGTGGCACTCAAATTCAAGCAAAGATTGTATCCTTTTGTATCCTTTTGTCTTTTACAAGATTCAAAAGTTGCCCCGTGTGCGTTGCATACATCCATTACATTGTCCGATACGTCGCATCGCGCTATTTTGCGCAGCGCACTATCTTGTGCATTACATTTCATTCGCGCTATTTTGCGCATCGCGCCGTTTGGCGCACCCCCTTTGCATTGACTTGCATCTTTTGGGGCACGCGTACCTCATCGCACTTCATTTCTCATTCGCATCGACGTGCATGCCTCATTTACATTGGCATGCGTGTCTCACGCGCGTTCTGCACCGTTTAGCCTGCCGGTCTGGCGAGACCTTAAACACGCACGGTCTAGGAGACCTTAAATCCTCAGGAGGTGCAAGACCTTCGGTGCATTGAGGTGCACCCCATCGCATTTGGCATGCATCATATCGCACTGTCTTGTGCACTCGCGTTGTCTAACGCATCGCGCTATTTTGCGCATCGCACTGTCTTGTGCACTCGCGTTGTCTAACGCATCGCGCTATTTTGCACATCGCACTATCTTGTGCACTCGCGTTGTCTAACGCATCGCGCTATTTTGCGCATCACACTGTCCTGTGCACACATGGTCCGGTGGGACCGAAAACACGCACGGTCTGGCGAGACCTTAAACCCGCTCATTTGCATTGTTATGCATCTCAAAAGTCGTGCGTTGGCACGCATTTCAAACATCATGCATCATGTGCATTCCAAAAAATGCATACATTTTGCATCCCGGTCTAGGAGACCTTATATCCTCTGAAGGTGCAATTCCTTCGGTGTTTGTCGTGCCCGAACGACTTTCAGTGGTCTGGTAAAGCCACCTGCCTGTTTTTGCGGTGAGTTCCTAGAAGACCAACTGGGACGGTGAGAACTAGAGTTTGAATGGCTTATGCCTAGAACGCAAAGGTTCGGGATTTCCGAGAATAAAGTCTGGTTTAAATACCCAGGGGGTGTACCCTCGGCTTGAAATCTGTATGGAAGCCCCATAGGTTGAGGTGGCATGTCTACGCCTCAATTCTGGATACTGAACCAACCTAGTATATCGCCTTGTTGGTAAGATAGGGAAAGCTGCAATCATAGTCATTGCATCATAGTGCATTGTCATGCATCATTGTAAATACTGCATATGTCATGCATTTCAAAAAAAACAAAAACAAAAAAAACACATGCATATGTCATGCATATCATTGTAGTATAGTGTATTTGTCATGCATTTTTTGTAAATATCCATTTCTATTGCATCGTAGTTGCATGCATCCATTGCATCACTTCCATCTATGGCTTGCGCCTTTCCAGGTTGAGCTTGGTCTGGTATGTGCCCCTACTTTTCACGTCGAAGCACGATTTTTTGTGTACGCGCCTATTCCTTGACAAGCTTGGTTTGAGGGTTGCGGCACATTTCCTGTGTTAGACGCGGTTCGTACGCGTACATGCCTTTCCTAGGCAAGATTCGGTTTGGCCCGCGTGCCATATCCATTGTATCCATTTCCATTGCATTGTAGTGTAATCGTTGCATCCGGCATTAGGATCATTGTTCTCTCCTCAGCGGGTCGTTACCTCACTTATGTCATTCCACCCAATACTTGTTCTGGTGTCCGTGCGAAGTACTCATAGATCAGACATCGTTCTATGGGAGACGGACTTGTTACCTCCATCAATCTATTTGACATATGTGTGGTTTCGAATCGCTCACGATTGAATCATGATTCAATTGCTTCGCATGTAGTTTGCATCGTTTCAATTGCATTGCATTATCATTTGCATTGTTCATACATCATTTTGTATATATTGCATATCATCTTGCATTCATTTCGCATTGTCATGCATATTGCTAACAATATCATACCTGCTAAGTTTGCTTTCTTTGCAGGCACGATATTGTATGTACGGCTCATTTGAGGCCGGTGCAACCGGAAGAGCCGCACAGGTATTGTATCCTCCGAGTGAGACGTATTGAGAATTGCATAATTCTCTTACATCCTCTCTGCATTGTAGTGTAGATTGGTGTATGCTAGCTTATAATTGTCGCATGCGTGCTTCATTACAGCTTTCTTTGCATGATCATAAGTTATGCTCGGCCTTTTGCATCGTCAGTTGCATCTCGCCCCCGCCTACGGGCGCATACCTTTTCTGCGGCTTGTATGCCTATGTCTGAACAACGCTGGTTTGATTCCTAAAGGGATACGTAGGCAGCTTACGAGTTCAACCATTTGCGCTTTGTATGTTTGTCCAAGTCTTCGGCCTTGTCAAAAATGGGTCGTCTCTGGGCTTTGACATTCACTCCCGTCATTGTTATGACTTCCGAGTTCTGTCAAAGAGGGGCAACTGTAGACACCCCATTTTTGACCGTCCTCAAGACTTGGACGTCACCGCTTGGAACACTCGGTGATTATCCATGTTCGTGTTCGTTTGGAGTTCCCGGAGTTCTCGGCTACGCGTCTTGCCTCAGGACCTCCGAACTCGACCGTTTTGTGTCTGGTTTTGCACCAAACACCTGTGTTTTGCCTTGGAAGGCAGAGGATGCCTTGGGAGACATCCCCACACACCACCGGCAGTGGCTAGAGGCCACCGGCTGTTTGGTGTTTCCATCGGCACTATATTGTGCCGGTCGGCACTATATTGTGCCGGTCGGCACTCTTTTGTGCCGGTCGGCAGTCAATTTTGTCAAAATGACAATTTTTCCATGCCGACTACTGTTCAGTTGCTTTATAAGATATTTTGAGGCAACTGTCTCGCATTTGTTTCCCCTCCATACACGTGTATGGAGGGATGAGCCTTTGGATGACTTAGCTTGTAAGCTTTGATTCCTATAAGAGAAGACTCTCTTCTCTTGGCTCAAGGGTTAGAAAATTTGGAGAGTTAGAAAGAAAATACTCAGAGAGAGCTCTGGTTTTAGGTTAGGGTTTGTGTATCTATCCTATATCTCTCTCTCTCTCCCTTAAGCTTAGTGTGTGTGTTTTGTCTTACTATTGCACACAAGCACCTAGTGCTTCACCTTCCTTTGGCTACTGAGGTTCCAAGGGCTTGTTCTTGCTATTTTTGGCTGGATTGAAGCTCAAGGAGGCAACAACATCAACATTTGTGAAGGTGGTCAACAAGGGTAAGAAACTAGCCTTTTATTCCCCATTTTTGCATCCTATTTCTACCTATCTTAGAGCTGTTTTTGTGTTTAGTGTATAACATAAAAAGGTTCTATTTTAGGCCCTCTTGATAGTTTATTAAGAGTGTTTTGTGCTTGGGGAAGTTTGACCCCTCTTAGGCCTTGTAAGGCCCTTGTTTTGTGCCATTTTGGTGAGTTTCGAGACTTTGGTGTTTGGGCCTCTTCACCACTGAAATCTTGAGGGATTTCAGTGGTGGGGATGGTGCCTTGAAGTCTCCAAAAGGGGAGGGCCACCCCCTCTCCTTGATGTCCTTGAAAAGGGCAAGTTTTGGCCTCT
Organism: Camellia japonica; assembly: GCA_030407325.1. Lineage (NCBI taxonomy): Eukaryota > Viridiplantae > Streptophyta > Magnoliopsida > Ericales > Theaceae > Camellia > Camellia japonica. Next base: position 49,938,564 of record JAPPVO010000029.1, read on the forward strand.
TGAGGAAGCCTTTGTTCAAGTGTGTCTTGATCATATCTAGGCTGCATTTCATGCTTATTATGCCATAATATAATCATGTTGTGTGTTGGTTTTGGTCCCTTATGCATGCTTAGCATAGTTGCCATGTAATGCCTGTATTGCCTTAACATGCCTTAGGTTGTTAGCCCTAATTTGAGCATGCTTTAGGCTTAGATTTGTGAATGTTTTGTGCTTATTTTGACATGTTTTAGCTCTGTCCATAGTCATTTGGGTTGATCTTGGCATGCACTATATGGCCCCTTTGCATTTTAGGCTTGCTAGCCTTTGAGCATGCATGTGTAGCATGTGTTGCTTACCTCATTTTGATGGTTTGGAACCATCTAAAATGCTATTTCAGTCCCTTTGGTGTGCTTGTATGCTTGCCTTAGTTGTCTCTTTAATGCTTTAAAAGCATGTGTTGGATGCTCCATGTTTTGGTCATGTTGCATGCCTTTGGGTTCAAGCCTCTTAGATGCCATCTAAGTAGTCTTTTGGGCTTAGTTTTACGTGTTAAAACTCTGTTTTTAGTTGGTTAAGTATTGCCATGTGTGATTATACTAAGTGTGGTTTAATGCTTCATAGACTTGCTTCGAAGACTTGGGCCATTTGTTGCATATTTAGCTTGCTTTGTTGCATGATTTGGCATCATGTTTTGCATGATTTTCATAACTTTATATGCATGCTAATTGTCCATGTTTAACTCATTTCAAGTGTGCTTGAATGTTGTCTTGTTTATGCCTAAGCGTTGGATTATGTGTGCTTGCATGTGTACATGTATTGCATGTATCTTAGTCTTCACTTCTATAGCATTTGGCCACTGATTTTAGGCCTACTTGGAGTTGCCTAGGTCTTGAGTAAGACCATTATTCACTTACTTGTATGCTACCTCATGTTTGCTTGTATGCTTGCATTGTTTGTCTATATGCTCATGTTACATCCCTAGTCGACATGCTTAGGATTGCACACATAGGCATGCATGCCTTGCTCCTTGACTTGATGATGGGAATTGGGCCTCACTTTGTTTGATTGGTTTGCATGCATTTGAAATTCAAGTTGCACACTTGATCCTTTAGGCCACCATGCATGGAAATGCGTGATTGGTGGTCCGAGAATCGAGGCACATCCTCCTTTGAGTTATAAACATGATAAGGAATGTGTTTAGTGCATACATGCTTTGAATTGCATTGCCATGCCAGTATTTGCCCTCTGTTGCTGTGAGTTGCAGGTTATGCAGGCATTTAGTGCCGGCCGGCAGTTCTTAGTGCCGACCGGCAGTCAATCTGCAGCCGATGGATCAATCTAGTGCCGATGAGCCCGATGCACTGCCGGTGGGAGTTTTGTGCAGCCGGTAGTGATCTCCAGTACCTAAGGAAGTATTCCTAAGACTGTCGCAGTCTTCTGAGGTGCAAATCAGGGAAAACAGAGGCAGGCTAGGCATGGCAGTGTAATTCCGAGCAGGACCCGAGCACGTGCTGTATTTGGCTCTCCTCCCGAGGCGTTTACTGTTTTTCTTAGATTAATTAATTTGTTAATTTAATTAATTTGTAATATTTAATTAGCTTGCGTAGTTAATTAATTTGTATTATTATTTTAGTCCCTCCGAGCGAGGGCAAATAATTGTAATAAGTGTAGGTGAGTGTGTGTATGTCTTCCAACCCCCATTTCTTTCTTCCCTTTTATTTACCTGCTTATGATGGTAGATTAGGGCACGTTTATTTTAGCATACCTTATGCGATGCATGCGTGCATCCATGCATTTGTTTGACATACATCAAGCTCGGTACATCATACAAACTGCATTGTATTTTCAATTCCAAATTGAATACGTGTTACTCGTGCATTTCACATGCCATTTTTAGGGTTAGCCGAGCCTATCCTAATTACATGCTGTATGTGTTGCATTAGTCACTTAACATGAACTAGGTCATGCATGTTTGCTAGCTAGTTTCTTGTTTTGGCGCGGAGTACAATGTAAGTATTTACGCTTTAGCATACCACATACGTGTGAATGCTAACATGACAGTATGCTTACCATGCGGCTAAGTGCCTATATGAGATAAACTGTTTGAATGCCTGTGGGTGGAGGTTGGATTGCTTGAGTTGGGAAAACTCATTGAAATCCGTGTTTTAGCCTGCTTGCGAGTAGCGAATTCCGAAACATTTTCAAAACAAACGGATACGCAATGTTTGTTTCCAAATTAGGCAATCTAGTCTATACTTGTTTGCTGCGCGCATAACATAGTAATTCTAGGTTAATAATTGGAATAAGAGCATGTAATGTTTTCAAAAACGGATATCACGGTTAGTAGAGGCCGGTCTTCGGACCGGGCGAAAGGGGGTGCTCATAGCTGACCTTCCCCGATCGTACCCAAGCTCCCGAGCCAAGACATTTGGTGATGACGGACACGTGGCCTTCGGCACCGAGTCAGGGTTTCCTAAATTCCCCCATAAAAAATATTTAGGTGGCGACTCTGTATCTGGCAAAGCAGTCTAGGTTTCGCACTTCTTTTCAAAATCTGTTTTTTCTCAAAACGATTTGCCAGAGTTGGACTCTTTGGTTCAGCTTAAGAACCGTGACAATTTGAGTCCGAACTATAGTGAACCCAATACGAACGGAACGGGACTTAACCCTCCCGGGGCGTTCGGGACGTCAACAATCTGCAGGTCCTGTCTCTGCAAATCCTAGTTCTGTTTGTCCAGCAACAGCACCTTCTGCTGCTGCAGCCTTACCACTCTCTCATTCAGCTGCACCAATGGCCTCTTCTGCTGCTGCACCAATAACCCTTCCTGCTGCTGCACCAATCGCTTCTCCTGTAACATCTATTCCTATTTCCTCTATCTCTATAGACTTACCTCTCCATTCACCTTCTCAGAATCACCATTCAATGCTGACCAGATCTAAGACCAAAGCTATGTCAACTTGTTTCTTAGCCTCTACTGATGCTCCTACTGAGGATATTGAACCATCTACTTACCAAGAGCCAGCTCACTCTTCTACATGGTAAGCTGCCATGTTAGATGAATTCCAAGCTTCACAAAAATAGGCCACCTGGTCTCTTGTACCATTACCTCCTGGTAAATCTACTATTGGTTCCAAATGGGTGTACAGGATTAAGAAAAATTCAGATGGTACAATTGCAAGGTAAAGACCATGAGAAAAACCTCCTTTATACAGAACCTTCTTGGTAAGTTTGTCTTGTATAACAAAGGAGTCAACATCAAAAGTAATGGTGCACTTGTTATCAACAATTAATTGGTGAACTGACAAAAGATTTGAAGAAATAAATGGAACATGGAACAAATTGTTAAGTGTGAAAGGTACAGTGGGAGTAGGACGAATGCCATTACCAATATGAAGAATAGGTAAGGTGGAACCATCTCCTACAGTGACTTGATCTGAACCAAGATAAGGTTGGTAAGTATTCAGATTGTTGAGATCATTTATGAAATGATTGGAAGTAGCAGAATCTAAGAACCAAGTAGAACTTTCTGCTGTATGCATAGGAGAATCAAGAACAGTATTGTTAGATGAGGAGGCAACATAAGCCCTGGGATGAGTTTTAGATGCTTGAAGTGTTGTATCAAGCCTATGCCAACATTCCAAAGCTGAATGATTAGGCTTTCCACAAATTTGACAGATCAAAGAGCCAACAGAGGACTGATGTGGAAATTGAAACTGAGACTGAAACTGAGGTCTGCCTCCTTGAACAGAAGACTGATGTGGAGACTGAAATTGTTGAGGAGATGTTCTGCCTCCACCTTTGTTCTGTGAAAATCTGTTACCATTTCGACCTCTATATGAGCCATAACCTCGATATCCTCCTCTCTGAGAGCCTCTGAAACCTCTATAATTTCCGCGAGTAGTTGCATAAGCAAAAGGCAGATCAGAAGCATGAGTGTGCTTAAGAGAGGTATCAATGTGAATAGATTCAGAACACATTAGAGCAGATAAAGCAGAAATAGTAATAGGCTCAGATCTTGCTCGAATAGTTGTCTTGAAAGCATTATATTCATCAGGTAAACCGTTTAAGGTTAATAAAACTAAATCTTCATCTTCAATTGGTGAACCAGCCAAACTCAACTGATCAGAAACAGCCTTGATTTGATTCAAGTAATCCTCCATAATGAGATTCTTCTTTGTCAGATGATTGAGCTTGTTCTTTAGCTGATGAATATGAGATCGAGAGAGAGATGTAAATCGAGTAGCCAGTGTATTCCATACCTCTGTACTTGTCCCACAATGCAAAACAGACGTGAAAATGGATGGTGAAAGTGTAGCAGTCATACAACTCAACAAATGTGTATCAATGGTGATCCAATGAGTAAATGCTGGATTTGGAACAGAATGTCCATGTGCATCATGGATTGTAGATGAAGGACAGAGTACAGAACCATCAACAAAGCCTAGTAGCTTTGTAGCTCTCAAGATATTCTAAAACTGACTCTTCCAAATGATATAGTTTGTAGAGTCAAGTTTGATTGGAACAAAGGAGTTCAGATTGGAAATAAGAAGAGTGAGATTTGAAGGTAACATAGAGATATCTGCAGAACCTGGAACAGAGATTGAATCTGCCATTGTTGCTTGCAAATTTGTTACAGTAGCTTCTTGCAGATTTGCTGCCATTACTGGATCTTGTTGAAGATAGAATGCTCGATGGAGCTCATATGGCTTTGATACCATAAAAGGATTTAGAAAATATCAGATTCTTATTTCAATGAATCAACACATACAACTGCAGCTTTCTTTTATACAGAAAATACAACTACATAACTCAATATCCTAACTAACTAACTATAGTTGAGTTTATATAACAGCCTAACAGATTTATTCTAACCACCACAAGTGGATGATAACTGTCTCAATTTCATACACGTGCTCAGCTCTTGAGTGTTCTTAACAGATGGCTTGGATAACCTCTTGACCTGTAGCTGAGGCTTGAACTGTTGTGGCTGATGATTGAACTGCTGCAACTGGTGTGGCTCTATCTTTGGTGACTGATCTGTTTGATCTGTCTTGGACTGATCTGTTTGATCTGGCTTGGACTGATGTAGCTTATCATAAATATACGGTGAATTTATTCTCACATGTACACCATAATTTTGAATATTATATACTAAAATAGGAAAAATTGTTGAGAAGTGTATTTCTAAGGGATAATTATTCAGTATTCCCGGAATATAGACACGTGGTGCTTCATAAGGTTTTAATTGGTAGAGAGTGGTAGGGACCAATGATTTATGTTGGGGATAGGGGAAACAACATGGAGCTAAATAATTGGTGATTAGCTTGGAGTATGATCATGTGGTGTTCTGGAATTATTGAATAATTTTCCATTTCTAAGAGAGTATATGGTATTAGGTAGGGCTGCAAACGAGCCGAGCCGAGCCGAGCCGAGCTTTAGTGTGTTTGAGCTTGTTTATTAAGATTTTAACGAGCTCGAGCTCGAGCTGAATAAAAATTTAACGAACCGAGCTCGAGCTGAGTTGGCTTAGGCTCGACTCGAGCTCGAGCCTATTCACGAACCTTAACGAGCCAAAAAATTTAAAAATTCATACTTGCATGTGAGACTAAAGTTACAATTAAAACTTTGATTATACAATTATATATACAATATATATAAACATACTAAAAAAAAAGTCCATATTTTACTAAAATAATAATATCTACTACCACTATTATATAAATATGCTATCTATAGTTAAGTATTCTTTACATTTATATTTTTTAAATATATAAATAGCATATTTCTCTTATTTTTTATACATATTTTTATATTATTTAATATATAAATAATAAATATTAAACGAGCCAGCTAACGAACCGAGCTTATGAGCTGAGCTTTAGAATGTTTGGGCTTGTTTATTAAAAATTTAACGAACTCGAGCTCGAGCTCGAACGGAAAAAAAAAAAAATTAACGAACCGAGTTCGAACGAGCTCTTACCGAGCCGAGCTCGAGCTTGTTCATAAACGGCTCTGTTTATTTGCAGCCCTAGTATTAGGTCTAATGATTGTTTTGTTTTGATTATAAAAATATGATTAATGAAATTGTTTTGTCAAAATAACAAATTATTGATTTCAAGGATCATTTTTTTCATTTTTACCCACTACTATTGGACCATATATTGGTTGTCGAAAAAATTGTTGAAGGCAGCCAGTGGCGGTGGCAATTGGTAGTGGCAGCTGACGATGACTAGTGGTGGTGATGGTGATATGGATGTATAGATAGGTTAAGTAAACATATAGATGATATTAGACAAATAAGTTGGATAGATAAGTGACATTGAACATATGTATGGATAGATAAATAGTATAGTAGAAAGATAGACAAATAAGCAATGGTAATAAGATTTTTCAAATTATTATTCTCCTTATCCCTCCAAAACACTAGAGCTTGAGAATATTGCCCAAAAATATTCAAAGTTAAATTTATGCCCGGAATGTCCATAAAAATACTTCTTATAAAAGATAATATGAGTAGATAAATCCTAACCATTTATTTATTACTTGTTTATTTATGATACTTCTAGTAAGATCCACACCAATCCAACTATTGACACAAACACATGACAAAAAAATGGACAGATAATTCAATTAAGGGAAACACTATGGTGTACACCTTTCAAATGATATGTACCATATGTATCTTATAACTAAAAACAAAAATGACATAATTTAATTTTTTGAGTCACAATTAAAAAAAAATGTCACAATTAAACATAATATGGAGTATTCAAAATATCCAAAGCATCGAAGAATCGAACCAAACTGACATCTTTAGATTAGTTTGGTTTGATGATTTTCTAGTGCATTAGTTTGGTTTCAGGTCTTCAAATTGGATTGGTTCTTAATTTAGACCTTATCCAAACCAAACCAACCCGAGAATCGAACCTATATATGTATATATAATTTTTTTTTTATTGTATATTGACATGTTTTTATATTACCATGGTCTTGTATCACTACAACAAAAAGCAGATTTCACAACTAAAACTGGAGTTTTCGTCGCTGAAAGTAGTAGAATTGGCGACTAAAATGGAATTAGTCGCCAAAATTGATCACTTTTGCCGACTAAAAGAGTTTAGTCGCCGAATATAAGGTTTTAGCGACTAAAAGTCAGTTTAGTCGCCGAATATAGGGGTTTCAGCGACTAAAGGTTTTTTAGTAGCCAAAAGTGACAGTTTTTGACGACTAAAATAATTTAGTAGCCAAAAGTATAGGTTTTGGCGACTAAAAAACAGTTTGGTCGCCGCTTCTACGTGTTTTGGCGACTAAAAACAGTTTGGTTGCTGAAAGTGAAGCTTTTTGGCTACTAAAAACAAATTAGTAGCTAAAAACAGTCAATTGGCAACTAAAATTCAGTTTAGTAGCCAAAAGGGGGCGTTTTTTGCGACTAAAAACAGATTTAGTCGCCAAAACTGGTTATTTTTAGGCAGGAATGAATTTTTTTAGCGACTAAAAACTAATTAATAGCCAAAACTATACAATTGGCGACTAAAAAATAGATTTAGTTGCCAAAAGTGATCTAATTTTTTTTTAGTAAATAATTTATTTTTTACATAAATTATATTGAATAAAAATAATTATTTTTATATATATAGTTTTGTATTAATACTGGTCAAAGTAATATATGGTGGCTGCAACATAGGGTGGTGTGGGCTGCAGCATAGGATGGTTGCAGGCTGCTTAGGAGTGGGTGGTTGTAGCTACAGAGGCGTGGGTTGTTGTTGCAGGTGTTGTAGCTGCAGAGGAGTGGGTGTTGTAGCAGTGGCGTGGGGGCGTTGATTTGATTGTGTTGGTTTAGTTTATTTAGTTTATTTTGGGGGCTGGTTTAGTTCTTTTAGTTTGTTTTGGGTGTTTTGGTGGGTTGATTATGTGGGGATTCTTGTATTTTAATTTTTCAGTTAAGTTCTTCTTAACTTTTTCTGTTAAAAAAATCGAGAGGCTTAGGGGTTGGTTGTATGGATGCGAGTAACAGCAGTAGGGGTATTTTTATACTTCCGAATCTCTCTCGATGCATGTCATCTTCCTGTACTTTTAATTTCATGCTGTTAAATGAAATTTTTCTTTGCCGATCAAAAAAAAAAGTAATATATAAATAATATATGTTGCATTTATATTCATGTGATGTTATAGTGGCATAGTGGGGAGAGTGTGTTGGTAAAGGTTTGGAATGTGGGATGGGTCGGTGGTTCGAATCTTGGGAACAACATAGGGTAAATTTTTTTTTTTTCTGAAATATACTTTTGGCGACTAAAAACAGTGGTCACCAAAAGATTGACTATTGACGACGAAAAGCTTAGTCGGCAAATGTATAAATAAAAAAATAATAATTCACTATTGGCGACTAAAAGATTAGTCGCTAAATGTATAATTTTAAAAAATATAATTGACTATTGGCGACAAATGCTTTGGTCGCTGAAGACTAAAACTTTGCCGACTAAAACTTTTTTAGTCGCCAATACCTCTGCCGACCATCTATTCGCGACAAAACCGGCGACTAAAATATTTAGTCGGAGAAAGTGAAAAGTCGACTTTTGGCAACTAAAAAAGGACTTTTGGCGACTAAAAATTTATGGTAAATTACCAATAGGTCCTACTTTGGAGACTTATTACCCAATAGGTCCTACTTTGGAGACTTATTACCCATTAAGTCCTATTGATAAATTTATTAACTGATAAAGATAAATTTATCAGTCTTTTATTTTTATGAATAAATTTTTAGTGATAAATTTATTAGTCTCTTTGTTTTTATGAATAAATTTTTAGTGATAAATTTATCACTCTCTTATTTTTATAGTGTTAAATTTATTAGTTAGGACCTATAGGTAAATAAATCTAGTTAATAGGACTAATTGGTAAGTACCCCAAAAATTTAGTTGCCAAAGGTGTTTTTTCTTGTAGTGTATGTTACTTCAAGTTTCTATTTTTATGAAGTTTGTACAATTGAACAAATTTTCAATCATTAGTCCAAGAGTAATAGACTTTGCTTCAAGTTAAACGATTGAACCTATTGACAAGGTAAATGATTTAGCGTGGAGAATAAGAAAATTCGTGAACCGTATATATGTACATTATGAAATAGTACACTATGTTTCAAGTTATTCTTTAAATAAGATGTGTCAAAATTCAAATAAAATGGAAGTTGATAACCCACTGATAGTAATTGTGGTGAACATGTTAAGTCTCTTCAATATGAATTTTTAAAACACTTGGAAGAAGAAGAAAATGTTGATGCAAAATCAGAGATAGACAAATCAGAAGACAAAATTGATTCAATTATTTTTAATATAATGCAATCATAATTTCAAACCGAACCAACTTGAGCTACATTAGGTTGGTTTGGATTAGTTCTAGGGCATGATTGGTTTAGTTCTGGGTCTCAAAACTTGAAACTGATCATGACTGTATTGGTTCCAAAATTAGTGTCAAACCAAACCAAACTGACCCACGAACACCCCTAGGCATAAATAAAGAATTTATGAGTCATAACTAAAATAATGTCATAAATAAAGTAAAAAAATTGGTCATAACTAAAAAAGAAAATGACATAATTAAGGTGCATATAATACACCCTTTTTAAATGGGTGTATATTTGAATTTCCCTTCAATTAATAGAGTGGAAACACTAGGATGCACACCTTTTTGAAGGATGGGCACCATATGAACATTATAACTAAAAAAAATATAGTATAACTTCAATTTTTTGAGTCATGACTAAAAAAAATGACATAACTAAACACAACATGAGACACAACTAAAAACTCATGAGTTATAACTAAAAAAAAAAAAGGAATATAACTAATAATGCATATAATATACCTTTTTAAAAAAAGGTGTATAGTAGGATTTCCCTTGATACAGAATATTTTACAGACTTGGTGAAGTCTATTTTTAATAAAAATTTGTTCGTTCATAATTTATGTGTCCAAATTCTAATTCTAATTCTAATTATAATTATGTATCTATGGATTTATTGATTAAACTATGGGTTCAAAAGCAAATATATAAAAAGAAAAAATAATAGCCAACCCATTGGTGGGTAAAAACAACCCCTTATTTCAAACCCTATTTTTTTGTTTCCTTTTTTGAGTTCGTCCACCACATGCATGGTCATTGGCTTTCTGCAACTCCAACCTAGAAAGCGAAACAAAGAAGAAGAGAGAAAATCTAGAGAGAGATTGTTGAATTTGAATCCCTTCAATCCAAACCTCCAAGAGAGAGAGAGAGGAACGAAAAAGCAAGAGGGAGGGAGGAAAGAGAGAAGGGTGTTGTGTTGCATGTGCAACAACAATGGAGGAAGAAAGACAAAGAGATTTAAGAGTCCCTTTGATCTTTGGGCTATTCTTTGTTTCATGTCTAACTGGTGGAATACTCCTCCTAATGTGGGTATTTGAAATCAATGGTTCACAACCTTGGTTCGCTAGCTTATCAATGGTTTTGATAAGCTTTCCATGGGTTTTCTGGCTTCTCGCATACATCTATACCTTCATGAAAGCTTGCTTCCGGAGAGGTGGATGTGTTGATGGCCACAACGTCTCAAAACATGGAAACCACGCAAAACCTGTTGCTACTACCACAACCACCACGAACAAGAATTCTCCACACGATTCTCCGGTGAATTCTCCCAATAATCAACGACAAGTGCATTTTGGGGAGGTAGTTGTCATCGGTGGTGATGAAAGCAGCAAAGGCAAGAACGGACAACATGACGGTGCATGCGAGTCATCAGTTGCCTCTAGGGAATCTGAAACGCCATTAACCCTATCTGTCTCATCTTGACAATATGTGAAAGTTGGGTATATATATTTTTATTTCATCGTAAAATATTGGATGATGCGAGGCCTCTTATGGATTAATCTCCTTCAATGTTGATGGCTAAAATTTTCTTTAGTGTTTTTGATCTTGAATTATAGAGAGAAAATAAATTAACTTTTTCTCTCTGTAAAAATATTTCTACAAATCTAACATTCAAACACAATTTATACGAAGTTATGCATGAATGAATATATATGATGACACCATGAGTGGTGCAATGCATCTTCTGGGATGAACGAAAGGTGGGTCATGAACTTATTGGAAAGCATAGAAATTGGGAGATAATTTGAGTAGTATATAGCTTGGCGTGATGATTGGGAAAATGTTGTTACATGTAAGTAGAAAGAGATATTTAAATCTGCCTTAGAACAAAAAGAAGGAGAAAAAAAAAAAAGAAACGTTCATTTATAGTTGTAATTGTCGCGAAATGTTTATTGAAGGCTATGATTTATACATTGTAAACTATTAATCTGAAGAGATAGATGAGAAGAACATTTTCCGCTCAACATTGTTGTCATTGTAATGTTCCATTGTTACATAGACTAGAGATTGTATATGTTTACTTGCATACCCTAAGTCTAAAATCATTTACAAGAACCACCAATAAAAGTTAAATGATTAAGGGATAGATGGAGAAACAACTTGTTATATATTATTCAATTTTGTCGCCATATACAATTAAATTTTCTATGAAGAACATATAATAGTTACTTCATGTTTTGGGGTCTCGTAGTAGTAGTAGTTGAGGCATTATAAAATTGTTATACTTTTGGGGGATTGGATAATTTATGGTTGGCCTATAAGAGAAAGTCTAGGCATCCAAGAAATTGTTTCATGAAATTCGTCCTAAAGTCATGCCAATCGACCAGTTGGTTGATCCTAAATTGTGCCGGTCAAACAAGGCACGACTTTGTGATGGATTTTGTGATATTTTTCCATGATCCATAGCATTTGTGGGCCCATAAACCCTTTAGTTTACTGATAGTCAATCAAAGAATGTCGCTTCATCCAATTCAATAGACTACACCAAAAAATTTCACCCACCCACATACATCCTACATTATTTGATCTTTCCTTTCTCTTTTGCATAGCCTTTGTCTTTTGTTTTCTCTCTCTCAACCCTCATACTACCACTTGCTGCCACTTCTATCACCCTTCCCTTATAGTCCCACCACTAACCTTTGCCACCTTATTTCCCGTCCACCACCACTATCAGCACCTCCTTCCTTTTTCTCCCTACCACAACTCCCATCATTACCTCCCTTTTTCCTATGACCTACCACCATCATCACCTCATTCTTTCTTCTCTCCCATCCCTTTTACTACACTACCAACACCATGCTACGAATCATCATCAAATCAAACCATTACCACCATCAAATAACTTACATGAATCATATTGACTTTAGGGTGGGATACTTACCAACAAAAAAAAAGTGTGATAATTGATTCAAAATTTGGTAAGATCTCAACACTAGCAAAAACTCTAAAAGGTTTCAATGGGTAAAGGTTGCAAAAGAGAGGCATTTTTGTTGTGGGTGTAGCGGCAACGCTGTATGGAAAGTAGAAAGAGAGGGGTTTGGTGCTAAAGAGGAGAAAAAGAGGAAGGATAAAGAGAAAAAAGTGAAAAGACAGGCAAGAGGGCTATGTGAGGGAGTTAAGAAGGAAGGTAACAGTGGCTGATGTTAGTAGTTGATGTAGTGACTTCGCCAAAGAAAAGAGGTGGTTATAGTCAGTGTTTGGGATTAGGGGAGAAAGGGCAGAATGGGAGAAGGTGGTTAGACTTTTGAAAGGGAAAAGGGAGATAGGTTCAATTGGTTGGGGCTAGGGGAGAAAAATGGTGTAGAAAGGTGTTGGGGAATAGAAACCAAAAAATGGAAGAAGTCGATTGGATGAGGTAAGATCTTTGTTAGTAAATGAAACTATTGGTGTGGCTTATTGAATTGGATGACATGGCATTCTTTGATTGGTTGGTCATAACCTAAAGGGTTTACATTCCAGTCGTAAATAAGTTAACAGCAATGCTAGGTATCATGAAAAAATTTTCATGAAAATAATCATGAAAGCTTTGTGACCCTTGGATTACACTTGGAATAAAGCACCACACACTAATCAAGGTAATCTAAGGATCATAAATTTTTCATGATCATTTTCATGACAAAATTTTCATGATCCCTAACTTTTCCCATAAGTTAATCACATTTTTTTTAGATGGAAATAAAAGTTGTTATTTATACTTCGACTTTGTAATGAATGAATATATATCCTAAAACTTTCAATACCAATAGTGCTATATAGGAATATTATCACATGCCTAACTATACGATGTGGCGAAAATCTTAAAATACATAAATTTTAATGCACAATCATGTAGTTGGGAGTGTTTGTTTTATATTTAGCTATTACATAATAATGTTGTTTATGGCTAAGAATCTGTTGTTGGAAACATAAACTCAATTTGAGTTTGGTGAAGGAGAATTTCAGAGAAGATGAAAACAAATAAAAGATTGCTGGAAAGTTCCAAAGAAGAAGAGGAAGTCAAAATGAAGAAAAAGAATGAGGCTTCAAGGAAGCTCTATTGATAAAACTTAGCTTAGAAGAAATACTACAATACACTAATTATACACGGTTTGTACACGATTGTGGAGTCACTACAACAGAAATCACTTTTCGCGACTAAAATTAAAGTTTTCGTCGCTGAAAGTAGGCCAATTGGCGACTAAAATGGAATTAGTCGCCAAAATTGAGAACTTTTGCCGACTAAAATAGTTTAGTCGCCAAATATAAGCTTTTTAGCGACTAAAAGGCAGTTTAGTCGCCAATTGTAGGGTTTTTAGCGACTGAATGTTGTTTAGTAGCCAAAAGTCACAGTTTTTGGCGACTAAAATAATTTTAGTCGCCGATTATATCTGTTTTGCCGACTACACACATTTTAGTCGCTGAATGTGCAGGTTTTTGGCTACAAAAAAAAAATTAGTAGCTAAAAACTGTCAATTGCCGACTAAAACAGGTTTAGTAGCCAAAAGGGGACGTTTTTGGCGACTAAAACCAGATTTAGTCGCCAAAACTGATTTATTTTTAGACGGAACTTTATTTTTTTGCGACAAAAAATAATTAGTAGCCGAAATTTATAGCATTGGCGACTAAAAATTAATTTTAGTCGCCAAAAGTGGGCCAAAATTTTTTTTAATAAATCATTTTTTTTTACATAAATTATATTTAATAAAAATAATTTTATTTATAAATATTGTTTTGTATTAATACCGGACAATATATTATATAAATAATATATATTTCATTATATTCATGTGATGTGTAGTGGCATAGTGGAGGGAGTGTGTGGCTAAAGGTGTGAAATGTTGGTGGGCTGCGGTTTGAAACTCAGAAACAGCAAAAAAAAGTGGGAAATTTTTTTTTTTTTGACGAAACACCTTTGGCGACTAAAAGTTTAGTCCCCAAAAGTTCTTAGTTTGGCGACTAAACGGTTTAGTCGGCGTTTGGTTGAGTATTCGCGACTAACTATTAGTCGGTGAATGTGTGATTTTGAAAAGTGTAAAACACTATTGGCGACTAAATTATTTGTCGCCGAAGACGTCATTTTTGGCGACTAAAACAGGTTTAGTCGCCAATACCTCCCGCGACCATTTATTGGCGACAAAAGCAGCGACTAAAATTTTTGTCGGGGAAACCCAAAAATCGACTTTTAGCGACTAAAAGTGGACCTTTGGCGACTAAAAATTTAGTCGCCAAAGGTGATTTTCTTGTAGTGAGTCTATAAATAAAGAGTTGTGAGATTGTTTTAAAGAGAGTGGGAGAAGAAAAATGTAATCTCCAAAGGAGAAACATAACATCTCTAGATAAAGTGAATATTAAGAGAGTTGAGAGAATTTAAGAATTAATATAAAGATAGCTATGTTTTGTTGAGTTGTTTGAGTGATTGAATAAAAGTAGTGTTTATTCAATAAATCCTTTCTTTTTATACCATCACAACTAGTATATACCCCTCTCTCACTACTCAACAATAGTATCATAGCTAGAAGAGTCAGTTTGGGCCAAAATTTCAAATAAACAGAGAAGAAATAAAGAGTTTTCAAATTTGTCCAGATCTCAAAAAGTGTCAAAATCAATATCTGAATATGCCAGAGGGTTCATGTTGACTAGAGGAGTATAGAACCATTAACCAAAAGAGCCAAAAAGTAGCCAAAATTCACTGATAATTGCGACATCCGAAAATTGAAATTTTTTGAAATTGTCGAAATTCAATTTTGAATATTCCAGATTGAAGTACTTGTTAAGAGGATTTCGACGGTATAAAGAACGGCTCAAACGAACTCCGAATGAACCTATACGGCTGCTGGGAAGTTGAGCGCGTACATAGCACTTGTCTTCTCTAGAATTCTGAAGTCGCAGAACATTTAAGAGAAATTATTTATGTAATAACCCCAACCTCTGATTAACGTTAATTCGCACTTAATTATGTCTAACAGTGGATTAGGAGAGATTTGGAATTAATTTGCATGTGTATTGCATTATTTACGTGTTTCTATCTGTTTGCCATAAGATGATCTGTTCATGTTTCGACCTTGAACTGCGAATTGAAAGCCTTATCGGCATCCGAACCAGAAATCGACTTGATCTATATGCTAGTTAGGATTTATAAATTTTTATGGTAGGTTGAATTAAAATTTGATTTGGAATGTTTAAATTAGATTAAATAATATTAAATCACATAGTTGAATTATTACATAAATGCCATTGGTGGGCCACTTAGGTACCATTGCTTTGGACTCAAATTATACACATTTCATAACATCTTCTCAGCCATTTCTTAGACCAATTCGAGAGAGAGAGGGAGAGTAGGAGAATTTGAGTTCAACAAGGGATTTAACTTGGAGACTTAGAAGAAATCAAGAAGAATTGCATTTTTGAGCTCCTAGACTTGGAATTCAAGGTTTAAGGTATGAGATTTTCCTTTCAACTATGAATTTAAGATTAATTCTTGCATGGTTCATGGAAGATTAAAGTTTAAAGTCTAGAATTGGTTCTAAGAGTTGGATTTGAGAGTGAATTCATGCATGCATGCACATATTTTTGGATTTTGGAGTTGTTTTTCATGGATTTCCACATGCATGTCCACATTTTTGTTAGAGTCCATGAATTCATCCTATTCTTGAGCTTAATTTTGTTTTGGATCATATTTTGGAGCATTAGAAGTCATAAGAATTCATGCATGTTACATTTAAATTATTTTTGAAGTTTTCTTGAAATTATGTTTAATTGAACTACCTTTGGGTTTTGATTTTGCAAATTGATCTTCAAAACATGTTATACTATGAGTTTACAAGAGTTTTCCAGAAAATTAGCCCAAAAGGATCGAAATGGATGCTTTAAAAGTTGAGTTTTGAGCTTGAGGTTCAAATCTAGAAATTCCAGATTTTGGACTCACGCTCCGAGCGGGGAACTCCACGCTCAAGCGTAACACTGAGTTCATGCAGTCCGCTCGAGCGTGGAAAGTAACACTCGAGAGTGAAATGCGTATATCCAGTACTTTTCACATGTTTACAATACGCTCGAGCGGGGGAATGCACGATCGAGCGAGGACTTGTGACTCACGCTCGAGCGGGTATCGAGCGCCCATCGAGCGTGAATTTCGTGCATCCAGTACTTCTACTGTAGTTTACAGTCCGCTCGAGCGGAGTAATACACGCTCGAGCGGAGCCCTTTTGTCTGCATGTCCGCTCGAGCGGAGAAACCCACGCTCGAGCGAAACCCCTGTTTTCAACAAGTTTTGAAAAATGTTTTTCAAGGCATCTTTGCATCCTCATTCCATCCTAGGCATTCCTAGGCCATGTTTAAGACTCTATAGTGAGGATTTAAGGTTAGAAACACACTAAGACTAACGACGTAAGTTTTGTGCAATTAGAATGTGTGTTTCAAGTATGTGCCCGTTATGTGTTATGTAGGTCACGTGCCGCGTGTCGTGTGATCAATCTGCTCCATCTATCTGGTTCAAGGCCAACTGTGAGTAATAATTTAGTAAAGTTATGTTCAACTGTATCTATTTTCTGTGTAATAAAACAAGATCTGTTTTCCGAAATGATATGTTCTATACAACGAATGATTGTTCAATTTCTGTTATGTATTCGTGACATCCTTAGCATCATGTGATATATGTTAGCTGTTACCCAGTATCGGAGGTTCCTTTATGGAACTTATATCTGTCTGCACTCTGTACCGAATGCCCTGTCACGAGGGCTCAGCTTCTGTTCTGTTCTGTTACCCGGTACCGGAGGTTCCTTTATGGAACTGGTTATTCGTAACCCCACGTGTATACGTTCTGTTCTGTTCTGTTCTGTTCTGTTAAGGCTAATGAATGTATCACGTAAACTTAATCATGATTTATGATTTCTGTCTGTATATCATCTGGATAAACTATGATTTGATATGAAACTGAACTACGATTTCTGAACCGGTACGAACTCATTCATTTAAACCCTTTACTCTATTATTATTCACTGGACTTTCGCTCACGGTTTATATTATGTATGTAGGTGAGTCGGCACATGACCAGGGCCAGAGTTGACAGCCTTCTGTTCTGTTTTGTCAGCCAACTGTTGTGCCTCCCGAGGAGGTTCCGAACAAAGCCTAATGCCATGGCTATTTTTTTTGTACTCGTGCTAGTTCTTGAGTACGCTTTGTAAAGTCAGGTCTTTGGAAGTACATTCTGTAAATACCTTGTAAATATTGTGTATCTAGACTGGCATGTTTGTATATATATAAATAAGTTTTGAAATGTTCTGTACCATGTACGTTATCACATCTCATTGGACCTTGCCTATTTTGTACTATTGCTTCCGCAGCCCCTTATTATTTGCTAATCTGTTCCGAGGCCTTTGGTAATCCACGGATTACTGGCCGGTTACGGTCCTAAACCTACAGGGGCGGGTTTGGGTCGTGACAGAGTGGTATCAGAGCACGTGTTCTACCACACACACAGGTCCGTATGAGCTTAGGATGTCCTAGTAATAGTTAGGGGCATTCCATTTGCATGTGTGAGTGTGTGGTAATACAACTGAAGATGAAAACTGAACGTAATTTGAATCAAATAAATTGAAGGAAACGCATAAGATTATGCCTATGTTTATTATCATTTTATGTCTGTATAGTATGATGGAGAATGCAAGGGGAAGTGGTGAAAGTGAATCTTCAGAGGCTCGCATGGGCCGAATGGGATGTTAGCAACGTTGACTGAAACTTTGACACAACAACAGAGACAACAACCTTTTCCCCCTCCGCCTCCACCGGCACAAGCCGAGGCAGATAATAGTGACATCATCAACTTGACACAGAAATTCATGAAAATGAAACTGCCAACGTTCTATGGTGGAATTGAACCTTTGAAAGCTGAAACGTGGTTGCTTGAAATGGAGAAATTGTATGTGGTGTTTCCTTGTTCTGAAACCCAAAAAGTCCTCCTAGCCACCTACACCTTGAAAGATGAAGCCCGCAGGTGGTGGTTACTGATTCGAAGTGGCAATGGGAATATGACATGGGCACAGTTTAATGCCATCTTTTAGATAAATATTTTCCCCAATGCTTCAGGGATCGGAAAGTGTCTGAATTTCAGGAACTCAAACAGGGAAGAATGTCTGTGGCAGAATATGAAGCTAAATTCACCGAACTGGCACGGTTTGCTCCACATATGGTGGACACTGATTACAAAAAAGCACGAAAGTTTGAAGGTGGACTGGATTTAGAGGTGTTTGATCGAGTAGGCGTCCTGAAATTGCCTACTTATGTGGAAGTTTTAGACAGATCTTTAATGGCAGAGGCCACCCTAGCCGCCATGAAACAAAGCAAAGCCCTAGCAACTACAGCAACTGAGTGGAAAGGAAAAAGATCCGGGTTTTTTTTTGAAAGAGGCCGGTCCTTTGTCAATAAGAAGCAAAACACAGGGACTTCGAACAGCTCGAGTCAGAGTAGTGGGTCTATTCCGGTCTGTTCTGATTGTGGTAAAAGGCACAGGGGTGTGTGCTACCGAGTGTCCGGTGCTTGTTTCCAGTGTGGCCAACCAGGTCATGTAGTGAAAGATTGCCCGCTCCGGTCTGAGATTACTAGCCGTCCTGCAGCAAGTTCAGCGGGATCCGCTTCTGTGGCCAAAACCAATGCCAAAGCCAATACTGGGAAAGAACCTCTGAGACAAGGCCGAGTGTTTGCCTTAGTGCCCGGTGACGTACCGAACACCTATACTGTGGTGCCAGGTACACTTTCTATATATTCTCAAAATGCATGTGTACTGATAGATTCTAATTCTACACATTCCTTTGTATCGCATGCTTTCTCTCAAAAATTGACTAGACCACTAGAACATATGACATATGTGTTATCTGTATTCACACCGTCTAGGGATTCTATGATGTGTACTCATGTTTATCTGGCATGTGATATTATGATTGGTGATATGGTATTGTATGTGGATTTATTACCCTTGGACATTAGCCATTTTGATTGTATTTTGGAGATGGACTGGTTGACTAAATACTGTGCTACCATTGACTGTGCAAATAAAACTGTTGTGTTTAGACCACCAGATATGCCTGAATTTACTTTTATTGGGAATGGGGTAGTTCCTCCCCCATATTTGATTTCGGCTATGAAAGCT
Source organism: Camellia japonica (assembly GCA_030407325.1). NCBI lineage: Eukaryota > Viridiplantae > Streptophyta > Magnoliopsida > Ericales > Theaceae > Camellia > Camellia japonica. The sequence continues at coordinate 49,958,060 of JAPPVO010000029.1, forward strand.
GTAAAACTCCTTAGGAAAGGATGTAAGGGTTATCTGTGTTGTATACTGACTGCACCATCTGACAGTACTACTATAGAAACAATCCCTGTTGTTTGTGAATATCCCAATGTATTTCCGACTGACTTACCTGGGAACTTAGTTGATAGAGAAATTGAATTCACTATTGAAGTATTTCCGGGGACACAACCTATTTCCAAGACTCCCTATAGAATGTCAACCTCTGAATTGAAAGAATTGAAAACCCAACTTCAGGGACTGTTAGATAAGAAATTTATCCGTCCGAGTACATCACCTTGGGGTGCTCTAGTTTTGTTTGTCAAAAAGAATGATGGATCTTTGAGATTGTCTATAGACTACCGAGAACTGAATAAAGTGACTATCAAGAATAAATACCCTCTACCCCGAATAGATGACTTGTTTGATCAACTTTAGGGTGCCCAAGTGTTTTCCAAAATTGACCTCAGGTCCGGGTATCATCAATTAAAAGTTAGAGCTGAGGACATAGAGAAAACTGCATTCCGAACTAGATATGGACATTATGAATTTTTGGTAATGCCGTTTGGGATGACCAATGCACCTGCAGCTTTCATGGATCTTATGAATAGGGTGTTTAAATCATATCTGGATGACTTCATTGCTGTATTTATTGATGACATTTTGATTTATTCTAAAGACAGGGAAGAATATAAGAACCATCTGAGAACCACCTTGCAGATTTTGAGAGAAAAGAAATTGTATGCTAAATTGTCCAAGTGTGAATTTTGGCTTGACAGTGTGGCATTTTTGGGACATGTGATCAACAAGGATGGAGTTTCTGTTGACCCTCAGAAAATTGAAGCCATCGTGGATTGGCCTAGACCGACAAATGTGACAGAAGTCCAAAGTTTTCTGGGATTTGCAGGTTACTACCGGAGATTTGTGAAAGACTTTTCCAAGCTTGCCCTACCATTGACTCAATTAACTCAGAAAAATGTACCGTTTGACTGGAATGAACAAAGAGAGGCAGCATTCCAAGAGTTGAAAACCAGGTTGGTGACTGCACCAATCTTAACTTTGCCTAATGGTACTGATGGGTTTCAAGTGTACAGTGATGCTTCCTATAAAGGCTTGGGGTGTGTACTAATGCAAAACGGAAGGGGGATTGCCTATGCTTCTAGACAACTCTGACCACATAAAAAGAATTACCCAATGCATGATCTTGAGTTAGCAGCTATGGTGTTTGCTTTGAAAATCTGGCGTCACTACTTGTATGGGGTAACTTGTGAGGTATACACCGACCATAAGAGCTTGAAATACTTCTTCACCCAAAAGGAATTGAACATGAGATAGAGGCGATGGTTAGAGTTAATCAAGGATTATGATTTGCAAATCTTGTATCAGCCAGGAAAGGCTAATACCGTAGCAGATGCCTTGAGCCGAAAATCCAGTGCGAATTTGTCATGTTTGCTATCTAACCGAAAAAAATTGTTGACTGACCTAGAACAAGATGGGCTATTAACTGCTATTGCCGCTCAACCTACAATCCTTGACGAGATCAAACAGAAACAGTGCGAGGATGAATACTTAAAAAAGATCACGGAGGAAATTGATTCAAAGCCAAGGCCAGGATTTGTATTTGAGAATGATGTGCTGAAATTCCAGAACCGTTTTTGTGTGCCCGATTGTTATGATTTGAGGAAACGTGTTATGACCGAAGCTCACAGTAGTAAATTTGCTATGCATCCGGAGAACACGAAGATGTATCATAATTTGAAACAGAATTTTTGGTAACCTGGAATGAAAAAGAGTATTGCAGACTTTGTGGCTAGATGTCTACATTGCCAACAGGTTAAAGCTGAGCATCAACGACCCGCCGGGTTGCTACAACCACTCCCAATACTGGAATGGAAATGGGAGCACATTACCATGGATTTCATTGTGGGATTGCCTCGTTCTTCTCAAGGTATGGACTCCATTTGGGTTATAGTTGACCGTTTAACTAAGTCTGTCCATTTTCTACCTGTCAAAACTATTTATAACGCTGTTAAATTGGCCAATAGCTATATGACTAAAATTGTGAGATTGCATGGAGTGCCAGTATTTATTGTGTCTGACAGGGACTCAAAGTTTGTATCAAGATTTTGGCAGAGTTTGCAACAGGCTTTGGGGACTGAATTGAGACTGAGCAGTGCCCATCACCCACAAACAGATGGCCAAACTGAACGAACGAACCAAACTCTGGAGGATATGCTCAAAATGTGTGTGCTAGACTTCCAAGGAAATTGGGAGACCTACTTGCCATTAGCTGAATTTGTATACAACAACAGTTACCATTCAAGCATTGAAATGGCTCCTTACGAAGCTTTGTATGGAAGAAATGTCGTTCTCCGATATGTTGGGCTGAAGTAGATGATAGACCTTTGTTGGGACCGGAACTTGTGCAAGAAACAACCGAAAAAGTGAAACTGATTCAGCAACGCCTGAAAACTACACAGAGTCGGCAGAAAAGTGTAGACGTCCCCGAACGCCCCGGGAGGTGTTAAGTCCCGTTCTGTTCATATTGGGGTCACTACAGTTCAAGGACTCAAATGTCACGGTTCTCAATCTTGAACCAAAGAGTCCAAATCCGGCAAATCGTTTTGAAAACAGATTTTTTGAGAGAAGTGCCAAACATGGACTGCTTTGCCAGATAACAGAGTCGCCACCTAAATATTTTTTAAATGGGAAATTTAGGAAACCCTAACTCGGTGCCAAAGGCCACGTGTCCGTCATCACCAAAGTTGGCTCGGGAACTTGGGTACAATTGGGGAAGGTCACATCGTGAGCACCCCCGCTCGCCCGGTCAAAGACCGGCCTCTACTAACCATGATATCTGATTTTGAAAACTTTGTGAGTTCTTATTCCGGTTATTAGCCTAGGTTACTATGTGATGCACACAGCATACAAGTATAGACTGAATCACCTGAATTGGAACAAAACATTTCATGTTTGTTTGTTGAAAATGGTTTGCTACCCGCAGGTAGGCTTAAAATGCGGATTTGCCACCCTCGGGTGGGCTTAGAAAAACAAAGGTTTTGCCACTATCTAGTGGGCTTAAAACAAACAATCGATGAGTTGTCCCAATCCAAGCAACTCAACCTCCACCCACAGGCATCCAAGGCAGTTATATCATATAAGCACATAGCCTCATGGCAAGCATGCTATTCATGGCAACACTCACACGCATGCAAGGATGCTAAAGCATAAAACTTACCGAGTACTCCAAGCCAAAAATAGAAACTGATTAGAAATCATGCATGATCCTAATTATACAGAAATGCCTAATGCAACACATGCAATAATGCAACTATAGCGGGCTCGGCTATTCTAAACATGGCATATGGAATGCTACAACTATCACGTATTCAATTTGGAATTGAAATACAAATGCAGTTAGTATGATGCGCCGAGCCCGGTGCGTGCAAAACAGATGAATGATGCAAACATGCTGTCATACTGTATGCTAATTGAAATATGCCCTATATCTAACCATCATAAGCGGGTAAATAAAAGGGAAGAAAGACGTGGGGTTGGAAGACATACAACACACTCACCCACACTTATTACAATTATGCCCTCGCGCAGAGGGTCCGAATAAAATAATACAGTCCGAATAAAAGAAATATTACAGTCCGAAATAATGTACAAATTTTTAATTAATTAACAAATTAACTAATAAAGCTTTAAAACTGGCATGCAAGCCAGGGGCCGCCTCGCTTCTGATGAATGATGTATGCTGGACTGTGTTGCGCGGAAATCCACTGGGATGCCCAATCTAGCCTCTGTTTGCACTATTTCTCGAAATGCGTGTCGGACTCCGAAAATTTGCTGATTCCTTATCTTACTGCAACAGAGAGCAGAAAAGGGCATAGCAATGTATTTCACAAATATATGCATGCCTCGATCCTCGTGTCACCAATCACGCATATCGATGCATGATGGCCGAGGAATCGGATTGCACAACTCAATATAGGGTGCAATGCAGATGAATGCTACAACAAAACCTAACTCCATCATGGGTAATCCGGAGTGTCGGTGACTGGGGAATTGGGACCCGTTCCGTGAAACGTGCCTCGTTTCCCGTGCCCGGGCTAACTCCTACCCCGAACACGATGCAACATGCATGATATGCATGAAATGCAGCTAATATGCAATTCTAACATACACAATGCTATAGAAATGAGATGCCTCAAAGTGCGTGCCCACGGGCGCGCAAATCGAGGAAATGATCCTAAGGTCTAAAATGGCATACAGAATGCAAATGGACTTACACTAACATGAGTGAGCCTCAGCCACACTCACATAAGAGGCCGTCGGATAAAAAAGATGTGCCTCGAAATGCGTGCCCACGGGCGCGCAAACCGAGGCTATGCATACGGAATGCAGAATGACATGGAAATGATATGTAATGAGGCTAAAAATGAGGTGTCTCGAAGTGCGTGCCCGCGGGCACGCAAACCGAGAAAGTGGCATACGGAATGCAATGATGCGAAAATGACATACAAAATGCAGAATGGACTTACACCAACATGAGAGGACCTCAGCCACTCTCACACGGGAGGCCGTCGGATAAAACGAAGTGCCTCGAAATGCGTGCCCACGGGCGCGCAAACCGAGGCAATGCATACGGAATGCAAAATGACATGGAAAATGCAAATTGGGCTTACACTAACATGAGAGGGCCTCAGCCGCACTCACATAAGCTGTCGTCGGACAAAAATGAAGTGCCTCGAAGTGCGTACCCGCGGGCGCGCAAACCGAGGCATGGCCCTAAGGCACAGAAATGACATACGAATGAGATGTGACATATGGCATGTGAAAAATTCAAATTTCAGCAGCTAAAATGATGCACAAATAGCCCCCGAATTATGACAAAATTGCACCCAATGCCCGAAATGCGATGTAATGCACCCGAAATGGCCTACAGCCATGCCAAACATGCACAATTGACACATGACATGTGTAACAGTAGCAAGGCAGCCCCTAAACTAGCATTTTTTCAGTACAAAGCAAGGCTAAATAACAACCACAAGTATGGCAAAATTAACATGCAAGAATGGGGAAAAAGAGGGGAATTACAAAGCAAGTAGTATATACAATGCTCAAACCCAAAAAAACAGTTCTACAATATTAAAGAGAGACCAAAAATATGCACATTTACAAGAGGTGACATCCCCCAATTCAGTGTGTAGATGTACTAAACATAGCATGCAAAATAATGAGCCAACAAAGGCTATAACATGAGGTACCACAAGAATACACCAAACAACTTTTGACCCTTGATAAAACATGAAGAATGGGCCATTTTAAGACACTTTCTAAGCCTGATGAAGGCTGAAAACAGGGGCCAAGAAATCCTAACAAAGCATGCAAGTTTACGGAAAATATGAGGGATATAACATGAAGTACCAAAACCAATCATCAAATGGCCTGAGACTCTTAACAAAACATGATGAGAAGGCCAAAATAAGGCTCTTTCTAAGCCTGATGAAGGCTGAAATCCGAGGCCAAATAAGCTTAACAAAGCATGTAATATGGCCAAAGAGAGGTACAAAGAGAGGCCATTCATGGAGGCATAAAACAAGATTGGTCCCTTCTACAATGTTGTAGAGGGACAAAAAATAAGCTCAAAATCAGTTTATAACATGCTCCAAAAATAAATGCATATAAGCTAAAAATAGCATGCAAGTTTACGGTAAATATGGAGAATTACAAAGAAAGTGCATGATAGAACCACCAAACATAGTTGAGCCCTTCTTCAATGTTGAAGAGGGGCTCAAAAAAGGCCCACTCACAGTATATTGCATGCTCGAAAACAGATCACTCATGAGCTAAAAGTAGCATGCAAGAACATGGACAAAACATGGATTCAAGGCAACTTACATATGGAGCATGAAAACAGGTTTGAGCCCTTCTTCAATGTTGAAGAGGGCTCCAAAATACGCACAACATCAGTTCATGAAGTACTCCAAATCAGATCACAAATAGGCCAAATGAATCATGCAATTTTACGGTAATTTGAAGGAATTATGAAGCAAGTGCATGATAGAGAGGCCAAACATGGTTGAGCCCTTCTTAAATGTTGAAGAGGGGCCCAAAATAATCCCACTCACAGTTTATATCAGGCTCTAAAATGGATCACTCATAATCCAAACAAAGCATGCAAAATAGTGACATATAAGAGGATATTGAAGGAAGTATAAGATAGAGGGCTCAAACAGGGTTGAGCCCTTAAACAAACATCAAGAATAGCTCAAACGAGGACCACTTTCAGTAGTGGTCAGAGCTCAAAACAGTGAGCAAAAAGGGTAAAGAATTGAAGCAAAATTGTGCAAGAAAAAGGATTTTGAGGCTTACCCTTGAAGACTACACTTTTGCTTCCTCTTGCCTTGATGAAAGTTGCTTCTAAGCCTCTGAGGAACCCTTCCTTGCTGCTGGAAATGGAATGGTGATGGTGAGGCTTGGAGTTGATGAAGAAAAGAGCTAGGAACTTGAAGGTTTTCTTGAATTTTGGCTATGGAAATGGAGGCTTTTGAAGAGAGAGTCTTGAGATGATTTTTTGTAACCTCAACCAAGGAGGAGGCTATGCCTTCAAATAGGGAAGAAAAGGTGTAAAAGGGGAGGGAAAAGCATCCAAGCTTTCCCTCCCAAAATATCCCCCGGATGGGGGAGATATTTCAGAAAACAGCTGGACAGCTGTAAAGGGGTAGAAAGTAGAAAGCTGGCCGGCCAGGTGATTTTCTGGAAGGTTGCCGGCCGGCCACCCCACCTGGTCGGCCAGCCACTCACCCTGGCCGGCCGGCCATGGCCCAAAAGTGAAGTGCAAAATTGCTGGCCGACCACCATGTGTTGGTGTCCTCCCAGGTGTGTAGAATAAGGCCCCAAGGTTGGAATCTGGCAACACTGAAACAAGAGTCACAACATAGAACTTGAAGGAGAGGCTCAAAAATGAAATCAACAATTGCTGGCCGACCACCACTTTTTTGTGTCCTCCCATATGTGTAGAACAAGGTTCCAAGGTCGGAATGTGGCAACACTGAAACAGGAGTCACAACATTGCATCTGAAGGAGAGGCTCAAAAATGAAACTCTGAATTGCTGGCCGACCATGCACTTTTAGGGTCCTCCCATGTCCCCTGATCACAGATATGCAGCTTTGGTTGGAAGAAAATATCCCCAGGGTATTCAACATTAGCCCGGAAGTGAGCAAAACGGGCGCCGGAGGAGCGAAACTGGTTATCTGGGATAATTGCTGGCCTCCTACCCTCCAGTGATCTTCCTGATGCTGAAACAGAGGTACCTGCCAAAATTGAACAAAAACTAATGAGAAATGAACGCTCGGGGCCCAAACCGCGAGGTTCGGGGTCCCGAAAATGGGCTGCAGGCACCGGAAGTGGTGTTCAGCAGCGAAGTGGGTATCAGAGGCCCCAGTGTTCCTCGGAATGATAAAACAGAGGTACCTGCCAAAAGTCGGAGAAGACCGATGCAAAATGAATGCTCGGGGCCCAAATCACGCAGTTCGGGGTCCCGAAAACCGGCTGCAGGCACTGAAAGTGGCGCACAGCCACGAAGTGGGCATCAGGGGCCCCAGTGTTCTTCGGTATGATAAAACAGAGGCACTTGCCAAAAACCGGAGAAGTCGGAGATGGTTGGGCGGTCCCGAACCGAGGCACACGGCCTGACGGCTCCGAAAACCGGGAACCGGGCTCCGAAATGGGCAAAATGGCCTACGGCCACGAAAAGTAGCGCACGGCCATCGAGAGATAGTCTACAGGACTACTCCCTTCCCTTAGGAAAGAAAACGGAGAAAACCGAGTCTGGTTCGCAAACCGAGACGAGGCACAGAAGAGGATTCGGAAGTCCGGAGGCAGGGCGCACGGCCGCGACTCTGAGACTTTTGAACGAGCACGATATGCAACATCACCGAGCGCTCAATCGGTGACGTCTGAGTCTTAAGGTCGGTCAAAAATGGGGTGTCTACAAAAAGCTATGTTGATGTCCGAAGAAGAGAAAAGGAATATGAAGTTAGGGACCATGTGTTCATAAAGGTGGCCCCGATGAAGGGTCAAACTCGGTTTGGTGTTAAGGGAAAATTGGCGCTAAGATATGTTAGACCTTATGAAGTCCTCGAAAAGATCAACCCAGTATCGTATCGGATAGCCTTACCTCCAGTGATGGAACATATGCATAACGTCTTTCATGTATCGATGCTTCGAGAATATTTTAGGGATCCACTCCACGTCATCGAACCGACACATGTACTGCTGAAAGATGACTACACTTATGAGGAAAGACCTATTCAGATTGTGAACCGCCGGATCAAAAGGTAGAGAAATAAAGAGATACCGTTGGTAAAAGTTGATTGGCAAAACCACGGAGGAACCTATGCAACTTGGGAAACCGAGGAAGACATGATGAAGAGATATCCGGATTGTTCCCGTTGGACCCAATGTTAATTCCGAACGAAAGTAATTCGAGTTTGGAGGACCAAACTCTTTTAAGGGAGGAAGACTGTAATAACCCCAACCTCGGATTAACGTTAATTCGCACTTAATTATGTCTAACAGTGGATTAGGAGAGATTTGGAATTAATTTTCATGTGTATTGCATTATTTACGTGTTTCTATCTGTTTGCCATAAGATGATATGTTCATGTTTCGACCTTGAACTGCGAATTGAAAGCCTTATCGGCATCCGAACCAGAAATCGACTTGATCTATATGCTAGTTAGGATTTATAGAATTTTATGGTAGGTTGAATTAAAATTTGATTTGGAATGTTTAAATTAGATTAAATAATATTAAATCACACTAGTTTGAATTATTACATAAATGCCATTGGTGGGCCACTTAGGTACCATTGCTTTGGACTCAAATTATACACATTTCATAACATCTCCTCAGCCATTTCTTAGACCAATTCGAGAGAGAGAGGGAGAGTAGGAGAATTTGAGTTCAACAAGGGATTTAACTTGGAGACTTAGAAGAAATCAAGAAGAATTGCATTTTTGAGCTCCTAGACTTGGAATTCAAGGTTTAAGGTAGGAGATTTTCCTTTCAACTGTGAATTTAAGATTAATTCTTGCATGGTTCATGGAAGATTAGAGTTTAAAGTCTAGAATTGGTTCTAAGAGTTGGATTTGAGAGTAAATTCATGCATGCATGCACATATTTTTGGATTTTGGAGTTGTTCTTCATGGATTTCCACATGCATGTCCACATTTTTGTTTTAGTCCATGAATTCATCCTATTCTTGAGCTTAATTTTGTTTTGGATCATGTTTTGGAGCATTAGAAGTCATGAGAATTCATGCATGTTACATTTAAATTATGTTCTTGAAGTTTTCCTTGAAATTATGTTTAATTGAACTACCTTTGGGCTTTGATTTTGCAAATTGATCTTCAAAACATGTTATACTATGAGTTTACAAGAGTTTTCCAGAAAATTAGCCCAAAAGGATCGAAATGGATGCTTTAAAAGTGGAGTTTTGAGCTTGAGGTTCAAATCTGGGAATTCCAGATTTTGGACTCACGCTCGAGCGGGGAACTCCACGCTCGAGCGTACACACTAAGTTCATGCAGTCCGCTCGAGCATGGAAAGTAACGCTCGAGCGTGAAATGCGTGTATCCAGTACTTTTCACATGTTTACAGTACGCTCGAGCGAGGGAATGCACGCTCGAGCGAGGACTTGTGTCTCACGCTCGAGCGGGTATCGAGCGCCCATCGAGCGTGAATTTCGTGCATCCAGTACTTTTACTGTAGTTTACAGTCCGCTCGAGCGGAGCCCTTTTGTCTGCACGTCTGCTCGAGCGGAGAAACCCACGCTCGAGCGAGACCCCTGTTTTCAACAAGTTTTGAAAAATATTTTTCAAGGCATCTTTGCATCCTCATTCCATCCTAGGCATTCCTAGGCCATGTTTAAGACTCTATAATGAGGATTTAAGGTTAGAAACACACTAAGACTAACAATGTAAGTTTTGTGCAATTAGAATGTGTGTTTCAAGTGTGTGCCCGTTATGTGTTGTGTAGGTCATGTGCCGCGTGTCGTGTGATAAATCTGCTCCGTCTATCTGGTTCAAGGCCAACTGTGAATAATAATTTAGTAAAGTTATGTTCAACTGTATCTATTTTTTGTGTGATAAAACAAGATTTGTTTTCCGAAATGATATGTTATGCACAATGAATGATTGTTCAATTTCTGATATGTATTCGTGACATCCTTAGCATCATGTGATATCTGTTAGCTGTTACCCGGTATCGGAGGTTCTTTTATGGAACTTATATCTATCTGCACTCTGTTACCCGTACCGGAGGCCCTGTTACGGGGGCTCAGCTTCTGTTCTGTTCTGTTACCCGGTACCGGAGGTTCCTTTATGGAACTGGTTATTCATAACCCCACGTGTATACGTTCTGTTCTGTTCTGTTAAGGCTAATGAATGTGTCACGTAAACTTAATCATGATTTATGATTTCTGTCTGTATATCATCTGGATAAACTATGATTTGATATGAAACTGAACTACGATTTCTAAACCGGTACGAACTCATTCATTGAAACCCTTTACTCTATTATTATTCACTAGGCTTTCGCTCACGGTTTATATTATGTATGTAGGTGAGCCGGCACATGACCAGGGCCAGAGTTGACGGCCTTCTGTTCTGTTTTGTCAGCCAACTGTTGTGCCTCCCGAGGAGGTTCCGCACGAAGCCTAATGCCATGGCTGTTTTTTTTGTACTCGTGCTAGTTTTTGAGTACGCTTTGTAAAGTCAGGTCTTGGGAAGTACATTCTGTAAATACCTTGTAAATATTGTATATCTGGACTGGCATGTTTGTATATATATAAATAAGTTTTGAAATGTTTTATCCCATGTACGTTATCACAGCTCATTGGACCTTGCCTATTTTGTACTATTGCTTCCGCAGCCCTTTATTATTTGCTAATCTGTTCAGAGGCCTTTGGTAATCCACGGATTACTGGCCGGTTACGGTCCTAAACCTACAGGGGCGGGTTTGGGTCGTGACAATTTAGTCCTTCGCGATTGAATTGCAACCGTTAATTTGAACTGTTCAAATTATTTTAGTTAGCTCTGAGTCATTTTAAGTCAAATTTTGACACTTTAATAGTTATTTCTAACTATTTGAAATATTCCGAACGCATCTATATAGTCCGATTTTACAAATTCCATACCAGCAATTTGCAGATTTTATTTGAAGAGATGAAGTAAGAAAAATATTCTTCGAAATAGGAATCGAAAAAATAATAAAGAAGACATCATAGATGGGTGATAGAAGACGTCCCAGATATTGTGAACAAGATAAGCAAATAGGTTATTGCTCTAAGACGTTGAAGAGAGATGAGTCAACAAATGGTTAATAGAAGTGGACAACATGTGGTTGTTACATAAGATAAACAACAGATGGTTGTTTCTAGAGACAAAGAACAACGGGTGATTGTTCCTAAAGATATACATCAACAGAGAATTAACAAGAAAGGACAATAAAGGGTTGTTCCACAAGGAAGAGATCCTAACAGAGGACATGTACCACGAGAAAGAGGTCGTAGACAAGAGAGAAGACGTCAATAGGAAGTTAACAACACCAAACAACATGAAGTTGTTCTGAGAGAATAGAAGTCAACAGATGATTGACTTCAAAGACTAGACAAGAGATCATCAATGAGCAGATATGAAAGCATTGGGTAGAGAATCCAACAAATTGAGTTTAAAAGGACATGTTGGAAAGACAAACTCAATTTATGTTTGGTGAAGAAGAATCCCAAAAAAAATGAGAACAAGCAAGAGGCTGCTAAAAAGTTCCAAAGAGAAGAAGAGAAAGCCAACATGAAGAAGAAGAAGAAGAAGGAAGCTTCAAAAAAGCTCCATGAATGAAAGTTAGCTTAGAATACACAGTTTGTACACGATTATGGAGTCTATAAATAAAGAGTTGTGAGATTGTTTTAGAGAGAGTGGGAGAAGAAAAATGTAATCTCCAGAGATAAACATAACATCTCTAGATAAGGAGAATTCTAAGAGAGTTGAGAGAATTTGAGAGTTAACAGAGAGATAGTTATGTTTTGTTGAGTTCTTTGAGTGATTGAATAAAATGAGTATTTGTTCAATTAATTCCTCTATTTGTATACCATTATAACCGATATACACCTCTCTCCCACTCCTAACATCTTTTGTCCTCAAAATTTGGAAATCTCCAAATATATGAATTTTGAAGCACAATTAGATTGCTTGGAGTGCAGTGAAACATGGATAGAGATTTTATTGACAGAGAATCCTATCCTAGCTGAGCTATATGGCTTTTATTCTTGACTCAAAGGCAAAATCAAACTCCAACTACCTCCTTTTTTAGTTTCATAAAATTTTAAAGAGATAAGTAAGAAAGAGAGAGAGAGAGAGAGAGGGGTGGAGGGAGAGAAACAAATGAAGGAAAGACGTAATAGATCTGGTGTCTAATAAAAGAATAAGAGAAATGATCAAAAGGCCACATGTCCAGTCTACACTGTCTCGCTACGTATACAAAACGCAATGGTTACATGTGCAAATTAACGCAATACCTAGGGGTGTAAATCCGGCTCAGCCCACCCAGGCTCAGGCCGGGCCCATGTCGAGCTTCGCGGGCTCTCGTCAAAATTCGGACCTGGTCGGGCAAGCCCACGGGCCAAAAAATTAAGCCCAGGCCCAAGACCAAGCCCAAGCCCAAGCCCAGGGGTATTCGGGCCTTGGACAGGCCGGTATACAGGACCTTAGGCCAGCCCAATGGACTTAGGTCTAGCCTCGAGCTTGGCCGGGCCTAACCTTTTTTTTTTTTTAAATTTTTTTCTACCAAAATTTTATTATTTTCTATTAAAAAATACACTGGGCCTTGAGCGGGCCAGGCTTCGGGCTGAGCCCTAAGTGGGCCTTAAGCGGGCCAATGGGCCAGGCCACGGGTCGGGCCAGGCCGGGCTTCAAAATAATGGCCCAGACCCTAGCCTAGGGGCTCGGACTTGGGCCCAAGCGGGCCTAAACGGGTCGGGCCCATCTTGGGTTGCAGACGGGTTTCAGGCCGCCCATGGGCCGCAGGCCATTTTTACACCCCTAGCAATACCATAACCATACACTGAGCTTCATCACTGCAAATGTGGAAGTCATGGTCACACACACGGATTCCTACCACCCACGAGTAGGTCTAGCTGTCACGACCCAAACCCGCCCCTGTAGGTTTGGCATCGTAACCGGCCAGTAATCTGTGGATTCCCAAAGGCCTCTTAATAGATAAGCACATAATAAGGGGCTGCAGAAGCAATTATACAAAATAGACAATGTCTAATGAGCTGTGATAACATACATGGAACAGGATATATCAAAACTTATATATATACATAAGTGTGTTGGTCGAAGGACATCAATATTTACAAACATTTACAAAAGTGCAATTGCCAGGACCCGACTTTACAAAACAAACAAAGACTAGCATAAGTACAAAACAGCCATATAACTAGACTTTGATCAGAACCTCCTCGAGATGCACAACGGTTGGCTGACAAAAACAGAAATGAAGGCCGTCAACTCCGCCCCTGATCACACGCCGGATCACCTACATATATAATATAAACTGTGAGCGAAAGCTCAGTGAACAATAACAGAGTAAAGGGGTTTCAATGAATGAGTCCATACAGATTTAGAAATCACAATTCAGTTTCGTATCAAATTCATAATTTGTCCAGATCATATACAGAAATCATGAGGTATGCTTAAGTATACGTGATACATCCATTAGCATTAACTGAGCAGATACGGAACAAATACAGACACGTGAGGGTTACGAATAACCAGTTCCATAAAGGAAACTCTGGATCCAAGTAACAGAGAATAAATATGCTGAGCCCCATGATGGGGCCTCCGGTACGGGTAACAGAGTACAGACATATTAAGTTCCATGATGGAACCTCCGATACCGGGTAACAGCCAACAGATATCACATGATGCTAAGGATGTCACGAATATATAACAGAAATTGAACAATCATTCATTGTACAGAACATATCATTTCAGAAAACAGATCTTAATTCATCACACAGAAAATAAGTAAAATTGAACATAGCTTTACTATATTATTACTCACAGTTGGCCCTGAGACAGATAGACTGAGCAGATTGATCAAACGGTACGCGGCACGTGACCTACATAACACATAACAGACACACACTTGAAACACACGTTCTAATTGTACATAACTTACTTCGTTGGCTCTTAGTGTGTTTCTAACCTTTAATCCTCATTATGGAATCTTAAACATGGCCTAGAATGCCTAGGATAGAATGAGGATGCAAGAATGCATTGGAAAACATTTCTTGAAACTTGCTAAAAATAAGGTCCACGCTTGAGCATGGCTTTCCCTGCTCGAGCGAACATGCAGACAATGAAGCTCCGCTCGAGCGTGACTTTCCCCGCTTGAGCGGACTGTAAACTCTCGAAAAAGTGCTGGATGCATGATTTTCACGCTCGACGGACGCTCGACCTCCGCTCGAGCGTGAGACTCAAACCTTCGCTCGAGCGTAGATTTCCTCGCTCGAGCAGACTGCAAAACACAAGAACTTCTGGGTATGTGCATTTCACGCTCGAGCGTAAACCTCGACGCTCGAGCGTAAAGTTCCACGCTCGAGCGTGGATCAAATTTCTGGAAATTCCAGATTTGATCACCAAGCTCAAATTCAACCTTTGAACATCCAAAACTCATTTTTCTAGGCCAAACTTTGGAAAACACTTAGTAACTCATAAAGCAACATGTTTAAAGCATTATTTCAAGAGATCATGGCCCAAAACATGCCAATTGTGCAAAAATTCCAACACAAACTTTATGAATATGCCATTAATACAAGATGCAAGAACTTCCTTGAATTCAAACACTCCAAAACATAATCAAACTTAGTAATTTAATGGAAAACATGATGAATGACCAAAATGTCAGTGAGGTTAACACATGCATGAAAGAAACCTTTGAAATCATGCTCAAAATGTGAAGAAATGCAAATGCATGCATGAATTCACTCTTAATTCCACTCTTGTAGCTCAATTCCCATGTTAATCCTCCTAACACTATTAATTTCATGCTCTAATCAACCAAACTTCAAGGCTAGAGATTAACATTCTTACATAGGGATCTCAATTCCTTATGTTAGAGATGGTCTTGAGTGATCTTCCAAGTTTTCCTAGCAATTCCCTCCTTGTGAATTCAATCTTCAAGCTATACTCTAATTCTCCATTCTCTCTCTCTCTCTCACCCGTTTGTCTCTCTTGGGCAAGCACAAAATGTGATGGAATCAAGAAAAAAGAGTGAGTGGGCTCAAAGTGGTGCCTTAAATAATAATTAATCCAAACTAATCGAATAGCATTATTTTAATCTAATTTAATCGTTCCGAACCGAACCAAACTTTAATTAAACCTACCATAAATTTCTATAAATCCTAATTAGCACATAAATCAAGTCAATTTCTGATTCGGACGCCGATAAGGCTTTTAATTCGCAAACCGAAACTAAAACGTGAACAGATCTTCCTACGCCTAACAGATATAAACACAGCAATGCAACACACACATGCATTTAAATTCATAATTTCTCCTTAATTACTAATTAGGCATACTTAATCATAGATTAACGTTAATCAGAGGTTGGAGTTGTTACACTAGCCCACTGCACGTGCAGAGTGCCCCTACTAATGTACTGTCTCAAATTTCAACTCCAAGCCTAGAATTCACATCCTCTAGCCCAAAACTCAAATTAAAACGCTTCAAACGATAAACAAGATATAATACAACACTAATGATCTCAGAAACAAAAAACGACAACAAGACATTCAAAAATATTCGAAAATAGTACAAGTACACCCAACAATTACCAAATAGAGGATTCAAGTCGATTCTAAGATTTGAGACGCCATTGTTATTGTCAATTGTGAATTTTTTTAAAAAATAAAATTAGTAGAATTTTTGTTTAGGATGTCACAATATCAGACAAAATTTATTGGAGTTACCATGGTAAAGAGTTGTATTAAACAAGGAGACAACTCTAATTTATATTATAAGATAAATGTAGGCAACATATTCGGACATGCCAATCAACATATTCTCCGGCCCATGAATAATGTCAATCCCCAAACGAGGCTTTACGCCTCGTTTGGGGATTGACTATTTTAGTCAAAAAGTCAAAAAGTCAACTAAAACTAGTAACATCACCTCTCTACTTTTCTGCACATCTTTTCGTAAAAAGCCAAAAAGTTACTAAAATAGTCTGTTCCCAAACGAGGCCTAAATTTTTTACTAAATAAATGACCAAATATCTCACGTGAGTGTAGGATCCGCAATTTTGTAAACTTCACACCCATGTAAGATATTTGATTATTTATTTGGTAGAAAATTTGGAATCTATAGCATTTTCCCATGAATAAGGGTAATACTAGGGATATTAAATTTTTTATCAAACAAATGACCAAATATCTCACATGGGTGTGTGATCCGCAATTATGTGAACCCCACATCATGTAAGACATTTGATCATTTATTTGGTAGAAAATTTAGAGCCTATAGTATTTTCTCATGAATAAGGGTAATGCTAGGGATACCAAATTTTCTATCAAATAAATGACCAAATGTCTCACATTGGTGTGAGATCTGCAATTTTGTGGATCACACACCCATGTAAAACATTTAATCATTTATTTGATAGAAATTTTGAAGCTTATAGCATTTTCATTACCGAGGTGATAATTTCTTGAGTCTAATAAGTACTCATGTGAACGTTGGAACAATGTCTTAACAACGTTAAATAATTTTCAATGTGGTAGTTGTTGTGATTATAACTTTAGCAGAGACAAGCATCCATACTTGCATACGCATATACATTCATGAACATATAAAAAAGGTTACTGGAGACATTTAATAATGAAAACACTTTCTTTCGCAAAGAGTGCTTTTGAAAAAAAAATAAACAAAAATTATAAAGGAGTTGAATCGGTAGATCTAATTTTATGGTTGGGGCCCATTTGAGTCCTATTTTTTTTTATCTAAATTGTTTAATTTGTAGTGATCGTTTTAGTTAACTGGACATTAAGAACTATCTAATCAGGTCACTTTTCTTTTGAAAAAAATAGATATATATATTTTTTTTCATACATGTATAAATTAATTATGTGGCTACTGAAACTCCAATTAACTTGAATTTTTGTTTATATGATCTGTTCTATGGTCCATGCAAATTGATCGGTTTAGATCAATAAGATGGGCCTGAGGGTAGACTCACAACCATGAAGTTGGACCCTCTAGTCCAATTTTGAAGTACAGAAAATTTGAGTTTAATAGAAAAACAAACACAAAAAGAATACAAAATATACATGAATATAATACGATTTATTAGTAGCTTAGTGTAGACATCTAAAAATATTATTCATCTATATATATTTTGTATCTAATTCTATGTACAATATTAGTGTGTTTAATTTATTTTAGCTAAAGCAATGCCCCCAAAGTGGCACTATAATGGTTTGTTTATTTTTATTTTTTTAATTTTCTTGTCACATTAACAAATACAAAATTTATGAATAAATAAAATTTTATAAAATTTATTAGTAGTGTCCACTTCTAAAAAATATTACCTATTATGTACATTTTGAATTCAATTATATGATCAATATATTCCTAGCTTTATTTCAATCTAAACCCAAAGAGGTTTTTTATTTAAAAAAAAAAAAAAATATATATATATATATATATATATATAAAATAGCAAGATTAAGTGATTTTAAGGTTTAGGATTTAAGATTTACATATACATAGGAAGTTGGTAAAAAGCTGGCTTTTAGCTTTTTACCAAGCTTTTTGGCTTTTTTGAAAGTGATTTGGGAAGTTGGTAAAAAGCTGGCTTTTTTACTTTTTGGTTTAATATTTTTTTAAAGTGTCACATCACTCCAAAATGACTAAAATATCCTTACTTTTTGATTTTTAAATTAATTAATCAAAATTTTCTAGAGGGTAATTTGGTAAATTTAGGGGTGGCGTTTTTGGTCTTCCCAAATGAGAATTTGGGGCGTTTTTGGCAACTTGAGTTTTTAGCAACACACCAAAAACGTTGGCTTTTTGCCAACTTCCCAAAATGGCACTAAATAAGTCTATGTGCACAGAAATCAAATATAGAATAACACACAACCCTCTCACACATGTGGGCCCCACCCCTTGTTGTATCTCATTTTATGTTTAGTTTCTGTATTCTTAGCATTATTGTATGCATATTTTTCCGATGTTTATGGAGTATATATCCAATCCAAAATAAATTCAATATTATTAGCACAACATTAAAACGGTACTTTGAAAACAGTAATGTTATTAATGAAAAAAATGTATCTAGAAAAGCATTCAAAAATTAAAATGCATGCATTAAATTAATTTTGAAAAATAAATAAACTTAAATATAAACAACTCAAAATAATTATATTTTCATGGAATACAAGTAATTTTGTGTTCAGTGCAAGTAAAAATTGTGGCATGAGCTAGGAGTGGACAAACACTAAGTCAAGTTGGGTATGTACTATATAGTAAGAGTATATATATATATATATTTTTTTTATTAGTAAAGAAAAATTTCATTAATGAATATGAAATTAAATGTACAGGAAGATGAAATGCACTGAGAGAGATTCGAAAGGTATAAAATACCTCTACTACTGTTACTCGTAACCATACAACTAACCCATTGGCCTCACGATTTTTTTTTTTTAAAACAAAAACATTAAGAAGGACTTAACATAAATTAAAATACATAATTCCCCATAAAATCAACCCACCAAAAAGCCCAAACAGCTCTTGCAATACCTCTAGACAACAAACTAAAAATGACTTTTCTAACACCCAAGTTGCACTCCCAAGGCCAACCACCCACGCCTATGAAGCTGAATATTATAATCGCCCAAGTTCAATAGCCCAAGACCCACGCTGCTACACTGCTTCACACCCATGCTGCTACACACCAGCTACACTACTACACTCCCATGCTACACAGCTACAACACTGCTACACCCCCATGCGGCTACACACCTGCTGCTACACTCCCTACACCCACGCCTATGATGCTGCACTCCCAAGGCCAACCACCCACCTGAACACACAGCTCAAACACCACGCCGAGACAGCTCATACACAGCTCATACACAACGCCACTGCTGCTGTCCAACGCCAATGCTGCTGTCCACCCCACCGGAAAACTCCATAGCAAACGACCAACGACCAAGGCCACACCACCGGAAACATCCAAGGCCACACCTCCATCCATTGATTATCCCAAACTCACCCACGCCCCCTTGTCCAACCCCTTGCTGTCTAGTAAGAGTATATATATTATCCTTAGCTTAGCCTAGTCCGACATCAGTCTAATGTAGCCATTCCAAATCCAATCCTAAAGAAATGCTTAAATTTCAATTCCGCCCACTTTACTCAATAGATATAATTTATAAATTATTATTTATTATTATTATTATTTTTTGTTTGTGGTCTTGAAGGTCAATTAAATTATTTAGATCATTTTAATAATTATTTAAATTTGAAACATTCACAAAATTCAATTGTGAAATAAATATGATATTCTAACAAACATTTCAATTTTAAGTTTTAGAAAAAAAAAAAGTAATATATATACTTTTCTTGTCTTTTATTATTTTAATAATTTATTTTGAAATTAAATAATACTCCCTCCGTCCCATAATATTAGTCCCTTATTCCATTTTTCATTGTCCCAAAATATTAGTCCCTCTTCTAAAATCAAGTACAAAAATTATATAAATTTCCTATTTTGCCATTCTTTTAAATTAATAAACAATATAAAAAGTACAATTATGCATTGATATTCTCAAAAAATGTACTATCAAAAGGGCCATTTTGGAAAATCAACTTTTTTCAAATGCAATAATTGTACTACCAAAAAAAGTTAGATTCCCCAAAAGGGACCATTATTTTGGGACGGAGGGAGTATAAAAATTAAGATTAATATTTTATAAATTGACAGGTGAAATCGGGTTGGGTTGGACTAAAACCCATTATCGCAAGCCTAGCCAAAAAATTAAATGGATTCAAAAAAATCTCAATTAAACCCGATTCTATAGGTTAAATATTTTTCCAAACAAAAAAATATCAGACTGGGTAGGGCAGATTGAGTGGGTCATCGGGCTCATGGCCATCCTTAACCTGAGCAGCTCTAACGTGCTCCGATGAAAGTGTAATTACTTTAACAGCAATGATTCAGACCACTAATTTTGGTACTTTAATGGAGCACTAATGACATGGCAATGAATAAAAAAAATAAAATAAAAACAAACCAAGATCAAAACATCACATCACTGTGGGTGGAGCCCACTGCCAACTCATTAGAGCTACCTTTAGAGCTCAAAAATTAGAGCTCCAAAGCATTTTTCTTACTTTAAATTGTTCTCACTTCAATGCAATATTCTCTTACTTTTATGTTTAACGAACACTCGACCAAAATTTGAAAAATTAAAGGTATATATAAATAATTTTCTTACCAAATTTATTTAACAATAGACACATTTGAATCCATAACATCATCTTTAATGGTTTATCAAATTCATTATCAAATTTAAATTTGATTAAAAAATAATTTTTGTTTCTCTAACGGTTCATTAAATTTAGAATTTCACTTTCTTTCATCAAATTGAGGATCAATATGTCTTTCATCAAATCACTGTTCATTACCGTTAGATTTTCACTACCGGATGTCCTCTTGGATTACCATCTCAAGGCAAAAATTAATGAAAAAATTACACTGGTTGATCGACTCCCAATCAAGCTCCCAGATAACCACTTCAAGGCAAAAAAATATGAAAAAATTACACTATCGGATTGACCGGCCGGTCATCTACTTAGTCGACCGATAATTTGATGAAATCACAAATCCCTCCATTAAAACACTTAATATTAAAAGAAATTTTTACTTAAATTTAACGAAAATTTTGATACACCATTAGAGATACCCTAAAGTGATCCTATGTATTTATGTCTAGTGGTAAATATATATAAATAAATAAATAAAGGGCAAAAAGTCTCTGTACATATTGCACTTTGAATTTTTTTACTCTTTTGACTGAATAATATTCCACGATCCAAATTAATTGGATCATATTGTTTGGGTTATTAGGTTCATCTCAGGTCTTCCTTTAGTAATTCTAATGATTCAATTTATAGAATCCTATATATAGATTGGATTTCTCTCCCATCCATGATTTAAATTAGAGGATACTGTCTTGGCTCATGGGGCTTATAATGAGTTCATTTTGATAATTCGAATTATTTATATTTTTAGTCATTCGTGTGTTATTTATACACAAAATTAGGTCAATTTAATAATCATAACTTATTCAATTTATCATGTTTATTATCAAAAAATGCGTTGTTTATTTTTAAAAACACATTTATTGTTCATTTTTTTAAATACAAACATAATAAATTAAAATATTACGATTATTGGATCGATCTAATTTTTATTTTTTCATATGATATACACGAAAGACCTTTAAAATGTACTGTTTGTATCATCGAAATAGACAATACTTTCCAATCCAGATTATGAATCGAAGGAATTAAATTCTTCTATATATCATTTGCGGAAATAATTTAATTAATCTAATAATTATATATATAAAAAAAAAGGTGATGTAATCATATTTACTTAAAAAAAATAAACTACCAATATGCCCATTAAAGACAAACAACACTATCCAACCAAAAAAATGATTTTTTTTTTTTTTTTTTTGGATAAATTACAGATGCACCTCTTGAAATTTGATTAAATTATGAATTGCTCTTTGTGATTTGAAAATTACATTCTACCTCCTGAGGTTTCTAATTTCATAATAAATCGTCTCTTTTATTAATAAATCATCAAGTCAATTAATAGTTTTTAATGATGTTAAAAATATGTTTCAATTAATAATTTAGATAATTTTACTATTGTATAGGAGAAAAATCATGAATTTCATTTTTTTAATTAATTCTATTAAATAAAAAATTCTAATAAGGGGTATTTGTAATTTTTCAAACTAAATGAGACAATTTGTATTTTAAGTAAACCTCAAGGGTGTATTTGTAATTACCCTAAAAAATACACCCCTGAGATTTGAATAAAACACGAATCGCCCCTTATGTTTTGAAAATTACATTCCACTCCTGAAGTTTCTAATTTCATAACAAATCACCCCTTTTATTAATAAATTATTAAATCAATTAACAATTTTTAATGATATTAAAAATATGTTTCAATTAATAATTTAGGTCATTTTATTATTGTATAAGAGAGCAATTATGAATTTCATTTTTTTAGTTAATTCTGTTAAATAAAAAATTCTAATAAGGGTATATTTGTAATTTTTCAAATCGCAGGGGACAATCTCTATTTTAAGCAAACCTCAAGGAGTGTATTTGTAATTACCCTATTTTTTAAGCTTGATAATATAACAATCAATTAAAATATTTAAAGTAATACTCTCTTTCATATTTTTCTTAATTATCAACCAATCATATCACTTACACATAATTGGGTTGAAAAAATTGACTTATATATCAATTTATTTTATTATTTGGCCCTGTTTGGTAGAGCTGTGGAAAATGCTTATAACTTATACCTTAACAGCTTATAGCTTATAACTATGAACATAAGCTGATTTCTGACTTATAAATTAAGCTTCTCCTGCCCCACTCAAAGAATAAGTTGATTTCTGACTTACAAAAAGCTATAAACTGTATTGTTAAGCTAAACCAAACACATCAAAATAGCTTAAATTAAGCTGAAAGTTGAGATAAGCTGAAATTAAGCTGTACCAAACAGGGCTTTTGTTTCATAAGTGATTATTGGGTACTTGGGGCGTATGGTCACGTAGTGCTCCATAGTATTATGATTTGTGGAGAATGTAGGATATTATGATTTTGTGTTGAGTGTTTAAAAAATAAGAGGACATAATAAATGATGATTAATGAATGAATATGATCAGGTGATATTTCGGAATTACCTAATAATTTTCCCTCTTACGCTGTAATGTAATGTTATTTTATTTTTATTTTGGATAAATTACAAATGCACTTCTTGAAATTTGATTAAAATATAAATTGCTCATTGTGATTTGAAAATTACATTTCACCTTCTGAGGTTTCTAATTTCATAATATATCGTCTCTTTTATTAATAAATCATCAAGTCAATTAATAGTTTTTAATGATGTTAAAAATATATTTCAATTAATAATTTAGATAATTTTCCTATTGTATAGGAGAAAAATTATGAATTTCATTTTTTTAATTAATTCTATTAAATAAAAAATTCTAATAAGGGGTATTTGTAATTTTTCAAACTAAATGAGACAATTTGTATTTTAAGCAAACCTCAGGGGTGTATTTATAATTTACCCTAAAAAATACACCCCTGAGATTTGAATAAAACACGAATCGCCCCTTGTGTTTTGAAAATTACATTCCACTCCTGAAGTTTCTAATTTCATAACAAATCACCCATTTTATTAATAAATTATTAAATCAATTAACAATTTTTAATGATATTAAAAATATGTTTCAATTAATAATTTAGGTCATTTTATTACTGTATAAGAGAGCAATTATGAATTTCATTTTTTTTAGTTAATTCTGTTAAATAAAAAATTCTAATAAGGGTGTATTTGTAATTTTTCAAATCGCAGGGGACAATCTGTATTTTAAGCAAATCTCAAGAAGTGTATTTGTAATTACCCTACTTTTTAAGCTTGATAATATAACAATCAATTAAAATATTTAAAGTAATACTCTCTTTCATATTTTTCTTAATTATCAACCAATCATATCCCTCACACATTATTGGGTTGAAAAAATTGACTTATATATCAATTTGTTTTATTATTTGTTTCATGAGTGATTATTGGGTACTTGGGGCATACGGTCACGTAGTGCTCCATAGTATTATGATTTGTGGAGAATGTAGGATATTATGATTTTGTGTTGAGTGTTTAAAAAATAAGAGGACATAATAAATGATGATTAATGAATGAATATGATCACGTGATATTTCGGAATTACCTAATAATTTTCCCTCTTACGCTGTAATGTAATGTTATTTTATTTTTATTTTGGATAAATTATAAATACACCTTCTGAGGTTTGATTAAAATATGAATTGCCTTCTGTGGTTCTGCAAATTATATTTCATCCCCTGAAGCTTATAATTTCATAACAAATCGCTCATTTTATTAATAATCATCAAGTTAATTAGTAGTTTTTAATGATATTAAAAACATATTTCAATTAATAATTTAAATAATTTTATTAGTGTATAGGAGAATAATTATAAATTTCATTTTTTTAGTTAATTCTGTTAAATAAAAAATTCTGATAACAAATATTTATAATTTTTTAAATCACAAAAAATAATCTATACCTTAAACAAATCTCAAAAGTATATTTATAATTTATCATTTTATTTTTAGAGTAATGATTGAGACTCCCACCCCTACAAAACCCTCACAAATCCAAACTATTCATGATATAAATTTCACATATATATGAGTAAGCCTCACACATATATGAAAAGCTAAAATCACTTGGAAAAAGAAAAAAGTTGAGAATCTTTTTTTTCTTGAACCTTATCACCCCTAATGTATTGAAATTGACTAACTTTTTATTTGTTATTTTTTATTTTTTTATTTTTCTTTTCCTCTTATCACTTGCTAATATGTGTTAGTGGAGATTGTGGGATTAAAAAATAAAAATGGCGGGGTCTCTGTATATTTTCCTTATTTTTAAACCAAGTAAAGCAAGTCCCCCAGAGGGGATAAAAGGAGGACAGACCCAAAGGTCAAGGCCAGTTGTTAAGAGAAGTAAAACAGTTGTCCCATTTAGCTCTCTATACCAATGGCTAAATACACATCCCAAATGGACTTGACAACCAAAAACACTTCCGACGAACAAAACGACGACGAATCTATATTACTTCCAGGTTTACCCGACCACCTCTCTCAGCTTTGCCTCTCCTCTCTCCAACCTTCCCTCCTCTTCTCCGTCAGCCGCTCGTGGCGGCGCCTTCTCTTTTCCCCTTCTTTCCCCCCTTTCTTCTCTCTCTACACCCTTCTCTCATCACCATCATCACCCAACTCCATTGACTTCTTCTCTCTACACCCTTTCACATTATCTTGGCACCGCCTCCCTCCTCCGCCGCCGTCTGACCCACCTCTCCGCCTCCTCCACCGCCATCCTTCCTTCATATCCCGCAACCTCCCAATCCAATCCCTCACCGTCTCCAACAACCGCCTCCTCCTCATCGCCGCCACCAACCACCACTTCCTCCCCGCTCTCCCCCGCCCTTTAGTTTTCGACCCGCTCTCCACCACCGCCAACAACCACCACTGGTCTTCCGGCCCGCCGCTCCCAGCTCCCCGCAGGTGGTGCGCCGCCGGCTCCGTCGGCCGCGCAGTCTACGTGGCTAGCGGGGTCGGGTCGCATTACCAGGGTGACGTGGCACGGTCAGTGGAGAAATGGGAAATGGGTAACACGGACGTAGCGCCGAAATGGGAGAAAGTGGCGGCGTTGAGAGATGGTAGATTTAGTAGAGAAGCTGTTGAAGCAGTTGGATATAGAGGGAAGCTTTACATGGTGAATGTGAAAGGAAATGCAATTAAACAAGGTGCTGTTTATGATGTGGCGGGGGACCGGTGGGAGGAGATGCCGGAGGGGATGCTGGCGGGGTGGAATGGGCCGGTGGCGGCGGCGGAGGAGGAGGAGATGTATGTGGTGGATGAGGGGAAGGGTGTGCTGAGAAAGTATGATTGTGGTGGTGATAGGTGGGAAGAGGTGGTGGAGTTGGAGGAGGAATTGAAGGGTGCTGAGCAGATAGCGGCTGGGAGGGGCAGAGTTTGTGTGGTTTCCGGTAACGGTAGGCGGATCGTGGTGGTGGATGTGGTGGCGAAGCCGCCGAGGACTTGGGTTGTGAATCCACCGCCGGAGATGGAGGTGGTTGCTGTTCATATCTTGCCGAGGATGAGCCTGCCCGAATAAATTTTTATTTTCTTCTTTTTATTTTTATGATCAGTGTCCGGACCGGTTTAGTATCTCAATTTATTTTGAGAATCACGCAAAGTATTCTCTTTAGATCAGACAAATTTCAAGAAAAATGTATAGGTGTAGTTTCAGAAAATCGATAATATGAGAGTTGAATTTGATACATGGAGGCCCCAATCTATCGGAATACATAGCTTGCGTCACATTTCGTAATGAAAAAGTCTGTTAAAATATTTAAAGTAATTCTTTTTTATATATATTGACTAAGGTCAAGTTTGACATCTTCAAAAAAATTCAAAAAGTCAAAAAGTTAATATCTTATTTAAGTCACATCATCTTATTTAAGTCACATCACCTCTCTAACACATCACTTCAAATCCAACCCAAATCCAACCCATATTTCATAAAAAGTCAAAAAGTGCACTTATTTAGTCTTCCCAAACTTAGCATCTTTTGTACATAATATGGTGTGTTTAGTTAGTAGTTTTTGTTGGAAATGGTTTGGAAAAATCTGGGGTTATAACAGATTTTTTCTTAATTTTGGTCTATTATTTAGGTGGGACTCGTGCGTCCTTTTTCGCGGGTCAAAGTGGTAACGCGTTCTATGCCGCGTTGTGATTCACGTGGTATATTTGGTTGCTCAAAACCATTATCGGGTGAATGGGAAATTGAAGCCAAAGTATGCTCCATGGAAATAGAGTTTTGGTGAAAAATCCTTAAAGGTTTGAATAAGGTTTGTCCCACATTGATTTGGTGGGAAGTTTTGAATAGGTTTATAAGGCATGGGATTGGAACTTGGGGTGTGCCCCAAAGGGGTACCCAAGTGTTTTAGAGAGGGAGGTTATAGGCAAAATGGGCTAGACCCATTGGATTCAAAAATCACCATACACGCGCCGTCCGTCCGGGCAAGCTAAGCTTGGGTGCAGGTGCGTGGTTGGGTTGGGCTTGTTCGGCCTAATATCTATCTTTTTGAGCCAAAAACATTTGAATTTAATTTTATTTTTTGGTAAAATAAAATCCATAATTCAAATTAATTCCGGAAAATAAACTGGTCCGGTATACCTGTTCAAACAGGTTTGCACCTGTTTAATTCAAAACCTGCAGTCACCACTACATCTATAAATAGATCAGTCCTTCATTTGATTTTAACATTCAGAAAATTCGTACTTCACCTCTACAAATTTATTCTTCATTTTGCTGCATTTAATTTTTGTGAGAAAAAGTATAAACACTTAGTGTGTTCGTTAGGCAAACAATTTGTAGTGCTGCTATTGTTTGTAGTTGATCATTTTATCCTGGGAGATAGATGTCCACATTCTGAAAGCACCGTGGAGATGACGAATCTGTCTTAAGGACACAGTGTCAAACACTGGACTTGATCAGATATTTATTAGAAGAAATTAATCAAGTAAGTTGTTTAATTTATTATTCTGTTTTATTTGTTTATTAAATCAGATTTTAATTTTGTTTTTGTAACAAAATAAAATCTGCTTTTATTTATTTGGTTTGGCAAGGGCTCATTGGGTTTTTTTGGCTCAATGAGCCACAAAAGACAGAATAGGCTCATGAGCCACAACAGACAAAACATCCCATCCAACCCCATAATCATTACACTCTTCTCTCAAAAAAAGTCAAAAAAGCCAAAAAGCCAAAAGCCCTTCCCAAACCAAGCTTTTGAGCCCAGGTTCATATAGCCAAAAAGCCAAAAAGCCAACCCACTTCCCAAACGGATTATTTATTTCTAGTTTGATTTTTGTAATCAAACAAATTCTCTCATTTCCTTTATTTCTTTATATTCTTGTTGTTGTTTAGTATACAACAGAATTTAATCTATTTAAATACAGTGAAAATTGTCCAACAATCTTAAGACATACTTATTTTTGAGATCTTCATTGTATATAATTTTCTGTAATTTCATAAAGACATATTCTGGTTGGAAAAACAAATAGTGGTTTATGCTATTTGACAGATAGTAGTAATATACTGTCTCTTTTCTTTGACAACTAGTAGTAATATACTGGTGTCATTAACAATTGCATAATATTAATTTATGTTACAGAAAATTATTGTGGTATTTTATTTTTCTAGTTTTAGTAACAAGAAAAATAAAATTATTTTGTGTTATAATTTATTTTCTGGTTTTAGTAACTAGAAAATTAATTTTTGATTTAATTTTTTCTGATTTTTGTAATCAGAGATTATGGCTATTGCAACTGAAACTGCAACTGGTAGTGGTACTCCGATTGTTACACCAACACCGGTCCCTATCCAGAACCATGTTCATGTACCAATAAATCATGGAGAAAAACGGGAAAAATTTAACGCTACTGAGTTTAAGAGATGGCAACAGAAGATGATGTTCTATCTTACAACTCTTAATTTGGCCTGGTTTCTTCATGAAGAGGCTCCAGCACTTAAAGAGGGTGAAAGTGATCGACAAGTTGTTGCCGCTGTAGATGCTTGGAAACATTCAGATTTCATATACAAAAACTACATCCTCAATGGTCTTGACAACATACTGTATAATGTTTACAGTCCTTTGAAGTCAACAAAAGAATTGTGGGATTCTTTGGAGAAGAAATACAAGACAGAGGATGCCGGCACGAAGAAATTTGTCGTCGATAAATTTCTGGACTTTGTTATGGTAGACTCCCAAACGGTAATTTCTCAAGTTCAAAATTTTCAAATAATTTTGCATGATATTCATTCAGAAGGTATGTCTCTTAGCGAGTCTTTCCAAGTCGCTGCTTTAGTGGAAAAGTTACCACCGGCTTGGAAAGATTTTAAAAATTATTTAAAACATAAACGCAAAGAGATGACCATAGATGAACTTATTGTAAGACTAAGAATTGAGGAAGATAACCAGAAGGCTGAAAAGAGGAATGGGAAAAATCCCATTGAGTCCAAGGCTAATGTGGTTGAACAAGTTCATAAATCACATAACAAAAAGAGGAAGTTTACTGGAGATGGTCCTAAACAAAGCGATAGCAATAAGAAGTTCAAAGGAAAATACTATAACTGTGGCAAGACTGGACATCGAGCTTCTGACTGCCGCCGCCCTAAGAAGGATCATGGAAGTACAAGTAAGAAGACTACCAATCAGGCCAATGTAACTGAACTAGATTACATCTCTGACGGAGTAAATGACATCAACCTCTCTGCTGTGGTGTTTGAGGCTAACTTGGTTGGAAATCCCAAAGAGTGGTGGGTTGACACTGGAGCAACTCGTCACATATGTGCGGACAAGAAGATGTTCACTACCTACAATGAGGCTGCAAATGGTGAACAACTTTTCATGGGAAATTCTTCTACTTCTATTGTGGCTGGACAAGGAAAAGTGATCTTGAAGATGACATCAGGAAAAGAACTGACTCTCAACAACGTATTGCATGCACCTGACATCCGGAAGAATTTAGTTTCTGATTTTTTGTTAAGTAAAAATGGTTTTAGGCTTGTTTTTTAGTCTGATAAATTTGTATTAACAAAGAGTGGTATGTATGTTGGTAAGGGATACATGAGTGATGGTCTCTTTAAGTTAAATGTAATGACAATTGTACCGAAAGTTGCTATGAATAAGAATAACACATCTTTTGCTTATATTCTTGAGTCGAATTTATGGCATGGTAGATTAGGACATGTGAATTTTGATGCTTTGCGTAAATTAATTGGTTTAGATTATATACCAAAGTTTGAAATTAATCCTAATCATAAATGTGAAGTTTGTGTAGAAGCGAAACTAACTAAGGCTCCATTTAAATCGGTTGAAAGGAAAACCGAACCTCTAGAATTAATTCATACTGATGTATGTGATCTAAAATTTGTTCAAACTAGAGGAGGCAAAAAGTATTTCATAACATTTATCGATGATTGCACAAGATATTGTTATGTTTATTTACTTAGAAGTAAAGATGAAGCCTTAGAAATGTTTAAACTCTACAAAACAGAAGTTGAAAATGAACTTGGTAAAACCATTAAAATGGTTAGAAGTGATAGGGGTGGTGAATATGATGCACCATTAAATGAATTTTGTGCACAACATGGCATTATTCACCAAACTACAGCACTTATTCTCCACAGCAAAATGGAATTGCTGAAAGGAAGAATAGAACCCTAAAAGAAATGATAAATGCCATGTTACTAAGTTCAGGCTTACCACAGAACTTGTGGGGGGAAGCAATATTGTCTGCTAATTATGTTCTTAACAGAATACCCCGCAAGAAAACCAACAACATTCCTTATGAATTGTGGAAAGGTCGACTGCCTTCCTACAAATACTTAAAAGTGTGGGGGTGTTTCGCAAAAGTTGAAGTTCCTATTCCTAAAAAGACTAAGATTGGACCAAAAACAATAGATTGTGTGTTTATTGGTTATGCTCAGAATAGTAGTGCATATCGGTTTCTGACTTATAAATCAGAAATACCTTATATAAATGTGAACACTATTATAGAGTCAAGGAATGCTGTGTTTTTTGAACATGTCTTTCCTTACAAGAAAGGACATGAATTAAGTTCACAGAAAAGAACTTATGATTGTACACAAAGTCAAGAGACTAATGACAATCAAACACAAGAGACTAGTAATGGTCTCGACCAACAGGATTTAACTGTTGATGAACTAAGAAGAAGTAAGAGAGTGAGAACATCAAAATTCTTTGGTCCAGATTTTCTGACATACTTACTAGAAAATGAACCTCAAAGCTTTAAGGCAGCAATGACAGGTCCTGAAGCACCTTTGTGGAAAGAGGTTGTTAATAATGAAATTGAGTCCATTATGCAAAATCATACTTGGGAATTGGTGGATCTTCCACCAGGTTCTAAACCTCTTGGATATAAATGGATATTCAAGAGAAAAATAAAAGCAGATGGTTCAATTGACAAGTATAAAGCAAGACTTGTAGTTAAAGGTTACAGACAAAAGGAAGGTCTGGACTATTTTGACACATATTCCCCTGTGACAAGAATAACATCCATTCGCATGCTTATTTCTATAGCAACGTTGTTTAATTTAGAAATACATCAAATGGATGTTAAGACAGCTTTCTTAAACGGTGATCTAAATGAAGAGATCTATATGGAGCAACCCGAAGGGTTTGTAGTGTCGGGGCAAGAAAAGAAAGTTTGTCGGCTTGTAAAATCTCTTTATGGATTAAAACAAGCACCTAAGCAATGGCATAAAAAATTTGATTATGCAATGCTTACTAATGGGTTTAAAATAAATAAATGTGACAAATGCACCTATGTTAAAAACACTGACCAAGGATATGTCATAATTTGTCTTTATGTGGATGACATGCTATCATTGGAAACAGTCAAAACATGATCAAATCAACTAAGCAAATGCTTAACAAAAGATTTGATATGAAAGACATGGGGGTCGCAGATGTTATATTAGGAATGAAAATTACTAAAACATCTGACGGATATGCATTACCTCAATCTCATTATATTGAGAAAATTCTTGATAAATTTATCAAGGATGATATGAATTTAGCTAGAACACCTGTAGACATCAATCTTTATTTATCAAAAAATAAAAGTGATGCAGTGTCTCAGTTAAAATACTCCCAAATCATTGGAAGCCTAATATACCTGATGAATTGTACTCGTCCTGATATAGCTTATGCTATCAGTAAATTGAATAGGTATACTAGTAACCCCGGAGAAGACCATTGGAAGGCGATCATTCGGGTTCTTAGATATCTAAGATTCACCCGTGATCATGGTTTGAACTTTACTCGATATCCAGCAGTACTCGAAGGTTATTGTGATGCAAATTAGATATCGATACTAAAGATTCAAAATCTACTAGTGGATATGTCTTTACTCTAGGAGGTGCTGCTGTTTCTTGGAAATCCACGAAACAAACTTGCATCGCACGATCCACAATGGAATCCGAGTTCATTGCTTTAGACAAAGCAAGAGAAGAAGCAGAATGGTTTCGTCACTTCTTAAAAAACATTTCAATGTGGCCAAAACTTGTGCCAGCTATTTGCATTCATTGTAATAGTCAATCTGCAATAGGCAGGGCACATAATCATATGTATAACGGTAAGTCACGACATATTCGTCGTTGACATAATACCATAAGGCAATTGTTGTCAAATGGAATAATCTCAATAGATTATATAAAATCTAAAGAGAATATTGCGGATCCGTTAACAAAAGGTTTGACAAAAGAGCCAGTGTATAGTTCATCAAAGGGGATGTGATTAAAGCCTATACATAAGAGTTGTCATAATGGTAACCCTACTTATATGACTGGAGATCCCAAGAACTAAGTTCAAATGGACAACTAAGTTATGTATGGCTTGCCAGAAATCACCAAGGGATTAAAATTCCATACCCATTCCTATGGTGAAAGTGATATCTGCAACATATGTTGTATGCAGGGGTATAAGGATAAGCTTTGCTTTTAATGATTACTTATATCTTGATTGAGGCATAAAATCAAGACGAGTATAAAGAGATACTCACAATAAAAATCACCTATATGAGTATCGAACTGGGGCCGGTTCTATGAGAATAAAGAGGCTAAATTCTCTAGAAACACTCATGAAAACCAAGAGCGTTCAAGGCCAAAATGAACACAACAGTGAGAACCACGATGTGTTAGAAGATATTTTGTGTGAAATCTATTGTCTTGGCTTACACAAACGGCTGAACAATTCAAGGCATCGTATCCATTGGTTAGCTAGTAAGTCCGATAGGTTATCAATAGGGAAGGTTCAAGACCGAAAGCTACCTATCCTGATGCAAGATATTTTCGACTTATACTCTTTCGATAAAGTCTGCATATTGTTTCATTTCCGTTGTCATCAAATTCCATTCATGTGAGGGATTGTTGGAAATGGTTTCGAAAAATCTAAGTTTATAACATATTTTTTTCCTAACTTTGGTCTATTATTTAGGTGGGACTCGTGCGTCGTTTTTCGCGGGTCAAAGTGGTAACGCGTTCTATGCCGCGTTGTGATTCACGTGGTATATTTGGTTGCTCAAAACCATTACCGGGTGAATGGAAAATTAAAGCCAAAGTACGCTCCATGGAAATGAAGTTTTGGTGAAAAATCCTTAAAGGTTTGAATAAGGCTTGTCCCACATTGATTTGGTTGGAAGTTTTGAATGGGTTTATAAGGCATGGGATTGGAACTTGGGGTGTGCCCCAAGGGGTACCCAAGTGTTTTAGAGAGGGAGGTTATGGGCAAAATGGGCTAGACCCATTGGACCCAAAAATCACCACACATGCTTGCGCGCGCCACCGCCGCAGTCTGTCCAGTCGGTCGGGCGGGCTAGGCTGGGCTGGGCTTGGGCGCGGGTGCATGATGTGTGGTTGGGTTGGGCTTGTTCGACCCAATACCTATTTTTTTGAGCCAAAAAACATTTGAATTTTATTTTATTTTTTGGTAAAATAAAATCCATAATTCAAATTAATTTCGGAAATAAACTGGTCCGGTTTTACTGTACACCCAAATAGGACCCTTCCCGTTTTTTATCTATTTGAATTTTGAACCCAACAGATTCAAATCTGTTTAAATTCAAAACCAAACAGGTTTCATACCTGTTCAAATAGGTTTGCACCTGTTTAATTCAAAACCTGCAGCCACCACTATATCTATAAATAGATCAGCCCTTCATTTGATTTTAACATTCAGAAAATTCGTACTTCACCTCTGCAAATTTATTCTTCATTTTGCTGCATTTAATTTTTGTGAGAAAGAGTATAAACACTTAGTGTGTTCGTTAGGCAAACAATTTGTAGTGCTGCTATTGTTTTTAGTTGATCATTTCATCCTGGGAGATAGACGTCCACATTCTAAAAGCACCGTGGAGAGTATGTCTTAAGGACACAGTGTCAAACACTGGATTTGATCAGATATTTATTAGAAGAAATTAATCAAGTAAATTGTTTAATTTATTATTCTATTTTATTTGTTTATTAAATCAAATTTTAATTTTTTTTTGTAACAAAATAAAATCTGTTTTATTTATTTATTTATTTATTTCTAGTTTGATTTTTATAATCAAACAAATTCTCTCATTTCCTTTATTTCTTTATATTCTTGTTGTTATTTAGTACACAACAGAATTTAATCTATTTAAATACAGTGAAGATTGTCCAAAAGTTTTTTAGATAAAAAAGTACAAAAACTTGTTTGGTTTGTTTTTTCTAAATATTCTCTATAAAATAACTTTGTTTTTTTTTTTTAGAGTAGTTTTTGAGATTAAAAGGACAAAAACTTATTTGGTTTGTCTTTTTCCAAATATTCTCTCTAAAATAACTTTGGTTTTTTTTGTAGAATAGTTTTTTAGATAAAAATGTACAAAAACTTGTTTGATTTGCCTTTTTGTAGAGTAATTTTTAAGATAAAAAGTACAAAAACTTGTTTGGTTTGCCTTTTTTTAGAATAATTTTTGAGATAAAAGTACAAAAATTTATTTGGTTTGCCTTTTTTGCAAACATGTTTCAAAAGTAATCCTGAAAATTGGATAACCAAACACATTTCTGAGAGTATTTTTGGGAAAATCTATTTGATTTGATCACTCTTAAAAATTGTTTATAAATTATATTTCCGAAAAAAATTTCCCAAAATCAAACCAAACAAGACCTAAGTTTAGAAAGTGAGTTATATATATTTTTCCTTATATTATTAAATTTTATGAAAAAACTATACAATTAATAAATATTTTATTTATGTCATTTACCTAAAAAATTGTATTTTGTTGGGTTCGTTTGGAAAGATGGTTTGTGGATAAAATAGCCACAAAAGACAAAATAGGCTATTTTAGTCACAACAAACAAAACATTACATCCAATCCATAATCATTACACTCTTCTCTCACAAAAAAAAAAAAAATCAAAAAAGTCAAAAAGTCCTTCCCAAACTAAGATTTTTAACCCAAGCTAAAAAAGTCAAAAAATCAAAAAAATCAAAAAGTCAACTCACTTCCCAAACTAACCCAGAATTTAAAATGAATATTTCGCCACGAAAAATTCGAAGTTTATGTAATGGACACAACATCTCAATTCACATATTTCGTGGGTCCACGACTCATTATAGTCGTGAAAGGTTATGTCGGAATATATGCAAATAGAAAAGTTGTTTTATTCAAGTCGAAAGACTTATCACTCATTAAAATACTATTTACCATAGAATATAAATTTATATATATATATATATATATATATATATTTTTAATTATCAACAATAACATATATCTAGGCCTAGTTTGGTATAATTTAAAAAATTTAAAAAGTCAAAAAATCACTATCTTATTTAAGTCACATCATCTTATTTAAATCACATCATCTCTCTATCACATCACTTCAAACTCAACCCATATTTCACGGTTTTTTCGTAAAAAGTCAAAAAGTGTACTTATTTAGATCATCTCAAACCATTCCAAATCAGAAAAGTATTAAAATAATATAGAGTAAATTGTTAAAAAATACAAGATAAGGAAGTTACGGCAATGATACATATCACTAAAAGTGATGCTCTACTGAGTTGGCACACACTTAAAAAAAAAACAAAACAAAACAAAACAAAAGCATAGCAACATTGTAGCACCCACTGACATATTATTAGTGCTACCATTAATTAGTGGTCTCAACCATTTTCTGGGAAGTTATAAGGTATTAGTTCTAATAGATATTTTTTTATTAGTGAGAGGTCCACCATTTGTGACATAATTTGGTTTGTTGTTCTAGAAAGACATTTTATTACTAATTTTACCTCTTAATTTATCTGTTGACTTTTTTTTATCTGTTTGACTTTTCATTGACTATCTATTCAAATGTATATCTATTTGCTCAAATAGTTTGTTATCTGTTCAAATATTTTTTTTATTTGTTCCATTTTTTTGACCTATATGTTAAAAAAAAATTATCTATTGAATTTTTATAACTTAATTTTTCTATCTATTCAAATTCAAACCATTTTTAAACTCTCTTTATTTGTTTCTCTCTTCAATTCTTTTTTCTCTCTCTATCTATTTAATTTTATACCTCTTTTCTCTCTCTCTCTTGAATTTAATCTATTCAAATTTTATTATCTGTTCAAATTTTTGAATAAATTTGTCCAATTTTTTTTTTAAAAAATCTACTGCAATCTGTTTCTTCTTCATCAACAACATTTATCATCATCATCATTATCATCATTCATGAATAACAACAACACCAATAAATAAAAAATTAAAAAATGAGAACTCAACATGAATTTGATGCTATTACAGATCTATTGGATCAGAGACTCATGAAAGAAGAGGGGAAACGAGATCTAAGCCAAATCTGAGCCTTTTTTTAATAGATTTGTTCAATCTTCATATGAAAACCAAAAGCATAGTATGTTTTCTGATCAACAAAATCAAAATCATAATCCAGATTTGGTGTGTGTGTATATGTATTTGAGATCACAGATCAGTAAATCTAATCTAATCACTTTGACACCCTCTGATGTTTTTCACAATTTACTCTCTGGTTACAAGAGTGGTTCGGTGCCATTACCTCTGCCTACTACCACGGCGCCATTAGTGCCCTAATCAGAGAAAGAGAGAGAGAGAGAGAGCAAAAATTCATTTTCGGATTCCCTTGTTTTCTCGGTAACCAAACACCAGCCAGAGGTGTAAATTTAGCCCGGCTCAGCCCAGCCTATGTTTGGCCTTGCGGGCTCCCACCAAAATTCGGGGTCGGCCATAAGACAGAAATTAGGCCCAAACCCAGGTCCATGGGGTATTCAGGCCTTGGGCGGCTAGTGGACCGGGCCAATGGACATAGGCTTGGGCAAGGCATGAACATTTTTTTTTATTTTTTTTTATTTTTCTCACTAAAATTTTATTTTTTTTCTTCAAAAATGGCATTAGGTCACGGCTGGGCTGGGCTTTGAGTTGGTCTTGAGCAGGCCGATGGGCCGGGCCACAAGCCAGCCTTGGCAGGCCAGGCCCATGGACTGGATCAAGCTTCAAAATGATAGCCTAGGTCCAAGGCCAAGGTCTCGGGCTTGGCGCGGACCCGGGCCTACTATGAGTTCGGTGGTGAGCTGTCGTGGACCGACAGTGAAGGTCATCGCTGTTGTGTTAAAGAGAGATAGAAGTGTGTGGATCTGCGATCTAGAGAACTAGTTGAGACTAATTGACCTACGGTGAGATCTCGCAAAAGAACCAGAATCGCTTTGTGTAGATTTGGAAGGAGAGAGGACAATAACAGAGGTAGAGGTAGCAACAGTGGTGAGAGAGAGAGAAAGAGAGAGAGTATGAGTATGAGTGTGAGTGTTGTTAGGATTTAGACTATGGATATGATATGTATATATATATATATATATATATAAAGAAGGATAGTTTGGTCATTTTATCTAAGTTTGTCCTTATGGACAAAGAAAATGAGCGCCTGGATTGTTTGACAGAAAAAACCTAATTTTGGATTTTTGGGTTGAGCACCAATAATATATTTACAAATTATATTTATTTTAAATGTAACTCATATTGTATCAATAACTAATTATATTATATTTATTTTACAAATTATATTTATTTTAAATCTTTGTCATATGCTTCACATTGTGGTGATTTCAAAGTAAAATTTCATTATTAGATAATATTTTTATTTCATTATATGGTTGAAATAAAAATTTACATTTTAATTCAACTTATAAAATTGTAAGGGAAAATTAGTCTAAGATCCGTCTCCCATTTTTAGTAATGAAAGGTGATGATACAGTTCGTTCCAGGCGGAACGGGTCGGACTAATCCACACTCCTCAATCCCACGTCCGAATGACCAAGCCTACCAGAAGACCTGCACACGAGTTCAGTGGGGAACTGGGAGTCCCCCAGCGAACCCTCTGACGAGCAAGTTAGAAAGAGAAGTGGAGTATAGTGATGGATTAGAGATAGAAAGCTTAACCTTCTTTCTGTCTTCGACCTTTGCTTATATCCTCTGGTAATCATTTCGTTGTCCCTTCCGACCTGTTACCTTGGCCGAAAGTCTATGCTCTAGCTTACCTTGTTCATGGTGAAGGCATTATGTCCCAATGGAGAGGGCTTATCACAATAAATGCTGTAAGGGGCTTCATTAATGGCGATGTGCAGTGACAATAACTTTGCAAATCTTTGTCTGCTGATGTGGCTTGCCCTTCTCTCGCCATGTGTCTTGATGTCATTGGTTCTTATTGCTACATGGGACTGCAGCAGTGCTGGGCTTTAGCATTTAAGTTATGTATTGGGCCCTGAATGGTGGGCTATATTCTTTATGGGCTTATCCATGTTAGTAGTCCCCCATTCCCAAGTGCAGCTTTAGTCCAACGAAGGGAATAATGAAGAAAGTGAGGGTTGTAAGAGGGTTGACCGACCATGAGGAGGGCCGACCGCGCAGGGTGGCCGAGTGGAAGGACCGACCATGAAGAGAACCGATCGCGAAGGGTGGCCTAGTGGAGAGACCGACCATGGGGAGGGCCGACCGCGAAGGGTGACCGAGTGGAGAGACCGACCCTGGGAAGGGCTGACCGCGAAGGGTGGCCGAGTAGAGAGACCAACCCTGGGGAGGGCTGGCCGCGAAAGGTGGCCAAGTAGAGAGACCGACCATGGAGAGAGCCAACCGCGAAGGGTTGGTGGTGCGGCGCGGGGCTCGAGAGGCGGCGAGGTACGTGGTGAAGTGAAGTGGAATAGACAGGGAAGGAGAAAGGGGCAGTGGATCGTGATCGTACACGTGGCAGGATCTCGTAGTGGGGAAGGTTAGGCGTTGGGCAATTAGTGAAACGATAGGTCATTATTGGGTGTTGAAAAGACAGTTTTGGCGGATTTTTAAAAATTTTCGAACTGGCAAAATTTAATTGTGACCCTTAAAATATAAGGAAGCCTTGGGCCTGTGGTATTATTCGCTTTACCTACCTTTGTGCAGAAAATCAAAACATTCTAAGTGTAAACTCCTTCGTTGCTAGCGATACACCCCTACAACACTTTGTGAGTTTTCTTGCGCCCGCATCCGAAGCCATTCGCAGACATACCACAGAAATGGCCCAAAAAGAAGCTGTAACTACCAGGGTTGATCCATTAGAGGACGACGATGTGGTGGATTTGGCGTAGCAATACAAGACGGAGAGGCAAGTGAGGAGTGAGGGGGAGCTGTCGGGGCGACCTTGTTCGGCCACAATGATAGCGGCTCCGAAGCCAATAGGCCAGGTTGAGCCAGATCACTGGCATACGAAGGCCGACAAGTCGACCGTTAGCGTAGGGGAGTTAGAGGATATACGCGACAGATACCAGATTCCCGCAGAGATAGAGTTGAAACTGCCGGCGTCAAGGGAGAGGGCATTTGACGCTTGTCTAGGGGAGTTCGTCCTGTACGAGGAGGCGTTGAAGAGGGGCTTGAGGTTGTCACTTCCCCGAATAATAGTGGATGTGTTGGATCGGTTGGAGGTGGCTCCAGGCCAACTGATGCCCAATGCGTGGAAGATCCTACTGGCCTGTGCGAGCGCGTGGCCACAGGCGAACGAGGGGGCTGAAATGACAGTGGATGAGTTTTTTGCATGCTACAAGGCTTCGTGCCAGCAAGAAACTTGGGTGACTTTGCAAGTGGCGGAAGGGAAAGGCCTGGTAGCGGGGTTGCCGTCGTCAATTAAGGGATGGAGGTGTAGACACCTCATTTTTGACCGTCCTCAAGACTTGGTTGTGCTTGTAGGTACACCCAACGGCTGGTTCGATTGCTCGCCCAACATTCGACTGTTGCGACGGAACGTCACTGGTTCAGGTTTCCTGAACCTTGTATCCTTTTTGTCTCATTTTTTGGACCCTGACCTG
Organism: Camellia japonica; assembly: GCA_030407325.1. Taxonomy (NCBI): domain Eukaryota; kingdom Viridiplantae; phylum Streptophyta; class Magnoliopsida; order Ericales; family Theaceae; genus Camellia; species Camellia japonica. The sequence goes on from JAPPVO010000029.1 coordinate 49,997,942, forward strand.
GTCCTTTCAGAGTGGCCCCTGTGGTACACTGCCGGCCATGGCTTGGCCCCTACCGGCTACTTGTGAACACCTGCCGGCCATCAGTGTGGCACTGCCGGCCATTGCTGATCGCCGGCACCCCCCTATTTCAGCTGGTTTTCGGGAAGATCTTTCGTACCAGCTGGATTCTTCATATCTGCCCTCCATACACGTGTATGGAGGGATGAAGATCTTGCCAAGCTTGTTCAAGAAGCTTTAGCTTTGCATTCCTCTATATAGGCAATTGGCTCCTTCATTTCAGAGGGGGCTGAGCTTTTAAAAAGCCAAAAAGCTTCTTCTCTCTCTATATTGTGTGTTTTGTGCCTTAAAAGTTAGATTTCTTTACACTTTTTTCACTACAAGCCAAAGCACCACACCTCCATCACTCATTCCAGCATCTTGGAAGCCTTTTGCAGAGGTTGAAAGCACCATTCCTTGGTCCGAAAGCTGCTGGAGGCTTAGTCTACAAGGGTAAGTCTCCTTTCCCTCTCTTTTGACTCTTTATTTGCATGCAATTTTAGCCTTTGGTGCTTACATTTTTGGGCTCCGACCCAAACTAGAAATAGTCATATTTTGAGCTCTTTTTCATATTTTATTAAGGGTCTTTTTCTGTTTGAGGTTTCCTTCTCACCCTTTGTGTTTAAACTCTCTTTTAGGCCTATTTTTGCATGGTATTTTAGGCTTATTTGTGAGCTGTTTTAGACTTGGTCATAAACTGTGAAGTGGCTTTTTTTGAGCCCCTCTTTAACTTTGTTGAAGGGCTCTCCTCTGTTTGAGGACAGCTACTACCACTTGCCTCTTTACCCCTCTTTTAGGCCCTTTTCTTGCATGCTAGTTTAACCTTACTTGTGATTATTTTCGTGGCTTGATGTAAACTATAAAGTGCCTTATTTTGAGCCCCTCTTCAACTTCGTTGAAGGTCTCTTCACCATTTGGGGCCAGGTGCTGTCCATTGTCTCTATTCTCACTTTTAGGGCCATTTTTGCATGATAGATTAGACCTATTTGTATTCATTTTTGAGACTTGTTATAAACTGGAAAAGGATTTTTTTGACATCATCTTCATGTTTTATTAAGGTTCCATTTTTGTTTGAGGTCATATGCTATCTTGTATGCTTGGTTGCCTCCCATTTTGAGCCTTATATCCTAGCCCTTGTTGCATGCTTTGTTGGCCTTCTAGCCATTGAAATCCAGTGGATTTTCAGTGGCTTGGCCATTATTTTGAGCTTCCAAATCAGAGGGGGGTGACCCCCTCTCTCCTTGACTTGTTTGGTAGTCATTTTGGCCTTCCAAAGAGGCCCTATCTTGCATGCTTTGTTGACTGATTTTGGGGCCAATTTGGTGAGTTTTGGGACTATCATATTTGATTTTCAGAGTTGTATATGTCATGTCACTTGTCTATCTTGTATGTGCCTAATAACTCCTTGTATGGCCATCTAAAGGAGCTCATCATTTTTGCATACCATGGTTGCATATCAGTGGTTATTTGGGCCTATTTTCACATGTTTTATTCACTGATTTTCGACGGTTTGGTGAAATTCCATGTGCATCATACACTTGTCGTGTAAATCATGTTTGCTAGTCAAAATCGCATGCTACTTTAGTCCATCTTGCTAGCACTTTTTGGCCTTGCTTTAAACTGGAAAAGTCCATGTTTTAGGACTACCTTGACTCTATCTTCATGCTTCATGTTCAAATAATGCATGCTTTGTATAGCTGTAAGTCATTCCATGTGCCTAGTTTTGAGTTTCGGGTCTCACCTCATGCATCGGGTGCCATGTTTTCATGATTCGGGGCTGTTTAGCATCATATTTCAGTGCTAAAATTTGTATGTTTGCATACCATGTTCCATGCCTTACCATGCTTTGGTAGAGTGGCATTCGTGCCTAAGGTCCGGTCCTCGGTTTGCGTGTACGCGTGCACACATTTCGAGTGTCTCATTTTTATCTAATGGCCACTTATGTGAGTGTGGCTGAGGTCCACTCGTGTTGGTGTAAGTCCATTATGCATTGTGTATGCCATTTCATTTCATAGCATTGTGTATGCTAGGTTGTATGTTAGCGTATCGTGTATGCCATGTTACTTCGTGCATCGTGTATGCCATTCCATAGCATTGTGCATGTTAGGTTATATCTTAGTTGCATTCATGCATGTCATGCATATTGCATTGTGTTTGGGATAGGAGTTAGCCCGAGCACGGGAAACGAGGGGCGTTTCGTACTCCGAGTGACGGAACGTGTCTCAATTCCCAGTCACCGACACTCCGGATTATCCATGATGGAGTCTAGGTATCGTTATATTTTCATGTGCATTCGTTTCATATCGAGTTGTGCGAATCGACTCCTCGGCCATCATGTATCGATATGCGTGATTGGTGGCACGAGGATCGAGAACTACATCCCTGAAGAGTAGTCATGCATACATATGTGAAAATACATTGCCATGTCCCTTTCCTGCTCTCTGTTGAAGAAATCAAGAATCAGCAGCCTTCCGGAGCTTGGTATGCATTCCAAGAATAATTGCAAACAGAGGCTAATTAGGGCATCGCAATGGATTTCCGCGCAAGGCAACCCGACCATGCATCATTCATCATTTGGAGCAGAGTTGAGGCAATCCCTGGCTTGCATGCCAATTTACCGCTTTTCTAGATTAATTTGTTAATTAATTAGGATTTTGTATTTATTCGGACTGTATTCATTTGGGACTGTATTATTTATTCGGACCCTCCGAGCGAGGGCGCAATTGTAATAAGTGTGCGTGCGTGTGATGTATGTCTTCCAACCCCACGTCTTTCTCCTTTTTATTTACCAGCTTATGATGGTTAGATTAGGGCATGTTTCAATTAGCATACAGTATGATAGCATATTTGCATTCATTCATCCGTTTTGCATGCACCGGGCTCAGCGCATCATACTAACTGCATTTGTATTTCAATTCTAAGTTGAATACATGTTAGCTGTAGCATTCCATATGCCATGTTTAGAATAGCCGAGCCTGCTATAGTTGCATTTTTGCATGTGTTGCATTAGGCATTTCTGTATAATTAGGATCATGCATGGATTTCTAACTGATTTCTATTTTGGCTTGGAGTACTCGGTAAGTTTTTATGTTTTAGCATCCTTACATGCATGTGAGTGACTGCCATGATAGCATGCTTACCATGAGGCTATATGCTTATGTGATATATCTGTCTGAATGCCTGTGGGTGAAGGTTGGGTTATTTGGATTGGAACAAATCATCGACTGTGAGTTTTAAGCCCACTAGATAGTGGCAAAACCATCTTTTCTAAGCCCACCCGAGGGTGGCAAAATCTACATTTTAAGCCTACTTGCGAGTAGCAAACCATCTTTAAAAAACAAACATGAAATGTTTCGTTCCAATTCAGGCGACCACGTCTATACTTGTATGATGTGCACATCACATAGTAAATCTAGGCTAATAACCGAAATAAGAACACATAATGTTTTCAAAATTGGATATCATGGTTAGTAGAGGCCGATCTTTGATCGGGCGAGAGGGGGTGCTCATAGCTGACCTTCCCCAATCGTACCCAAGTTCCCGAGCCGAGGCAACTTTGGTGATGACGGACACGTGGCCTTAGGCAACGAATCAGGGTTTCCTAAATTTCCCAAAAATAAAATATTTAGGTGGCGACTCTGTATCTGGCGAAGCAGTCCATGTTTGGCACTTCTTTCTAAAAAAAAAAATCTGTTTTCTCAAAACGATTTGCCAGATTTGGACTCTTTGGTTCAGATTAAGAACCGTGACAATTTGAGTCCGAACTGTAGTGAGCCCAAAATGAACAGAACGGGACTCACCCTCCCGGGGCGTTCGGGGACGTCTACAGTTTCTGGCGACTCCGCTGGGGACTTAGAGAACTTGACTCGAACTCATGATATCTGGTTTTTGGCTACACTTATGTGTTTCTCTGCATTGCATTTGCATTGGTGTGCCTAGGACACCGTGTTTGCCATCTGCTATTCCTGAACGGTTTGCCGGAGGCTTGTCTTGTCAAGGCATGACCATAAGGCTGACCGGTTGTGGGCTCTGCCCGTATGGGAACACAAACCCCGGTTTTACCGGGGCACCCTTTTGACCATTCGACCTAGTGCATATCGAAATCCGTAGTGACCATTCCAAACTAGGACAGGCTGCTTACCCGATATAGGTTGTTTGAAACCACTGCGTGCGTAGTGGAACCCTAGCTCCTGACAAAATAGGACAGGGAAACCCTACCCCAACATAGGGGTGTTTTGGCTCTCACTTATCTGCTATGTGCTTTTAGAGTGCGTCTCTACAGGAATGCATGTATCAGTTTGCAAGTCTGGGCATCAGGCCTACGGGCATCAGCATCAGTGTTTTGGGAATTAGTTTACCCGAGGGTATCAGATTTGAGGCAGAATTTTGGGGCAGAAATCAGTAACGAGTGCAGTCATTCAGCTATGCTCAAGTCCATTCTAGTGAAATCAGGCTGAGATGCTCTATGCTTTCTCTTTTGCTAGGTAGTCTTGGAACCGTAGCTTCAGAAGGCTTCGATATCCCCCGGGTACATTGGACTGGGGCTGATAGACTTTGTTAGGTCAGAAATTCGATTCAAGGGAAACCGGTGTTCTTTCGCTGAGGCAAGGCAAAGAAAGGCCAGACAGGATTCATTGGTTCATCTGATCCGACAGTCACCAGTCACATCATCAGTAGACCCGTGATGGCACAGGGTTCGGAAGAATTAGTGGCCGTGATAGCAGCGTTAAATCAGGGAACTGCCGTGCAGGCTGAGACCAGTATTGAAACGCAGCGCCCATCTGGGGCGTCTGCCTCACATCCAGCTTTGGGACCCCAGCCGAACTTTGACCCACTTCCGCCAGCTGAAGATTTGCAGGGTCCAGATCCTCGAGAAGGGTTAGCTCAAGCCCGAGTTTTCAGACCCTTGGTGCAGCCTAATGAGAGGCTTTATCCCCTTGATGTTAATGAGCTTGATCCGACCGCGGTGAAAATTGCGAATCTTGAGAAGCAATTCAAGAAGGCACAGGGCCTTAACTCCATTCCCGACATTGAGGATGGGCATACTGAGTCTGCCGTACGGCTCCCAGACAGATTTAAAATGCCATATATTGACCGTTTCGACGGGTCTGGGGATCCAATGGTACATATCCGACTTTTCTTGGATGTCCTAAAGCCGATGGGTCTGACTAAGCCACAGAAACTCTCTCTGTATGGAAGAACCCTGTCGGGTGTAGCAGCCACTTGGTACGCTAAGTTGGAGGACAAAGTGAAGCAAGACTGGGAAGAATTGGCCGAGGCCTTTGTCGATCAGTATTCCTACAATACCCAAGTTGAAATGACCATGCAAGAGCTTGAAACAACCCGCCAAAACCCAACAGAGCCTTTTGTGGAATTTGTTGCAAGGTGGAGAGCAAAGGCAGCACAGATGACAGATCGCCGCCCTCTGAGAGGGATCAAGTGCAGATGATGGTGCGAAACCTCGAGCATGATATGTTGCAAAAGTTGATAGTCGCTCTACTATTCACTTTCAAAAGTTTGCATGAACTGGGGGTTCAGGTCGAGAATGCGTTCAACAGTGGGATCATTCCCAGAACAAGGGAACCGACAAGGAGGGTGATTTCAAGGAGTACCAATGCCGGAAGTAGCATTATTCCCGAACCCACTGAAATCAATACAGTCACCACAGCCAACCCTTTTGCTAATCCAAGCCTACAAACCGCCGGCCCAGCCCGAGCTTAGGGCAGAACTTTCACCCCCCTCTATATGAGCCTGACTAGCGCACTAAAAGTCTTGATGGAAAGAGGGTATCTCAAACCCCTCGATCCTCAACCTCTACCTGACCCTCTCCCAGCCAGACATAACCCTTCCAAGTACTGCATGTACCATCAGCAGCGCGGTCATGGCACCGACCGTTGCTACCGCCTTCGTCATGAGATCCAAAATCTCATTGACAACCGGACGATAGCTCCACTTCAGCCCCCAATGACCAAGTACCTCATCCACATCTCAACCTAATCCACACACTGGCCGTCCCTTACGACCCCAGCGTATACATCACCCCAGTCCATCTACCCAAGCCAATGTGTTTATCCCAGAGAGCCTGGACTTATGCATGATGGGTGCATCTGAACCCCAATCATCTCAAACCCATGAACCCACTACTTCTGAGCTGATGAGGATGATCGAAGATCTTCAGAGAACTGTGGCAGATCTGGCCTTTGGGGTTTTGGCCCCATCATCAACCACATCACATACCAGGGAGTTCATATCTAAAGGCTCCCCAACTTTGGGACGGGTTGCATTGGAAGAAGGCCAATCTCTTGACAAAGTGGAAGCGACTGGTAAGAACAAGGTAGGGGCAGGCAATGGTCCCCATGAACACCTTCGGTGGGATATTGAGGCTTTGAAAGCTGAGGACTGAACAAAGAGCAAGTCCTCGCAGTTGTTACAAAAACTGTGGATGACACTTTCGCCACTCAGAATGAGAGCAGTCTGAATCAAGGGGCAAGCCGGGAGAAGGGCCTTTGTACCAGAATGTTCCTTTCAGCCCTAATCCCGTGCTCGGAAAAGATCAGCAAACCCAGTCAACGCCTGCCAATCCCTTTGTTGGTGCATCCAGCAAAACTCCACAAACCTCAGAACACCCACCTCGAGGCCAGAGGGTGTTCGCACCACTATACATGTCTCTATCAGCAGCCTTGAGGGTCCTGATTAGAGAGGGGGATTTGAAACCCTTGGAGCCGCGACCACTGCCAGATAGACTTCCTCACTCCCATGATCCGACCAAGTACTGTGCCTTTCATCAGCAAGTCGGCCATGTCACTGATGGTTGTTTCCGTCTTCGCCACGAAATACAAGATCTGATTGACAATAAGGTCATCGTCGCACCAACTCAGCAAAGTCTATCGGCACTTGATCAGTGAACTTGTGGGGGATAATGTGATGTGATCGGGGATGAACCACCTGCGGATGGCGCTCGATTTACTCCAAATATGTATGGCACGCACTGTTTTAAGCATTTGCGAATGCTAGCTTCTGACTTGGGTATTGGGTCAATCTTGTTGTGTTGTGTAGAGTTAGTCTTTATGTACTGAGTCAGTTGGGTCTGTTTTGTTGTATCGAGTCAGTCTTGTTTTGTTGGAGTCGGGTGATTTCGGGGGTGTTACCTCGGACATCACTTGCTCGTTTTGTGTTTGTCTTTTCATTTTCTTTTTGAGTCTATTCTTGCCTGGAGCCAGTTACACCAACAGATCTGAATGGAATAACGGTGATTTTCACACTCTTGTGTTTGCTTCTGCCGTATGCCAGTTGTGCCAGAAATTCTAAATGAGATGACAGTATTTGACTAAGAACTCTGTCTTTTCTGTGCCTTGAAGTCATTGTAATGACCTGAGTTTTTCAAAACTTTTTGAACACTGTGTTGAAAACAAAGAGGAACGAATTCCTCGGGATTTGCAAAATTTGATCAAACTGAGAGAAAGAGAGGCGTGCTAAGCTTTTTAATGAATGAAATCATGCTTGTTAATGTGAGTACTGAGAAGGATCCTGGCTTGATCCAGATTGGCTCCACACTGTCTTCAGCTCGAGCGATTTGTCGCTTTCTTAAAAAATTTCAAAATATTTTTGCGCCGTCTTGCGAAGACCTGTGTGGAATCGCTCTTGAGATTGTGCAGCTTAGGATCGCTTTCAGCCTCGAGACTCGACTCCTTACTTTCAAACCTTGAACTTAGATTCAGAATGTTCAGAGGTCAATCATGATGTGAGGCCTGTGTGGCCCAATTTGAAGCAGCCCTCGAACAAGAGGCACCAAAGTCAGATCAAGAAGATCAGATCGCACCGGAAGAAGCTCGTGAAGCAACCGTGATGGATTCTTCTGCAAATCAGTACAACAGCCATTCTCCTGGATACAGAGAGGCTTCAATTTCAAAACCATTTGGCATGGGCTTGTTACACTTTTACCCTTTGAGAGGCTCGTTGGGCCGAAAACCCGGAAGGGCGACCCAGGAAAAAGTTAGAGCAAGAAAAAGAAGAAAAAGAACAACAAAAAAGAAAGAAAGAAAAATGCAAAGAATGAAAGAAAAACGAAATGGAGAAAAAGAAAAGGAAAAAATGAAGAAAAAGAAAAAAGAAGAAAAAGAACAACAAAAAAGAAAGAAAGAAAAATGCAAAGAATGAAAGAAAAACGAAATGGAGAAAAAGAAAAGGAAAAAATGAAGAAAAAGAAAAAAGAAGAAAATGAATGAAAAGAAATGAAAAAATTGAAAAGAAAAGAAAAACATAGCTCGCAAGGTCGAAAACTTGCAACGGGCGCCTTGGCAAAAGTCAGAGCGCAAAAGGAGAGGTTAAATACCCGAGTGTACCTTAACCCCGAACTACGTAAGGCTTGATTCCCATCTTTGGGATACGTAGGCAACTTCATTCTGAAGTCCAGCCGTAAAACACTTCAAATTCGACTGTGTCCATGTGATGGTTCTGGTCATCTTTGTCTTCTCTATATCCGAGAGTTCGGTTGTGATCGTCATTCTGAGGACTGATTACAATGCTTTGCGGCATCATCCAAACAAGGGGCAACTTTCTGTTGCCATTCAGTATGCTGTGGTGTCATTTAAACCAGGGGCAACTTTCCGTTGCCATGCAGCTCTTTCAAGCAAGGGGCAATTTTTCATTGCCTCCGATCCGAGGTCGCGCATCTCAAGAGTAAGTTCTGCACTCGTTGAGCGGTGGCCGTTTGCCAAAAAAAGTTTTTAAGAATTTTTACTGAGGTTGACTAATTTCTTGAAAATTATTTCATTTTCCAAAACTGGACCATATCTTGGACCCAAAAAGGAAAATTTTCAGTGCTCATAACCTGACTCGCATGATTTTGAATCAAAAATCGAACAAGCATGTTAATCTAACTCTCATTTCGGTCAAAATTGTTTTAGTAGAAAGCCAAAAACAAAAAATGGTCAAAATAATGAACTAGGGGCACAGTTGAGTCAGGCTTCCTGTCCTTCCTCCGTCGCCAGCATACTTGCCAGAAAGGGCACAATTGAAGCTGTCAGTAAAGGGCTGAAAGCTCTCTCACCCTCCAAGCAACGAGATATCAAACCAAGTGCGAAGCACGGATTGGAATGGATCAAGATACTCCACTCCCTTATCCGGAGCATCGACTAAACGTCACCGGAGGAAATAGCTACGAGCTAACAGTGTTGGGCATGAACCCACAATTTCCTATTCATCCATCAATCACCCTGGGGAGGGATGAAAAATGAGAGATTAAAGAATAGAGAGATGTGCGATGAGAGAAAAAGTGAGAAAAGGGTTTTTTCAGAAAAACTGAGCTTGAGGCCGAGTGATGTGAGAATCACAAAATGAGAAAGGGTGGGAAACAATACCCAGAGAAACTGGCTCCTCGTGCACCGAAAGGTCTTTTGTCTTTGTAACACAGTCAAGTGTTATGTTTGTGTTTTTGTTTGTCTCGATTCTTGTTTTGAGTCGTTTGAGGGTCAATAGATGTGTTTAGGTTGTTTTACCTTGTTTTTCCTTTGTTGAGTGGTGTTTAGGTCGTCTTATCTTTGTTTTCCGTAGTTGAGTGGTTTTGCTGTGGTCAGTTGTAGGCTCAATACCCAGTTGAAAACCTATTCTCACTCCCAATTTCAGAATAAAATCGTTTTGTGCTCAAAGTGCTGTGCCATTATCCACATTTGTGCAAAACAAAATTCTTTCTTTCATAAACCGTAGGGTTCAACCCGGGTCATATGAGAACAGTAGAACAAGGACCTATCTGAAGCTATATGGGTTCCAGACTGCAAAGCAAAAAAAAAAAGAAAAGAGCAAAATTTGGAGCATCTTAGTGTGTTTCAACTTCGGCAAATTCCGAGATTGTATTCCGGACGTACCTCTTCAGACCTTGTCAGTGTTCTGAAGAATGAGCGTGCCTCTACTTCAAGTGTAAGCCTGCTTCAAGTCAGAATGACAGTCCAAGCAGCACCCGAGGGTTTCACATGCAGATGTTACCTCTCGCCAATATAAACAGGGTGTCCCCTTTTGAGCTGAGTGTGTTGCAAAGCCTTCTGAGAGGTAAAACAGAGGCACCAGAGTACATGTTTGATGCCCCTCTATTGCATAGAATGTGCACTTTCATATACACTTCTGTTCCATGCGTGCCACGCATCGTTATGATTAATGCATGGGATATGCTTGTTTTCAATTCTGCATAGAATATGCTTGCTTTCAATTCTGCATAGAATATGCTTGCTTTCAATATTGCATAGAATATGCTCCTGTTTCTTGCATAGAAAATGCTCGTATCTTTTGCATAGAAAATGCACTCCTCCGTACTTGCATAGAAAATGCACCTCATTTTCATAGAACATGCACTCACTCGCACTATTTTGTGCACTTACACTTTGTATCTCACTCGCACTGTCTTGTGCATCTTGTGGTTGTGTTTCACTTGCACTATCTTGTGCATCGCATTACAATCGTGCTGTTTAGCGTATCGCACTGTTTAGTGCATTTCAAATCATTCGCGCTGTTTTGCGCATCGCACTGTTCTGTGCAGGTTCAAGTTCGCGCTATTTTGCGCATTGTATTGCCTTGTGCACTTTCGCATTTCTAATCACTCGCGCTTTTTTTTTGCGCATCGCACTGTTTTGTCGCGCTATTTTGCGCATCGCACTGTTTTGTGCAATTCATCATTCGCGCTATTTTGCGCATTGCACTATTTTGTGCACCTTACTTGCATTTTGCATGCATTCAATCGCGCTATTTTGCGCATCGCACTGTTTTGTGCAATTCATCATTCGCGCTATTTTGCGCATCGCACTATTTTGTGCACCTTACTTGCATTTTGCATGCATTCAATTGCACCGTCTTGTGCATTGCATTCATCGCGTTATTTTGCGCACCTCAATCGCACTGTTTTGTGCAGTTTAACATCGCGCTATCTTGTGCACTGCATCGCGCTGTCTTGTGCACCTCCATCTAGGGCTGAGCAAAGAATCCGTGAAATCCGTAATCCAATCCAGTCCAGTCCAATCTGATAGGTTTGGATTGGTTTTTTGAATCCGTGGTTCGGTTCCGGATTGAAGAATTAAAAATCCGTAGTCTACGGATTGGTTCCGGATTGAACCCCATGATTTTGGATTGGAACCAATCCGGACCGTATACAAATAGTCTATATTTTTATTATACATCATCCCCCATGGTTTATTCTCTTATTCCATATAAAACTAAACTCAAACCTAAACCCGCATCATATCTTCTTTATTACTTTTGTTTGTTAGTTTTTAGTTTTAATTTGTAATGGTCTAAATACTTATCGTGAAACCAGTTTTCTTATGGTTGTTTAAATTCTAGAACAGTATGTCACTATTATAGAAAGACATGTTGCTATTGGGGAACTAATATAGCGCTATGTTTATGTTTTTATGAAATTAAAGTGTTATATATATATTTTTTTGTTATTTAATTATGTGAATCCGTGGTCATAAATCGATCAAATCCGTATTTAAATGAATTGGTTCGGATTTGTTCCATGATTTAAACGGATTGGATTGGTTCCAATTTTTCAAGAACCGTAAATAACGGATTGGTCCTGGTTTTACCCCAATCCGGTCCAATCCGAACCATGCTCACCCCTACCTCCATCGCATTGTCTTGTGCATTCAATGGCGCTATTTTGCGCATCGCACTGTCTTGTGCATTACATTTCATTCGCGCTATTTTGCGCATCGTGCTATTTTGCGCATCTCATTGCATTTTGCATTACATCTCATTCGCGCTATTTTGCGCATCGCACTGTTTTGTGCACTTTACTTGTCCAAAACCGGCTTCGCGCAGCGTATAAGTCCAATTTTCAAATCGGCTTCGCGCAGCGTATAAGTCCAATTTTCAAACCGGCTTCGCGTAGCGTATAAGTCCAATTATCAAAGTCTTTTTGCATATCATTTGTATCCTGCCCCTGAACTACGCTGGTTTGATTCCTTGCAAAGGGATACGTAGGCAGCCTGCGGGCACAACCATTTATTTATCGGTATTTTGTTTGTCTGTCCAAGTCTTCGGCCTTGTCAAAAATGGATCGTCTCTGGGCTTTGACATTCACTCTCGTCATTGTTATGACTTCTGAGTTCTGTCAAAGAGAGGCAACTGTAGATGCCCATTTTTGACCGTCCTCAAGACTTAGTTGTGCTTGTAGGTACACCCAACGGCTGGTTCGATTGCTCGCCCAACATTCGACTGTCGCGGCGGAACGTCACTGGTTCGGGTTTCCCGAACCTTGTATCCTTTTTGTCTCATTTTTTGGACCCTGACCTGGTCCTTTCAGAGTGGCCCCTGTGGTGCACTGTCGGCCATGGCATGGCACTGCCGGCCATGGCTTGGTCCCTGCCGGCTACTTGTGAACACCTGCCGGCCATCAGTGTGGCACTGCCGGCCATTGCTGATGGCTGGCACCCCCCTATTTCAGCTGGTTTCCGGGAAGATCTTTTGTACCAGCTGGATTCCTCATATGGAGGGATGAAGGGATGAAGTTCTTGCCAAGCTTGTTCAAGAAGCTTTAGCTTTGCATTCCTCTATATAGGCAAGGGGCTCCTTCATTTCAGAGGGGGCTGAGCTTTTAAAAAGCCAAAAAGCTTCCTCTCTCTCTATATTGTGTGTTTTGTGCCTTAAAAGTTAGATTTCTTTGCACTTTTTTCACTACAAGCCAAAGCACCACACCTCCATCACTCATTCCAACATCTTGGAAGCCTTTTGCAGAGGTTGAAAGCACCATTCCTTGGTCCAAAAGCTGCTGGAGGCTTAGTCTACAAGGGTAACTCTCATTTCCCTCTCTTTTGGCTCTTTATTTGCATGCAATTTTAGCCTTTGTTGCTTACATTTTCGGGCTCCGACCCAAACTGGAAATAGTCATATTTTGAGCTCTTTTTCATGTTTTATTAAGGGTCTTTCTCTGTTTGAGGTTTCCTTCTCACCCTTTGTGTTTAAACTCTCTTTTAGGCCTATTTTTGCATGGTATTTTAGGCTTATTTGTGAGCTGTTTTAGACTTGGTCATAAACTGTGAAGTGGCATTTTTTGAGCCTCTCTTCAATTTTGTTGAAGGGCTCTCCTCTGTTTGAGGACAGCTACTACCACTTGCCTCTTTACCCCTCTTTTAGGCCCTTTTCTTGCATGCTAGTTTAACCTTACTTGTGATTATTTTTGTGGCTTGATGTAAACTGTAAAGTGCCTTATTTTGAGCCCCTATTCAACTTTGTTGAAGGGCTCTTCACCATTTGGGGCCAGCTTCTGTCCATTGTCTCTATTCTCACTTTTAGGGCCATTTTTGCATGATAGATTAGACCTATTTGTATTCATTTTTGAGACTTTTTATAAACTGGAAAAAGGCTTTTTTTGACATCATCTTCATGTTTTATTAAGGTTCCATTTTTTTTTGAGGTCATATGCTATCTTGTATGCTTGGTTGCCTCCCATTTTGAGCCTTATATCCTAGCCCTTGTTGCATGCTTTGTTTGGCCTTCTAGCCACTGAAATCCAGTGGATTTTCAGTGGCTTGGCCATTGTTTTGAGCTTCCAAATCAGAGGGGGGTGACCCCCTCTCTCCTTGACTTGTTTGGTAGTCATTTTGGCCTTCCAAAGAGGCCCTATCTTGCATGCTTTGTTGACTGATTTTGGGGCTAATTTGGTGAGTTTTGGGACTATCATATTTGATTTTCAGAGTTGTATATGTCATGTCACTTGTCTATCTTGTATGTGCCTAATAACTCCTTGTATGGCCATCTAAAGGAGCTCATCATTTTTGCATACCATGGTTGCATATCAGTGGTTATTTGGGCCTATTTTCACATGTTTTATTCACTGATTTTCGACGGTTTGGTGAAATTCCATGTGCATCATACACTTGTCGTGTAAACCATGTTTGCTAGTCAAAATCGCATGCTACTTTAGTTCATCTTGCTAGCACTTTTTGGCCTTGCTTTAAACTGGAAAAGTCCATGTTTTAGGACTACCTTGACTCTGTCTTCATGCTTCATGTTCAAATAATGCATGCTTTGTATAGCTGTAAGTCATTCCATGTGCCTAGTTTTGAGTTTCGGGTCTCACCTCATGCATCGGGTGCCATGTTTTCATGATTCGGGGCTGTTTAGCATCATATTTCAGTGCTAAAATTTGTATGTTTGCATACCATGTTCCATGCCTTACCATGCTTTGGTAGAGTGGCATTCGTGCCTAAGGTCCGGTCCTCGGTTTGCGTGTACGCGTGCACGCATTTCGAGTGTCTCATTTTCATCTAATGGCCACTTATGTGAGTGTGGCTGAGGTCCACTCGTGTTGGTGTAAGTCCATTATGCATTGTGTATGCCATTTCATTTCATAGCATTGTGTATGTTAGGTTGTATGTTAGCGTATCGTGTATGCCATGTTACTTCGTGCATCGTGTATGCCATTCCATAGCATTGTGCATGTTAGGTTATATCTTAGTTGCATTCATGCATGTCATGCATATTGCATTGTGTTTGGGATAGGAGTTAGCCCGAGCACGGGAAATGAGGGGCGTTTCGTACTCCGAGTGACGGAACGTGTCTCAATTCCCAGTCACCGACACTCCGGATTATCCATGATGGAGTCTAGGTATCGTTATATTTTCATGTGCATTCATTTCATATCGAGTTGTGCGAATCGGCTCCTCGGCCATCATGTATCGATATGCGTGATTGGTGGCACGAGGATCGAGAACTACACTCCCTGAAGAGTAGTCATGCATACATATGTGAAAATACATTGCCATGTCCCTTTCCTGCTCTCTGTTGAAGAAATCAAGAATCAGCAGCCTTCCGGAGCTTGGTACGCATTCCAAGAATAATTGCAAACAGAGGCTAATTAGGGCATCGCAATGGATTTCCGCGCAAGGCAACCCGACCATGCATCATTCATCATTTGGAGCAGAGTTGAGGCAATCCCTGGCTTGCATGCCAATTTACCGCTTTCCTAGATTAATTTGTTAATTAATTAGGATTTTGTATTTATTCGGACTGTATTCATTTGGGACTGTATTATTTATTCGGACCCTCCGAGCGAGGGCGCAATTGTAATAAGTGTGCGTGCGTGTGATGTATGTCTTCCAACCCCACGTCTTTCTCCCTTTTATTTACCAGCTTATGATGGTTAGATTAGGGCATGTTTCAATTAGCATACAGTATGATAGCATATTTGCATTCATTCATCCGTTTTGCATGCACCGGGCTCGGCGCATCATACTAACTGCATTTGTATTTCAATTCTAAGTTGAATACATGTTAGCTGTAGCATTCCATATGCCATGTTTAGAATAGCCGAGCCTGCTATAGTTGCATTTTTGCATGTGTTGCATTAGGCATTTCTGTATAATTAGGATCATGCATGGATTTCTAACTGATTTCTATTTTGGCTTGGAGTACTCGGTAAGTTTTTATGCTTTAGCATCCTTACATGCGTGTGAGTGACTGCCATGATAGCATGCTTACCATGGGGCTATATGCTTATGTGATATATCTGCCTGAATGCCTGTGGGTGAAGGTTGGGTTATTTGGATTGGAACAAATCATCGACTGTGAGTTTTAAGCCCACTAGATAGTGGCAAAACCATCTTTTCTAAGCCCACCCGAGGGTAGCAAAATCTGCATTTTTAAGCCTACTTGCGAGTAGCAAACCATCTTTCAAAAACAAACATGAAATGTTTCGTTCCAATTCAGGCGACCCCGTCTATACTTGTATGCTGTGCGCATCACATAGTAAATCTAGGCTAATAACCGGAATAAGAACACATAATGTTTTCAAAACTGGATATCATGGTTAGTAGAGGCCGATCTTTGATCGGGCGAGAGGGGTGCTCATAGCTGACCTTCCCCAATCGTATCCAAGTTCCCGAGCCGAGGCAACTTTGGTGATGACGGACACGTGGCCTTAGGCAACGAGTCAAGGTTTCCTAAATTTTTCAAAAATAAAATATTTAGGTGGCGACTCTGTATCTGGCGAAGCAGTCCATGTTTGGCACTTCTTTCTAAAAAAAAAAAATCTGTTTTCTCAAAACGATTTGCCAGATTTTGACTCTTTGGTTCAGATTAAGAACCGTGACAATTTGAGTCCGAACTGTAGTGAGCCCAAAATGAACAGAACGAGACTCACCCTCCTGGGGCATTCGGGGACGTCTACAGGAGGCCGCGATGGTTCTACGTATCCGCGAACGGAGGAGCTGGAGTGCAGACGGTGTGGAAGGTGCCCAACAAGTCTGTGCAGCCAAAACTGAGCGCGACAGCAGAGGAGAGGGTGAAGAAGGTGAAGGCATAGAGGGAGAAAGAGGGCGCCAGATGGGACGACCTTGTTCAACCCTCAGCCTTGTTCGCCGCCAAGCTGGGCCTTCAACTGACCGGTGGAGATTTTGCGGCAGCAGAGTTAGAGGCGAGGAGGAGGGCGTAGGAGGCGGAGGATATGGCGAGTTTTGCAAAGGCTAATAAATAGAAAGAGGCACAAGCAGACCGTCCACCGAAGGCAATCCCGAGGGAAAGAATCCGATCGCGCCCCAAGTAACTGGGGGAAAAGGACTTGGGTGATTTTGAGCCGAGATCGCCCCCAAGTGATCCGTTGAAGAAAAGGGCCATCGGGGAGATGGGAGGCGTGGTGAAGAAGAAGAAGAGGGTGAGGGAGAATGAGGAAGAGCCCGCCTTGAAGAGGAGGAAGGAGGTGACGGTGGAGGAGGCCGCCCCAATAGCGGGGCTGGAGGAGGTGGAGAAGGGGGTGGAGAGTGGGCCGACCGTCTCTGAAGAGCGAGTGGACGTTGGTGTGACCAACCCTGTGAGGGGGGTGGAGCAGCAAACTAAAGGTGCTCCTGCGCTCCAAGGAGGAAGAGAGGGGGAGAGGTTGAAGACCGCTTTTTACCATGTCTGGGCGGCTGGGGGGAGAAGGAATAGGGGCCAAGGCCGCTGCAGATCGCCTCTTACAAGCAGTGGAAGACGCAGCCGTGCGTTCGGTTGAGAGTTTTACTGAGGCTGAGCTGTTGAGGGGATTGTGTTCTGCCCAAATGGAGGCGACCTCCTTAGCGGGGGCCCTTCTGAGAAAGGCGGCGGCTGCAAAAGGCGAAGTGGGGCCATTGGTGGCAAAGTTGGAGGGGGTGGAGGCCCAACTTGAGAGCTTAAGGAGGGAGACTGCAAGGTGGTGGAAGGCCGCGCGAAGTTTGTGTGCCAGGGGTTTGGAAGAAGCCCAGAAGGCCAAGAAGATAGGAGTGTTGGCGGTGGTGCAAGGCAATGTTGCCGACTGTGCCCATGCTGAGCTGCTCGCGGTCAAGTTGGAGTTGGAGGACGAACGTCACAAGGTGGTGTCGCTCAAGTTCCAATTGGGGAGTGAGCAGAAGAACCTAGAAGAGGCGCAGAAGGCCTTCGCTGTCTCCAACGACCGGTGGGACGAGGTCATGACTTGCAATGAGGATCTGCGGGCCCAGTCGATCAAGGAAAAAAAAGAAGCAGATTCGAAGATCGCTGGGTTGGAGAAGGAGTTGGCAGACGAGCATGGCAAGGCGGTGGCAGAGAAGGTTGGGCTGGAGAAGGAGTTGGAGGAAGAAAAAACCAAGGTAGCGTCTGAAAGGGTAGCATACCCTGACCTATGCGTCGCAGCGGTAGAGCAGTTCAAGGGGTCTGCTGACTTCCAGATGGCGATCAATGCTACGATCGCCAGCAACTTGGTGAGAGAGGGGACTGGGGGAGCTGGCCCGTCGGGAGTGATCGCTGGAGGCAGGACTGAGGAAGAAGTGATCCAGAGCTTCCAGCGATCGGACTTCTACAAGCACGAGATGGCTGAGTACTGGGACATCGGCTGGAAGATGTTGAAGCGTAAAGCAGAAGAGCTATTCCCAGACTCAGACTTCAGCAGGGTCAAGATTGATGAAGATGACGTGGCCCAGACCCCCCTAGACGAGGGCGTTGAAGAAGAAGATCTTGCCTCAAGTGAAGAGGAGTGAGTGGGGTGGAGAAAATTTGTACTTAGAGTTTTTGTGTTTTTTTTTTTTTGAATTGCTGTAATAAACTTATGTATAAGTTTGTGGATAAATAAAATTATGAATTGTGTTTGGCACACTGTTATTTGTATGTGTGTAATTCTGCAAAATATGAATTGTGTTTGGCTTGTGTATAAATCATTGTGAGGTGTAAAATGTAGGAAAAACTCAACTTAGAGCCAAGTTTAAAGTTTAAGAAAAGCTCAACGCAAAGTGAAGTTGAAAATGTAATAAAACCTTAATGTAGAGTGAAGTGTAGAACGTAAGAAAACCTCAACGCAGAGTGAAGTTTAAAAACATGAAATATGAATCACGACCCAACAAGAAGCAAGTCTGACCTGGAAAACGTTGAACTAGAATTTGACTAAGTATGGCCACTATGCTACGATCATGAAGTGGCAATGGTGGCTCAGTCTTGCTGAGGATTGAAGTAACTCAGTCTGGCTGAGCGCTTCATGCTCAGTCTGGCTAAGGCTTTAAGCGACTCAGTGTAGCTGAGGTCTTCGTGCTCAGTCTGGCTAAGGCTTTAAGTAACTCGGTCCGGCCGAGCTCTTCGTGCTCAATCTGGCTGAGGCTTTAAGTAACTCGGTCCGGCCAAGCTCTTCGTGCTCAGTCTGGCTGAGGTTGCAATCAAAGCGTTATTGGAATGCCACACAGATAACTGAGATATAAGCTTGTTGTCATTAAAGTGTAGCCCATTTGATCAGAAATTTACATCATGTGAGGAAAGAAGAAGAACATCCAAGTGTGTAGATTGCCAAAAAGGAAAATACAATAACTGATCGATACAAAAATAGGGATTTATTGAAAATATACCTTCAAGTGTTCGGCATTCCACGGATGGAGGAGGTCTCGGCCTTCCATGTCCTGAAGTCGGTAAGTGCCCGGACGAGGTCTGGCTTTGACAACGTAAGGTCCTTCCCACTTGGCTGCCAGTTTACCTTCAGTCGGATTTTTGGTGGCAAGAGTTGCTTCTCGCAAAACAAGATCCCCCACTGCGATGACCTGGGGAAGAGAAACATGGCTGGATTCGAAACTCTGCACAGAATATCCTGAACTTGGCGTTGTCGAATTGTTTGCCGTTGTCGGAGACAATGGCTTGAGGGATGCCAAATCTGCAGACGATCGACTGCCAGATGAATCTGGTTGTGTTCTGCTCGATAATTATGGCAAGGGGCTCTGTCTCCACCTATTTAGTGAAGTAATCAATAGCGACGATGGCGAATTTGGTTTGGCCTCGGCCAGTGGGCAATGGGCCGACTAGGTCGATCCCCCATTTGGCGAATGGGTAGGGACTGCAAAGTGTGATCAATTCCGTAGGAGGAGCATGGGAGATGTTGGCAAAACATTGGCACTTATCACATTTGAGCACAAAGTCAGTCGCATCCTGATTGAGAGTAAGCCAGAAATAACCAGTGCGAAGTATTTTATGGGCTAGGGACCGGGCGCCCGATTGATTACCACAGATACCCTCATGGACTTCCCTCATCACATAGGTTGCTTGAGCTGGATTAAGGCATCGCAGATATGGGCGTGAAAAGCCGCGCTTGTACAAAAGGCTGCTGACAAGAATGTAGTTGGACGACCGGGCCCTCACTTTGGCGGCCTGCTGTTTGTCGGCTGGTAGTTCCCCCGTTGTCAGAAATAAAAAGATGTCGGCCGCCCAAGCAATGGGTTCATTTTGGAGGAAGTAGACTTGTTGCTAGTTTGGGGAAATGGCTCGGTGAGTCAGGTACTCGAGGCGGACACCGTGGCTGAGGTCTGACTGGTCTGCTGAAGCCAACTGAGCCATTTCATCTACCTTGGAGTTTTCGATCTGAAGGATGTGCTTGATATGGAACCTGGTGAAGAGGCGAGCGAGAGGGAGTGCAATATCCCGATAAGCCCGCATTGTGTCTTCTTTGGCATCGAATTCCCCCGTGATTTGACTGACAATGAGCTGAGAATCGCTGAACACTTGGATATGGCTAACACCAATGTCTCTGGCGAGGCGGAAACCTGCAATCAACGCCTCATATTCGCCTTCATTATTGCTTGCATCGAACAAGAAACGGAGGGCGCATTTGAAATAACCACCCTCAGGGGTGGTGAGGATGAGACCAGCTCCACTGCCTTCCTTGCGGGATGATCCGTCGACATTGAGGGTTTAGGAGTGGGGGTCTTCTAGTTTGGTAGGGGTTGGTGGGAGTGGAGGAGCTGTGGTTGGGATGAGATTAGTGAATTCCAAGATGAAATTGGCAACAACCTGCCCCTTAATGGCTGTCCGAGGCCGGTAGGAGATATCAAACTGGTTGAGTTCGACCGAACATTGCATAAGTCTGCCGGAGAGCTCTAGTTGTTGCATGATCTTTTTCAATGGTTGGCCAGTGAGGACCACTATTAAATGGGCTTGGAAGTAAGGACGAAGTCGTCTGGAGGCGGTGACCAAGGCCAAGGACATTTTTTCTAACAATGGGTAATTCTGTTCCGCTCCCTTAAGAGCCCGACTGATGTAGTAGACCGGCCGTTGGACGGAGCTGTCTTCCTTGATGAGAGCTGCACTGACTGCGGCGTTTGACACGGCTAAATAGAGGAAGAGGGGTTCGCCCGTGATTGGGTGGGATATCTGGAGGTGGTGGAGGAGGCATAGGAAGGTTTCTTTGGAGTAGAGCATTAATCAGGGCTTGGTTTTGCTCGGCCAGGCAGTTAATGCTGTTGGTGAGCTCGGTGAAATACTGTGGTGGGTTGTTTGGATTGGGGGGGTCGGCTTGGTGATCAGGAACATTGAGGTGGGAAGCCATGGATCTAGTTGTGACCATTCACCTTTGCAAGTGGTAGGAAGGGGTTATTGGGAAAGGGCCTCCGGCGACAATGAGCACAACTGGCGCGCGGAGTAAGAAAGTTCCCACAGACGGCGCCAACTGATGATACAGTTCGTTCCAAGCGGAACGGGTCGGACTGATCCACACTCTTCAATCCCACGTCCGAATGACTAAGCCCACCGGAAGACCTGCACACGAGTTCAGCGGGGAACGGAGAGTCCCCCAGCGAACCCTTCGACGAGCAAGTTAGAAAGAGAAGTGGAGTGTAGTGATGGATTAGAGATAGAAAGTTTAACCTTCTTTCTGTCTTTGACCTTTGTTTATATCCTCGGGTAATCATTTCGTTGTCCCTTCCGACCTGTCACCTTGGCCGAAAGTCTATGCTCTAGCTTACCTTGTTCATGGTGAAGGCGTTCTGTCCCGACGGAGAGGGCTTATCGCAATAAATGCTGTAAGGGGCTTCATTAATGGCGATATGCAGTGGCAATAACTTTGCAGATCTTTGTCTGCTGATGTGGCTTGTCATTCTCTTGCCATGTGTCTTGATGTCATTGGTTCTTATTGCTACATGGGGCTTCAGCAGTGCTGGGCTTTAGCATTTGAGTTATGTATTGGGCCTTGAATGGTGGGCTATAATCTTTATGGGCTTACTCACGTCAAAAGGGATTGACAATATTATTTTATGATGTCTAAGGTCCCTCAACCCCACATCCATATATCACAGAAAAATTTGACTCTCTCAAATCAAATTTCATTTCTCTCTCTCTCTCTCTACTTCAATACTCTTTAAACCCTAGCTCTCACCAATCTTCTCATTCTTTCTCTACAAAAATGGCAAACAACGGTCGACCACGCACTGAGATTGTGATTTTGAAAGGTATGATTTAATATACTGCGAAAAAAAGGTCTGATTTTTATGATTTCATCAAGAAATCGCTGCACATTGATGTTAGCAAGACCCAATTGTCTGAAAAAGAGAGGAGGTTGAAGAAGAAGTATGAAAACAATGCTAGCAAGAGAAAAATGAGCGAGGATCGGACTTTTTCAAAGGCTCATGAGCAAAAAGCATATGAATTGTCGACAAAGACATGGTTTGGTGGAGCTAATTTTGTAGGTGTTGATAGTGCAAACGATAATGAGAAAGCAAGAATGAAAGTCAAAGAGCTATTACAGTTTTCACCAAAGGTTGATAGTGGGAAAGAAGAAACAAAGATGCATGTTGAGCCAAGTACAGGGGTGTCTCTCTCATAATTTAACTTGGTTTTCAATTTCTTTGTTTGTGAATTGTGTGTTTTTCTGCAATCTGTGTTTAGCTCATATTCACTGTAATTTATGCGACTGAATGGGAATTGCTTCTTCCTCTGTTTTGTTTATGTGAAATTTTCCTCCCAGATTTGGTCATATTGAATCTGAATTATGTTTGTTTATATTTGAACTTTTGCTAAATTTGTTATCTTGTCAGATTGTTCTTCTTTACTCTTTTGGGAATTGTTTATTCCAAGGCATATTTTGGGAAGTGATTTTGTTTTGGAATTTCTCTAGATTCTCAGAATTTCTCTAGAGGAAGAAGATGATGAACAAAGAAGATGATGATGAAGGCTTTAGGAATTTCTCTAGGAAATCCAGAATTTCTCTGGAGAGAAATTTCTCTAGACTTCTCAGAATTTTTCTGGACAAAGAATATGATGAAGGCTTTAGGAATTTCTCTAGACTTCTTAGAATTTTTCTGAACAAAGAAGATGATGAAGGCTTTAGAAATTTCTCTGGAAAATCCAAAATTTCTCTGGAAAGAAATTTCTTTGGACTTCTCAGAATTTCTCTGGACAAAGAATATGATGAAGGCTTTAGTAATTTCTCTGGGAAGTCCAGAATTTCTTTGGACTTCTCAGAATTTCTCTAGACAAAGAAGATGTTGAAAGCTTAAGTTAGAAATTTCTCTGGAAAATTCAGAATTTCTCTGGAGAGTGGGAAGTCCAGAGAAATTTGGATCGAATTTTCTCTGGATTGATGTTGAGGGACCTTAGATATTATGAAAATATTAGATGTCCTTTATGTTAAAAAATCTTAATATGAGGAACCTTAAAAAAGATCCCCAAATTGTAATACATCATTAAATTAAAAATTAATGGTGAATAAGTTGACAAGTACTTGACCCTTTTATCTAGTGTAAAATAGCTTATGTTGTTAATATCTTATATTTTAGTGTGAATTACAATTCAGTGGTTAGTGAAAAGTATTTACAAAAATATAGTAAATATTAATAATTAATATCATAAGCTTTTTTACTAATGTATAATAATTTTTAAAAAATCACTCTGAATGATAATTTCCCCTATATTTTATCCTATCTAATACACTTTAAGAATTAATTGTACTTTTCTTTCATAGGCTCCACTCTACAAATATGTGTACGACTTTAACATAAGAGTTCTTGATCAACGTGCATGTTTCATCTTTTTAATGCTTAAAATACAAATACATCCAACTTTTGACCAATTCTACAATCACAAAAACTGTAATTTGTTGTCATATTCTAAAACTTTTTTGAATTGTTTAGTAGTACTGAGCATCATGATAAATTTGTTGGGTTGCAGAAAAATTTGGCATGTAGCCCAGTTTCCTGGAAGAGTTGCAATAAGATATTATATGGTATTGTTATAATAATATTTTTTATATCATATTAAGGTTGATTTGGGAAGTGAGTTGACTTTTTGATTTTTTAATTTTTTTTGGTTATTTTAGTCTGGGTTAAAAAGCTTAGTTTGAGAAGGAATTTCTAGCTTTTTGATTTTTTTGACTTTTTTTGTGAGAGAAGAATGTAATGATTACGGGTTGGATGTGATGTTTTGTTTTTTTTGACTAAAATAACCTATTTTATCTTTTGTGGCTAAAATAGCCAAAAAAAAAAAACCAATAACCCAACTAGTCAAACGGAGAAGTTTACTATTTCATTGGTTATAATTACATAAGTTAAATGGATTTTGCTATTCAGATTTTTTTTATTATAAATTAAATATATATTAAATTATAAATATATTTTTAAAATTGATCAAAAATACAAATTCTCTCGTCTGTTCTTAAAATTATCACTTTATCAAAAAAATTCATCCAACTCACCTAACTTCAAAAAAATAAAATTATTTAAATACCTTCTAATACCAAAATAAAATTTGAATACTATTATTTTCATCCACCTACCATCCAAAAATATTTTAGGAAGAATTACATTAACAGTCCTTATAGTTTGGGATTCGTATCACTTTGGTTTCTGACTTTTTAATTGTAATACATTTGATCCTAAATTTTAAATATTGTTCCAAATAAGGACAATTGAAGATATCATTGCTCAATTTCAAGGTTAAAACCATCAATTTGATAAAATATAAATTAATTTGACAAAAATAAATGTCAAAAAAATATTTTTAAAATTTTAAAAATAATTTCTACCTACCAAAGATAAAATTATGTAAATTTGATATATCTTTTACACATTTATGTGTTTATTTATTTATTTATTTACCAAATTAATTTTTATTATGTGTTTGGATGATGATCATATAATGGGTGATTGTTAGACTTTTAATGTGTTATCAATATATTTAATAGGCCACAGCTTCTCTCCGGTCCAAATCTGGACTGGACGGTGCTGTCCGGCCCTTTGGGGCCCACTACGGGTCGTGTTTCGATAATCTAAACCGTTCAATGTGTAGAACTCGTCGAGTACTATATGTCTGTAAAAAATCACGTTGATCAGATATCGATAGCTATATGATCAAATCAGTTTTTTATGAAAAAAAATGGACGGCGAAAAATAAACGGCTTACAAAAAACTGATTTGATCATATAGCTATTGATATCCGATCAACGTGATTTTTTACAGGCATATAGTACTTGACGAGTTCTACACATTGAACAGTTTAGATTATCGAAACACGACCCGTAGTGGGCCCCAAAGGGCCGGACAGCACCGTCCAGTCTAGATTTGGACTGGAGAGAAGCTGGGCCCTATTTAATATATGAAACATTTTTAGTTTTTGATTTTTTGATTTAATGGATTGGTTTAATAATGATATTAAAATTGTTGCCATATTTGACTTTTGGAAAAAAATAGAAACTAGTTTAATAAAAATAAAAAAATCACCCATTACATGATCATCATCCAAAAACATAATAAAAATCAATTTAGTAAAAATAAATAAATGTCTAAAAAAATTATCAATTTTACATAATCTTATCTTTAATGGGTAGAAATAATTTTTTAAAATTAAAAAATATTTTTTTGACATTTATTTTTGTCAAATTAGTTTATATTTTATCAAATTGATAACTTTGCCCTTAAAATTGAGTAATGCCATCTTCAATTATCCTATTTTGAACAAGATTTAAAATTCAGGTCAAATGTGTCACAATTGAAAAATCAGGGATCAAAGTGATACAAAACTCAAACTATAAGGACCGTTAGTATAATTTAACCAATATTTTATTACTTCCGTCCTACACTTTATTAGTTCAACTAATTCACCCAATATTAAAAATCTCAAAAAAAATAGGATCATTTGTTATGTAATTGAAAACCTCAAAAAAAAAAAAAAGGATGTAATCTCTCAATAGTGAGGGGAAATTTATATTTTAAGGATATATTATAAATACACCCTATGATGTTTACTTAAATTACGAATCACTCTGTATGATTCTAAAAATTACATTCCATCCTCTGAGATTTTTAATTTCGTAATAAATGACCATTTTTATTAATAAATCGACTCAATTAACAGTTTTTAATTATGTCAGAAATATATTCTAATTAATAATTTATGTAATTTTATTTTTCTATAGAAGGACAGTTATGAATTTTATTTTTTCAATTAATTCTATTAAATAAAATGAGTATTTGTAATTTTTTAAATCACAAAAAATAATCCGTATTTTAATTAAATTTCAAGAAGTGTATTTATAACTTATCTCATTTTTAAAGAATCTCAGATGTGGTGTATTTATAAATTATGTTTAAATATGATATTTTAAAAAATCATTATAATATTATTTAATGTATATAATGCATGAGTAATATTACGAACCATCCTCATCAACTTAAAAATTACTCAAATTTTTTATCTTATATAATTTATTTTATAAATAAATTTTATATCGGTTCCGATAGGTAGCTCGAATTTAGAGGCTCGAATTTGGCACGAATTCGGAGAAGAAGAAGAAGGAATAAGAAGAAGGAAGAAGAAAGGAGGAGGAGGAGGAGGAGGAGGAGGAGGAAGAAGGAGGACTGGAGGGGGCATAATCAAAGGGGGATGAGGAGGCAGAGGCGGGGCCGGAGGTGACGGCGGTGGTGCTGCGACGATCGCTGGTGCTGCGACGATCGGCGGCGGCGAGGCGGCGGCGGCAGTGCTGCGACGATCTCCTCTCCTCCTCTCTCTTTCTCCCTCTCTCCTCCTCTTTCTCTTCTCCTCTCTTCTTCCTCTACCCTTCTCCTGTGTTCAACGAAGAAGAAGAAGAAAAGAAAGAAAGAAAAGGAAGAGAAAGAAAAGCAGAAAAAAAAAAAAAAAAATCAAAATCCAAAACGACATCGTTTTAGATTTTGAGCTAAATTTGAACCACCAAATTCGAGTTACGAGTCATTTTTCATTTTATATTACACAAATTAATTTTCACCCTATAATCACTTGCCCAAAATTTTCTGCATGAATTAATCTGAGGCTACAGCTTTTGTCATAATGCATCCAAATATGCCACATCACCACCCAACCCACCCACCCACAAAAAACCAAAGTAGCTTTTCATAGAAAAAAAACAGCAAAAGAGGATACCCCATATATGGACACCATGTAAAAAGCGTCATCATAAGGGCGGGCAGGGCTATAATTAATTTATTCCATGTGGAGACCACAGATTAAGGCAGGCAAGCTGGCATGCGTGAACTCATCAATGAATCTTTTCCGCCAAGAAAAATACTTACATATTCATACATGAAAAATGTTTTGAAGCTTTAATTGTTGAGTTTTAATGTCAATTTTAATGAGTTACAAAAATGTTTGAGACTCCCTTTTATTCGGATAAGGGGTCACTGCTGTGCGTGAAGCACAGCAGTGACTGTGGTGCCTCCATTTGAGGTATATTATAATCTTATTTTTATGATCCAAACCGTTCATTTTGTAGGGTTTGTTGAATACTTCATGCCTACCAAAAATCATATTAATCGGATATCAACAACTATATGATCGAATTGCATATTATTTATGTTATTTCTCAAAATAAAACTTATTATTTATTTTTTTGGTTATCGATCATATAGTTCTTGATATCTGATTAACATGATTTTTGGTAGGCATGAAGTATTCAACAAAATCTACAAAATGGACGGTTTGGATCATAAAAATAAAATCATAATACATTTCAAATAAAGGCACCACAGTCACTGCTGTGCTTCACGCACAGCAGTGACCCCTTATCCCTTTTATTCCCACTCCCTTTGACCCATTTTCCTTTTCATTGGCCAGTTTTTTTTTCTATTTTTTTTCTTTTCCTTCTCCTTCAATCACCACCCGCCACGTGGGTGTGGGGGTGATGGGGGTGGTAATTGGAGGGGGTCTCTATCAATACTCAATGAGTTAATAGTGAGTTTTATCTATTATGATGTGATGTTTTGATTTTAATTTTTTTTTTAGATAAATTATCAAAAAGTTTTCTTTGAAAAATATATATCATATTAGTCTTATAACCTTTTGTTTTTACTCAAAAGTACTACAACGTTTTTCTTCTTCTTCTCTGTTTCTTTTGCTCTTTGTGATTTCTCACGATCGTCGACTAGTAACCATATCTTGCTTCTTCTCTTTCTCTTTCTGATATATAGTCACCGGCGATCGACGACTACCAGCGATTAGGATTCACCGACAATTACCGATCGCCGACTCCTTACTTCACCCTCATCGACGGTGAAGAAGATATATTTTTGACAAAGAAGATAAGTATATCTACTTAGATCTGATGTAAATCTATATCAAATCTGAGTAGATCTACATCAGATTCGACTAGATCTAAACAAAAAATAGTTGTCAGAATACAATCCTCTCATTCGATCTCTTAATTTTTCTACATTTTCTTTGCTATACACTTCTCTTTTCTGTTTTAATGGAGAAAATTTTTAAATTCTGAATAAGTTGTTTTCGAGTTTTAGTTATAGGCGGTGAAAATTGTAAAATTTTACAGTTTCAATTTTTTTGGGTGCTAAAATGAATCATGGTTTAAAACTGTAAAATTTTATAGTTTCATAACATTATTTAGAATTGTAAAATTTTACAGTTTCATAACATGTTTTTCAGTTTGATTAATAATGATAAATGATTAATAAATTTTTTCTTTGAAACTGTAACATTTTACAATTTCAATTAGAGACTATTTGCTTAAACCCTACAAAAATTGAAAATTAATATATGTTTTTTTTCCATTGTTGCTGTTTTTTGTCATTTCTTTTTTTTTTTTCCCACCTTTTAGTTTATCAATATTTAACACATTTCGCTATGTTTTTTTGCTCTAATTTCTCCATTTAATTTTTTTTTCCGGCAACATTCTGGACATTTCGGTGAATCTCCAATGAGATTCTTAACGTCCAACGAACATTCTTGACATTCCGGCGACTTCTATTGACATTCATAACACTCTAGTGAACTTCTGGGAATACTCCAACGACTTTCTGGTGATGTTGAACGTTCCAGCGGGTCTCCGGTGACTGTCTGACAGAAGTATGACAGTAGTGAAATGTAACAGCATCTATAAATTAAAAAAAATAATAAAATTTTTTGGTAACAATTAAAAATATATAGAACTAATTAATGTAAGTGTTTTTATTTTGGCATTAGATGGGTTTTGAATTTTTTATTGTTAAGTTCTTCATTTTTCTTTTCTCCTTGCCATGTGATTAGTGCTCCATTAAAGCACCAAAATTAGTGCTTTGAATCATTGTTGTTTATAGATTTAGGTAAAGATTTAAAAAAAAAGGGTTTTTTATTAATAAATCTCATTTAGAAGTGTTCTAACCCAAGAAGTCAATGAAGGAATTTTTTAACACACTTAGTCCCATATATTTTTACTTTTATTCCATAAAATCTTTTTTCTTGATTTACATTATTTTCTTAGACTCTTATGTCCTTATATTTAACATTGTTATTTAATGTTGGGGGAGAAGAGAGAAGGGAAAGGATCATGGCATAGGAAATTTCATACACAAATTAAATAATATTGATGTTCTTATTTTATATTATTATATAATGTGAATATATTTTTAATTGACAATATATTAAAAATAATGTGAACACTCTCTCTCATCTGATGTGAATATATTTTTAATTAACAACACATTAAAAATAATGTGAACATTCTCTCTCATTTGATGTGAACGTTCACAGCATCTTTCCGAAAAATTTTCTCTCATCTAATGTAGTGATGTGAACGTTCACAACATATGAACCTTCTTATTTTTAATTGACAACACATTAAAATATTAAAATAACGTTCATTATATTTTTAATTGACAGCACATTCTTATTCACAACATGTGAGCATTCTCTCTCATCTAACGTAGTGATGTGAACATTCACATTCGTATGTTTTAATATGAATTTTCACATTATGTAATTAACAACACAATGACAAAAAATTATTTCAAATTAATGTGAATATAATAATGTGAATATTCATTTCAATTGCATAATGTGAATATTCACATTATGTAATTGACAACACAATGACAAAAATTCATTTCAAATTAATATGAATATAATGATAGTCAACATCTTGATGCATGAGAACTATCAAAATATAATGACAATCAACATTAAATATCAACATTAATAGGGAGTAGAAGAGATTGAGGGTGGTTTAGTCTTCTTACCTCAAATAGGACTTAATGGAATAGTCAAAAATAATATGGGTTGGATGGAATAAAACTCTTAGAAAGAGAATTTATCAAAAAAGCTCCCTTTAAAAAATAATAATAAATTGCTTGTTTTTGGTTTTCCAAAAATACTTTTCAAAAAATTTTACTTTTTTATTTTTCGTGTTTTTTTTTTTACTGAATTTTTTTAATATTTTAAACAATTTTTTAAATTTTTAGACACACCTGACATAAATACACATAAAACTATAATTTTTGTGAAAAAAAATCTTTTAAAAATTTACTAAATGCCAAAAATAAAAAATAAAAAAAAATACGAGAATTAAAGATATTTTTCATATCTACTAATTTTTTAAAATATTTTTTTATAAATTTTTTACTTTTTAGATAAATACTTAAAATTTTAAATATATTCACTAAAAATAAAATAATACAAAAAATAAAAAACTCAGTTTTCAAAATACTTACTAATTCAAAAAACTCAAACCAAACATATACATTATTATTTTTTATTTATGTTATATATATATATATATATATTTCAAATTTCTTTTAAAAAACTTAAACACAGCCTGAATAAATGAAAAAAACCTAACAAAGAAACTATGTGAGTGATTTTCCGATCACACTGCCCTCCTTAGTAATTCAGCTGTAGAACACAGGCAGAATAGATGGCACCCTACTGTCCTGCACAGAAAGAGAAGGCTCCGGCGGTGGTTCTTCCACCCGGGGGCACTCCGACGATCAAGTCAGTATATCTCTCAAAGATAAATCAAGTACTAAACTCACAAGCTTGAGTATCAAAAGCATACCTTAGACCCATGAGGGTGCCTCTTATTTATAGCCAACTCAATCCTAGTCCCAATAGGAGCCTAACTCCAATGGACTCAGGATTACTGTTAATCTGGGACTCCAAGTGAGATTAGGATAAACTCTCTAAGAGTTTTATCTTTTACCCAAACTGAAGTCTTCTCCCAATCTAGGACTCTTGTCCCATATCCAGGTTGAGTTCCCTCTTCATTCTAGGACTCTTGTCCCTTATCCACTTATCTCGGATTCCGATATCTTCGGAGATAACCTCGGCCTAACCGGGATGACCTCGGCATAACGACCAGGACACGTGGCATCTCGGTTGAAACGTCGGCATCACCTTGCCACGTGTTGGTACTCAAAAAATATATCCCCACAACTGCTCCCTAGGTTCTATTACCTCGGCATTCTGAGGTGATGGAACCTACACTGTTCGTTTATCTGTGCCCCTCTGTCCGAGATCAAACTCGCCGACCTCAAAGTTCCTTGGACTTTACTGTCCACTGGTATCAAGAATCAAGTTTCATGCTTTCCAAGCTACTTGAAATCGCACCTCCTAGCCGAGGTTCTAGTTCCATTAATTCGTAAACTCCAAGAGCTTTGCAACTGCTCCACTCACACTCTCTGGTGAGTTCTCGATTTCCAGTCATCTATTTGACTCCGGCAATTTTCATATCGGCGTTCATTTCACTTGGTAGGTTCACAAACTCTTTACTTGCCATTAAGCTCAATCTTTTTATAACTCTTCTGAATCTGTTTACTTGCCATCTGTTGCCTTCTATTTTCGTCTGTCTTCAAGTTTTGAATTGTTTGAATGCCTGGCACTATTTTTGTCATATCCGCTTTCTGTTGCTAGCATCGTGTCTGGGTTATTACTTTCTTGTTCTTCACATACTTACTTAGTGCCTGTGCACTTGGCTTTATTCTTGAACTTTGTCGTCTTCTTGACTATTTTTCTCTTTTTTCATTCAATCCTCTGGCTTTTTCTCTTTCTAGCTCTTTTGCTTAAATCCGTCATTGTTCCAAGCTTTCAAGTTTCTGCAACTGTCTTCGTTCCTCTCCTCTGGTGAAGCTTACGTCATTGTCGTCAGACTTCGGCAATTTTTATTCCGGCTTCCCTCTTTCTGGTGAGCCACTGTTCCTCATGATTTTATTTCTTGTTGCTTTCCAAGAAGCTCTGCTTCATTGTTAATCACCATTGTTTCCAAATCATCTTCTTGAATACACACTGTTCACACATCTGTTGATTTCTGCCACTGTTCTTGGCTTAACACACCTGTGCAATCTTTTTGTCTTGATTTCCTGATAGCTTTATCACCATTCTTGATTACGAATTACATTCTTGTTTCTGTTTTCGGTGTCTTTTTCCATATTCTTGCTTTCAATCCTTGCCTTCAAACTCCGAGGTACTAATCGCCGAGAAGAGCTTTGATCAAACTCTTCGGAAGATCGATGCTGAGCTCGAGGCCGAGAAGGCTGCGGAGAAGTCTTCCCAACTGTCTTCTATATTCTGCCATTGATGCCGAGTAGTTTTGTTTGCTTCTTTTACTCCTTGTACCTTGTACCATGTACTTTGTCCGTCTTTGTATGCTTTTAATCTGGCCGACGTGCCTTCTTCTGAACAGTTACGCTTTGATTGTTCCCTCTTTAATAAAAAAACTACAACTGTATTGTCTGAATGCCTCAATCTTTATTTTCTCTTGATAATTCTATACTTAGAATATTTTGCATGCCTTTCATAATTTGCCTCCTTTGTGGGGTTACATACCTCGGGTATAATAACTACAAGCTTTACTTCGGCAAGATACTGACCTACAAACTTTTCATAAATTTCAACAAGTGTAAAACACATACTGTTTTAATTTCAACCTATAAACTTTCCTCAAGTTATAACAAGTGCTAAACAATGATCTACCTGTAAATTGCTACAAATTTCAACAAGTGTTTAAACAATATACTTAGCTTTTACTTCAACCTGTAAATTGCTGCAAATTTCAACAGATGATCATATGTCGGCTTAATGTCATCTTGGAAATTGCTCGGCTTTACTTCGACTTGTAAATTGCTACAAATTTCAACAGGCGAAGAGCAACAGTAATCTCGGCTTAACTTCAACTTGTAAATTGCTACAAATTTCAACAAGTGAAGATAAGGAACCATCTCAGCTTAACTTCAACTTGTAAATTGCTACAAATTTCAACAAGTGAAGATAAGGAACCATCTCGGCTTAACTTCAACTTGTAAATTGCTACAAATTTCAACAAGTGAAGATAAGGAATAATCTCGGTTTAACTTCGGTTAAACATCGTCTCGGCTTAACTTCGGTTAAGCATCATCTCGGTTTAACTTCGGTTAAGCATTGTCTCGGCTTAACTTCGGTTAAGCATTATCTCTGTTTTTACCAACTTGTAAACTTTTCTCAAGTTTCAACAAGTTTACATGTCTTCTAGGATCCGGGATCTGGAATCCGGGATCTGCTCACTTAGGCTGAGCTCTCGTTTTCTCGGGCCTACTCATCTAGACCGAGATCATGTATTCTCAGATCCGGGATCTGCAATCCGGGATCTGCTCACTTAGGTTGAGCTCTCGTTTTCTCGGGCCTACTCATCTAGACCGAGATCATGTATTCTCGGATCCGGGATCTGCAATCCGGGATCTGCTCACTTAGGTTGGGCTCTTCTATACTTGAATGTCATCTCCTTGGGAGCGCTCATGCCCCCTGCCTTTGCATCCCTTCTGGAAGGGTCTTCGTTCCTCCGCAGGTATCTATCCTTCCATACCTAGAGGTCATCTTTGTTGTAGTATCTGCTTTGATCTGTTGTCTTTGGTGCATCACCTTCCTGGCCGGCGTCTTTCACTCCGTGACTCTGGTCACGAGTTTTTGTGTTGCGGTCGTCCCCTTCAATGTCGAGGTCGATAGGTCTCCCACTCCCAGCAGGAGCGTTGTCTTCAATCTAATCATTCTGTCCGTCATTGGCCATCTATTCGTCTTTCTTTCCCACAGACGGTGCCAAATTGTGTGTTACTGGCCATCTATTCGTCTTTCCTTCCCACAGACGGCGCCAAATTGTGTGAGTGATTTTCCGATCACACTGCCCTTCTTAGTAATTCAGCTGTAGAACACAGGCAGAATAGATGGCACCCTACTGTCCTGCACAGAAAGAGAAGGCTCCGGCGGTGGTTCTTCCACCCGGGGGCACTCCGACGATCAAGTCAGTATATCTCTCAAAGATAAATCAAGTACTAAACTCACAAGCTTGAGTATCAAAAGCATACCTTAGACCCATGAGGGTGCCTCTTATTTATAGGCAACTCAATCCTAGTCCCAATGGGAGCCTAACTCCAATGGACTCAGGATTACTGCTAATCTGGGACTCCAAGTGGGATTAGGATAAACTCTCTAAGAGTTTTATCTTTACCCAAACTGAAGTCTTCTCCCAATCTAGGACTCTTGTCCCATATCCAGGTTGAGTTCCCTCTTCATTCTAGGACTCTTGTCCCTTATCCACTTATCTCGGATTCCGATATCTTCGGAGATAACATCGGCCTAACCGGGATGACCTCGGCATAACGACCAGGACACGTGGCATCTTGGCTGAAACGTCGGCATCACCTTGCCACGTGTTGGTACTCAAAAAATATATCTCCACAGAAACACCATAAACAGATATGATCTCATATTTTGATTCTCTTTATTACATACTTGTAGTAGAGATGTTCCATCATATTATCTAATAATAAGTGTAATGATATTTTCTTAATTTAAAATAATTATAAATTTTTATTTCTATTTTATAATTATTATAATAAAGAGGATCAAAATGCACTTTTTTGTTTTATTCCCTCGTTAAGGAAAAAGATAAAACAGAATCACCCTCAGGTGGTGTTTGGGAAGCAACATCCCAAATTTTTTATCTCATAAAAATCACTAAAAGACAAAACTTTTGCAAAACCAAAAAAAACACATCCAAACAAAATATCACATCCAACCCCATAATCATTTCACTTTTTCTCTCACAAACATCACATCCAACTACATAAAAACTCAACTATCTTCCCAAACACTAAAAATTTTTTATCTCATAAAAACCTACATCTACTAAAATCTACATAAAAACTCACTTCCCAAACTCACAACCTCCTTTATGAATTTGAAGAATATACTGTTGTGGAACAAAATACACTTCTTGAATAATCTAAAAACAGTCTAAAACAATGATATCTACAACTTCGTGTAATATTGATACATTTTTTTGAATAGTTTAAAAATAATTTAAAATAAAATTAGTGGTACTACATATACTAATTAGCATATCAACTAATATTATGATATTATTATTGACTTAATTTATTATACAAATTATAAATATCTAAAACTTCTAAAATGATGTCACATGCAGTGGCGGAGCCAGAAAATTAATTTAGAGGGGGCACTTACTAATTATAATAATTTTTATAAAAATATTTTACGTAAATTTTTTACGATTGATTTCAGGAAACATCAAGAAAAAAAATATTATTTGTAACTAGTGTATCATGGACAATACAAAAAAAAATATGGATATAAGCCTTAAAATAAATTATATAATGATAAATTATTTTTTGATACAAAATTTGATTAAAAATTTAATATAATGGTAATACCACGTTATCACTAGTATGTAACATCACCCACTAATGGTAAATAAACGCATAAATAATGAACCCCACATGTCAAATGTAACTAACAATCCAATAAATTTCATATCTTTATAATGAGATTACTTATACTTACATATCACTAATAATAATATCGTCGTTACATTCAAAAATTTTTATAACTAATATGGTTTATTTATAATAGTCTCTTTATTTTCAATCAAAACAACTATTATTGTTTTCATAATTTTTAAAATGTCATTGACATTTCACTCTATTAATATTTTATAATTATTTATTTATTTATTTTTTTATGTTTACAAAGAAAAAAAAAAAATTTCTAAAATTCAGACGGGGTACGTGACCCCGGTCACATGCTCCCTCCGCCCCTAGTCACATGCATCATAAGTTTAATACACTTTTTGAATAGGGGCGCATACAAGTATCTTTCAATGTTTCATAAATGCATACAAATGCCTTTTTGAGCAAGGTGCACGCTTTTTGAATGAAAAATGATAGGGATATTAACAATCTTATTAATATATTTATAAGTTGATACGGATCACATATTAAGTGATGGTTGATTTTATCAAAATTTGTGAGTGTATTAGTGAGATTGTTAGTAAAGCCTCGTTTGGGAATACGCTATTTTAGTAAATTTTTGACTTTTTAACTAAAATATGAGATTAAAAAACTAGTATATTTAGAATGACTTTTTAATTTTTTACAAAAAGATGTACAAAAAGTAAAGAAAAAATAAAATCTTTAACTTTTTGGTGTAAGTTACAGATTTTTTGATTTTTTGAATAATTTTTTGACTTTTAGGCTAAAATTATTACTTGTCAAATGAGGCCTAAATGTGTAAATATTCCCAGCATTGTTGCTTTTTGAATAGCATTTTTTTATTTTGGGGTTATTTTTAGCTAATAAGTTAATTTTATTTTAAAATTTTTTTTTTTTCTTGTTTTTGTAAACCCCATGGACAAGTTAGATTTTTTACTTTTCTAAAGGCTTAAAATAGTGGCTAAAGTTAGATTTTTCACATAAACTGGATGATCAAAATATCTAAAGCTTTTACTTTTTAAAAAAATGGACTTATAATAAACCAGCTAATAAAATGTGCTAAACAAAGGGATTTAAATATTGAAACATGAAGTAACTTTCACAAAAACATATCATCAAGAGAAAAAAAAATAAAAAATCATGATATCAAGAAAATGAATATACAAAAAACAAAAATACAAAGTATAAGAAGAAAATAACATGTGAGATCGATTAGGAGCATCAAAAATTGATGTCATAAATTTCTTAATGCAAGTTTTTGTGAACAAATTACGGTTCCGAAATAAAATTTAAAAAAAGAAAGATAATACCATATACGATTTGGCAAATATGAAGGGTAGTATTCTTTTAAGGGTAATACTACTTTAGCTAAAAATTATATTTACCTTTTAAATTTAATAATTTGGCAATCTATTAGAATATCGGGCGAATTACACTAACAATCCTTATAATTTGGGGCTCATGTTACTTTGGTCCTTGACTTTTCAATTGTGACACATTTGACCATGAATTTTGAATCTTGTTCTAAATAAGGACAATTGAAAATATCTTTTCTTAATTTTAAGTCAAAATAGTCAATTTGATAAAATATAAACTAATTTGACAAAAATAAATATTAAAAAAATATTTTTGAATTTTTAAATTTTTTTCTACCCACTAAAGATAAAAATTATGTAAAATTAATAAATATTTTAGACATTTTTTTTTACCAAATTAATTTTTATTATGTGTTTAGATGATGATCATGTAATGGATGGTTGTTAGGATTTTAATGTGTAATCGATATATTTAATATATGAAATGTTTTTAGTTTTGAATTTTTTGATTTAATGGATTAGTTTAATAATAATATCAAAGTTGTTGCTATATTTGACTTTTGGAAAAATAGAAACTAATTTTATGAAAATAAAAATCACCCATTACATGATCATCATCCAAACAAATAATATAAATTAATTTGGTAAAATAAATAAATAAATAAATGTCTAAAAAATTTATAAATTTTACATAATTTTATTTTTAGTGAGTAGAAATAATTTTAAAAAAATAAAAAATATTTTTTTTGACATTTATTTTTGTCAAATTAGTTTATATTTTATCAAATTGATATTTTTACCCTTAAAATTTAACAATGGTAAACAAGATTCAAAATTCACGGTCAAATGTGTCACAATTGAAAAGTTAGGGACTAAAGTGACACAAGTCCCACACTATAGGGACCGTTAGTGTAATTCGCCCTAGAATATCTAAAATAATTTTTTCTCTCATATTTTCTTTAATTATTTACCAATTATATCACTTACATATTATTAAATTTAA
Organism: Camellia japonica; assembly: GCA_030407325.1. Lineage (NCBI taxonomy): Eukaryota > Viridiplantae > Streptophyta > Magnoliopsida > Ericales > Theaceae > Camellia > Camellia japonica. Next base: position 50,035,501 of record JAPPVO010000029.1, read on the forward strand.
AAAATAAATTTTTATATCATTTTCTTTCTTTTTATATAAAAAAAAAAATTCTGAAATATACATTCATCGGGATGAACGTGATTGTCGCGTGTCTTTTGGTTTAAATCAATCCTTTTAATATTAAATGCCATGACTCTTAATTTTTAAATTTTAAACCTTGCTCCCAACAATTGTTTAGGGTATATTACATTTTGTTCCTTTTATATTTGGCTATTTTTCATTTTATCTCTTAAAGGTTTTTTTTTTTTTTTTTTTTTTTTTTTTTCACTTTGATCCTACATATTTCAAGTTTTTGAAATGTACGTACAAAAATAGATAGGAAATGACACATTAATAGTCACGTAATATAAAAATATTTACAAATACACTTCTTGAGATTTACTTAAAGTACAGATTGCTCCATGTGGTTTAGAAAATTACAAATACCCCATTGTTAGAATTTTTTATTTAACATAATTAACTACAAAAAATAAAATTCATAATTGTTCTCCTATACAATAATAAAATTACCTAAATTATTAATTTTAACATATTTTTAATCTCATTAAAAACTGTTAATTGACTTGATGATACATTAATAAAACAGACGATTTGTTATGAAATTAGAAATTTCAGGGGGTGAAATGTAATTTTCAAAACTACAGGGGTAACAAAATATTTTATTATATATGAACAGAAATTAACTTTCAAAGTAATTTTAGAAAAACCTTGAAACATGAAGGGCCAAAGTTTTTTTTACCCAAAAAAAAAAAAAAAAACTTTCAAAGGCCAAAGTAGAAAAATTGCCAAATATAAGAGGGGCAAAGTGTAATTTACCATATATTTTTTTAATTTCTACCATTTCTTTTTGGGTAAGCTAGACTAACCTCCCTTGAGATTAAAAAAAAATTAATAATAATAATAATAAAATAGTTAACTCCACAGTTTTAGCATAATTACGTTAAGTTTCTTAAAAGTTTTAATTTACATAGCACTTAATCCTATTTTCATCAATAATTCGTTAGTCATATAGATGAAAAAATGGTATTATAATCTCTTTTATACTTAAATGCATATTTTTTTATTTATTTATCATTGTGTTTTTATACTATTTGCATTATTTTCAATCCCTTTAACCTTACTAAATGGGAGATTAGTGTAATTATATCATAATTGTAATATTACTTGTATATCTTTTTAAACTTCAGGAGAGGTCTTTGCAATTCACCCTTTATTTTCTTTATGAGTAATAGTAGGTACTATGAAAGAAATATTATGAAAAATTTATAAAAGTTATTCACCTTTAGATTACACATACAATAAAATATTATACACTAATCAAACGATGAATTTTTTTTTTTTATAAAACCTAGCATTATTCCTTCTTTGTTGTCTTCGTTCGTGCAAACATTCCATGTAAAAGCGCCAAGAGGAAAAAAAGGGGGTAAGGTTACAAATAAGGGTACTATAACTAGGCCTTTGAATTAGTGATTGTGTAGAATTAGTTTATTGTGTGAAATTGTAGATTCAAATACTACCTAAAGGGTTTAATATTATTTGTGTTTTTTTTTTTTTTTTTTTTCCCTCTGCTAACAACTAACCCCTAATGTAAATCATATGACCCAAAATAAATAAATAAATAAAAGGTTTAATTACAAAAAAAGTTCAAGATTTTATGTGTCTTACACTTTAAATCATAATATTTTAATTTCGACAAATTAAACCCTATAATTTCATCCGTGTTTCAATGTAGCCTCCGTTCATCTCTGTCTGTATAAGATAACGGAATCGTCAATTTTGCCAATCAAACCTTTCTTCCTCATTTTCACCTTCACAATAATAATCACCATCTATAATCCCTAACACGTGTGGTGGGTGTAAACAGGTGGTGGCAGCATGTGTGAAGAAGAGGTGGGGAGATGGGTGGCCGGGGTGGGATTTGGAGATGGAGGTAAGCTTGCACGACTGGGAGTGGTGATGAAGTTTTGGACAAATGTGAGAGAAAAGGGGATGTGTGGAGGGATTCAATGTGGACAGGTGCATTGAAATTTTTGTCACAAATGACTCTGATTTGATAAATTGAGAGAAGTGGTCCAGTGTGGTAATGTGACTAATTTTAACTTCAAATAACAAATATTAGTCTGCCAACTGTGTTGTAAAATTATTATGATGTCAAATAAACTAACAGAAATGGATGAATGGTTGACACGGAGATGAACGGGGCATATTGAAACACGGATGGAATTACACGGTTTAATTTGTCGAAATTAAAACATTAAGATTTAAAGTGTAAAATGTATGTAATTAACCCTAAATAAAATAAAAGGTAAGATTACATAATGAGAGGACTTCATGTGCTAGTTCCATAGTCTTTTAGGTGCACTTGGAACATTGAGGTTTTGGATTCAAGTCAATAGAACTATGTTTGGTTTTGTAATAGAATTAGCATTCTAAATCTGCTAAAACAAAAACTTATGTAAAAAAAAAAATTTATTCTCACTAGTATATTAATTTAATCACTAGTATATTAATTTAATCAGTTGTGTTATGTGCACAAAATAGAACATCATAAATGTGAAGCAAAAATTATTCTTATTTATATGTAATTAAAACATATTATTTCATATTTGTATATTATTCTTTTTTAAAAAAAAATAATTTAATAGATCCTAATATGATAATATCCTATCATTCATATATATATATATATATTAATGCAATGATGATAATCAGAACATTTAATTTTGAAGGAAGAAAGGTTGCTTTGGATTTTGGCATAAACTAGAGGCTACTAGTGGAAGAAAAGGTCACATGAAGAAAAGAATCAAGAAGGTGCCAAGCGAAAAAAGGGCAAATGTTTTAAAGCTCTAAAATAGCTCTAATTTATTTTTTTGTTTTTTTTTATTTTTTATATTACTAAGTAGAGCTGCTTTTAGAGTAGTTCCACAAAAATTCTCTATCATTATTGTAAAAAAATAAAAATAAGAATCCCAATGAAAAAAAGGCTGATTTTTGGAGTGATTCTTGTGAGCCACAATCACTCATTTTGAAACTTCTCTCCAACCAACCACTCTTCCCCTACACCACCTTTTCTCATTTATTATTCCATTTTCATTTCCCCAAACTACTCTCAACCACCTTTCCTTATTTATTACTCTCTCTTACTCTCTCTCTCTTTCTCTAAAAAATTTCCACCAACTAAAGTTTATTCAAATCTGTTTTTTTCCCATTCCTCTTTTGCTTCATAAAAGTTCCCACCAACTCTTCTGTTTTTTCCCCTTGCCTCTTCTTGTGCTTCATATAGATACACCGCTAGAATTTTTAATATAAAATATATAGAATGTGACTTCAAAAAGCTCATTTGGATACTTTTACCCTTCTCTACGAAAGGCCAACTTTTTAAAGACCTGAAAAGCTAGTCCTCATTCTGCCTCTGCACAAATATTGTTTGGTCACTAGTCTAAGTGCTGGATATAGGGCACCCTAAGTCTTAGGCATAGTAGGAACGGTTTTTCTCTATGTTTTTCACTTACTTCACGCTGTCAGTCTAACTCATGGTATTTCATCCTACAATTATTCAAAACATTAATTTTGATGTTTTAATAAAGTACTAATGATATAGTAAAAAAAAAAAAATAATTAAGACTAAAATATTACATCACAATAAATGAGACTTAGGCTTGATTTAATATAATAAAAAAAATTAAAAAGTCAAAAAATTACTATCCTATTTAAGTCATATTACCTCTCTATCACATCACTTCAAACCCAACCCATACCCAACTCATATTTTATAAAAAGTCAAAAAATATATTTATTTAGGACACCTCAAATAATCTCACACTACCAATCCATTAGAACTGACTTTAAAACTCAAAAATTAAAATTTCAAAATATATTTTTCTTCACCCCAATGGTATAATAATTTATCTTTAAATCCGACGTCTCAATCACCTTCATGTGTTATGGGGCTCCACGCGACAGGAAATGCTAAACTAAAAACTTTGATTGAGTTGGGTACTTTAACACCTGCAACAATACTAAAAACTTTGAAAAGTATAAATCTTGATTGAGTTGGGTACTTTAACACCTGCAACAATACTAAAAACTTTGAAAAGTATAAATCACAATTATTGTACGTATAACTCACATCTTCTCAACTTTGTATCTGCATCATCTACCTCATTTTCAAGTTATAATTCTGGCCACAATTTCATAGGACATTAAATACATACTTGTTTAATGTTTGTTCACAAAATTTATTAAAATTTTAAAAGCTAAAAAAAAAAAAATTTGTTTCACTTATTTAATTTTTTTTCCCATCATATTTTGAAAACCATCCATTACTCATCACCACCATCAATCAACAACTGTCAATATCTTGCCAGAAATCATTTTCGGCCACTACCACCTCCGATTGTCAATAACCACCTTCAGCCATTTGCCAACCATCTCCTATCGATGGCAACCACCTTTGGCATACAACCACCTCTAACCACAATTTTCAATAGTCAACGATATTTCTTGCAAACCATACTTTTCACTTGTTTTTAAAATAAAATTTCAGAACACATATGTACCAAATGAGTTTTTTTGTTTTTATTGAAAAATAAATCAACATGTTTAATATTTTTTATAAACTAAAAATAGTAAATTATAAATGGCATCTAAGTGTTTATTTTGTAGTGTTGGTCAAGAAAATCATAAATACAAAGGAAAATATTATATGCATATTGAATTTTTATATAGAATTTGTCACCAAAATGATGTGCGATGATATTACTATATCATTTAAATGGACACTTTGTTTTAAAATGATTATTCTCAATACATCCACATCGTTTCATACACAAATTTTATATACCTTTTATATTAGGAGAATTATAGTGCAAGTCCAAGGTTCTGAAAAACGGTTGCGGTCGCCGTAACGGTGGCGGTGAAGCGGTTGCGGTTGCGGGGTGTAAAGGTCGTAGTGTAACGGTTGCGGTAATCGGAACCGTGAATTTTTTTATTTTTCGCACAATTTGAAAAAAACTTACCGATACGCATATTTTTTTTCCATGATCATATTTATTGTGTTAAAAATAAATATTGATCAATTTTTATAAATTTTAAGTATGATCCAATATATTTCATATTTTTAAATCATTATAAACTGAGTTTTTTACATTTTATTTTAATAATTAATAACTTTATATTATACAAAAAATCAATCACTAACTATTATATATAAGATAATAATGACAAAAGTAAGAGAATAAATAAGAGCCTAAATATATATATATATATATATATACATATTTTAACCAAGCTAAATAGATAATGACCACACTTATTATTATTATTATTATTATTATTTTCAAACAATATATAGATAGACACACACAAACAAAATAGTTTAGTGATAGCAGCTGAATAGAATAGCATAGGTCTTACAGTTTCAACAAATCAATAATATGTTCTTCATTTTCCCTCTTCTCTCTCTATCTCTTGCTCCTCCATTTTCTCTCTTTATCTTCCCTCTTCTCTCTATCCCTCTTTTCCCATTTTCAGCTTTTTTTTTGTGTTTTTTCAAAAGAAACAGTTTGGAACCGTTATGTAACAGTGTGTAACAGGCCGTTACGGCACCGTTACGACCGCTATGGCAGCCGCTACGATCGACACACCTGTGAATCTCAATCACATTGCAAAAGCGGCCGTAACGGGTGGCGGTAACCGCCAAAACCGTTACGTAATGGCGTTACGTAACGGTTGCGGCCGCTTTTTAAAACCTTGAGTGCAACGGAACAAAGAAAAAAATTGCAAAAACATGTGGGGTGCAAGTCATTCTCTGATGCAGTGCAAATGTCACTTGCACCCCTTCATGTTTTTGTTAAATTTCCTTTTTGTTTTTTAATCCCACTAGGATGTAGTTTCGCCTTTTATATTTGTATATCACTTTTCAAATATAAAATATCGAGATCCATATAATCTGATTTTTTAATATTAAAATAAAAAAATTTATTTCCAAATGTCCAATTTCAAAACAAGTGTAATACATTTATATGACTTTTGATATCTGGTAATCTTATTTTGTACATAAATAATTTATTCCATGAAACCTTTAAAATGAATAGTTGTGTTGATGAATGTTGACCTGGAACGGATCCAATATAAGACACGATATACATCCTATTTTGGCTGTTTTTATATATTTGAATGAATAATTTTAGAGGTTATTTGAGATGATCTAAATAAGTGTATTTTTTGACTTTTTATAAAAAAATATACAGAAAAGTAGAGATATGATATAACTCAAAAAAATAAAAAAAAATAAAAATATACTTATATAATACACCCCAAACGAAGCCTAACTTTTAATACGATAATAACACATTGACATGGATCTCAAGCATTTAGAGCCAGATGGCACTTGCGTATTATAGATTTTTAAAAATTAAAAACATAAAATAAAAAATTTAAATTTAAATTTTAAGAGAAAAAAACAAAAAAAACCACAATTTAAAGTATGTGTGACAAATAAAATCTTAAGTTATTTTATTTTATATTTTTATTTATACCTTGAGCTTATAAAATGATACAAATTTTAACCATTTATATATATTTGTCAGTAAATCCTAATTAAAAAAAGGTTTATATTGTCAATGTGCCTATTTTTATTGGATATGTACGAGGAGCAAATATTCCGGCGAGCCCGTACTCCTTTCTTCCAAGCTCCGTTTCTGTCCGATCACCTGAAAGCACAACGGCGGTGAGCTACCCGGCGGTGTGTGGCCGGAAAACCCCTCCGACGATCAAGTTAGCACACACCTTGGGATAGAGAGAGAGGAAGGAGAGTGTTTGAGTGTAAGAATGTCTTACAAAGTGTTCGTCTCTCTGGTATGGGGGGCGCAGACATGCTTATATACCCTCTGCGCACCATATCCACTCTCAGTCATCTCCTAACACGTGGCTCTGCTATCCCATCTGTCAGCGTAAACCTTGCTGAACATCACCTAATCTCAACTGCCAGCCTTCTCATCTGGAGCTCGGCAACCGAGCTGCTCTATCTACAGCCGTGCTGTGCTTCATATCCAAGCACTTCACTAGCTAGGCACAAGGAGAACCGGGTTAGGCGACATCTCGGCAAACCGAGCCCGGAACATCTCCTGCGGTCGGCCTTCCTGCCGAGCAAACAATTACTTTGGCTGACCACGCCTTTCCAGGCACCGGTCACTTAGCTTGACTGGCTCTTCCATCGCCAGAACATGCTGCTCGGTCCAACCGAGCATTGCCTTACCGAGCACCTTTTATCCGGCAGGGCCAAATCTCCTCGGCCCGATACTTGCCCGGCCAAAATCTTGTCTGGCGTAACACTGTCCGGCCAAATCTGTCCGGCACGGTACCAAATCATTATTTTCTCTCTCAATTGCCCCTTAATTCCGTCCGCGCTAGTGTGACCGGGATTACCTGTTCCGACCGGGATAAACTCTTCCTCGGCCTCAGCCAGCATACCGTCAACTCTTCAGCCGGAGTAAGTCATCTCGACTGGAACCGCAGAGTTGAGCAAACCATCAACTCTTCAGCCGGAGTAAGTCATCTCAGTTGGAACCACGGAGTTGAGCAAACCATCAACTCTTTCAGCCGGAGTAAGTCATCTCGGCTGGAACCTCGCAGTTGAGCAAACCATCAACTCTTCAGCCGGAGTAAATCATCTCGGCTGGAACCGCGGAGTTGAGCAAACCATCAACTCTTCAGCCGGAGTAAATCATCTCGGCTGGAACCTCGCAGTTGAGCAAACCATCAACTCTTCAGCCGGAGTAAATCATCTCGGCTGGAACCGCGGAGTTGAGCAAACCATCAACTCTTCAGCCGGAGTAAGTCATCTCGGCTGGAATTCTTTAGTTGAGCTAACCATCAACTCTTCGGCCGGAGTAAGTCATCTCGGCTGGAATCGCGGAGTTGAGCAAACCATCAACTCTTCAGCCGGAGTAAGTCATCTCGGCTGGAACCGCGGAGTTGAGCAAACCATCAACTCTTCCGGCAGAGTAAGTCATCTCCGCTGGAACCACAGAGTTGAGCAAACCATCAACTCTTCAGCCGGAGTAAGTCATCTCGGCTGGAACCTCGCAGTTGAGCAAACCATCAACTCTTCAGCCGGAGTAAATCATCTCGGCTGGAATCGCGGAGTTGAGCAAACCATCAACTCTTCAGCCGGAGTAAGTCATCTCGGCTGGAACCTCGCAGTTGAGCAAACCATCAACTCTTCAGCCGGAGTAAATCATCTCGGCTGGAACCGCGGAGTTGAGCAAACCATCAACTCTTCAGCCGGAGTAAATCATCTCGGCTGGAACGTCGCAGTTGAGCAAACCATCAACTCTTCAGCCGGAGTAAATCATCTCGGCTGGAATCGCGGAGTTGAGCAAACCATCAACTCTTCAGCCGGAGTAAGTCATCTCGGCTGGAATTCTTTAGTTGAGCTAACCATCAACTCTTCGGCCGGAGTAAGTCATCTCGGCTGGAATCGCGGAGTTGAGCAAACCATCAACTCTTCAGCCGGAGTAAGTCATCTCGGCTGGAACCGCGGAGTTGAGCAAACCATCAACTCTTCCGGCAGAGTAAGTCATCTCCGCTGGAACCACAGAGTTGAGCAAACCATCAACTCTTCAGCCGAAGTAAGTCATCTCGGCTGGAACCTCGCAGTTGAGCAAACCATCAACTCTTCAGCCGGAGTAAATCATCTCGGCTGGAATCGCGGAGTTGAGCAAACCATCAACTCTTCAGCCGGAGTAAGTCATCTCGGCTGGAACCGCGGAGTTGAGCAAACCATCAACTCTTCAGCCGGAGTAAGTCATCTCCGCTGGAACCACGGAGTTGAGCAAACCATCAACTCTTCAGCCGGAGTAAGTCATCTCGGCTAGAATTCCTTAGTTGAGCTAACCATCAACTCTTCGGCCGGAGTAAGTCATCTCGGCTGGAATTCCTTAGTTGAGCTAACCATCAACTCTTCAGCCGGAGCAAATCATCTCGGCTGGAATTCCGTAGTTGATCCACTTTCTTTGGCCAAAGAAGGCGAGCAAGGTCCGCTCTGCGACTTCCTTCTTGGTGGACAAGAAGCTCGGCCAAGGAACTCCAAGGAAGGCGAGCAAGGTCCGCTCCGCGACTTCCTTCTTGGCGGACAAGAAGCTCGGCCAAGGAACTCCAAGGAAGGCGAGCAAGGTCCGCTCCGCGACTTCCTACTTGGCGGACAATAAGCTCGGCCAAGGAACTCCAAGGAAGGCGAGCAAGGTCCGCTCCGCGACTTCCTACTTGGCGGACAAGAAGCTCGGCCAAGGAACTCGAAGGAAGGCGAGCTAGGTCCGCTCCGCGACTTCCTTCTTGGCGGACAAGAAGCTCGGCCAAGAAACTCCAAGGAAGGCGAGCAAGGTCCGCTCCGCGACTTCCTACTTGGCGGACAAGAAGCTCGGCCAAGGAACTCCAAGGAAGGCGAGCAAGGTCCGCTCCGCGACTTCCTGCTTAGCGGACAAGAAGCTCGGCCAAGGAACTCCAAGGAAGGCGAGCAAGGTCCGCTCCGCGACTTCCTCCTTGGCGGACAAGAAGCTCGGCCAAGGAACTCCAAGGAAGGCGAGCAAGGTCCGCTCCGCGACTTCCTACTTGGCGGACAAGAAGCTCGGCCAAGGAACTCTAAGGAAGGCGAGCTAGGTCCGCTCCGCGACTTCCTTCTTGGCGGACAAGAAGCTCGGCCAAGAAACTCCAAGGAAGGCGAGCAAGGTCCGCTCCGCGACTTCCTACTTGGCGGACAAGAAGCTCGGCCAAGGAACTCTAAGGAAGGCGAGCTAGGTCCGCTCCGCGACTTCCTTCTTGGCGGACAAGAAGCTCGGCCAAGAAACTCCAAGGAAGGCGAGCAAGGTCCGCTCCGCGACTTCCTACTTGGCGGACAAGAAGCTCGGCCAAAGAACTCCAAGGAAGGCGAGCAAGGTCTGCTCCGCGACTTCCTACTTGGCGGACAAGAAGCTCGGCCAAGAAACTCCAAGGAAGGCGAGCAAGGTCCGCTCCGCGACTTCCTACTTGGCGGACAAAAAGCTCGGCCAAGGAACTCCAAGGAAGGCGAGCAAGGTCCGCTCCGCGACTTCCTGCTTGGCGGACAAGAAGCTCGGCCAAGGAACTCCAAGGAAGGCGAGCAAGGTCCGCTCCGCGACTTCCTTCTTGGCGGACAAGAAGCTCGGCCAAGGAACTCCAAGGAAGGCGAGCTAGGTCCGCTCCGCGACTTCCTTCTTGGCGGACAAGAAGCTCGGCCAAGGAACTCCAAGGAAGGCGAACAAGGTCCGCTCCGCGACTTCCTACTTGGCGGACAAGAAGCTCGGCCAAGGAACTCCAAGGAAGGCGAGCTAGGTCCGCTCCGCGACTTCCTTCTTGGCGGACAAGAAGCTCGGCCAAGGAACTCCAAGGAAGGCGAGCAAGGTCCGCTCCGCGACTTCCTACTTGGCGGACAAGAAGCTCGGCCAAGGAACTCCAAGGAAGGCGAGCAAGGTCCGGTCCGCGACTTCCTACTTGGCGGACAAGAAGCTCGGCCAAGGAACTCCAAGGAAGGCGAGCTAGGTCCGCTCCGCGACTTCCTTCTTGGCGGACAAGAAGCTCGGCCAAGGAACTCCAAAGAAGGCGAGCAAGGTCCGCTCCGCGACTTCCTACTTGGCGGACAAAAAGCTCGGCCAAGGAACTCCAAGGAAGGCGAGCAAGGTCCGCTCCGCGACTTCCTACTTGGCGGACAAGAAGCTCGGCCAAGGAACTCCAAGGAAGGCGAGCAAGGTCCGCTCCGGACTTCCTACTTGGCGGACAAGAAGCTCGGCCAAGGAACTCCAAGGAAGGCGAGCAAGGTCCGCTCCGCGACTTCCTGCTTGGCGGACAAGAAGCTCGGCCAAGGAACTCCAAGGAAGGCGAGCAAGGTCCCTTATTCTCTATATTATTTCGGACACATTAAAGTTCTTCGGCAAAAGTAATTCACTTCGTGGCCGGGGTACGCCTTCGCCATCCAAATCTTCTAAGCGGTATGCCCCCTAGCCCGCCTGATCGGTTATCTTGTATTGCCCTTCCTAGTTTGCCCCTAGCTTGCCCTCACAAAGTCTTTGTCTAGAGGAAGAAGCACAGCTAGGCGGGGTGGAGGCATTACGACCTCGTCACTGGAACGCCGGCACCCTCTGAGCTTCCCGCCGGCGAGCCCGCTCCTTCAGGACCACCCTCAAATCCTCTGAACGAGTGGAATAAGAATACCTCGACGTCGTCGTCGGACGTGAGGGTTGATAAGTACTGTCTTACGCGCTAGACTTCTCTACGTGCGCGTCGGAATCTCCAACCTTGTAACTTCTGGTGATGGAGAGGTTGGAGTATGCCGCTGGCTCTGGCTGCCTGAACGGCGGGGTTGGGTGTACTTACTGTGGTCTCCTACTCCAGCTACACCCTTACCCTTGACATGCCGCTTGAGGTCCTCCATCTCCGCCGCCATTCTCCGGATGGCGGCGTCTTAGTCCCTTAGCTTGTGTTCCAGACGCCTGGCGTGCGATTCTCTCAGCCGCCGGTGTCCGTCTGGACTTCGTGAATGACCATAGCTTCTCTCGCGCTTATCCCGCGCGTCTCTCGACTGTCCTCCTGGGAGTGTCTCCAGGTTCGCCATCGGAAGAATGTCGGGATGTTTTTTCTCTTCGTCTGCCCGACTCCGGGATAACTCCGTTGATGGCGGACAACGGAATCTCGTCGTTGTTCGCCATAAACGGCGATCAGATGAGCCTGGAAGACAAGGTTTTATCTGCAAGTTTCCCACAGACGGCGCCAATTGTATGAGGAGCAAATATTCCGGCGAGCCCGTACTCCTTTCTTCCAAGCTCCGTTTCTGTCCGATCACCTGAAAGCACAACGGCGGTGAGCTACCCGGCGGTGTGTGGCCGGAAAACCCCTCCGACGATCAAGTTAGCACACACCTTGGGATAGAGAGAGAGGAAGGAGAGTGTTTGAGTGTAAGAATGTCTTACAAAGTGTTCGTCTCTCTGGTATGGGGGGCGCAGACATGCTTATATACCCTCTGTGCACCATATCCACTCCCAGTCATCTCCTAACACGTGGCTCTGCTATCCCATCTGTCAGCGTAAACCTTGCTGAACATCACCTAATCTCAACTGCCAGCCTTCTCATCTGGAGCTCGGCAACCGAGCTGCTCTATCTACAGCCGTGCTGTGCTTCATATCCAAGCACTTCACTAGCTAGGCACAAGGAGAACCGGGTTAGGCGACATCTCGGCAAACCGAGCCCGGAACATCTCCTGCGGTCGGCCTTCCTGCCGAGCAAACGATTACTTTGGCTGACCACGCCTTTCCAGGCACCGGTCACTTAGCTTGACTGGCTCTTCCATCGCCAGAACATGCTGCTCGGTCCAACCGAGCATTGCCTTACCCGAGCACCTTTTATCCGGCAGGGCCAAATCTCCTCGGCCCGATACTTGCCCGGCCAAAATCTTGTCTGGCGTAACACTGTCCGGCCAAATCTGTCCGGCACGGTACCAAATCATTATTTTCTCTCTCAGGATACATTTGTCAAGTTGCTTTATGTCTCTATTTGCTCTTTTTTGGGAACTTTTATTTGCACATCACTCTTTTTCTTAGTTCGTATCATTTCTTTATGCACACATAATAATTTTAAATTTTTACTTAGTACACACACCTTAATATTAAAAAAACCCTTTACCTTTGACTTTAGAAACTCTAATTGTATCCCTACTAACCACCACAAGCCTTATCCCTACTCAAAATGAATTTATTTAAATAGAAAACATATTCTATTTTTTTTTATATAAAAAAAGGAGTAGCATTTTTCTAAGTTTAAATCTTACCAACATTACCATTACACAATCACTATCACTATTACTGTAACTCCTACCCTCCATATTACCACCACCACAACCATAGTACCACCTCCACTACAACCCCTCAATTTATATTTTAATAGTTTTCAGTCTGAAAAGGTCAGCCAATTAGCAAATTTGACCCCAAAATCACAATGGAAATGGCAAATCTCCATTCAGCTTCATTGTTTTCAATTTTTTTTTTTTAAATTTTTTAGATAAAAACAAAATTAATTTCATTAGATATCAATTTAATCCATATTTGACACATAATTGAAGAACTATTGAGTCAATAAATGGTTTATATATAAGATTTCGTTTGCCTGTAACTTAAAATTAACAAATTACCTAAAAACTCATTTTGCTAAAAAGATCTTAATTCATTCTTAAATAAAACCCACAACAAAATAATTGTTGTTTTGATAACAAAATTCAACAATATTCCACAACTGCCCTCTCCAAGAGTGCAGGCCACCTAGGGGTGGGCATCGGTCTATTGACCCGTCTAACTTGCCCAACCTAATCCTATTTTTCTAGGACTTGAGAATGTTATTTTAATCCGTAGGGTTGGGCTGGACCGATATTTTCAGCTCAATATATTAATCGGATTTATCATTTCAATCCATCCCGGCCCAGCCCAACCCAATATTTAATTAATTAATTTATTAATTATAATATATTAAAAAATATATTTTTTGTTGAGATCTATAGTTTATCTTCTTTTCTTTTTTTTTATATTCAAACTCACATTTATAGTGATGTGTAATTGAATTTATTTAAGAAATCCTTCAATTTATAATGATATCAATATATTTTAATAAATATAATGCGTGATTAAATTTAATTATAAAATGTTTATTATTATTATTTTTTAACATATATGAACCGAAGAGTGGGTTTAGAACTTATAATTGTTGTTTGGACCAGACTTAAATAGATGCAGAGGCCCAATATTAATGTCGGGCCGGACTTGGACAAGCATAAATTTTCTTATTACATATTGTCGACCCGGCCCAAGTATATCCACCCCTAAGAAAACGTCACCTTAAAATGTTGGCAAAAAAAAAAAATAAAAATAAATAAAGATTGAGAGTTTTAATTTTAAAGCTATAAGGAGAGTTTTAATAATGTGGTAATGAGTGAGATCTACATATAATGTGATGTGTGTACTTATATTTTTTATTTTTAATTTTTATCATACTACATCACTCGATCTCTTTTTAAAATTTTAAAATTAGAATTCTCTATCATTATTGAAACAAAAATGATGTTAAATAAATTCTTAATTACCTAACCCATGCAACATGTTAAAGAGTTTGACAAAATATTCATGCCCTGACGTCAATTCTCGATGGACATCCAAGAATTTTGGGAGGTTTCTTTTGTACTTTAGACTAGCTCCACTGCCACAACATTAGACTCCAACTCCATATATATGAGAGAAATGAATCAAAAAGTCCAGTCAAACTTTTTGATTTTTTTGGGGAGTTTTTTTTTTTTTAAAAAGAAATAATTGTACACTGGTATAGTATGAAAAAATTATAAAATTATGAAAAAATATAATATTTTAATTATTAACAGTATAAACTTTATTATTAATTTATAATTTTTTTTTCTGCCACTACTCTGGTGTTATTCTCCCTTACAAAAATTAATAAGTTTGAGAAGCTATTAAAAAAATTTTTTTTATGAAAACAAATTAATGTGACATTTAACTTTTTTAATTGATAACAAATAAATAATAACTTTTTAGCTTTTAGTCAAAAGTTAGGATTTTTGATAAGTTTCAAATGCCTTTTTTTAAGGATAAAATACATTAATCTCTTTTAATATTTGAAGAAAATACAATAAATATCATAATTTTGACTGGACTCCTTTAAAATTTTAATTCATAAAATATTTAATTATATTTTTATTAATACTCCGTTAGTTACATGGATGTAAAAACAACATTATCATATCTTTTACACAAAAATCTTTATTTTCTTCTATTTATCTTTGTGTCTTTAATTACATTTTTTTGTTATGAATTAATTTGATTTTATTTTTATTCAAATTGGAGTGAGTTTTGAAAAATCATTGAAAATAAATAATGATTCAGTGTACCAAGGCCAAGCTGGAAATATTTTCATGAGATGGCCAGATGGGCCTCTCTGGGCTTCGAATCCAAAACAGAGATTGATTGGCAACTGTTCGACTCTGATAAATTAGCAAGCTGGCCCAATCCAAAATTACCCTTGAATGGAGGCACAAAAGGGTTTGTTTGGTAACAGTTAAGTTTAGGGTAAATTACATTTACCTCCCCTGAGGTTTCTGACAAATACAGGGACCTCCCCTGTAGTTTGAATAATTACAGTAACCTCCCCTACTTTACCTGACAATATCAAGATTCCCCCAAACCGTGACTGCCGTTAAAAGATCTAACAGAGAGTGCCGATGTCACTCATTATAAAATTATGAAATGTCAAAAATACCCTCATCACCTTCTAATTCATCCAAGTTATACAGCTTCACTGCCTTCTAATTTACCTTCTACTTCTGTAGCACCATTGCAGCAATCCATTCACCATTGCAGCACCTCCCACAAAATCAAAAATATACATAGAGGTATATATATGTAAGAACTCACCCCCTTTCTTTCTTTTCTTTTTTTTGTGAGATTAAAATATATATGTAATCCATTACATAAATGATATATATATGAGATTATATGTAAGGTATATATATGAGATTAAAATATACATAAACGCTGAGGTATATATATGTAAGAACCCACCATTGCAGCAACCCATTCAATTCTCTGTTTTTTTTTTTATTCAATCAAACATATATATATATATATATATATTACATAAATGACCAAACCCAACTGCCCCAAACCGTATGAGATATATATTGATTCAATTCTCTATTTTATGTTTGATATATATATATATATATATTGATTCAATGCTCTGTTTTTGTTTTTTATTCAATCAAACATATATATATATAAATACATAAAGGTATATATATGTAAGATATTTATATATATATATGTGTGTGATATATATAAATACATAAAGGTATATATATGTAAGATATTTATGTATATATATGTGTGTGATATATATATATATATATATATATATATATAAATATGTTTGATTGAATCCAAGCATTGAATCAATATGTACTGGTCATTTGTGTAAAAAAAAACAGAGCATTGAATCAATATGTACTGGACTTTCTCTGAATCTTCTCTCCATCGGATCCGATGAAGGTTTCGAAACCTTCTATATGACCCGACTTGAATTCACCTTCGAAGGTAGCTCTAGAAGGCCAAGAAAACTTTCTTTTCCCGAAGCTTTCCCTCTCTTCCACTCTCCTTTGTACATACACCCGTCGGTCCACAAATACTTTCTCGATCCGTGAGGCACGTTTACGGTGAGATCTCTGTTCGCCAGAAGTTTCTCCGCGGCGGATGTGGTGGTGGTGGGTGTGACTCGACGAGTGGCGGATTGAGATCGGATGCGGCTAACGAGGGGGAGCGATGAAGGCGGAAGAATAACCACCACTGCTTTGGTGGTCTCGATTTCTCTGTTCGTAACTTCGTCCTCGGATTTCTTCTTCTTGGGGTTGTTGTTCTCTTCATAGAATGATGATAGAACTGGTTCACATTTTTGGGTACTGGATTTTCTGTGAATCTTCTACGCTCGCCGGAAATTACATCACCTATTTTACGACTTCAATCAATTGGGTTGTTATCACTCGCAGATCCATCATCTTCTGCCCCTATGATCGGCTTATGGTTGGAAGTTGCACGCTTGGATTATTGTTGTTGTAGTTATAGTCACCATTTTTGTGTTTGGTCACATTAGAGGGAGGTTTGTAGTGGTGGTGCTATAGAAACTGCCCCAAATTTGGGGGTTTGTCTGCTCAATTTGCTTTTCTTGAGTACGATCGCCTCCCTCTCTCTCTTCTTTCTCTGAACAATTCGATTTGTATTGTGAATGTATTGATTAGGGATTTTGTGAACAAAGGGCTTTTTGGTCTTTTTGCAAGCAAAAGCAAGGGGTCACATGGTCATCTTCTATTGGATACTAACGTCGTTTGTACAAAATAGAAGGAATGGGGGAATCTTGACATTGTCAGGTAAAGTAAGGGGTGTTACTGTAATTATTCAAACCACAGGGGAGGTCCCTGTATTTGTCAGAAACCTCAGGGGAGGTAAATGTAATTTACCCTTAAGTTTATTATGACTCAAATTCTATTATCGTATTGTGTCAAAAATTCTCTATCCTACACAATTAATACCAAACCCATATATAGTGAAGGTTGTAAGGCAAACAAAAAAAAAAAGAAAAGAAGTAAATTACACTGACCTTCCTAAGGTTTTAAAAAAATATAATAAATTTCACAAGTATAATATAATTACAAGAAATACTTGGCTCCTTTTTCATTAGAAATTTGTTTGTCGTATGAATGAAAAAATAATATTATTATCTCTTTTACATTAAAATCTATATATTTTACTTTATGTATTTCTATCTTCATTTCATTTACATTAGTTTTGATCTGTTTAACTTTATTAAAAAATCGGAGAAAAAAAAAAGGGCCTACTAAAATAGAAGTCGGTATAAGTGACTAGTAAATAATGACACAACAGAAGTAGAAAGTCACTATTCACAAAACTATTTTAGCTAATTTGTTAATTAGTTCACTGAAAATATTTTTCTTGAGTTTAGCTAGCCTGCTATGAATGCTCTAAATGACTTAAATAATAATCAAAATTAACAAATCACTATTAAAGATAAAATTAATAAACAATGAGAATACTATGTGTTCCAGACTTCAACTTCAATGATTCATTACTGGAAAAGACTATGGTACACACCCCTCAAAATATGTGTTATGACTAAAAAAAAAAAAAAAAACACAATTTCATACTTTCTGAGTCATAATTAAAAATAAATAAATAAAAGTCATAATCAAATACAAATGAGATATAATCAAAGATCTCAAAATAATGTTATAATTTAAAAAAAAAATGATAGTAATTAAGGATACATATGGTAAGGTGGTGTTTATAATAGAATTCTCCTTCATTACTAATAAAATGCAAATGTAAAGTAATATTACCTAATTTATCTAGTACATGAATTATACCGTATGTCTCATACTACGAGTGAAAGAGAGAATAGTAAAGTGAAAGTAATTATAGTACACATGCTTAAAGGATGCACACCGTATGCCCTTTCTATAATTACACCCAAATGACTCGTAATAAAGTTAAAATGATTCATAACTTTTCTCATCATGATAATTTATAACATTTTAATATTCCTAATATAACCACTATGATTCATAAATAAGTCTTTTATTATCAAGCATCATTTTGTAACATAACCACAATGATAAGGAAATGTTCATTGTTGGTTTCTTGTTAAGTAAAAGAAGGAAAGGCTAAAAAAAGAAGGAGAAAAAACATGAGACAAATTTGACTAAACAATTCCAGCCATACTTTCTATTTTTTACTAGTTAAAATTTAAAAAAGGTAATTCAATATTTTATCCCTTTTTTTTTTTTTTTTAATTTACCTATGTATACATACAAACTATTTAAAAGGCTTTCAAGACTCTTTAAATGTAGTTATCTTGAAAATTTTTGTTAAAATAACTATAGTAATAGCTACACCATTAGAGTGACTAAAATATGATAATACTAGTTATAATAGTTAATAAATCTCGTTTAAAAAGTCCATTAGAAAAAAGTAATAGAATTATTGTTGGCTAAATGATAAAAAGAGAAAAAGAGAAAATAATTAATTATTTAAAAATATTTTTTTGAAGGGGAGTTGTGTATTTAAATATAATATATGGATCTCAAGCATTTAGAGCCAAATGGCACTTGCGTATTATAGATTTTTTAAAATTAAAAAAAGAAAATAAAAAATTTAAATTTAAATTTTAAGAGAAAAAAAATCAGAATTTATAGTATGTGTGACATATAAAATCTTAAGTTATTTTATTTTATTTTTTATTGGAAAAATTAGTCTAAGGTCCCTCTTCCATTTTTAGTAATGGAAAAGATCCACAATATTATTTTTTGATATCTAAGATCCCTAAACCCACATCCATATATCATACCAAAGAAATTTGACTCTCCTCTGAAGGAACAAAGCTCTTCTTCGATACCCAACTCTCAAAATCATCAGCCCTAGACTCAAACCCAAAAAAACCCTCTTCTCTCTCCTCTATCTCTCCTCTCAAAACCATTACTAGGTAAAAACTTCTTCGATGCCCCCCAATCATCAACTTCATCAGCACGAGACGACCCTAATTCTCGGTTTGAATCTTCATTCTTACGCGGCTCCACTGCGATTTCGAAGACTCGTCGCCATACGATCTGAACCCACTGCCAAGACTAGACTGGTCAAGTTCCTCGGCGGTTCACTCGCGTGGACCGGTAGGAAACAACATCAGATCTACGTTGCCACCATTGTTTTTCTCTCTCTCTCTCTCTGTGGAATCTCAAACTCTCTCTCTAGAATCTCTCTCTCTCTCTAATAGCTCTTGCTGTTTGAGCTGCGTATGTATGTCGGCCATTGGTAGTGTGAAATGTATGAATTTGAGCAATTTATTTTCAGGAACTTTTCAAATCAATAGAAGACGTATTTTCTCTGTGTTTTAGTCTCTGGTCCATAATTTTATCTAGTAAGCATTTTACTTTTGTTGTGTATTATTAGTATATATATATTACAGTTCTCATTCTTTCTTTTCTATTCAACTGATAAAGATTTGATTGCTAAAGGATTTGGAATTTTTTCTGGTTTCAATTTTCTCTGGTACAAGATTTTGAATTTTCTCTGGTAAAGGATTTGAATTTTCTCTGGTTTCACAGAGAAAGGATTCTACAAAAGCAAATAATTTTGTTCAGGGAAATTTCAATTTTCTTTGGAGAGAAGGGAAATTTCTCTGGAGATGAGGGAAGCCCAGAGAAATTCTCTAGAGAGTGGGTCAGAGAAATTTGAAAGTTTAGAGAAATTTTGTTTCTTGGTTGTACTCAGTTCTCTGGTGCAAGATTTTGAATATTCTCTGGTTTCACAAAGAAAGGATTCTACAGAAGCAAATAATTTTGTTCATAGAAATTTCAATTTTCTCTAGAGAGAAGGGAAATTTCTCTGGAGAGGAGGGAAGGTCAGAGAAATTCTCTGGAGAGTGGGTCAGAGAAATTTGAAAGTTCAAAGAAATTTTGTTTCTTGGTTGTACTCAGTGTAATAATTTTGTGCATGATCTGTCTGGTATGCACATTTCTCTTTGCATCAGTGTTGGTGGTGGTGTTGTTATTTTGCCCTTTTTTTTTTTTTTTTTTTTTTTTGACTTAAAAACCATAGTTGTTAGTTCTTTACATAATTTGAAAATTTTTCTGGAGAGAAATAGAGAATTTCTCTGGAAATTTCTCTGGATCAAATTGAGGGACCTTAGACATTATGAAAATATTAGATGTCATTTATATTATAAAATCTTAATACCAGGAACCCTAAAAAAAACCCCTTTTTTATTTATACCTTGAACTTATAAAATGATTCAAATTTTAACTATTTATATATATCTTTGCCAGTAAATCCTAATGCAAAAAAGTTAATATTGTCAATGTGCCTATTTTTATTGGATATATTTGTCAAATTGCTCTATATCTCTATTTGCTTTTTTTTTGGGAGTTTTTATTTGCACAACACTCTTTTCTTAGTTCGTACCATTTCTTTATGCACACACAATAATTTTGAATTTTTACTTAATACACACACCTTAATATTAAAAAACTCTTTACCCTCAACTTTAAAAACTCTAACTGTATCACTACTAGTCACCACAGGCCTTATCCCTACGCAAAATGAATTTCTTTAAATAGAAAACATATTCTATTTTTTAAAAGAAATAGCGTTTTTTTAAGTTTAAATTTTACCAACATTACCATTACACAATCACTATCACTATTACTATAACTCCTGCTCTCAATATTATTGGAACAATTTTCAGTGTAAAAAATAAATTGAAACCAAATCAAACAAATAAAATAAATAACTTACTGAATTTATTTTACTGAACCGAATGAATAATAAAAAGATCACGTCGAGTATGTGACACTCTATCCTTAAGACAGATTCGCCCTGCTATGGTGCTTACGGATAAATGGCGTCTATCTCTCAAGATACAATGACCTTCACAAATTGTAGTAGCACTTCAAACAAGTTGTTCGGCGAACAAAACCTGTGTTCAAAACTCTCTGAATTTTTTCCTAAAATAATAAGAAGAATAATTGATGCAAGGGAGCAAAAGGAAGGCAACAAAAATACTGAATTTCGGATTCCCAAAATACTGTAATAGATTTGGTTTATATAGACCCGAACAGGTGTGAAAAAAAAACTGAACAGGTGGGTTTTTTGAATGAACAGGTGCAACAAATAATTACTGGGTTGTTTCTATCTGTTGGAAAACTACTGGCAGATTTGAATTTGTCTAGCAGTTTTGAATCTGTTCGGATGCTGTAACAAGCCCGCGGGGGACCTCGCTACAGTTCGGACTCAATTTTTGTCACGGTTCTTAATCTTGAACCAAAGAGTCCATATCCGGCAAATGTTTTGAGAAAAACTGATTTTTGAAAAGAAGTGCCAAACATGGACTGTTTTGCTAGATACAGAGTCGCCACCTAAATATTTTTTATGGGGGAATTTAGGAAACCCTGACTCGGTGCCAAAGGCCACGTGTCCGTCATCACCAAAGTTGCCTCGGCTCGGGAACTTGGGTACGATTGGGGAAGGTCAGCTATGAGCACCCCCTCTCGCCCGATCCGAAGATCGGCCTCTACTAACCGTGATATCCAATTCTGAAAACGTTATGTGTTTTTATTCCGATTATTAGCCTAGAATTACTATGTTATGCGCACAGTAAACAAGTATAGACCAAATCGCCTAAATTGGAACAAAACATTTCAAGTTTGTTTTTGAAAATGGTTTGTTGGTGCTACTCGCAAGTAGGCTTAAAATGCAGATTTTGCCACCCTCGGGTGGGCTTAGAAAACATGGTTTTGCCACTATCTAGTGGGCTTAAAACTCACGGTTTTAATGTATTATCCCAATTCAGGTAATTCGACCTCCATCCACAGGCATTCAAGCAGTTATATCACATAAGCAGCTAGCCTCATGGTAATCGTGCTGTCATGGCAACACTCACACACATGCAAGGATGCTAAAGCATAAAAGCTCACCTAGTACTCCAAGCCAAAACAGAATCTAGTTAGTAATCATGCATGATCTCAGTTCATGTTAAAAATGGCTAATGCATCACATACAGAATGTCACTAGAATAGGCTCAGCTAATCTACAATGACATGTGAAATGCTACAACTAACACGTATTCAATTTGGAATTGAAGTACAATGCAGTTTGTATGATGCGCCGAGCCCGATGTATGCGAAACAGATGAATGAATGCAAACATGTTATCATACTGTTATGCTAATTTAAATATGCCCTAGTCTACCATCATAAGCAGGTAAATAAAAGGGAAGAAAGACGTGGGGTTGGAAGACTTACACACACTCACGCACACTTATTACACAATTGCGCCCTCGCTCAGAGGGACCAAAAGAATATACAGGCCAAATAACAAATCAACTATCCTAGCTAATTAATTATTACAGACCCTTAATTAACAAAATAAATGCAGAAAGGGGGTGGCCGCAGCCCTGCCTCGGGATGTGTGAATGATGCATGCTTGACCCGTTTCGCCCAGAAACTCGCTGCCATAGCACTGTTGCCTCTGTTTACACTGCCCTGCTCCTCTGAAAATTGCCAAAGTCTCAGGATTGCTTCTTTGAGTTCTGTGGGACACCACCGGCTGAGGGGGAACACCACCGGCCAAAGGGGATTATCACCGGCTGCATTTTGATCTATCGGCTACAAATTCCTGGCCGGTCGGCACTTTATTTAGCCGACCGGCCAAAACTTGCTGCAGAACCTGCAATTAACAGCAGCAGAGGGCAAGCAGTGTATGGCATGGAATTTTCAGGCAAATGTATGCACGGACACACTCCCTATCATGCAATGGACTCAAGGGAGCATGACCCTCGACCCTCGGGCCACCAATCGTGCATTTCCATGCATGATGGCCAAAGAGTCAAGTGTGCATTTTAATCTCAAATGTAATGCACACAAAACATACAAGGGACCCAACCTCAATCATGGTTGATCAAGAGGCAAGGCAATGCACAACAATGCACATGCAACCTAAGCATGCAAGCTAACATACAAACATGCAATGCAACTACATGGCATACACAACGCTAACAACATAACATGCACAACGCATTGTAACATGGCATACACAATGCAAGATGGGCTTACACCAATACAAGTGAACCTCAGCCACACTCACATAGGAGGCCATCAGATGAAAACAAGACAACTCGAAATGCGTGCACGCAAACCGAAGACGGACCCTCAGGCACCGGAATGCCACTCTAATGAGACATGGCAAAGACATGGAATATGGTATGCAAATGTGCAAAAATCAGTAGCAAAATGAGGGGTAAAACAGCCCCGAAGCAAGGCGAAATGACACCTGGTGCATGGAATCTCTCCCGAAATGCAAAACTAGGTACATGAAATGGCTTACAGCTATACAAAGCATGCATAATTAGGACATGAAGTTTAAAATCAGAAGCAAGGCAGCCCCGAGACAAGAATTTTTACAGTTCAAAGCATGACCAAACAACAAGCAAAAATAGGGC
Organism: Camellia japonica; assembly: GCA_030407325.1. Classification (NCBI taxonomy): domain Eukaryota; kingdom Viridiplantae; phylum Streptophyta; class Magnoliopsida; order Ericales; family Theaceae; genus Camellia; species Camellia japonica. Next base: position 50,059,120 of record JAPPVO010000029.1, read on the forward strand.
TAAAATGGCATACAAAAATGGCCCCGCAAGGGAGGCAATGAGGCAAGTGGTAGATTCAAAGCCCAAACAGAAAAAGACCCTTCTACAACACTAAAGAGGGACCAAAAATATGATATTTTTCAGGAGATGACAAGCCCCAAAAACAGGTACAAGTATGGCAAACAATTCATGCAAGAAGTGGGCCAACAAAGGGGCAAAGAAGTAACTGATATATGGGGGTCTCAAACCAGTGAGGGACCTTCAACAATGTTGAAGAGGGTCCCAAAATATAGCATTTTACAGTAGATGATCATGCCCAAATCAGTATACAAACATGCTCAAAATGCAATGCAAGATTAAGGCCACAAGAGGGCTATAACACAAAGTATACAAAATATGCATCAAACAGCCAAAGACCCTTGATTAAATATGACAAGGGTTTCATAATATGGCCACTTTAAGTTCTGATCATGGCCGAAAAACAGAAGCAAGATAAGCTAACAAAACATGCAAAAATAAGGACCAAAGAGGGGTACAATGGCAAGTGATACATGGAGATCCCAAACAAGGATGAGCCCTTCTTCAATGTTGAATAAGGGCTCAAAATAAGCCTATCTACAGTTTATGACATGCTCCAAAACAGATCACACATAGGCTAAAAATCTTATGCAAAATAATGGCATTCAAGAGGATAATAAAGCAAGTGCCAAAAATAAGCTTCAAACTGCAATGAGCCCTTAATGAAACATGGAATATAGCTCAAAAAAATGATAATTTAAGTTTTGGTCGGAGCTCAAATGTGCAAGAAAATATGGCTTAGATATGAACCAAGAAAATGCTAGTTTAGGGGAAAAGTGTACTTACCCTTGTAGACCAATAAACCAGCAGGTTTTGATCCAAGGAAACGAGCTCCTAGCCTATGAAAATGGCCTCCAATGTACTGAAATGAAGTGTAGAGGTGTGGTGCTATGGATTGGTGAGGAAATGGCCCAAGAACAAAGGTATTTGATGGTTGAATGAGAGAGATATGGAGAGGGAGGTGAGATATATCAGATATATATCTATATATCTCTGGTTTTTTTGCTCAAGAATCCAACCTTTTACAATGGAAGAGGAAGGCTCTTTATATAGGCAAAGGCCAAGGCTTAAAGCTTATGAGACAAGCTAAAAGAAAGGGTCAAGGGAAGCAAAGAGGACAAGGCTTATTAGGGAAGCCAAGCTGGGGGTGCAAGCTTCTTGAGGAAGCCAAGACAAAGGGGTCAAGGCTTCCTCAAGAAGCCTTGAGCAAAGGGTCTAAAAATGGGGTCAAAGGCTCAAAATAGGCACATATATGCATGGGGAGCTGGGTCTGTACGTCCCAGCTGGCACAGCTGGCATGCACCATGCCTGCAAGAGTCAAAAGGGTCAAACCGGCCAAGAAAAAGGGTCATCGGCCAAATAAATTGCCGGTCGGCACAATATATTGCCGACCTGCAATTTATACTGGCCGGTCGGATAAATAGAGTGCTGATGGGTGGCCGATGAGGTCAAAAAAATGCCGGTGGGTGTCTAGATTGAAGCCCCGGAAGTTAGCTTTCCAATGGCGCAAACCTTGCATTAAAATTCCTCTTGTGCAAAAAGTTATGCCCTTTTTGGTGAAGCCACGCAGATTCGATCCAACCGGGATGATATCCAACTTCAACCAATCATATCTCCCCCTCCCGGACTTGGCTTTAGGAGATTCTTGAGTGCAAAATGAAGCCCCGGAAGTAAGCTTTCCAACGGTAGTGGCCTCATAGATAAAATCCAAGTATGCACACGGATAAGCCCGATTCAGCGAGGGCTGCGCGACCCTCTTCTACCCGGATTCATGCCGAACTTCTTCTCTAACTTGGTTTCTCCCCTCTTCTCCTCTTCTCTTCAACTTCAAACCCCCAAGTAAGGTGTTTTGAAAGATTTTTCAAAGATTTCATCTCTCTTTCATTCATCTCCACTTTATCCTTGCTCGGTTTACCGAAAAGCGCAACATTTACCGAAATGCGAGCGTTAGATCATCGTGGGAATTTTATTTCAAAAATGTTTTGAAAGAGAGGGTTTTAAGGTCTGAAAACCATCCAAAATAGTTTTGGTCCAAAATGGGGTGTGAAGTTGAGATTTGTCTCTCTCCTTGCCGAAGAAACTGGACCTTTGCCCTGCACAATTTTCTCCACCAGGTAAACCATCAGTAACACCCAAGTCTCGAGGGCGGTCAAAAATGGGGTGTCTACAGTTGCCCCTCTTTGACAGAACTCGAAAGTCATAACAATGACGGGAGTGAATGTCAAAGCCCAGAGACGACCCATTTTTGACAAGGCCGAAGACTTGGACAAACAAACAAAATATTGATAAATAAATGGTTGTGCCCGCAGGCTGCCTACGTATCCCTTTTTCAAGGAATCAAACCAGCGTAGTTCAGGGGCAGGATGCAAACGATATGCAGGAAGACTTTGATAATTGGACTTATACGCTACGCGAAACCGGTTTGAAAATCCAAGATTTATGCAAAAACACAGTGTGCACAAGACAATGTGATGCAGAGTGAATGCACAAAACAATGCTAAGGAGATGCACAAAACAGTGCGAAGCAGGTTGGAATGCACAAGATAGTGCGCTAACAAGATGCACAAAACAGTGCAATGCAAGAGTGAATGCACAAAACAGTGCTATACAGGTGCACAAGAGAGTGTGATATGGCATAGATGCACAAAACAGTGCGATGCGCAAAATAGCGCGAATGAAATGTAATGCACTAACAAGTGCAGGTAAGCTGCGCAAGATAGCGCGATAAAATGCACGTACAATGCAAGTAAAGTGCACAAAATAGTGCAATGCGCAAAATAGCGCGAATGAAACAATGTAATGCACAAAACAGTGCGATGCGCAAGAAAGCGCGAAAGTAAATTGCACAGAATAGTGCGATACGCTAAACAGTGCGATACGCTAAACAGCGCGAGTGCGATGGAATGCACAAGATAGTGCGAGTGAGATATAGCATGTAAGTGCACAAGATAGTGCGATGCGCAAGAAAGCGCGAGTGCACAAGACAGTGCGAATGAGGTGCACAAGATAGCGCGAATGAGGTGATGCACAAGATAGTGCGATTGAATGGATGCAAAATGCAAGTAAGGTGCACAAAATAGTGCGATGCGCAAAATAGCGCGAATGATGAATTGCACAAAATAGGGCGATACGCAAAATAGTGCGAATGAGATGTAATGCAAAATGCAATGAGATGCACAAAATAGCGCGATGCGCAAAATAGCGCGAATGAAATGTAATGCACAAGATAGTGTGATGGAGGTGCGCAAGATAGCGCGATGATGTGATGCACAAAACAGTGCGATATACTAAACAGCGCGAATGATTTTGAAATGCACTAGACAGTGCAATACGCTAAACAGCGTGAGTGATTTGAAATGCACAAGACAGTGCGATACGCTAAACAGCGCGAGTGAGATACAACCACAAGATGCACAAGACAGTGCAAGTGAGATACAAAGTGTAAGTGCACAAGATAGTGCGAGTGAGATAAAATGCACAGGGAAGTGCGATAAAATGCATCTTCTATGCAAGTGTGGGGGCATTTTCCATGCAATTTTGAAAGCAAGCATATTTTATGCATGAATCATAACGATGCGCGGCACACATGCAACAACAGTGTATATGAAAGTTCATATTCTATGCAATAGAGGAGCATCAAATATGTACTCTGGTGTCTCCGATTTACCTCTCAGAGGGTTTTGCAACACACTCGGCTCGAAAAGGGTACACCCTGTTCATATTGGCAAGAGATAACATCTGCTGCTGCTTTAATTGCCGTTCTGACTTGAAGCAGGCTTACACTTAAGGTAGAGGCGCACTCATACTTCGGTAGCATTGACAAGGCCTGAAGAGGTACATCCGGAGTACAATCACGGAATTTGCTGAAGGTGAAACACACTCAGATGCTTCAATTTTCCCTCTTTTCTTTTGCTTGGCAGCCCGGAACCATTATAGCTTCAGATAGGTCCTGGTTCTACTGTTCTCACACGACCTGGGTTGAACCCTACAGTTTTCGAAAGAACAAATTCCCCCTTTTTTTTTTTTTTTTTTTTTTTTGCACAAATGTGGAGAATGGCACGGCACTCTGAGCACACCACAAAGCGTTTTTGAAATTGAGAAAATGAGTTCTCGACCGGGTATTGAGCTTACGACTGGCCATAGCCAAAAGGACTCAACAATAGAAAACAAAAAGGTAAGCAACCTAAAGACATCGAGACACGCTCAGAACGACTCAAAGCAAGAATCGAAAGAAAACACAAAACAAAAGACACGACGCACAGGCGTGTTTACAAAAACAAAAGACCTCAAATCTCGAGGAGCCAGTTCCTCCGGGTATGTTTCCCACCCTTTCTGATTTGTGATTCTCACATCATTCGGCCCTCAAGCTCTGTTTTTCTCTCAAAACCCTACTACTCACTTTTCTCTTATCTTACACCTCTCTATTCTTTAATCTCTCATTTTTCATCCCTTCCCAGGGTAATTGATAGATGAATAGGAGGTTGTGGGTTCACGCCCAACACTGCTAGCTTGCGGCTATTTCTTTTGGTGACGTTCAGTCAATGCTCCAGATGGGGAAAGCTTCTTCCGGCGGATATGGTGCCTTTTCTGGCAAATGCATTGACGACAGGGAAAAGACAGGAAGCCTGACTCAAATGTGCCCCTAGCTCATTATTTTGACCATTTTTTACTTTGGCTTTCTACTAAAATAGTTTTGACCAACATGAGAGTTAGATTGACATGCTTGTTCGATTTTTGATTTGAAATCATGCAAGTCAGGCTATGAGCACTGAAAATTTTCCTTTTTTGGGTCCAAGAAATGGTCCAGAAAAGATGGAACAATTTTCGAGAAAATTAGTCAACCTTAGTAAAAATTCTCAAAAATTATTTTTGCAAACGGCCACTTGCTCAACGAGCATGAAACCTACTCCTGAGATGCACAACCTCGGATCCAAAGGAAAACTGCCCCGTGCTTGAAGAGAGCTGCACGGCAACAGAAAGTTGCCCCTTGTTTGAACGGCACCGCGGCGCATTGAATGGCAACGGAAAGTTGCCCCTTGTTTGGATGGCACCGCAGCGCGTTGAATGGCAACGGAAAGCTGCCCCTTGTTTGAATGGCACCGCAGTGCATTGTAGTCAGTCCTCAGAGTGCTGAACGCAACCAAACTCTCGGATACAGTGAAGACAAAAATGACTAGAACCATTGCATGGACACAATCAAATTTGAAGTGTTTTACGGCTGGACTTTAGAATGAAGTTGCCTACGTATCCCAAAGATGGGAATCAAGCCTTACGTAGTTCGGGGTTAAGGTACACTCGGGTATTTAACCTCTCATTTTTATGCTCTAACTTTTGCCAAGGCGCCTGTTGCAGGTTTTCAACCTTACGAGCTTTGTCTTTCTTTTCTTTTCATTTTCATTTCTTTTCTTCTCTTTTTTTTTTTTTTTTTTCTCTTTTCTTCTTTTTTTTCTTTTTTTTTTTTTTTTTTTTCTCTTTTCTTCTTTTTTTCTTTTTGTATATATCTCTTCTTGCTCTAACTTTTGCCTGGGTCACCCTTTCCGGGTTTTCGACCCAGCGAGCCTCTCAAAGGGTAAAAGTGTAACAAGTCCATGCCAAATGGTTTTAGGATCTCGAAGCCATCCGTATCCAAGAGAGTGGCTGTTGTTTTGCAAGAGGATTCATCTTCGGCTCTTCGAGCACATCTGACATCTTTGCCCCTAGTTCAAAGGGTACTTCTGTTCTAGCTTTGCAAGCTTCTTCTAATCTTCTGATCTTCTTGATCCGACTTTCTTGCCTCTAATTCATGGGCTGCTTTGAATCTGGCCACACAGGCCTCACATTGTGGTTGACCGTTGAACATTCTGAATGCAAGTTCAAGGTTTGAAAGCAAGGGGGGTGGAGTCTCGAGGCTGAGAGCGATCCTAGGCTGCACAATCTCAAGAGCGATTCCACACAAGTCTTCGCAGGACCGCGCAAAACATTTTTTTTTGAAAGTTTTTAAGAAAGCGACAAATCGCTCGCGCTGAAGACAGTGTAGAACCAATCTGGATCAAAGCTAGGGTCCTTCTCAGTACTCACACTAACAAGCATGATTTCATTCATTAAGGGCTTAGCACGCCTCTCTTTCTCTCAATTTGATCAAAGTTTTGCAAATCCCGAGGAATTCCTCCCTCTTTGTTTTCACCGCAGTGTTCAAAAGGGTTTTGAAAAACTTAGGTCAATGCAATAATTTCAAGGCACAGAAAAGACAGAGTTCTTAGTCAAATACTGCCATCTCATTTAGAATTTCTGGCACAACTGGCACATGGCAGAAGCAAACACAAGAGTGTGAAAATCACTGCTGTTCCATTCAGATCTGTTGGCATAACTGGCTTCAAGGCAGAAACAGACTCGAAAGGAAGCAAAAAGACAAACACAAAACAAGCAAGTGATGTCTGAGGTAACACCCCCGAAATCACCCGACTCTAACAAAACAGGACTGACTCGATACAACAAGACAGACCCTGACTGACTCAGTATGAAAAGACTGACTCAATACAAAATGACAAGACTGACCCAATACCTAAGTCAGAAAGCAAAATTAACAGCATTTGTACATTGCTCAAAAATAGTGCATGCCGTCCACCACATCTAAAGTAAACTGAATGCCGCCCGCAGGTGGTTCATCTCCTGATCACATCACATTATCCCCCACAAGTTCATTGATCAAGTGCCGATAAACTTTGCTGAGTTGGTGCGACGATGACCTTATTGTCAATCAGATCTTGTATTTCGTGGCGAAGACGGAAACACTTATCAGTGACATGGCCGACCTACTGATGAAAGGCACAGTACTTGGCCGGATCATGGGAGGGAGGAAGTCTATCTGGCAGTGGTCGCGGCTCCAGGGGTTTCAGGTATCCCTTTTTAATCAGGACCCTCAAGGCCGCTGATAGAGACATGTTTAGTGGGGTGAATACCCTCTGGCCCCGAGGTAGATAGTCCGATGTTCGAGGGTTTGAAGAAGATGTGCCAACAAAGAGGTCGGCAGGTGCTAGCCGGGTTTGCTGATCTTTTTCGAGAGTAGGGTTAGAGCTGAAAGGAACATTCCTGACATGACGACCCTTCTCCCGGCTTGCCTCTTGATTCAAACTGCCCCCAACTTGAGTGGCGAAAGTGTCATCCACAGTTTTTGCCATAACTGCGAGGACTTGCTCTTCGTTCAATCCCTCGGCTTTCAAAGCCTCAACAGCCAACTGAAGATGTTCATGGGGACTAATGCTTGCCCCTGCCTTGTTCTTATCACTGGCCTCCACTTTGCTAAGAGATTGGCCTCCTCCCAATGCAGCCCATCCCAAGGTTAAGGAGCCTTTTGACATGAACTCCCTAGTATGTGATGCGGTTGATGACGGAGCCAAAACTCCAAAGGCCAGATCTGCCACAGTTCTCTGAAGATCTTCGATCATCCTCATCAGCTCAGAAGTAGTGGGTTCATGGGTTTGAGATGATTGGGGTTCAGATGCACTCATTATGCATAAGTCGATGCTTTCCAGGATAAACACCTTCGGTTTGGGCAAATGGGCTGGGGTGATATATACGCTGGGGTCGTAAGGGACGGCCAGTGTGTGGATTAGATTGAGATGTGGATGAGGTATTTGGTCATTGGGGTCTGAAAGTGGAGCTATCGTTTGGTTGTCAATGAGATTTTGGATCTCATGACGAAGGCGGTAGCAACGGTCGGTGCCATGACCGCGCTGCTGATGGTACATACAGTACTTAGAAGGGTTATGTCTGGCTGGGAGTGGGTTTGGAAGGGGTTGGGGTTCTAGGAGTTCTAGGTGCCCTTCTTCTCGCAGCTTTTTCAAAGCTTGAGAGAGACTCATGTAAAGAGGATGGAATTTTCGGGCTTGGGGCTGAGTTGAAGTGGTTGGTTTTTGGCCATTGAGGGAGGTGGTGATAGTGCCTACTTCTGAGCATTTCGCAGCTGTGCTACCATCAATAGTAACATTGGGACTGCGAGCAACATTCCTCTTCAAAGGCTCATTATCTTCTGCAAAGATCCCTTGTTTGATGGCATCTTCGATTTGAACCCCCATTTCATGAAGGGCTGGAAAGGTAAACAGAGGTAGAACGACCATTTTGCAGCAACTTGCCATGCAGATTCCGAACAATCATCCTGATCTGATCTTTGTCGGAAGGTTTTGTAGTCATCATTGAGGCCTTTGTTCTCCATCTCGTCACGAACTCTGAGAAACCCTCCTTTGGCCCTTGGCGGGTGACTTCAAGATCACGCGTGGTGACCTCAATCTGTGTGTTGTAGGAGTATTGATCACTGAAGGCCTCAGCCATCTCTTCCCAGTTCTGTTTCACAGAGTTCTCCAATTTCGCATACCAGATTGCGGCTATCCCAGACAGGGTTCGGCCGAATAATGACAATTTCTGGGCTGTGGTCAAACCCATTGGTCTCAGAATATCAGAAAACAGGTGGAGGTGCACCGTTGGGTCTCCAGAACCATCGAATCGATCAATATTTGGCATCTTGAACTGATCCGGTAATGTCACCATTGAGTCGGTATAACCATCCTCTATATCAGGAATAGAGTGGCCCCCTGAGACTTTTTAAACAATTTCTCAAGCTTGCTCACTTTCAACGCTGTGGGGTTCGTCTTGAACTCAAAGGGGGAGTCTGGCAGGTTGATGGGTGTTTTAGATAGCTGGGGTAGAACCAGGGGCGGAGCCGGCCCCTTTGGAATGTCCGTATCTGCCTGGACATCTGGTGTTTCCCCGGGTGTCTGAACCCCTGGTAGTGGAGGAACTTGTTGTGAAGTAGACGCTCCGATTTGCTGCTCTAGCCTGGCAATTGTCTCTGCCTGTTGGGCTATGACCACAGCCTGTTGCTTGGCGAATTCCGCTTGACGAGCAGCGTCTTGCTGCATGGCTTTCATACTATCCTGGAGTTGGCGCACCATCTCTTCCAGACTCGACATATTGCCCTGGTCTAACTGAGCAACCGGTATATCTGTTTCTGCAGTAGGCTCGGAAATCTCAACCCGACTGCTCAAAGATCACTGATCTGGTAGCTGTTGTATTGGTGGTCTATGTCTGACTAGCCTTCTCTGGCCCCGATTACCCTTGAACTGAGTCTCTGACTTGACAAAGTCTATCAGGCACAAATCCAATGTACCTGGGGAATAGTGGAGCCTTTTAAAGCTATGATTCCAGGACTACCCCTAGCAAAAGAGAAAACAGACAGCATCTTAGCTCAACTTCACTAGAACAGATACGAGCAAAGCTGAACGACTGTATTCTATTACTGATCACTGTTCCCCGAAATCACTGCCCCAAATCTGAATCTGATACCCGCAGATATGACTGATTCTCAAAATACTAATACTGGTGCCTGCAGGCCGGATATCCAGGCCCGCAAATTGGTATATGCATTCCCTGTAGAGATACACTCTAAAAGCACATAGCAAGTAAAGAGAACCAAAACACCCCTATGTTGGGGTAGGGTTTCCCTGTCCTATTTTGTCAGGAGCTAGGGTTTCACTACGCACGCAGCGGTTTCAAACAACCTATGATCGGGTGAGCAACCTGTCCTAGCTTGGAATGGTCACTACGGATTTCGATATGCACTAGGTCGAATGGTCGAAAAGGGTGCCCCGGTAAAACCGGGGTTTGTGTTCCCATACTGGCAGAGCCCGCAACCGGTCAGCCTTATGGACATGCCTTGACAAGACAAGCCTCCGGCAAACCGCTCAGGAATAGCAGATGGCCAACACGGTGTCCTAGGCGCACCAATGCACATGCAATGCAAAGAAACACATAAGTGTAGTCAAAACAGGATATCACGAGTTCGAGTCAAGCTCTCTAAATCCCCAGCAGAGTCGCCAGAAACTGTAACAAGCCCGCGGGGGACCTCGCTACAGTTCGGACTCAATTTTTGTCACGGTTCTTAATCTTGAACCAAAGAGTCCATATCCGGCAAATCGTTTTGAGAAAAACTGATTTTTGAAAAGAAGTGCCAAACATGGACTGCTTTGCCAGATACAGAGTCGCTACCTAAATATTTTTTATGGGGGAATTTAGGAAACCTTGACTCGGTGCCAAAGGCCACGTGTCCGTCATCACCAAAGTTGCCTCAGCTCGGGAACTTGGGTACGATTGGGGAAGGTCAGCTATGAGCACCCCCTCTCGCCCGATCCAAAGATCGGCCTCTACTAACCGTGATATCCAATTCTGAAAACGTTATGTGTTCTTATTCCGGTTATTAGCCTAGAATTACTATGTTATGCGCACAGTAAACAAGTATAGACCAAATCGCCTAAATTGGAACAAAACATTTCAAGTTTGTTTTTGAAAATGGTTTGTTGGTGCTACTCGCAAGTAGGCTTAAAATGCAGATTTTGCCACCCTCGGGTGGGCTTAGAAAACATGGTTTTGCCACTATCTAGTGGGCTTAAAACTCACGGTTTTAATGTATTATCCCAATTCAGGTAATTCGACCTCCATCCACAGGCATTCAAGTAGTTATATCACATAAGCAGCTAGCCTCATGGTAATCGTGCTGTCATGGCAACACTCACACACATGCAAGGATGCTAAAGCATAAAAGCTCACCTAGTACTCCAAGCCAAAACAGAAACTAGTTAGTAATCATGCATGATCCCAGTTCATGTTAAAAATGGCTAATGCATCACATACAGAATGTCACTAGAATAGGCTCAGCTAATCTACAATGACATGTGAAATGCTACAACTAACACGTATTCAATTTGGAATTGAAGTACAATGCAGTTTGTATGATGCGCCGAGCCCGATGTATGCGAAACAGATGAATGAATGCAAACATGTTATCATACTGTTATGCTAATTTAAATATGCCCTAGTCTACCATTATAAGTAGGTAAATAAAAGGGAAGAAAGACGTGGGGTTGGAAGACATACACACACTCACGCACACTTATTACACAATTGCGCCCTCGCTCAGAGGGACCAAAAGAATATACAGGCCAAATAACAAATCAACTATCCTAGCTAATTAATTATTACAGACCCTTAATTAACAAAATAAATACAGAAAGGGGGTGGCCGCAGCCCTGTCTCGGGATGCGTGAATGATGGATGCTTGACCCGTCTCGCCTAGAAACTCGCTGCCATAGCACTGTTGCCTCTGTTTACACTGCCCTGCTCCTCTGAAAATTGCCAAAGTCTCAGGATTGCTTCTTTGAGTTCTGTGGGACACCACCGGCTGAGGGGGAACACCACCGGCCAAAGGGGATGATCACCGGCTGCATTTTGATCTATCGGCTACAAATTCCTGGCCGGTCGGCACTTTATTTAGCCGACCGGCCAAAACTTGCTGCAAAACCTGCAATTGACAGCAGCAGAGGGCAAGCAGTGTATGGTATGGAATTTTCAGGCAAATGTATGCACGGACACACTCCCTATCATGCAATGGACTCAAGGGAGCATGACCCTCGACCTTCGGGCCACCAATCGTGCATTTCCATGCATGATGGCCAAAGAGTCAAGTGTGCATTTTAATATCAAATGTAATGCACACAAAACATACAAGGGACCCAAACTCAATCATGGTTGATCAAGAGGCAAGGCAATGCACAACAATGCACATGCAACCTAAGCATGCAAGCTAACATACAAACATGCAATGCAACTACATGGCATACACAACGCTAACAACATAACATGCACAACGCATTGTAACATGGCATACACAATGCAAGATGGGCTTACACCAATACAAGTGAACCTCAGCCACACTCACATAGGAGGCCATCAGATGAAAACAAGACAACTCGAAATGCGTGCATGCGTGCACGCAAACCGAGGACGGATCCTCAGGCACCGGAATGCCACTCTAATGAGACATGGCAAAGACATGGAATATGGTATGCAAATGTGCAAAAATCAGTAGCAAAATGAGGGGCAAAACAGCTCCGAAGCAAGGCGAAATGACACCTGATGCATGGAATCTCTCCCGAAGTGCAAAACTAGGTACATGAAATGGCTTACAGCTATACAAAGCATGCATAATTAGGACATGAAGTGTAAAAGAATAAGCAAGGCAGCCCCGAGACAAGTATTTACAGTTCAAAGCATGACCAAACAACAAGCACAAATAGGGCTAAAATGGCATACAAAAATGGCCCTACAAGGGAGGCAATGAGGCAAGTGGTAGATGCAAAGCCCAAACAGAAAAAGACCCTTCTACAACACTGAAGAGGGACCAAAAATATGATGTTCTTCAGTAGATGACAAGCCCCAAAAACAGGTACAAGTATGGCAAACAATTCATGCAAGAAGTGGGCCAACAAAGGGGCAAAGAAGTAACTGATATATGGGGGTCTCAAACCAGTGAGGGACCTTCAACAATGTTGAAGAGGGTCCCAAAATATAGCATTTTACAGTAGATGATCATGCCTAAATCAGTATACAAACATGCTCAAAATGCAATGCAAGATTAAGGCCACAAGAGGGCTATAACACAAAGTATACAAAATATGCATCAAAAAGCCAAAGACACTTGATGAAATATGACAAGGGGGTCAAAATATGGCCACTTTAAGTTCTGATCATGGCCGAAAAACAGAAGCAAGATAAGCTAACAAAACATGCAAAAATAGGGACCAAAGAGGGGTACAATGGCAAGTGATACATGGAGATCCCAAACAAGGATGAGCCCTTCTTCAATGTTGAAGAAGGGCTCAAAATAAACCTATCTACAGTTTATGACATGCTCCAAAACAGATCACACATAGGCTAAAAATCTTATGCAAAATAATGGCATTCAAGAGGATAATAAAGCAAGTGCCAAAAAGAAGCTTCAAACTGAAATGAGCCCTTAATGAAACATGGAATATAGCTCAAAAAAATGACACTTTCAGTTTTGGTCGGAGCTCAAATGTGCAAGAAAATATGGCTTAGATATGAACCAAGAAAATGCTAGTTTAGGGGAAAAGTGTGCTTACCCTTGTAGACCAATAAACCAGCAGCTTTTGATCCAAGGAAACGAGCTCCTAGCCTCTAAAAATGGCCTCCAATGTACTGAAATGAAGTGTAGAGGTGTGGTGCTATGGATTGGTGAGGAAATGGCCCAAGAACAAAGGTATTTGATGGTTGAATGAGAGAGATATGGAGAGGGAGGTGAGATATATCAGATATATATCTATATATCTCTGGTTTTTTTGCTCAAGAATCCAACCTTTTACAATGGAGGAGGAAGGCTCTTTATATAGGCAAAGGCCAAGGCTTAAAGCTTATGAGACAAGCTAAAAGAAAGGGTCAAGGGGAGCAAAGAGGGCAAGGCTTACTAGGGAAGCCAAGCTGGGGGTGCAAGCTTCTTGAGGAAGCCAAGACAAAGGGGTCAAGGCTTCCTCAAGAAGCCTTGAGCAAAGGGTCCAAAAATGGGGTCAAAGGCTCAAAATAGGCACATATATGCATGGGGAGCTGGGTCTGTGCGTCCCAGCTGGCACAGCTGGCATGCACCATGCCTGCAAGAGTCAAAAGGGTCAAACCGGCCAAGAAAAAGGGTCATCGGCCAAATAAATTGCCGGTCGGCACAATATATTGCCGACCTGCAATTTATACTGGCCGGTCGGATAAATAGAGTGCCGATGGGTGGCCGATGAGGTCAAAAAAGTGCCGGTAGGTGTCCAGATTGAAGCCCCGGAAGTTAGCTTTCCAATGGCGCAAACCTTGCATTAAAATTCCTCTTGTGCAAAAAGTTATGCCCTTTTTGGTGAAGCCGCGCAGATTCGATCCAACCGGGATGATGTCCAACTTCAACCAATCATATCTCCCCCTCCCGGACTTGGCTTTAGGAGATTCTTGAGTGCAAAATGAAGCCCCGGAAGTAAGCTTTCCAACGGTAGTGGCCTCATAGATAAAATCCAAGTATGCACACGGATAAGCCCGATTCAGCGAGGGCTGCTCGACCCTCTTCTACCCGGATTCATGCCGAACTTCTTCTCTAACTTAGTTTCTCCCCTCTTCTCCTCTTCTCTTCAACTTTAAACCCCCAAGTAAGGTGTTTTGAAAGATTTTTCAAAGATTTCATCTCTCTTTCATTCATCTCCACTTTATCCTTGTTCGGTTTACCGAAAAGCGCAACATTTACCGAAATGCGAGCGTCAGATCATCGTGGGAATTTTATTTCAAAAATGTTTTGAAAGAGAGGGTTTTAAGGTCTGAAAACCATCCAAAATAGTTTTGGTCCAAAATGGGGTGTGAAGTTGAGATTTGTCTCTCTCCTTGCCGAAGAAACTGGACCTTTGCCCTGCACAGTTTTCTCCACCAGGTAAACCATCAGTAACGCCCAAGTCTCGAGGGCGGTCAAAAATGGGGTGTCTACAGATGCAAAAACTGTTTGGACAGTTTAACCTGTTTGGAAAAAATGGACTAGAGGAGATAACATTTGGACAGAAAATTAAATTCAATTTTGGCACAAAATTTTGAATTAATTTCGTTAAGAATTTGGAAAAAAAAATTCTTCAAAAAATTAATATTAGAACTGACCCGACCTACACCCGCGTCCGGTACGGTTCAGCCGGCAGGACGGCGGCGGCAGCGCGCGCATGTGTGGTGGTTTGGGCTAAGGTTCACTTTGTCCATAATTCCTCCCCTCTACAAACTTGCGGTGCATCTTGGGGCTTAATCCAAGGTTGTACACTTAGTTCTTATATACTCACAAGAGCTCTCTTAAAGTTTCAATGTGGGACAACTCATTTTAAGGAAATCTACATTTAATTCTTTAAATGTCCATTCCATGAACCTGAAAATGACGTTAAGTTCCTATTCACTCATAAATGGTTTTGACGAACTGTCTTCACCGTGTGACTTGCCACGCGGCAAGAAATACGTCGCCTCTTCGGACCCACCCCAAAAGACGTGTGGGCCGCACTCAATTTTAGGCTCAAAGATAGCCCAAAATAAGCCTATATAAAACTAATTTTCTAATAATCCCCCACATGAATGGAATTTGACGGAGAGAAAATGCAACAACATGATCTAATTACAGAGAGTACAGAAATTGGAAATATTCTGCAAAGGATAGGTAGCTTTTGGCTTTGAACCTTCCCTTGTGTGACACTATCGGATTTACTAGCTAACCAGTGAATATGATGTCTTGAACTGCTCAGCCGTTTGTGTAAACCAAGACAATAGAACTCACATAGTATATTACCAAACACAGTTTAGTTCTCACTATTGTGTTCACTTTGGCCCTGAACAACCTGGTCTTTCACGAGTGCTCTAGAGAATTGTAACCCTTTACAAATCTCATAGAACCGGCCCAGTTCACACTCACATAGGCGATTCTTATGAAGAGTATCCTGCCATACTCCACTAGGTTTACCTAGATATAAGAATCATTAAAATTTTATTTAACCTAAAACGCTGCAGACATCACTATTTCATCATAGAAATGGGTAGGAGTTTTGACTCCCCAGTGATCCTTCTGAGTCATACACAACTTGGTTGTCCCTTTGAACCTAGATCTTGGGATCTCCAGTCAACTAGGTTGGGTTGCCGTTGTGGTAACTCTTATTTAATAAGCTTACGTCCCATTCCCTTCAATAAATTCTCAACTAGCTCTCTTGCTAACCCTTTGGTTAGTGAATCCGCTATGTTGTCTTTAGACTTCACATATTCAATGGAAATAATTACATTAGAGAGTAGTTGTTTCACGGTGTTATGTCGATGACGAATGTGTCGCGACTTACCGTTATACATATGACTCTGTGCTCTACCTATTGCTGATTGACTATCACAATGTTTGCATATAGTAGGCACCGGTTTTGGCCACATTGGAATATCTTCAAAGAAATGGCAAAGTCATTTTGCTTCTTCCCCAGCTTTATCTAAAGTTATGAATTCTGATTCCATAGTAAACCTAACAATGCAAGTCTGTTTGAAAGATTTCCAAGATACAACCACCACCAAGAGTAAAGACATACCCACTAGTGGACTTTGAGTCTCTAGTATCCGATATCCAGTTTGCATCACAGTATCCTTCAAGTAATGCTAGACATCTAGTATAATTCAACCCAATGTTACGAGTAAATCGGACATATCTTAGAACCCTTATAATTGCTTTCCAATGTTCTACTCCTCGATTACTCGTATATCTACTTAATTAACTTACTGCATAAACTATATCCGGGTGAGTGCAGTTCATCAAGTACATTAAGCTTCCAATAATTTGGGCATACTCTACTTTGAGAAATACTTTCCTGTATATTCTTAGAAAGAAACAAATTAACATCCACAGGTGTTCTTGCAAGATGATCATTATCTTTGCTAAATTTGTGAAGTATTTTCTCAATGTAATGTGATTATGACAAAGCATAACCTTCTGATGTTTTGGTAATTTTCATACCAAGTATTACATCAGCAATGCCCATGTCCTTCATGTCAAAATGTTTATTCAATATTTTCTTGGTAGTTTTAATCATGTCATTATAACTACCTATGATGAGCATATCATCTACATACAATGATATAACCTTTATTTGTGTTTTTAATATAAACACATTTGTCACACTCATTAATTTTAAATCCATTTGACATCATTGCATTGTCAAATTTTTCATGCCATTGCTTTGGTGCCTGTTTTAAACCATATAATGATTTAACCAATTTATACACTTTTTTTTTCTTTTCTTGGAACAAAAAATCCTTATGGTTGTTCCATGTAAATTTCTTTATCTAACTCCCCATTTAAGAAAGCGATTTTCACATCCATTTGATGAATTTCTAGATTGTACAACGATGCAATAGCAATAAGCATTCTAATGGATGTTATTCTAATAACCAGTGAGTATGTGTCGAAGTAATTAAGACCTTTTTTTTGTCTAAAATCTTTGACTACAAGTCTTGCCTTGTATTTGTCAATTGATCCGTCCGTTTTCATTTTTCTTTTACAAATCCACTTGTACCCAAGAGGTTTACAACTTGTTGGCAAATCCACCAATTTCCAAGTGTAATTTTGCAAGATGGATTCAACTTCACTATTGACAGCTTTTTTTTTTTTTCCATAAAGGAGCCTCAGGACTGAACATAACTTCTTTAAAAGTTAAAGGCTCATTTTCTAACAAAAATGTTAGGAAATCTGGACCAAAAGATTTTGGGGTTCTAGCATGTTTACTACGCCTAGGTTTCTCTTCCTCATTTTGATCTATCTCTTGCTCTTGTTTTTTATTATGTTCTTGATCCTGACTAGTAATAGCATCATGAGATCTTTTGTTATTACTAGTCTCTTGTCCAGTCTTGTTTGGAAATATATGTTCAAAGAATGATGCATTCTGAGATTCAATAATAGTATTTACATGCATTTCGGAATGTTCTGATTTGTAAATCAAAAATCGATATGCACTACTATTCATGGCATAACCAATGAAAATGCAATCAATAGTTTTAGGATCTATCTTAATCTTTTTAGGACTACGAATAGCCACTTTAGCCAAACACCCCTACACTTTTAAGTATTTGTATGATGATACTCTCCCATGCCACATTTCATAAAGTGTTTGATTCACTTTCTTTCGGGGTACTTTATTCAAAATATAATTAGCAGAAAGTATTGCTTCCCCCCACAAGTTCTGAGATAATCCAGAACTTATTAATATGGCATTCATCATTTCTTTTAAAGTCCTATTTTTCCTTTCAGCAATTTTATTTTGCTGAGGTGAATAAGGAGCGGTGGTTTGATGAATTATTCCATGTTCTTTATAAAACTCACCAAAAGGTGATTTATATTCACCACCTCTATCACTTCTAAGTTTCTTAATTTTCTTACCAAGTTGATTTTCAACTTCATTCTTATATTGAATAAAAGTTTCCAAAGTTTCATTCTTGGTTCGAATTAAATAAACATAACTATATCTAGTATAGTTATCTATAAAAGTGATAAAATATTTTTTCCCACCTCTAGTTTGAATTGATTTAAAATCACAAATATTACTATGAATTAATTCAAGTGGTTCCGTACTTCTCTCAATTGAATGAAAAGGAGTTTTGGATAATTTTGCCTCAACACAAATTTCACATTTATGATTTGAATCAATGTCAAATTTAGATAAACATTCCATATTAATTAATCTACGCAAAGATCCATAATTAACATGTCCAAGTCTACCATGCCATAAATTTGAAGACTCAAGTAAGTAAGAAGAAGATGTATTTTTATTAATAATAGAGGGTACAACAGTCATTACATTCATTTTGAAAAGGCCATCAGACATGTAACATTTTCCTACATACATCCCGTTTTTTGTAAGTACAAACTTGTCACTTTCGAAAACTGGCCTAAACTCATTTTTACTCAACAAAGATCCAAAAATAAGATTCTTGCAAATGTCCGGTACATGCAACACATTATTGAGAGTGAGTTCCTTTCTATATGTCATCTTCAAAATAATCTTTCCTTATCCTTCAACTTTAGAAGTCGAAGAGTTGCCCATAAAAAGTTGCTCAACATTGTCCACCACTGAATAAGATGTGAACATCTTTTTGTCGGTACAGATGTGGCGAGTAGCATTAGTGTCCACACATCATTCTTTAGGATTTCCGACAAGATTTGCCTCGGAAACAACTGCAGAAAGATTTATGTCATTTACACCATTGGAAATATTGTCCACTTCGATCATATGGGCTTGAGCAGGCTTCTTGCTTGTTCTTCTTTTGCTTTTGCCTTTACTACAACAATCTTTGTCCCGATATCCCTCTTTGTCACAGATGTAATACTTGTCATTAAACTTGTACTTTTTAGTTCCCCTCTTTTAGAGCCTTGTGAGAAACTTTATCCAAAAACCTTCCGTTTCTTGGCTTTTGGAACATGTTCCACTACATTTACCTTAGACTCCATTGGATGCCTACCCGCCAGCTTTTCAGAATTGCAGTTGTTCGGGCATTGGTTTGACCAGTTTCAGTAGCCATGAATTCTAAATTATAAAACAAAATTAGAATTAGAATTTTATACTATATAGAAAATTTAAACCAAAACTACAAAATTAAATTCTGTAAAATAACAGAAACAAGAATTATAATTTTTATTTTCAATTAATTTGAAAATAAAATAAAATTTTATTTAACCAAATTAATTTCACACAGAAAATTAAATTTCTGTAACACTTCAATAATTAAAATACTGAAACAGAATTTTAATTAACGAACACCCAGAAATAATTTTTGAAAACCAAAATTTATTTCTGACAAACTTTCACAAATAAATATTCTGAATTGTTAATGACACCAGTATATTACTATTAGTTGTCAAAGAAAATAGACAGTATATTACTACTATTTGTCAAACAGTATATTACTAGTATTTATTTTTCCAACCAGAATATCATTTTTGTAAAATCACAGAAAATAATTTTCGTAAGAAAAAAAAAAGAGAAAAGGAAACAAACAAAAAATTATGTATAAATAGAATAATTCGAATATGTCTTAAGATTATTGAAATAATCTTCCGTGTAAAAAATAAATTAAAACCAAATCAAACAAATAAAATAAATAACTTATTGAATTTATTTTACCGAACCGAATGAATAATAAAAAGATTGAGTCGAGTGTGTAATACTCTGTCCTTAAGACAAATTTGCTTCGCTATGGTGCTTACGGATAAATGGCGTCTATCTCCCAAGATACAATGATCTTCACAAATTATAGTAGCACTCCAAATAATTTGTTCGACGAACAAAACTTGTGTTCAAAACTCTATGAATTTTTCTCTAAAATAATATGAAGAATAATTGATGCAAGAGAGCAAATGGAAGGCAACAAAAATACTAAATTTCGGATTCCTAAAATTCTAGAACAGATTTGGTTTATATAGAGCCAAACAGGTGTGAAAAACAAACTGAACATGTGGGTTTTTTGAATGAACAAGTGTAACAGATAACTGCTGGGTAGTTTCTCTCTGTTGGAAAACTATTGGCATATTTGAATTTGTCTAGCAGTTTTGAACCTGTCCGGATGCAAAAATTGTTTGGATAGTTTAACCTGTTTGGAAAAAATGGACTGGAGTCGGTAACATTTGGACAGAAAATTAAATTCAATTTTGGCACAAAAATTTTCTCAAAAAAATTAATATTAGAACCGACCCGACCCGTAACCCACACTCGGCACGGCTCAGCCGGACGAAGGCGGAGGCGACACGCGCACGTGTGGTAGTGGTGGTTTGGGCTAAGGTTTACTTTGTCCATAATTCCTCCCTTCTACAAACTTGGGGTGACCGCTGGGGCCCAACCCAAGGTTATACACTTAGAGCTAGGGCTGCAAACGAACCGAGCCAAGCCGAGCTTTAGTATGTTTGGGCTTGTTTATTAAGATTTTAACGAACTCGAGCTGAATAAAAATTTAACGAACCGAGCTCGAGCCGAGTTGGCTTAGGCTCAACTCGAGCTCGAGCCTGTTCACGAGCCTTAACGAGCCAAAAAATTTATAAATTCATACTTGCATGTGAGACTAAAGTTACAATTAAAACTTTGATTACACAATTATATATACAATACATATAAATATACTAAAAAAAAGTCCATATTTTACTAAAATAATAATATCTACTACCACTATTATATAAATGTATTATCTATACTTAACTATTATTTACATTTATATTTTTAAAATATATAAATAGCATATTTCTCTTATTTTTTATACATATTTTTATATTATTTAATATATAAATAATAAATATTAAACAAGCCGAGCTTTAGAATGTTTGGGCTTATTTATTAAAAATTTAACGAGCTTCTCAAGCTCGAACGCAAAAAAAAATTAATGAACCGAGTTCGAACGAGCTCTTACCGAGCCAAGCTCGAGCCTGTTCACGAACGGCTCTGTTCATTTGCAGCTCTACTTAGAGCTTATATACTCATAAAAGTTCTCTTAAAGTTTCGATGTGGGACAACCCATTTTAATGAAACCCTCATTTAATTCTTTAAATATCTATTCTGCGAACCTAAAAGCGACGTTAAATTCTCATTCACTCATAAATGGTTTTGACGAACCATTTTCACTGTGTGACTTGCCATGCAGTAAGGAACACGTCATCTCTTCGAACCCACCCCAAAAGACGTGTGGACCCCACTCAATTTTGAGCTAAAAAATGACCCAAAATAAACCTATATAAAACCAATTTGCTAACATATTACCACCACCGCAACCATAGTACCACCACTACTGCCACCCCTCCATTTATATTTTAATAGTTTTCAGTCTGAAAAGGTCAGCCAATTAGCAAATTTGACACCAAAATCACAATGGAAATGGCAAATCTTCAGCTTCATTGTTTTTTATTTTTTATTTTTTAGATAAAATCAAAATTACTTTCATTAGATATCATTTTAATCCATATTTGACACATAATTGAAGAACTATTGAGTCAATAAATGGTTTATATATAAGATTTGGTTTTACTTTGAGTTAAAATTAACATATAACCTAAAATCTCATTTTGCTAAAAATATCTTAATTCATTCTTAAATAAAACCCACAACAAAATAATTGTTGTTTTGACAACAAAATTCAACAATATTCCACAACTGCCTTCTTCAAGAGTGCAGGCCAGCTAGGGGTGGCCACGGGTCTATTGACCCATCTAATTTGTCCAACTTAATTTTATTTTTCTAGGCATTGAGAATATTATTTTAATCCATAGGGCCGGATTGGACTAATATTTTTAATCCGATATATTAATGAGATTTATAATTTTGAACCATCCCGGCCTGGCCCGACCCAATCTTAAATTAAATAATCAATTATAATATATTAAAATATATATTTTTTGTTGAGATCTATACTTATCTTTTTTTATTTTATTCAAACTCACATTTATAGTGATGTGTGATTGAATTTATTTAATAAATCGTTCAATTTATGCACTAAATTCTTCAATTTATAATGATATCAATATATTTATTTAATAAATATAATGTGTGATTGAATTTAATTATAAAATGTTTAAATTTTTTTAACATATAATTGATAAGTGGACTTGAAATTTATAATTAATTTTTGGACTAGACTTGGATAAATATAGAGGCGCGATATTAAAACTGCACCAAACTTGAACAGATATAAGTTCTCTTGTTATATACTGTGGACCAAGCCCAAAGCCGACCCGGCCCAAGTATACACAACCCTAAGGCCACCACGTGAGTGGAAAATGTCACCTTAAAATGTTGGCAAAAATTTAAAACAAAAATGATGTAAAGTAAATTCTTAATTAACAAACCCATGCAACATGTCCAAAGAGTTTGACAAAATATTCATGCCCTGACATCAATTCTCGATGGACAGCCAAGAATTTTGGGAGGTTTCTTTTGTACCTTAGACTAGCTCCACAAAGAAATCTGCCACAACATAGCCTCCACAGGAGAGAAATGAATCAAAAAGTCCAGTCAAACTTTTTGATTTTTTTTGAGTGAAAAAAAAGAGAAATAATTGTACAGTGGTATAGTATGAAAAATTACAAAATTATGAAAAACTATATTATTTTAATTATTAACAGTATAAACTTTATTACTGATTTATAATTTTTTTTTTGCCACTACTGTGCTATTATTCTCCCTTAAAAAACTAATCAGTGTATTTGATTTGAGTTTTTTGGATTAAGTTTTTTAGTTTTCGTATTTTTTTGTTTTTAGTTAATATTTTTAAAATTTTAAATATTTTTTTTACTTTTTTAGATGTACCTTACTTAGATGTATTTAAAAAGTAAAAAATTTGTGAAAAAATATTTTAAAAAATTAATAAATACATAAAAATATAAAAAAATGTACTGAATTCTCATATTTTTTTTGTATTTTTGGTATTTAGTGAATTTTTAAAAAGTTTTTTTTCACAAATTTTTTACTTTTTAGGTAATTTATGTTAGGTAAGTCTAAAAAGTAAAAAAAATTACTTAAAATATTAAAAAAATTCAATAAAAAGAAAAAAATACGAAAAATAAGAAAGTAGAATTTTCTGAAAAATGTTTTTGGAAAAATGGAACCAAGCAAAGTAAAGTTTGTGAAGTTATTAAAAAAAAAAATTTATGAAGAAAAATTAATGTGACATTTAACTTTTTTAATTGAGAACAAATAAATAATAACTTTTTAACTTTTAACCAAAAGTTAGCATTTTTGTTAAGTTTCAAATGCCTTTTTTTAGGATGAATTACATTGATCTCTCTTAATATTTGAAAAGAAATACAATAAATATCGCAAGTTTGACTGGACTCTTTTAAAATTTTAATTCATATAACATTTAACTATATTTTTATTAATAATCTGTTAGTCACATGGATGTAAAAACAATATTATCATATCTTTTACACAAAAATCTTTATTTTCTTCTATTTATCTTTGTGTCTTTAATTACATTTTTTTTGTTATGAATTAATTTGATTTTGTTTTATTTCAAATTGGAGTGAGTTTTGAAAAATCATTGAAAATAATTAATGATTCAGTGTACCAAGGCCAAGCTGGAAATATTTTCATGAGATGGCCAGATGGGCCTCTCTGGGCTTCGAATCCAAAACAGAGATTGATTGGCAACTGTTCGACTCTGATAAATAAGCAAGCTGGCCCAATCCAAAATCACCCTTGAATGGAGGCACCAAAGGGTTTGTTTGGTAATAGTTAAATAAACTGTTTTTTATGACTCAAATTCTATTATCGTGTCATGTCAAAAATTCTCTATCCTACACACAATTGATACCAAATCCATATATAGTGAAGGTTGTAAAAAAAAGAGTAAATTACACTGACGTGCCTAAGATTTTAAAAAAATATAATAAATTTCAAAAGTGTAATATAATTACAAGAAATACTTGACTTCTTTTTCATTAGAAATTTGTTAGTTGTATGAATGAAAAAAATGATGTTATCATCTCTTTTACATTAAAATGTATATATTTTACCTTATATATCTTCGTGTCTTCATTTTATTTATATTAGTTTTAATCTATTTAACCTTATTAAAAGATTGAAAAAAAAAAAAACCCTTATTAAAAGCCAAGTTGTACAAGTAACTAGTAAATAATGACTCAACAGAAGTAACAAGTCACTACTCACAAAACTATGTTAGCTAATTTGTTAATTAGTTCACTGAAAGTATTTTTCCGGAGTTTAGCTTGCTTGCTATGCATGACTTAAGTAATTATTAAAATTAAATCATCACTATTATTCATTATTGGAAACGACTATGATATACATCCTCTCAAAATGTGTGTACCATATGCATCTTATAATTACAGAAGAAAATGACATAATTTTATACTTTCTGAATCATAACAAAAAATAAATAAATAAAAGTCAAATTAAATACAAATGAGACATAATCAAAGATCTCAAAATAAGGTTATAATTAAAGAAAAAAATTAATTGTAACTAAAGATACATATGCTAAGAGGTGTTTATAATAGAATCCTCCTTCATTACTAATAAAATGCAAATGTAAAGTAATATTACCTAATTTATCTAGTACATGAATGATAATAAATCATGACTTATACTGTGTGTCTCATCTATCTATATATTAAGAAAGATGAAATTTTTAATGGGAAGGCTTGTGAGAGTCACTACAACAAAATGTACCTTTGGCAATTAAAATTGGCGATTAAAAAAAATTTAGTCGCCAAAAGTGATGAAATTGGCGACCAAAAATTTTTTTAGTCTGTAAAAATACAATATTTAGCTACTAATTTTTTTTAGTCGGGACATATTAATTATTGGCGACTAAAAAAAAATAGTCACTAAAAATAAAAGAATTGGCTACAAAAAATATTTAGTCGCCATATATTAAGTTTTGACTACTAAAACATTTAGTCGCCAAATGTAAAATAAAAAATTATTTTTAGCGATATAAATTTTTTAGTGGCCAAAACATATATTTTTAGCGATAAAAAAATATTTTAATCGTCAAAAAACTTAAATATTTGGAGAAAGACCTTTCAAATTTTGAAGGGATTTATAAATTTAATTGGCGACTAAAATTTTTTTAGTCGCTAATGGTGTGTAATATATATATGGAAAATGAGTTGGACCCCCTCAAGGAGACACCCCTTATTGGCCAATTTTATTTTTTTCTCCTCCAACCACCACCCTTATTGGCCAATATATTGATGTGATGAAGACATTGTTTTTTGTACTTACCTGGTACACTTTCAGCACGATTTTGACCCTGTAAGTTTGTCCTATACTCAATCAGTAATTGGCTAAATGTTTGATTCTCACTTCTCACTGTTTTAAACTTGTTTGTTCTTAATACGCTTCTATTCTGCCAGGTACAATAAAACTCTCTTAGGAGATGATTTGGGAGAGTTCCCAGCTCCTTTATTGATGAATACATTTCATTTGCGATGCAAGTTGTGTTATCAATAGCTATAACATGGTTTTGGCCTCAAAGATTTCAGCCCAGGATAACTATGTCATGGAGGGATTACTTCATGAGAGGTAGCTCTCTTGCTTTTATATCCTGTTCTTTTGTTTTACTCAACCAATTTGGGTATAAATTCAATTTTGGCGTATCCGTTTATGAATTTTCATGTCTTTTGTTGTTTTTCATGAGTAACATTGTAGTTTATGTGGAAATTGCCAATGTAGATAAGTTCCCTTAGCCTCTTTTCTTTTATTTTAAAAGAATAAATATTGGAGTTCAATGAATCATAACTTTGATTGGCTAGAATATGTAACTAAATTGAGAGGTAGATGCCAACATTGGCAAGAGAAAAGCATTCCTAGATAGTTTACAATGTCAACTAGGTCTTGTTAGATTAACTCATTATGCACAATATACATATGGGTTTACGCAAAAGAATGTAAATGGTGAAACTTATTGATTGATGCTATATATTTTTTGAATGCTCATTACTCTCAAGACAAAAGAAGTTAATGGTGAGAACACCATCAGCAATTTCGAAAAGAACATGAACAGAGGACTTGGCAATCCCTTGATAAAAGATATAGAAAAATTGATTGGCCTGGTAAATGAACAGTCAGAAGATATACTTCCACAGTTCCTGTGTTGTTTCATATACCACATTATGTTATATGTGGGCATGGAACTATCACGACCCAAACCCTACTACATGAGTCTTAGGGAATCTGTAATTAATTCTAACTCACATGCCTGTCGCTTGTGCTGTTGAGAGCCTACCACTAATCTTTTAATTTAATTTAGTAGTTTTTTTCCCCTTCTCTACAGATACGGTAATGGGAAGACTTGTATATTGGATTGAAGGTCTCTCTGATGCAGAGCATTGGAAATCCAAGGCCATTTTCACTTAATGTGATTGCACCAGAGAGAATTCCATTTTCACAATCACTAATAAAAATTTGGTCTCCTATATGGGTTGATTGTGATTTAGCTACACCGTCAAGATGTATTGCACACAGCTCGTCTTGACTCTCTTCCATTTTATCACCTGCAGTCTGGGAGAGGAGGGTTGATCCTGTACTGTACTCAAAGCTGTCTGGGGACTCCTTATATAAATCAGGTTGCCTACAGTAACAATCAACTAGATTTTTATTACGAGTAAAAACTACTTGAATCTTAATATTATACACTTATGTTTGCTACCTCCAAGATGGATCCCTCACTGCTACTTCTTAAGTCCTCTACCAAGTCTTTAAAATTTTCAAATTGAAAATCCATATCAGATATGCTAATACCAAGCATATCACTCCCTCTGTTTTGGTTGAGAAAATCTTGGAGAACCTGAATATCATATTTGGTTTATATTAGGCAATATTCAAACACTAAGGGCAATCATATATGATTTACTATATCGGCAATTTAATCAGGAAATCAATGAGACCATGTGGCAATTGGTACAACCCTACTTTTGGCACATGTCTATGGATTGACAGGATCATTTCAACCTTTCTTGAAGGTATGATGGAAGGAAAAGCAAAAATAATCCCTACTAGATAATTGCATCTGTTGTTATAAGAAATATCTAATAAGTACACAAGTGGGAAATTGAAGGTTCTTGGAGGATATTTATTAGCTCTCAAACTTTGTTTTCTTCTATTTCTGACAACTGATGACATCTAGGGAAATGATATCATTTGAGCATTTATTCTGATACTCATTCCCAACTTGCGAGGACACTCGAGAACTTCCAAGTAGGGGTGGTCGCGGGTCGGTTGCGGCCACGGAACCTCTAATCCGCCATCCGTCCGCCGGATTGGCGGATTGGAGAAAATCCATCCGCATCCGTCCGCCAATCCGGCGGATGCGGATTGAGCGGATTGGCGGATGGATGCGATCGGTTTGGCGGATTAAAATTTACAAATTTTTGACATAATTTAACATGTACACTTTCAAAAAAAATTACTAAATTAATGTGCACTTAATTCCTCAACCACCACCTATGTGCAATACATGAACACTGCAGCTAGGATGTGTGTGTGTGTGTTGTCTCCCCCTGCCTCCCTCCCTCCATGTGTACTAGCATCAAGTTTTGGAAGAAAAAGTAATGAAGATGGCAGCCCGCTGACCTTACTATTTGCAGAGTACATGGCCATATCAATATATGCTTCATGCTATTGCTTACTGTCATTTAATCTTTCTAAAGACATGATATTGTTATTCTAAGCTCTGGGAGTACATTTTTGAGCCATTTTTAGATGTGACCATGAGAAGAGGAAGAGTGCTGTGGCTTGGCTTGCATCATGGAAATTATTGGAGAAGACAATCCCGAGAGCACTTCAATGTTTTAGCTGAAACCAATTTTTGGCTATATCACTCCAATGGATACTTGCCATTTTGGCACAAGTATTAGCCAAATTCAACTATTCTGTGTTTAAGTCATGGAAATTGGGATGATTTTAACCCAACCCAATCAGATCCAACCTTTGGCAGCAAGATGGCTTTGCCAAGCCTTGAGCAGATTTCATCCAAACTATTCCATCCAAAATAATAAATAAATAAAAACAACCTGCTCATATACAACCTGAAGGAGATTTTTCATCTAAAAACAACCTGCTCATATAAATAAAGGCTAATTTCATCCAAAAAACAACCTGCTCAACACAAATTTTTAACATACAATCATCCAAAATAAAGTATTACAATTCACCCAAAATAAAATATTACAATCATCCAAAAAATTTAAAATGTCTTAATAGTTATACAACCATCAAAAAAAGTCGAAATGTCTTAATAGTTAATACAATCATCCAAAAAATTTAAAATGTCTTAAGCCATTGATTTCTTTGAGCCAAACCAAGCCATGAGCCAAACCTGCATAAAAATAATAATAAAATTATTTAACATGCATAATATAACAGATTCAATGTCAACAGATTAAATAACAGATTTAATAACAGATTCAATGTCAAATAAAATGTCAACTACATCATTTTAACATTGGAAACAGATTCAATGCATAATATAGAGAGGGAAAGAAAATAGGAAAGAAACTTACATTTTTTCCCCTCTCTGTAACCTTCTTCACAGTTCACACTGTAGAACAGAACCTCTCTTCCACTGGTTTGGTTTCACTTTAGAACTACAACAAACCTAGAATACAACCAAAAAAAAAAAAGGAAAATAAGAACGAAACGAACAGATTTACAGAACAAAAAAAAAATTATAGAACGAACAGATTTACAAGATTACAGAAAATAAGAACTTTACATCGTCGGGACTCGGGAAAAAAAAATACAGAAAGAACGAACAGATTAGAGAGGAAGGGAGAGGAGAGGAGAATAAGAGAAGAAGAGAAGACAATAACTCACACCACCACCACGATCGTCGATCGCCGATGGATTTTTCAGTGTAGATCGTCGTCGCCGTCCGTCGGTATGGGTAGGGAAGGGTAGGGTTTCTCGGGGAGAGAGAGAGAGAGTGTATCGAAGAAGAGGAAGGAATGAATGAAAATATTAGGTTAAGTGTGTGTGAGTGAGATGAGATCAGAAAAGGGGGGAAAATTAATAATAAAAAATAGTAAAAGCGGGCGGGTCGGGTATAATGGGTAAAAGAGGCGGGTCACCCGCAACCCGACCCGAACCCGCGAAAAACCAAAAACCACACCCGCACCCGCCCGCCACGCGTCATGCATCCACCCATACGCTGTCGGGTTGGGTCGGGTCGGGCGGGTGAGACGGGTCGGGCCATCCGCTGACCACCCCTACTTCCAAGTTGTCAAAAAGTGGTTTGATGTTCATGTGTCTTTCATTGATGAATGATGCTTCATATTGCATTATAGTTGTTTTTAGAATTTTTTTTTTACTTTGGACAAATAACAGTCCTGCAATGTGCCAAAATACAACCTTATTTTCTAACCTACAGATGATTTTCTTCATCAATCTTCAGTGCTAAATAGAAATGGTCCATTTTGGGCCAACAAAAGGGGTCGCCTCGGCAGATCTATTATAGGGCCCCAAAACTTAAAAACCTATGCGATTTGATGTAATCCAGTAGCATGTGCCAACAGTTGCATGTTTTGTTTTTAGGTTTTTTATTTATTGAGACTTTCTTCTTATAAACAGTATGTAAGCAAAGATTTTAGGCAGTCTTTAGGATTATCATTTCAATTTAATCAATGCCTATTTGTCTTACAGACTGACAGTACCTTTATCTAGTGTTATATAAACATGAAAGTCATGTAAATAGTAAGAAACATAGTGAGAATCACAATCTACTCAAATATCCTGATAAATCGCTCTAATTTTGTGTTATGGCAAAACCAAGATGACAATTTATTTATTTATTTATTTATTTTAAACAACAATTTACCAATTTGTTGTATAGTTGGCCTTCCTTTTATGAATAAATACTATTCACCCATTGGCTCTGCCTTTATTTTTATCTTGACAATCCATCATAGTCTCCTTACAAATGATGTGCTTGCATCACAAGATAAGGATCCTATGATGTTACATGTAGCAATGACCATTAGTCTTCCTATGGCCCGCTTACTACTAATTTTATATTCTTCATTTCTAACCAAGTATGGATGGGAATAAGAGATGTTTGATTTGATTGTGTCATTTCAGTAGATGATCACAATCTAATAAATGCAATTTCTGCCAAGACATTGCTACTGTAGTCTGCCTGTCTTTGTATTTGAAGTTTGAATATATGCTTGGCTGTTGTTAAACTTTTGTCAATTTGTTATTTGAATCATCGATCATTGCCTATGGTTTTAGGGAGTGAGTAAAGCCTAGTTGCAGAGAAGATCTTCACATCAATGGCGGAGAGTGGAAGGCAAGCTGATTTCGTATAGCATTGTATACACTTATCAAGCATTGTCTTCACTTATACATAATTGATGCATGTCAAGGTATCTTCACCGAAATCCTTTTTTTTTTTTTTTTTTTTTTAACAATCCATCTCTGCAGTTATTTGCTTACAAAGTTCAGTTTTGTAATTATGTGATTTAGGAAAACTTGTCGAAGAGATCACTCTACAGTAATATAGAGAAGTTTGAATTTCAGGTTAAGGTGTGTCGGCTTATGGACATCATTATCAACTCACTTTACACCAATTTAAGAGAATATATTTGGCATGGTAATAAATATATTTGTGTACGGAGGACATGTTTTGGTATGATTCTCTGTTTTGTATGGAATAATATTATTATTTTAGGTTGAATATACTTAATTTGTATGAAATTTGACATTAAAAGTTATTCCTTTTTGGATGATTGAAAGTGAAATGGATGCAAATTGCGAAATGATTGATAATAGATGTATTGTTTTATTTATATACTAGCGTATGCCTGTGCCTAAAGGCACGGTGTAAATAATATTAAGATTAAAATACAGTTATAATTTAAGCGTATTATGTTGAAATTTGTGAAGTTTGTGTCATTTTTTTAATAAAGATACTGAAAAAATATATTAAAATATTTTACTTCTTAAAAATTTGTAACATTTTGCTTATATTGCATGCTCTACAAAACTCAAATAAAATAACAACTCCCTCTAATCTTAATGCAAGTTAAGAAACAAATATTGAAAATCAAAATATAAGAGCAAGTAAAAAAAATTGTAAACACTGAACAAAAACAAAAATTAAACTTATTGTATACTTGTTAACATTTTATAATAAAAAGAAATTTTTTTTTACTAAATCTATATAATAAAACACATAAGTAAGTGCTTTACAATCTCAACAAATTAAATTGAAAATTAAATATCAAACAATACATAACAACCTGTACTTTACAATTCCAAACAAATCAAATATAAAATAATGCACACCAGTCAATGCTCTACAATCTAAAAGAAATTAAAATTATAATGCACACCAGTTAGTGTTACTGCTGCCAATCAAATTATAACTACATAAGAAAAACAAATATTATATTGTCATACACCAAAAGAGTGAGTTAAAACTTTACAAAAAGTAGGTTAAAGCTTTCAAAAATATGTATGCTTTACAAAAAATCTGTCAATAACATGTCTTCAAACATGTGTTTGCCCAAATTTTTTCCTCATTACTTTCTAAAAAGTCTTTGTATCAACTTGCATGTATCCCCAATGAAGAACATGCACAACAATCTGGTAATTTATAGAAACAAAAAAAAAAAAAAATATAGATTAGTACATTTGTTGGAAATAAACTTCACAAAATACTTTGAGATTGAAATTACCTTATTACATCCCAATCGAAGCAAGCTAGTCGTATTTCTCCTTTTAAGCTCCATAGATTTTTCGATCCAATCCTACAAAAGTAAATATTTCAAATTATTATTAAATTAAAATTTTATAAAAAGTTATATAATCAATAGAAATAAATCTACATGGTTACCTTCTGATAAAACATGATTTAATTTACATAGAACACTACAACAACACTTTAGGATAAACAATATTTGTAGTAGAATCCAAACTATCTTTAGGGAGGAGAATACTTATACGATCAAATGATGTATATCTGGACAATACCACATATAATTGCCCATGGCTAAACACCGGTATGCGCAAATCAACCCCGACAAATTTCACAGATTGTCCTTGAGATTTATTAATGGTTAAGGCATATGCCAATCGGACTGGAAATTAGCGTCTTGTCATTTGGAAAGGCATTTCTGAAGAAAATGGTGTCAAAGATATCCTTGGTATGAATGCGAAATTGCCAAACTTTTCTCTAGTTAAAATTTAAGCTTTAATTATGCGAGTGTTGCATCTAGTAACCATCAATCTTGTACTATTACATAGTCCATCTTTCGGTACAATGTTTCTCAACAATATTATAGGACAACCCACTTTTTAACTCTAACTTAAAAGTTGGCAACCCAGGAGGATCCAATGAATTTAAATATTCATTAGGATATCTATTTGTAATAGTAGGATCAATTTCATTATCTTCAGACATTTTATCTGCTGCAAGATAAGTATACAATCTCCCTGGAAAGATATTCAACGCAGTAGTATTAATGTCATTGACATCATCGTTACGCGCAAACAAAATTGTGCGTTCAGTTAAAAATGTTGGGGTTGACGTCTCTATCATATTCAATTGTGGGTAAACTGAAGAGAGTAAATCATTCAAATCTTGACATTTGTGTATTGTTGATGGAAGGTTAACGATTTCTTGAGGATTGATCCCAATCTAAAAAAAGTGAAATCAATAAAAAAAAAAAAAAGTGTAAATACAATTTATTAATTTAAAATAATTTATATAATAAGGAAAAAGGTTAAAGTAGTGTTACCTCCATTAAGAAATTTGCAAAATTAGCATTTTCATGGCCTTCAGGATTTAAAGCGATATTCAAATCCAAAGTTAAGATATGTATATGCTTCCATAGAATAGAGTGTCTTAATAATACATTCACAAGTTGCTCATGAACTCCTTTGGGTATAACTGGTAAGATTTGTCGAAAGTCTCCACCAAGAACAACAGTAATAACTCCAAATGGCTTTTCACTATTACAAATATCCCTCAATGTACGATCAACCGCTTCAAGACAATGTTTATGTTGCATAGGAATTTCATCCCAAATTATGAGTTTTGTTTCTCTAAATAACTCAGCTTGTAATGATTGTTTGCTAAACCCACAAAGTGAATTTTTCAAGACATCTAACGGAATGGAAAATGTTGAATGTGCGGTGCGACCTCCTATCAGTAACAATGATGCACTTCCAGATGAAGCCACAGTAACAACGATATACCCAAGGCTGCGACATTTTAATGCAATCGTATTGTACAAAAATATTTTCCTTGTTCCAGTACCCCATTTAAAAAGAA
The DNA here is from genome assembly GCA_030407325.1 of Camellia japonica. Classification (NCBI taxonomy): domain Eukaryota; kingdom Viridiplantae; phylum Streptophyta; class Magnoliopsida; order Ericales; family Theaceae; genus Camellia; species Camellia japonica. The sequence goes on from JAPPVO010000029.1 coordinate 50,092,348, forward strand.
AATAGTTCCTTTATTTTGAAAATTGAAGAAGTGATTGTGTTATAAGCATTTCGCTGTCCATTATTGAGACAATCAATAGTAATTTGTGGATCTGACTGTTGTGCCTCACTCTGCAGTTGTTGATGTTCGAATATCAATCGATTACCAATTACTGTAGTCCAATTTGCAGTAGGTTGTGGCATGGGTGGGAAGTTAATTAAACTTTTGTCTGATTCATGAAGCATTTGATTCAAAAAATGGAGACCATAGTCCTCAATTTGAGCCTCAGTTGGGTTAGAAATGGCAAACAATATACAAATCTTATGTGTAAGATCATCATTTATATGCATTGAGAATTGATTCCATAATGCACATGGATTTAGTGGAGAGCACTGGGTGAGAATAATACTAAACAATCTCCTCAGTTGATATTCAGTTTTCATAACTGCAGCCTTTTTCAAGCAGTGTATCCATTCTTCATTATCTTCTAAAAGCCCCTTTGCAACACATGCTAATTTAAATGTATCATGCACAACATTATCAACTGTGCGTAAAGACTGAAACGACTTTGGTCCTTTGACAACGGTTAGTAACAAACGCAGATAAAATCTTTCACCACAATTAGGGCTAGCAAAGTACATTCTACCAATTGCATATCTCCTTTCTCTTGATTTCCATCTTTTTTCTGACTTGAGTCAAACAAAATGCTGTGGAAATTCTTGATAAGTGAATGGACATTCATCTTCACTGGCAGCACAATATGCAAAGAAGCCAATAAGAGTTGACATTTGTTGACCAGCTCTAGATTGAATCGTTTCTAATGATTCTTTTAGGTTAAAAACAACGCGATGCATTCCAGGTAAATGAAGTGCCAATCGTACAACCGTTGGCATCTCTGCATGCAAAGGATGACCAAATATTCACCAAGCAGCTTCTGGAGGTCCAATATGCCTTGCTTCGAGATATTGTTGAATCTCATTTATCATTCCCAACACCATCGTTGTACGATCATAACCCTTATAAATGTATTTATGTATATACTTGACACATTTCATTCCAGCACAAACTTTCACATTTTTATGACAGTTGAAAAGTTTAGAAAGATATGCATTGTATGGTACGACATCCCTATTATCAACTTCTTGCCCCCTCACAATATGTACTTGACCATTATTGCGACGACGATAGATAGGGTATCCATTTTGATCCATAGTTGTTGTTTCTGTGAAAGTTCGAGTGTATCTCTTAGTGCATCTACCATTTTCCATACATGGTGCTTGTGGATTTCGAGCACCACATGGTCCATGTACCATACAACATTTGATAGTTTCAAAAAGCATAGGATCATTTTTTGGGTCTGAAAATTCTGCACAGACCAATTTGTCCACTTGAGCACATGTTCAAATTTTGTCTGGACCCTTAAGAAATAAAAGTGCATGCATATGAGAGAGACCTCGTTTTTGAAATTCAATTGTAAAAACATGTGCAACTTTATTTCCAAACACCTGATTTGTTTCTATCTCTTTCATCAAACACTTTCTCTTCAACTTAAAAACACGGACAATTAAATCAGGACGATCAATAGGTTTTTGATGTGGTAATAATGCTGACGTAATTTCTGGCCAATTGAGATTTGCAGTCATGGTAAGAAAAACATTTGGGTGTTGGTTATATCACGTGATAGGCATTGAATCTTGAAAGATTTCAAACATATGTCTAGGACTACCAGTAAATGAAGATGGCAAAACAAACCTTTGACCAATTTGACCAGGTCACACATAATCTGGATCAATATCTGACAACTCTTGATAAAGCTCAACCCAAAGTTTTCCTTGATTAAGCTTGTAGTATGTTAATCGATTTTGCTCAGTTGCAGCCCAAGCATCTACCAAAAACTCTTGAAATAATTTCCCACCTCTCAAAATTGTTGAATACTCTGTGGGTTGTTCAAACAAACGATAATTATAAAAATCCATTTGAGTAAGTCGATTAGTTAAAGGTCGATCATACTGAACGTTCCACAGTTTTAACTCAGGTTCCCATCCAAGCTCACCATATGGAAATAATAGAACATAATGTAATGGCAAGTATGCTGGGTGACATTCATTAATTTGCATCAACTCATTATTTCCTCGAAAATGTAAGATAATATCTCTCATTCCACTTACCTCTGTTCCATCACCTGGTATTACAATAGCAATCTCATCTGCAGTTGGTAGGTTATACCGACGTCGATCAGTTACTGAATTGTAATGTAGATGAGTAGGTAGATTGTGTCCTGTCGAGTCTAATTGATGTAAAATAGCATGAGCCTGGCAAAATTTATCTATAAATGCATTGACTTGCAACAAACTATCCTGAATAGTTTTTAGAACATCCTTTCTCAAGTTAGGATTTCTACAATTACAAATTTCTAAAGCTGAGTTAGGGTCATAGATATACAGTTGAGCATAACTCACATCCTGCCCCGGTTGTGGTTGTAGTGATCATGTTCGATGTCGCAATTCCCCATGAATTGTGAATGATATAGGGCCCCTTCCACTGAGTACTCTAGAATCCAATGTAGCACCAAGACTCGTAAAAGCATTGGCTACATTATACACTCGAGTATAACTTCGAAAGGATTTTGATTGATCATTATTCCCATCATACAATGTCTGAAGTGCTGGAGGGGGTGTAATAAGTAAAGGTAGCCTAATCTTTCCTTCCAAACAGCAAGTTCCAAAGAGGGGACGCTTCATAGATGATTTTGTCAATTTTTCATCTATCCAATGTAAGGCTGAACAATAAAGACATAATACATCTATCTTGCTAAGATAATGGCGGCAGGAATCTTTGTGTGCCCAGGCGTCAATTGATGTACTTATAGGCATATCTTCTAATTCATCATCAGTACATATATCTTCTTGAAGAAATCGATTTATAGGAGTAAAATGATGGGTAATCATTGTTCGTTTTTGTGCCGAATGAGAATTTTCAGTTATTGTTTCCACTCTAGGCAAGCGCGATTGCGACGAATTGGTGTTAAAGAAGGTTATCGTGGTTGAAGAAATTCTTCTGATCCCTTTTGTTCTCGTTGCAAGCATTGAAATTTAAAGTATGACTTTTCATTTTTTTCACACTCTCGCCGGGCACATTGGGCCAAGGCAGTTTTTGATATTACATTATCATGTTGTGCCTAAAATAAAAATATTTTATCATTGGTGCAGAAAATGCAAATATTGTGCTTAAAATGAAAATATCTTCTTATTTCTTTCATTTCTCTTAATTTTGTTTTCTATTTTATTTGTTTTATAACTTTAATAGTGTTATCTTTATTTCTTTCTTTCTTCATTCATTTTGTATTTTATTAAAAAAATAAATAAGAATTAAAAATATTGGCCCATATATTTTTTCTTTATTCCTTCATTTCTTTTTTCCTATTCTCTTCATATAAGTTGCAACTTATGGATGGTACATTATAAATGCACATGAATCCATATAAAATATAAATAAAAAAATTTAGAAAACACATAGAAATAATAGCAAGTTACAAAAAAACATATTACAATCATTTTACAAAAACAACATAAAACAACAAATTCATTTTATACACCCATAGCTTTTAACTATTTGAAATTTTGATTAGTTTTGCATCATATTTTTTAAAAAGAATATATACAACTTGGCTTGCATTTGTCATTCTCTTGCCAGAATGAGCCATTTTTTCTTTTCCCTTAGACATTGGGTTGACCTTTTTCTTTCTCTTTCGCCTAACAAATATAAATAAAATATTCAAAAGATTAAAAATATCTTATATAAATAAAATACATATACTGTTTGACTTGATTTTGTACTTACTGCACCACAACAGATAACATTAAGGTCGTACTCATCACGGATGACCACACCAACATTTCTAGATGGGGTTATAGGAGCAGGCCTACAAGATAGATTGCGAACAAATTAAAATCTATATAATAAAGTGGTAATAGTAAAAGTATATATTTCAAGAATTAACACAGTTGTTTACCAATTTGGTGTTAAAGAATGTTGTCTTGGGTTAATACATTCCTTTGATCTCTTTCGTTCTCGTCGCAGGGGTTGTCCCAATTGGTATGCATAACATGGCTTTTGATTTTTTTTCACGTTCTCGTTGTGCACGTTAGGCCAATGCAGCTTTTGATAACACATTATCATTGTGTGCCTAAAATAAGAATATTATATAATTAGATACATAAAATGTGAAGATTGTCCCCTCTTTTGCTTCCCTTTCATCATGTATTTTTTTTTTCTTTTAACTAACTTTTCCTCTTCATTCGGTTGAGTTGTTAGTCATATAAAAACTAATGCATGTATTGATGAAATTTAAAAAGGGAGAAAAAAATAATTTGAAAACACATTAAGCACACAAAACTACAAACTCACTATGCACTTATTGCTTTAAAGACACATTGACAAAATGTACGTTGAAAAGGTAAATATTAGATCATTGGGTACGTGAAATGTGAATATTAACATGTAATGTTTTCTACTTTCCTTTTCCCTCTTCTTGTTATTTCTGTTATATTAAATTTTATTTTGTCTTTTTCTTCTTTCCTTAAGAACTTATAAGAAAAATAAAAATAAAAAAAATTATATTCTGTAGTTTCTTTTTCATCACATATTTGTTCCTTCTTCCTTTTCTTTTTCATCACATATGCTATGTTGTAAATGCGACATCTGTTCATACAAATAGACAAACATATTAAAAATTCAGATTAATATTTATACAAATGCATTAGCGGATATGACACTATGTGACATGTGTTTAACATGCTTCAGAAAAACATTTCACAATCAATCAGAATTGAATAAATATTTGAAAAAGAAACTTTTAAAAAATGTAGATAAAAAAGCCTATATGACACTATGCAATTATTAAAAAATCTATATAAAATAATAATAATAAATATTCAAAAAAGAAGCTTTTAAAAATTGTTGAGAAATCATATCACGGGATATGCATTTTCCTTTCCTTGCCAGAAGGGATAGCCTTTTCTATTTCCTTTGATATTGCTTTTTTTTCTTTGCCTTTGCCTATAAAAAATAAGTAGAATATATTTATCAATTATTTTAAAATGATAAGAAAATTCATGTCCCATGTTCAAGTGACTTTTAGGCTTACCTCACGAATGCGAATAATAATATACAAAAACTTTAGAATGATAAATAAAACTTTATACACATAAATAAGAAAATTAGTAAACAACATTGATATTACGGTTCGGTGCAAGTCTCCATCTACCTATAAAGAATGAGAAAAAAAAGCATTTTATTAAAAGAAAATTAGATATAATAAGTTTTTTTAAAAATAAAAATAATAGGCCTTACATTATAAGAACTACGTAAATTTATATAAAGAAAAAAAAACAAAAAACTTACTTGACCAAAAATAGTGATGTTGTCCATAACTGTTGTACTGAAACCTAAAAATGTTTGGTTATATAATTTTAGACATCAAGAAACAAAAAATTAGCAATACTAAAAGTTAACATGGATTTCATTGGCAATGAAATGTCATTTCCAAATCAGTTGCTACCAAATCGGATAATAAAATTCAAAATCTTATTCATAAATAATTGCCACAGATAGAAAAACCTTAATGGGTTACAATCAAGAGGAAAATAAATAAAAATATAAACATGTAAAAAAAAAAAAAAAAAAAAAAAAAGCCAGCCCAATCACATTAAAATGATAAAATTAAATATTGAAATCAGCCCTAACAACATGAAGAGTATGAAAATCGGAGCACAAATTTGGACATGAGGAGTATAAAAATTAAATTTGGATTTCAACTCTTCTCTTTCCAAATTGACTTTAATTTTATAGAGATGAAATTAAAACCAAAATCAAGACCCGTTATAATCATAAATATTTTGAAATTCACCATTTATCACTTGGAAAGTCCAAACATAAATTTATGCAACAAAAAAAAATAATAATAATTACCAAATAACAAAACCATTTTATAAACAATAATGAATATTTATTTCATGAATGCAATTAAAGCAATACACGCATATACATTCACCAGCTCATTTTGTTTCATCAAAAGAAATTTTTTTGTCTCAGCCCATTGATATGGCTTTAGTTGATGAAATTCTTATAAACCCAGAAATGTAGAGAGAGAAAATGTAAACCCATCAATGCTTGTATGTGATCGTGAATAAAAAAATGAGTGAATACGAAGGATCCATGCGATTGGCTTTTTTTTTTTTTTTTTGGACCAGACTAAAATTTATTATGGTGTTGATATGAATATGAATGTTTAGCAGGTTCGAATTGTAAAATTTGTAAAGTAAAAATATGAATTTGAGAATTACCAAAAACATAATTGGCTTACTACCAAAATTTACTGACTAGAAATTTGAATGGATACCTTTTTTTCATCAGTAACAACAATAAAATAAGAAAAGATTATTATAGCAATCCTGATTTTCCTTTCCTTTGTATATTGTATTCCGGACTTGGTTCCGTGGTTGTGTTGTTGTCTCATTCTCATTTCCTTCCCTTACTTTTTGTACTTGAGTCTTGGGTTGTGTTGGGCGAGTTTGAAATAGGTTGATTGTGCTTTGGAACCAAAAGTTGATGCCCAGAATTTGGCCTTCACGCTCGAGTGGGCCCTTTATTGTTGCTTCTCCGCTCGAACGGGGGTTTTGACGCTCGAGCGTGAATTTCCATCTCCCAGTATTTTTCTCTGCAAGTCTTCGTACGCTCGAGCAGGAGATTTGACGCTCGAGCGTGACCCTTTGATTTTGTTCCTCCGCCTCGAGTGGGAGTTTGACGCTCGAGCGGGGACCATGTCTGCAAAACTTCTGCAGGTGTGCAATTGACGCTCGAGCGTGAGTCTGTGTCTGACGCTCGAGCGGGGTGACTTTTATATCAGTCCGAGTTTTGACTTTTTGGATCACTTTTTGATTTCATTTCTCTCTCTTACTTTTTCAAACCTCTATTGAAGAGCTCCTCTCTCTAAAAACCTTGCTTCTCTCTAAGAAATCATCTAGCCCTAGTGATCTCCCACCTTGGGCCTTTGTAAAAAGTGTTGATCTTGGTGTGGGCTACCTTTTGATCTGAAAATCTTGGGTTTGGAGCATCTCGAAATATCGTCATTGGGTCTCATTGAGGCATCTTCTCATTGGGTCTCAATCTTGAGGTAGGATTCTACTCATCTTTATGAGCTTTAAACCTAAATGTTGCTTTTTGTATAAATGGTTTGATTTGGAAAGTTAGGGTTTGTAATGTGTTATATTGGAAAGAGGGGTTTTGCTCTTTTGATTCAAACATATGTGTTTTGTGTCTAAAAAGGAGGTTATTGATGTTGTTGATATATTTGCACCTTTGGGTCAATCTTGAGAAAAAAGAGAAAATGCCATGTTTGGGTATATTTGGTTCATGTGTAATTAATGACAATTGTTATGGAAATGTGAAATTGAGTGGAAATAATGAATTGGCTCATTATGAGATAGAATGGTGGAGTTGGATTTATTAATTGCTCACTTTGAAAATGTTGAAATTATATATCTGTTGAGGCATTTATTATCTGTTTAGAAATAACTGCTTTGGGCTATCGGTGGAGGATAGTCTTGATTGTTGTAGACAATGCATGATGATTAGGCAAACTAAAACTAATAATTGAATATGTCATCGAAGATGACGGTTGGGATAATACATCAAATTTATGTATTGATTGATTATGTATATGATATGTGTTTATACACATTGTATTGTGTGGGAGGAGATAGGGGATGTACTCCACGGTTTAGGGGAAAATAGGGGATGGACTCTTAAACCGGATGTTGTTTGGGAGGAGATAGGGGATGGACTCCATCGATACAGCAATTATGTGTATCTATTGAAGTATTGATACAGCAAATCTGTGTATCATATATGAAGTACGGAGGTGTTTTATTTGAGATTGATACAGCAATTATGTGTATCTATTGTGAAGTATGAAGTGTTTAATTTGAGTTGTTATCTCAATTGAAATGGAAGTACTGTTGATATGAGATGCAATCTCATTTAAATTGTTTGGCTAGGTTCTGAGCCATAGTTATGAATTGAGAAATTGGTTAAGAAATGGAAAATGGAATGAAACGTGGACACATTTGTCATGTAATTGAAATGGGTTTTGAATTGATTTATGTGAGTCAAACATTTATCAAATGCTAATGTGTTAGTTACTGCTCATATTATGTTTAGCATATCTCTACTGGACGTCGGCTCACCCTATATAGGACATCATTTTCAGGTATAGGTATTATGCCACCTCCAAGGACGTAGCTTGGAAGGCTTGAGGCTGTTGGACTCTTTTGTTGTTTTTGTTGTATTAAATGTATATCAAGCCAAGGGCTTATTTTGTGTAGAGTTAGTACTCTCTTTTTGTAACCAAGTGTTGACTTGGAAAGTTGTAAGCCCGTAGGGCATTTACTTTTGTTGTCAACATGTAATACATTTTGTAATGATTACTCTGATGATATGTAATTATGTTTTATTCTCTTATGTCTAGGCATGTTAAGAATGTATGATTTATGGGTTTATTTTGAGGACGTTACAATTATAGTCATGTTTCTCAATTTTTTCATGGACAAAACATGTACAGTCAAAACAGATTAGATGTACCATCAATTTTTTTTTTTTTCTTAAACAATTACAGAATCTATATACAAATTAAAAATAAACAGTCACTGAAATGTATTTTGATACTACAAAAATAAATAATAAATAAATACCATTTTTTTGACTAAAAACAATTACAGAATTTATATACTAAAAAAAATAAATAAATCAACAAATACTGATAGAACACTTACAGTAAAAGAAGGATGGTGTTGTTAGACAACCTCTTAAGAAATTATTAGTTCTGAACAACACAAAATTGTAAAGTAACCTGTAAAATAAAAAATAATAATAAATTGATTAACCATAAAAAAAGCAATTACATAATATATTGCATCATATATGCAATAAGATTTTTACATGGTGGGGTTGCATCATTGGTGTATTTTAACTTATTGCACAAAAAGTTTTTGTTCCTTATGAATTAAATTACTCTATATAAATTAAACTACTCTCCCATAATTTAAAAACTTATTTAGCTAGAACATGAAAAATGGCTTCAATGTTTTTGCCAGATTCAGAAGCATTATTTAACTCAACTATTCCACAGATTTGAACAAAAAACAGTCCAGTCTACTGAAAGAATACCAGTCAATATATACTAATTGAGCAAAGTGATTAAAAGTCCAATATAATAAAAAAAAATAATATTTATTATGGTGGCAACAAATAAACATCATTGTTGCCTAAGCCTTTTCAGAGGAATGGCAGCTACATACTACTCTTTCATTGTTGCCTTCCCAACTTTGATTCTGGTGGCAACAAATAAACATCATTTTGTAAACCACACTTGGGTTGCATAATGTACTACAATTGTTCGTTGAAATGTCTTATTGGAGATAGTTGTTTCATTTTGGGTTGATTGAGTTTTACAACCAGATTTTCTGATTTTAGTCTGGCTTGAGTTCTATTTTCATTTTTAACTATTAAGTTGGAACTGTTCAAAAAAGAGTATGGTCAACAATGATGAAAACTGGTTCTATTTTCATTTTTTTTTGAATCATATGATGGATGAGTATAGTGGATTTGATCTTTTGTTCTTGCCATTTTTGGGAAATTCCACAAAAAGATAAGCATTGTGCTGGCTTTGACTCTAATGTTTGTAGGCACATAGCATTATTTTAACTTGACTCCAATTAATGGCTCCATTTCAAGCCATTTTTTAGCAGCCACTTTCGTAACTTGTCATTGCGAAACCCATATATTCCATTCCACTAATATTGTGGTCCTTAATTTTGTAAGTTGATTTCTTTAACTGAAAGGCAAAAGTAGATTAATATTCACTGTCGTGTTTACGGAAAAATTATGTATTCAATTGAAGTCAAATAATTTTTACATTTCACGATTATATTTCAAGAAAAAAACAGATTACATAAAAACGTTTTCCATTTTCATATAATTATCTCTTGTTGGGTATCTTTTTAGTATTTATATTTTTGTCAAAATAATTTATAATCACCAGACCATATTACTACTCTAATTTATCAAATGAAAACTATGTATGTATAATAAAAAATTTCAATGAACCTCCAAGTGGGATCCCCAACTCATCCCCTTCCTCTGTTCTCTTCCATTTGTCTAGACCAGAGCACCATAGCAAGAGCTCAACCTCCCTAAGATTGATATGTTAGCGCTGCGACTCAAACCCAAGATTTTACTTGATAAACCCACCATAGCTGCCACCTTAGAAAAAAAGGAAATATAGACAAACACAAAAAAAAAAAAAAAACACATATTAGTTTCTTGAAATAGCAGACCAAACCATCAAAACCAAAATGAATAAAAATAAAAATAACAGACCAAGTCATCAAAGCCAAAATGAGTACTCTACTCATTTTTAACTATTAAGTTGGAATTGTTCAAAAAAGAGTATGGTCAACAATGACGAAAACTGGTTCTATTTTCATTTTTTTTTAATCATATAATGGATGAGTATAGTGGATTTGATCTTTTGTTCTTGCCATTTTTGGGAAATTCCACAAAAAGATGAGCATTGTGCGTGGCTTCGACTCTAATGTTTGTAGGCACATAGCATTATTTTATCTTGACTCCAATTAATGGCTCCATTTCAAGCCATTTTTTAGCAGCCACTTTCGTAACTTGTCATTGCTTTTTAGTAAATGGAAGAACAAAAACAGAATTGATTTTAGTACGAAACCCATATATTCCATTCCATTAATATTGTGGTGCTTAATTTTGTAAGTCGATTTCTTTAACTGAAAGACAAAAGTAGATTAATAGTCACTGTCATGTTTACGGAAAAATTATGTATCCAATTAAAGTCAAATAATTTTTACATTTCATGATTATATTTCAAGAAAAAAACAGATTACATAAAAACGCTTTCCATTTTCATATAATTATCTCTTGTTGGGTATCTTTTTAGTATTTATATTTTTGTCAAAATAATTTACAATCACCAGACCATATTACTACTCTAATTTATCAAATGAAAACTATGTATGTATAATAAAAAATTTCAATGAACCTCCAAGTAGGATCCTCAACTCATCCCCTTCCTTTGTTCTCTTCCATTTGTCTAGGCCAGAGCACCATAGCAAGAGCTCAACCTCCCCAAGATTGATATGTTACCGCTGCGACTCAAACCCAATATTTTACTTGAGAAACCCACCATAGCTGCCACCTTAGAAAAAAAGGAAATATAGACAAACACAAAAATAAGAACACATATCAGTTTCTTGAAATAGCAGACCAAATCATCAAAGCCAAAATGAATAAAAATAAAAATAACATACCAAGTCATCAAAGCCAAAATGAGTACTCTGTTCATTTTTAACTATTAAGTTGGAATTGGTCAAAAAAGAGTATGGTCAACAATGATGAAAACTGGTTCTATTTTCATTTTTTTTTTTTAATCATATAATGGATGAGTATAGTGGATTTGATCTTTTGTTCTTGCCATTTTTGGAAAATTCCACAAAAAGATGAGCATTGTGCGTGGCTTCGACTCTAATGTTTGTAGGCACATAGCATTATTTTAACTTGACTCCAATTAATGGCTCCATTTCAATCCATTTTTTAGCAGCCACTTTCGTAACTTGTCATTGCTTTTTAGTAAATGGAAGAACAAAAACAGAATTGATTTTAGTATGAAACCCACATATTCCATTCCATTAATATTGCGGTGCTTAATTTTGTAAGTTGATTTCTTTAACTGAAAGGCAAAAGTAGATTAATATTCACTATCGTGTTTATGGAAAAATGACGTATTCAATTAAAGTCAAATAATTTTTACATTTCATGATTATATTTCAAGAAAAAAACAGATTACATAAAAACGCTTTCCATTTTCATATAATTATCTCTTGTTGGGTATCTTTTTAGTATTTATATTTTTGTCAAAATAATTTATAATCACCAGACCATATTACTACTCTAATTTATCAAATGAAAACTATGTATGTATAATAAAAAATTTCAATGAACCTCTGAGTGGGATCCCCAACTCATCCCCTTCCTCTGTTCTCTTCCATTTGTCTAGACCAGAGCACCATAGCAAGAGCTCAACCTCCCCCAGATTAATATGTTACCGCTGCGACTCAAACCCAAGATTTTACTTGATAAACCCACCATAGCTGCCACCTTAGAAAAAAAGGAAATATAGACAAACACAAAAAAAAAAAAAAAAAACACATATCAGTTTCTTGAAATAGCAGACCAAATCATCAAAACCAAAATGAATAAAAATAAAAATAACAGGCCAAGTCATCAAAGCCAAAATGAGTACTCTGTTCATTTTTAACTATTAAGTTGGAATTGTTCAAAAAAGATATGGTCAACAATGATGAAAACTGGTTCTATTTTCATTTTTTTTTTCCAATCATATAATGGATGAGTATAGTGGATTTGATCTTTTGTTCTTGCCATTTTTGGAAAATTCCACAAAAAGATGAGCATTGTGCGTGGCTTCGACTCTAATGTTTGTAGGCACATAGCATTATTTTAACTTGACTCCAATTAATGGCTCCATTTCAAGCCATTTTTTAGCAGCCACTTTCGTAACTTGTCATTGCTTTTTAGTAAATGGAAGAACAAAAACAGAATTGATTTTAGTACGAAACCCATATATTCCATTCCATTAATATTGCGGTGCTTAATTTTGTAAGTCGATTTCTTTAACTGAAAGGCAAAAGTAGATTAATATTCACTGTCGTGTTTATGGAAAAATGACGTATTCAATTAAAGTCAAATAATTTTTACATTTCATGATTATATTTCAAGAAAAAAATAGATTACATAAAAACGCTTTCCATTTTCATATAATTATCTCTTGTTGGGTATCTTTTTAGTATTTATATTTTTGTCAAAATAATTTATAATCACCAGACCATATTACTACTCTAATTTATCAAATGAAAACTATGTATGTATAATAAAAAATTTCAATGAACCTCCAAGTGGGATCCCCAACTCATCCCCTTCCTCTGTTCTCTTCCATTTGTCTATACCAGAGCACCATAGCAAGAGCTCAACCTCCCCAAGATTGATATGTTACCACTGTGACTCAAAGCCAAGATTTTACTTGATAAACCCACTATAGTTGCCACCTTAGAAAAAAAGGAAATATAGACAAACACAAAAAATAAAAAACACATATCAGCTTCTTGAAATAGCAGACCAAATCATCAAAGCCAAAATGAATAAAAATAAAAATAACAGGCCAAGTCATCAACGCCAAAATGAGTACTCTGTTCATTTTTAACTATTAAGTTGGAATTGTTCAAAAAATAGTATGGTCAACAATGATGAAAACTGGTTCTATTTTCATTTTTTTTTAATCATATAATGGATGAGTATAGTGGATTTGATCTTTTGTTCTTGCCATTTTTGGGAAATTCCACAAAAAGATGAGCATTGTGCAAGGCTTCGACTCTAATGTTTGTAGGCACATAGCATTATTTTAACTTGACTCCAATTAATGGCTCCATTTCAAGCCATTTTTTAGCAACTTGTCATTGCTTTTTAGTAAATGGAAGAACAAAAATAGAATTGATTTTAGTACGAGACCCATATATTCCATTCCATTAATATTGTGGTGCTTAATTTTGTAAGTCGATTTCTTTAACTGAAAGGCAAAAGTAGATTAATATTCACTGTCGTGTTTAGGGAAAAATTATGTATTCGATTAAAGTCAAATAATTTTTACATTTCATGATTATATTTCAAGAAAAAAACAGATTACATAAAAACGCTTTCCATTTTCATATAATTATCTCTTGTTGGGTATCTTTTTAGTATTTATATTTTTGTCAAAATAATTTGTAATCACCAGACCATATTACTACTCTAATTTATCAAATGAAAACTAAGTATGTATAATAAAAAGTTTCAATGAACCTCCAAGTGGGATCCCCAACTCATCCCCTTCCTCTGTTCTCTTCCATTTGTCTAGACCAGAGCACCATAGCAAGAGCTCAACCTCCCCGAGATTGATATGTTACCGCTGGGACTCAAACCCAAGATTTTACTTGATAAGCCCAATATAGCTGCCACGTTAGAAAAAAAGGAAATATAGACAAGCACAAAAAAAAAAAAAAAAAAAAAACACATATCAGTTTCTTGAAATAACAGACCAAATCATCAAAGCCAAAATGAATAAAAATAAAAATAACTGGCCAAGTCATCAAAGCCAAAATGAGTACTCTGTTCATTTTTAACTATTAAGTTGGAATTGTTCAAAAAAGAGTATGGTCAACAATGATGAAAACTGGTTCTATTTTCATTTTTTTTTTTTCCAATCATATAATGGATGAGTATAGTGGATTTGATCTTTTGTTCTTGCCATTTTTGGGAAATTCCACCAAAGGATAAGCATTGATCTTTTGTTCTTGACCATATTACTACTCTAATTTACCAAATGATAAAGGAATAAGAGAACTGGTTCATTTTGATGTAATCTGGTTCATTTTTTTTTCCAATCATATAATGGATGAGTATGATGAAAACTGGCTCACAAAAAGATAGTGGATTTGATCCAAACAATCTTTTTGAATTGGTTCACAAAAAGATGAGCATGATGAAAACTGATATGATGAAAATTGGTTCATATAATGGATGAGTATAGTGGATTTGATCTTTTGTTCTTGACCATATTACTACTCTAATTTATCAAATGAAAACTATTTATGTATAATAAAAAATTTCAATAAGCCTCCAAGTGGGATCCCCAACTCATCCCCTTCCTTTGTTCTCTTCCATTTGTCTAGACTAGAGCACCATAGCAAGAGATCAACCTCCCAAAGATTGATACGTTACCGTTGCCACCTTGATAAGCCCACAGATTTTACTTGATAAACCCACAATAGCTGCCACCTTAGAAAAAAAGGAAATATAGACCCCAAAAAAAAAAAAAAACACATATCAGTTTCTTGAAATAGCAGACCAAATCATCAAAGGCAAAATGAATAAAAATAAAAATAACAGACCAAGTCATCAAAAGCCAAAATGAGTACTCTGTTACTCTATTACTCTTTTGGATATATGATCTGACCAAATCGTCAAAACCGAGCTGAGTAATCATCAAAGCCCCAACAAAAATCACACCAAACCCACCTGAGTAATTTTAATGGATTTTGCAACTGAGCTGTCGGAGTGGTCGGAGTGAACGACGGTCAGAGTGAGCTCTGATGAAGGCAGAGAGAGAAATGGGAACAGAGAAATGAGAGGCAAAAGGTGAGAGAGAAATGGGTACTGAGAGGGAGTTTGAAAGTTGAAATGAAGAAGAGATATAGAGAGAGGCGTAGGTAGGAGGAAGACCCATTTTCAGGTAGGAGGCAGACGTATGTAGGAGGCAGAGGTAGATGCAGAGGCTTGGGCGGGAACCAAACTCATTTTTGTATGTTTTATCTCATCTCAGCTGTTAGATGTTAATTAGAAATCATCCCAGCCACTGATATGAAATGTATCTGTGATACATTTTATAACTTTTCAAAAACCTTCTTGTTTTGCTATATAGATATGATACAGGTTGCATGGAATACATACATGTTGTGTACAAATTAATTAAAAAATAAAATAAAATCATGTTTTTGGTGACTAAACAATTAGTAGCCAAAAATGAAATAAATATTTTTAGCGACTAAATAGTTGGTAGCTAAAAATAAAAATAAAATGGAAAAAAAATTTTGGCTACTAAATATTTAGTAGTTAAAAGTAAAAATAAAATAGAGAAAAACTTTGATTACTAAATATTTAGTAGCTAAAATAAAAGCAGACTTTAGGCGACTAAGAATTTAGTAGCTAAAAAAAATACAATGAAAAAAATAAAAAAATAAGATGAAAAAAAAACCTTTGGTGACTAAAACTTTGGTCGCTGTAGACACTGCAAGTTTTGACGACCAAAGTTTTAGTAGCGGAAAATAAGATTTTTGGCGACTAAAAATATTAGTCGCCATTTATAGGACTTTTGGCGACTAAATATTTTTTAGTCGCCAATACCTTCCTCGACAACCTTCCTGCGACAAATCCAGCGACCAAAATTTTTAGTCGGGGCAACATTTTCAGCGACTAAAAATTTAGTTGTCAAAAGTGAAATTTCTTGTAGTGAGTTCCAAAGTCTTATTCCACAATTGTTAATTTTTGTGATTTTGAAAATATTTAAAAATAATTTTACTAGCTAACAAGGTAATTATAGATTAAAGAAAAAAAATTACCTAAAATTTTGAATTACAAGTTCCTAAAATCTCTCCATAATATTTCTCTCTTTCCTAAATCTCATCTCATAACAAAGTAATTATACATTAAAAAAGCATTACACATTAAAAAAAACACACACACACACACACACACACACACACACACACACTATAACGTCCTCAAAATAATATATATAAACTCCACATTCTTGACATGCATAGACATAAGTAAATAAAGCATATTTACATTCATCAAAGTAGTAAGTACAAAAGTATTACATGTTGACATCAAAAGTAAATGCCCTACGGGCTTACAACTTTTCAAGTCAACACTTGGTTACAACAAAAGAAAAGTTCTAATTCTTTTTACAAAATAAGCCCTTGGCTTGAATTTACATGTAATACCAAAAAGATAACAACAAAATATCTTCAGCCTCTAAGCCTCCCAAGCTACGTCCTTGAAGGTGGCATATCACCTGAACCTGAAAATGGTGTCCCATATAGGGTGAGCCAACGCCCAGTAGAGATATGCTAAACATAATATGAACAATAACTAAAACATTAGCTTTTGATAAATGTTTAACTCAAATAAACAGACGTACATCTCTTTCATAACCAATCCATATTCATAGGTATATATATATACATATCCTTTTTCCATTTCATTATCCAAACCAATTCATAGATATGGTTCTCAATTCATCCAGACAGTTTATGATGAGACTACAACTCAAATCATTAACATTTCAATATTTCCATTTCAAATGAGACTACATCTCATATCATCAACACTTTAATACTTCCATTCATCTATGTTATACAAACGCAATTAGGATTTCGGGTCTTTCACCCTGGACACTCCGGCCAACTTAGTTATCACTGGAGTCCATCCCTTATCTCCTCCCAAATCCGGTTTAGGAGTACATCCCCTATTGTAGACGTCCCCGAACGCCCCGGGAGGATGACTCCCCGTTCCGTTCGTTTGTGGGTCTACTATAGCTCGGACTCAAATTTGTCACGGTTCTAAATCTGAACCAAAGAGTCCAAATCCGACAAATCGTTTTGATAAAACAGATTTTTGAAAGAAGTGCCAAACATGGACTGTTTTGCCAGATACAGAGTCGCCACCTAAATATTTTTTTAATAGGGGAATTTAGGAAACCCTGACTCGGTGCCAAAGGCCACGTGTCCGTCATCACCAAAGTTGCCTCGGCTCGGGAACTTGGGTACGATTAGGGAATGTCAGCTATGAGCACCCCCGCTCGCCCGATCCGGAGATAGGCCTCTACTAACCATGATATCCGATTTTGAAAAAGTTATGTGTTCTTATTCCAGTTAATTAGCTATAATTACTATGTGATGCGCATAACACAAAAGTATAGACTAGATCGCCTAATTTGGAACGAAGCATTGCATATCCGTTTGTTTGGAAAACGCTTTGGAATTTGATACTCGCAAGTAGGCTAAAATACTGATTTCAATGAGTTGTTCCAACTCAAACAATCCAACCTTCACCCACAGGCATTCAAGCAGTTATATCACATAAGCAGCTAGCCTCATGGTAATCATGCTATCATGGCAACACGCACACGCGTGCGGTATGCTAAAGCAAAAAAAAGCTTACCTAGTACTCCAAGCCAAAACAAAAACTAGTTAGTAATCATATGCATGATCCTAGTTCATGGTAAGATGGCTAATGTAACACATACAGGATGCAACTAGAATAGGCTCAGCTATCCTAAAGATGGCATGTGAAATGCTACAACTAACAAGTACTCAACTTGGAATTGAAATACAAGTGCAGTTAGCATGATGTGCCGAGCCCGGTGCATGCAAGACAAATGTATGGATGCACGCATGCATAGCATTAGGTATGCTAAAATAAATATGCCCTAGTACTAACCATTGAAAGCAGGTAAGTAAAAGGGAGAAAGAAGTGGGGGTTGGAAGACATGCACACACTCACCCACACTTATTACAAATTCGCCCTCGCTCGGAGGGACCAAAAGAATAATACAAATTAATTAACCTACAAGCTAATTAAATAATTACAGACCACCTAATTAATTAACAAATCAATTAAGCTAAGGAAAGCAGTAAAAGGCCTCGGGAAGAGGGTCCAATGCATGCGTGTTCGGGTTTGCTCGGAAATCTGTCGCCATGCACAAGTTGCCTCTGTTTACCCTGCTCTGCTCCTCTGAAAATTGCACAAGTCCCAAGGTGCACTCTCTGGACATTGGGGGACACCACCGGCCATGTGGGATGGTCACCGGCCAAAAGTGAGTGGTCACCGGCCACTTGTGAAGCCATCGGCCACTGATGGATGGCCGGCCGGCCAAAGCTTCCTGCAAAATCCTGTTTTGACAGCAGCAGAGGGCAAAACAAGGCATGACAATGCATTTCAGGCAAATGTGTGCACCACCACATCCCTTATCATGTTTATGACTCAAAAGGGTATGGTACTCGATTCTCGGACCACCAATCGCGCATTTCAATGCGTGATGGCCCAAGAAACCAAGTGTGCATTTTCAATGTGGAATGAAATGCACATAAACAAACAATGAGCTCAACCTCTATCATACCCAAGTCAAGAGGCAAAGCACGCATGCCAATGCAATGCATCCTAGGCATGTGAGCTAGTATGCAACATGGCAATGCAAACAAGCAAACAATGAACAAGTATGCAAGCTAGTGGACATGCAAGACATGATGCAATCAAAGCATGCAAAGTGTAAGACATGTGACAACATGTAAAGAGTGGACTTAAACTAATTTGGGCAGCCCTCAACTAGGCCCAAAACAGTGGCCATGTGATGAAAATGAGGCAACCAAGATGTATGAAATAAGCCCCGAAACCCCAAAACTAGGCACGTGTATTGAACTACAAGTATGCAAAGCAAGCACTATTTGACCATGAAGCACAAAGACAGAGCCAAGGCAGTCCCAAAACATGCACATTTCTAGTTTAAAGCATGGCCAAAAGATGCTAGCATGATGGACTAAAATAGCATGCAACTTTGACTAGCAAACATGGTTTACATGGCAAGTGTAAGAAGCATATGAGAAGTCATCAAACCAGCCAAAAACAGTGAATAAAACATGTCAAAATATGCCCAAATAATCAATGAAATGCAGCCAATGCATGCAAAAATGATGAGCTTCTTTAGAGAGTCATACAAGGGATTATTAAGCACATATATGATGGACATGTAACAAGGCCAAACCAACTCTGGAAATTAATTATGACAGCCCTAAAACTCACCAAAAAGGGCTTGAAATTGATCAATAAAGCATACAATGAAAGGCCCTCTTGAAAGGCCTTGAGGAGGGTTGCTCCTCACATGCATGAAGGACATAAAGAATGGCCAAAAGGGCCTTGGACAGAGCCAAGGTAGACCTCAAAACCCTCAGAATGAGGCCTGGAAAGTGACTTCAAAG
Source organism: Camellia japonica (assembly GCA_030407325.1). Classification (NCBI taxonomy): domain Eukaryota; kingdom Viridiplantae; phylum Streptophyta; class Magnoliopsida; order Ericales; family Theaceae; genus Camellia; species Camellia japonica. Next base: position 50,112,057 of record JAPPVO010000029.1, read on the forward strand.
CATGCAAAATAGGGTCCCTTTGGAAGGCCAAAAAGACCATCAAACAAGACAAGGAGAGGGGGGGTCACCCCCTCTGATTTTGGCCCTCAAAACAGCAAACCTACCACTAAAAATCCATTGGATTTCAGTGGCTAGGAGGCCAAGCAAGAGCTTGCTCGAAGGTCTCAAAGAATGGCACAAAACAAGGCCAAAACAAGCATGCAAGAGGGGAGATGACCCCCAACACCAAAATAGTCTTAAACAAACATCTTAAGCATGCAAATACAAAAAATTTTCAGTTTATAGTTAAGCTCAAAACAGCATGCAAGATAGGTCAAAGACTAGTGCAAGAATGGGGAAATAAAGTAAATAGTGTTACCCTTGAAGAATACTTGAAGAACAGCAACCTCAGCCTCTTCTTCTAATCAAAACCGACCCAAAGCTCCAAGAACAAACCCTCAAGACCTCCCAAGTCAAAGTATGGTGTAGTAGTAGGTGACTTAGTGCAAAACTAAGAAGAAAACACACCTTTAGGCCCTCAAACACACACAAAAGTAGAGAGATATGGAGATATAGAGAGAGAGGGTGATATATATCAGATATGTATGTATTAGGGCTGGTTTTTGCTGAACCATCTCAAAGAAGGAGAGGGTTTGCTTATATAGGCAATGGAATGGCTTGAAGCTTCTCAAAGAAGCTAAACAAGAAAAGGGTCAAAGGGGGAAAGGGGGCCAAGGCTTCTTGAGGAAGCTGGGACAACTGGCAAGCTTCTTGAGGAAGCTAAGACAAAGGTCCAAGCTTCCTCAAGAAGCTAGACCAAAAGGGTGCAAAAGGGGCAAAACAACCACACTTATGCACGGGAGAGAGGGTCTGTGCACTCCAGCTGGCACAGCTGGCATGCATTATGCTTGAAAAAGGCAAAGAGGTGGTATCGGCCAGAAAAGGAGGCAATCGGCCAAATATTTGGCCGGCCGGCTACTTTTTTTGGCCGGCCTGCTACTTAATTGGCCAGCCGGCCAAATTGATGTCCGGTAGGTGCTGCCAAGGCCAAAAAGTGGCCGGTGGGTGTCCAGAGTGAAGCCCCAGAAGTTATCTTTCCAATGCTGCAAACCTTGCATTAAAATTCCTCCTGTACAAAAAGTTATTCCCTTTTTGGTGAAGCCGCGCAGATTCGATCCAATCGGACTGATCCCCTACTTCAACGAACCATATCTCCCCCACCCGGACTTGGCTTTAGGAGATTCTTGAGTGCAAAATGAAGCCCCGGAAGTAAGCTTTCCAATGGTGGTGGCCTCATAGCTGAAATCCAAGTATGCAGATGAATAGGCCCGATTCAGTGAGGGCTACTCGACTCTCTTCCACCCGGATTCATGCCGAACTTCTTCTCCAACTTGTTTTCTCCCCTCTTCTCCTCTTTTCTTCAACTTCAAACCCCTAAGTAAGGTGTTTTGAAAGATTTTTCAAAGATTTCATCTCTCTTTCATTCATTTCCACTTTGTCCTTGCTCGGTTTATCGAAAAGTGTATTATTTGACAAAATGTGAGCCTCGGAACATTGTAGAAACTTTATTTCAAAAATGTTTTGAAAGAGAGGTTTTAAGGTCTAAAAACCATTCAAAATAGCTTTGGTCCAAAATGGGGTGTGAAGTTGAGATTTGTCTCTCTCATTGCCGAAGAAATTGAACCTTTGCCCTGCACACCTTTACCACCAAGTAAACATCAGTAACGCCCAAGTCTTAAGGCGGTCAAAAATGGGGTGTCTACAGTTGCCCCTCTTTGACAGAACTTGGAAGTCAAGAAGTAACGTGAGTGAATGTCAAAGTCCAGAGATGACCCATTTTTGACAAGGCCGAAGACTTGGACAAACGGGCAATATAATCAAAGAGATGTGCCCGCAGGCAGCGGCAAAATGCAACTGACAATGCAAGAAGCCGAATATAACTTATGATTATGCAAAGAAAGTTGTAACGAAGCATAATAATGCAACAATTTTAAGCAAGCAAAAACAAACTACATTACAATGCAGAAAGGATGTAAGAAAATTATTGCAGTTCTCACTGCGAATACAGTGTGCATGTGTGATAGATACACAAAGCGAACGTGTGTGATTGATACACAAAGCGAACGTGTGTGATTGATACACAAAATGAGCGTGTGTGATTGATACACAAAGCGAGCGTGTGTGATTGATACACAAAGCAAGCGTGTGTGATTGATATACAAAGTAGACATAGTGTGATAGATACAAAGCGAATATGTGATAGATACATTATATAAACAAAGTGCGATCGATACACTAAATGAAAGAAGTGAGCAAAGTGTGATAGATACAAAAAAGGCAAACACAAAGTGTGATAGATGCACTAAGTGAACAAGTGTGATGGATACACAATAGGTGAACACAAAGTGTGATCGATGCACTTAGTGAACAAGTGTGATGGATACACTAAAGGTGAACACAAAGTGTGATAGATGCACTTAGTGAACAAAGTATGATTGATATACTAAAGGTGAACACAAAGTGTGATAGATGCACTTAGTGAATAAGTATGATGGATATACTAAAGGTGAACACGAAGTGTGATAGATGCACTTAGTGAACAAAGTATGATGGATATACTAAAGGTGAACGCAAAGTGTGATAGATGCACTTAGTGAACAAGTATGATTGATATACTAAATGTGAACACGAAGTGTGATAGATACACTTAGTGAACAAGTATGATGGATATACTGAAGATGAACATGAAGTGTGATAGATGCACTTAGTGAACAAGTATGATTGATATACTAAAGGTGAACACGAAGTGTGATAGATGCACTTAGTGAACAAGTATGATGGATATACTAAATGTGAACACGAAGTGTGATAGATGCACTTAGTGAACAAAGTATGATGGATATACTAAAGGTGAACACGAAGTGTGATAGATGCAGTAAGTGAACAGGTGTGATGGATACACGAAAGATAATGACGTGAATATGTGCATGATAGATACACAAAATGAGGATGTGTGTGATAGATACACAAAATGAGAATGTGTGTGATAGATACACAAAATGAATGAAGTGTGATTGATACACTAAGTGAAGAGAGTGTGTGATACACTAAATGAGAATGTGTGTGATAGATACACAAAATGAGAATGTGTGTGATAGATACACAAAATGAATGAAGTGTGATTGATACACTAAATGAATGAGAGTGTAATAGATACACTTAGTGAATGAAGTGTGATTGATACACTAAATAAATGAGAGTGTAATTGATACACTTAGTGAATAAAGTGTGATTGATACACTAAATAAATGAGTTTAAACGGAACTTCTTTGAATGAACCGTACATACAATATCGTGCATGAATGAGGAAGAAACTTGATAAGTACGATGCATTACAATGCATGATCCTTAAGGAAAGCAATAAATGGACAAAAGAAAGCACCTTATGAGGTGAGTGGCGGTGAACCGCTCTTCTCCGATGGGGACCTCCCCTTCTTGTGTTCTTTGAACACTTACCTTCAACTCACAGTACAAAGGTTATGAAATGCTGACGAGTAACAACATCTGTATGTAGGAGCTACAGCTGCCGCTTTTCTTCCTGATCATATTCACAACTTTCCTTATTCTCCAACAGGGTGACTGACTAGGTTGGTTCAGTATCCAGAATTGAGGTGCATACACGCTATCTCAACCTACGGGGCTTCCATACAGATTTCAAGCCGGGGATACATCCATGGGTATTTAAACCAGACTTTAGTCTCAGAAATCTCAAACCTTTACGTTCTAGGCATCAGCCATTCGAACTCTAGTTTCCACCGTCACAGTTGGTCTCCTAGGAACTCATTGCAAACACGGCCAAGATGCCTCTGGCAGGGACCGGTACTCAGGGAGAGCACTGCTGATCACCATTCTGAGTTGAAGCAGACTTGATCTTGAGCTTGAGGTAGAGGCACACTCATACTTCGGAGCATTGACAAGGCCTGACAAGGTGCATACGGAATGCAATCTTGGAGCTTACTGAAGTTAGAACAAACTTAGATGCCCGACATTTTCCTCTTTTGCTTTTACTTTGCAGTCCGGAACCATTATAGCTTCAGATAGGTCCTGGTTCTACTGTTCTCACATGACCTGGGTCGAACCCTGCGGTTTTATGAAAGAACAAATTCTATTTTACACAAATGTGGAGAATGGCACAGCACTCTAAGCACAAAACGATTTTTTTTGGAAATTGAGGATGAGAATAAGTTCTCGACTGGGTATTGAGCCTACGACTGAACACAGCACACCACGACTTAACAACGGAAAACAAAAGATGAACAACCTAAACACATCGAGTAACACTTGAAATGACTCAAAACAAGAATCAAGGTAAAACAAAAAGACACGACATTCAGACGTGCACAGGGAGCCTGTTTCCTTGGGTAGTGTTTCCCACCCTTTCTTATTTGTGATTCTCACATCACTCGGCCCTCAAGCTTTGTTTTTCTGAAAAAATCCCTTTTCTCACTTTTTCTCTTATCGCACATCTCTCTATTCTTCAATCTCTCATTTTTCAATCCCTCCCCTGGGTGGTTGATGAATAAACAGGAAGTTATGGGCTCTTGCCCCTGGTATTCTACCAGATTCTCATCCTTGTTCACAACAGTGAGTTTCTCCCACAGAGGGGTTGCGCTACAACTGGGTGTGTAGCAAATCTGCAGCTGACATCGGTCGATGATGCTCTGCCGGGGAGTTTGGACGTGATCAGATCTGTCCAGACAAGAAAGTGGAATATCTTGATCCATTCCGGTTTGTGCTTCGCACTTGGCTTGATACCTCGTTGCTTGGAGGATGAGAGAGCTTTCAGCCCTTTGTTGTTAGCTTCAGTTGTGCCCTTTTTCGGCAGGTAGAGTGCCCTTCTTGGCAAGTATGGTGCCCTTTCTGGAAAATGCATTGACAACAGGGAAAAGACAGGAAGCCTGACTCAACTGTACCCCTAGTTCATCATTTTGACCATTTTTTTGTTTTGGTTTTCTACTAAAACAATTTTGGGCATAAGAATTAGATTAGCATGCTTGTTCGATTTTTGATTTGGAATCATGCAAGTCAGGTTATGAGCATTGAAAATTTTCCTTTTTTGGGTCCAAGAAATGGTCCAGTTTTGGAAAAAATGGAATAATTTTCGAGAAAATTAGTCAACCTCAGTAAAAATTCTCAAAATCTATTTTTGCAAACGGCCAATGCTCAACAAGCACGGAACCTACTCTTGAGACACACAACCTCGGATCTGGAGGAAAATTGCCCCTTGCTCGAAGAGAGCTGCATGGCAACGGAAAGTCGCCCCTTGTTTGAACGGCACCGCAGTGCATTGAATGGCAACGGAAAGTTGCCCCTTGTCTGAATGGCATCACAGCGCATTGTAATCAGTCCTAGGAGCGATGATTACAACCGAACTCTCGGATATAGAGAAGGCAAAGATGATCAAAACCATTATATGGACACAATCGAATTTGAAGTGTTTTACGGCTGGACTTCAGAATGAAGTTGCCTACGTATCCCAAAGATGGGAATTAAGCCTTACGTAGTTCGGGGTTAAGGTACATTCGGGTATTAACCTCTCCTTTTGTGCTCTAACTTTTGCCAAGGCCGCCCTTTCTAGGTTTTCAACCTCGCGAGCTTTGTTCTTCTTTTCTTTTCAATTCTTTTCATTTCTTTTCCTTTTTTTTTTCTTTTCTTCTTTTTTCATTTTTTATCTTTGCATTTTCTCTTTTTTTCTTTTTCATTCTTTTCTTTGCTCTAACTTTTGCCTGGGTCGCCCTTCCGAGTTTTCGGCCCAGTGAGCCTCTCAAGGGTAAGAGTGTAGCTTTGTCCATGTCAAATGGTTTTGAGATCCTGAAGTCATCTGAATCCAAGAGAATGGCTGCTGTTCGCTGACGATGCAGGAGTCCATCCAATGTAGGGTGAATTTGCCCCTAGTGTTGTGGATAGGAACTCGGTTGTCCTTCAGCAATGCTTTCTTCTTTCTTCCCTTCTGGGATTTTCCAGTCTTCATTGATTTGCAGGATGATCCATCTTTGGCTTTTCAAGCACATCTGACATTTTTCCGCCCCTAGGTCGAGGGCTGCTTCGAATTTGGCTTTTCAAGCTTCCTTTGATCACATCTGATATTCTCGCCCCTAGTTCATGGGTTGCTTCGAATCTGGCCACACAGGCCTCACATTGTAGTTGACTGTTGAACATTCTGAATTAAGGTTCATGGTTTGGAAGCAAAGGGGTTGAGTCTCAGGGCTAAGAGCGATCCTAAGCTGCACAATCTCAAGAGCGATTCCACACATGTCTTCGCAGGACTGCGTAAAACATTTTTTTGAAAGTTTTTAAGAAAGCGACAAATCGCTCGTGCTGAAGATAGTGTAGAACCAATCTAGATCAAAGCCAGGGTCCTTCTCAGTACTCGCACTAACAAGCATGATTTCATTCATTAAGGGCTTAGCACGCCTCTCTTTCTCTCAGTTTGATCAAAGTTTTGCAAATCCCGAGGAATTCCTCCCTCTTTGTTTTCACCGCAGTGTTCAAAAAGTTTTGAAAAACTCAGGTCATTACAATGACTTTAGGGCACAGAAAAGATAGAGTTCTTAGTCAAATACTATCATCTCATTCATGAACTTCCGGCATAACTGGCACAAGGCAGAAGCAAACATGAGAGCGTAAAAATCACTGATGTTTCCATTCAAAATCTGTAAACACAATGGCTTCCCGGCAGAAATAGACTCAAAACAAAATGAAAAGACAAACGCGAAACAAAATGGTGACGCCCGAGGTAACACCCCCGGAATCACCGGACCTTTGTACAACAGGACTGACTCGATACAACAAGACAGACCTTTAATCAAAAAGACTGACTCAAGACAAAGAGATAGACTCAAAACAAAACTACAGAACTGACTCAACACCCAAGTCAGAAATTACAAAACTAGCATTCGCAAATGCTCAAAACAGTGCGTGCCAAACACCATATCCGGAGTAAACTGAGCGCCATCCGCAGGTGGTTCATCCCCTGATCACATAATTACATTATCCCCCGCAAGTTCACTGATCCAATGGCGATAGACTTTGCTAGACTGGTGCGGCAATGACCTTGTTGTCAAACAAATCTTGTACATCATGGCGTAGACGAAAGCAGCTATCAGTCTCATGACTTGTTTGTTGATGGTACGCACAGTACTTAGTCTGGTCATGCTTTGAAGGGAGAGGATCAGGTAGAGGCCGTTGTTCCAATGGTTTCAGATGTCCTTTCTGGATTAAAACCTCTAGAGCCTTTGACAAAGGCATATAAAGTGGGGTAAAAACCCTCTTGACTCGGGGTGGTGTAGACGTCCCCGAACGCCCCGGGAGGGTTAAGGTCCCGTTCCGTTCATATTGGGGGGCTACTACAGTTCGGACTCAAATTGTCACGGTTCTTAATCTGAACCAAAGAGTCCAACTCTGGCAAATCGTTTTGAGAAAAAAACAGATTTTGAAAAGAAGTGCCAAACATGGACTGCTTTGCCAGATTACAGAGTCGCCACCTAAATATTTTTTGATGGGGAAATTTAGGAAAACCCTGACTCGGTGCCAAAGGCCACGTGTCCGTCATCACCAAGTTGTTTGGCTCGGGAGCTTGGGTACGATCGGGGAAGGTCAGCTATGAGCACCCCCTCTCGCCCGGTCCGAAGACCGGCCTCTACTAATCGTGATATCCGATTTTGAAAACGTTACGTGTTCTTATTCCAATTATTAGCCTAGAATTACTATGTTATGCGCGCAGTAAACAAGTATAGACTAGATTGCCTAATTTGGAAATAAACATTGCATATCCGTCGGTTTGAAAAATACTTTGGAATTTGCTACTCGCAAGTAGGCTAAAACACGGATTTCAATGAGTTATCCCAACTCAGGCAATCCAACCTCCACCCACAGGCATTCAGACAGTTTAACTCACATAAGCACTTAGCCGCATGTAAGCATACTGTTATGGCAACATACACACGCATGCGATATGCTAAAGCATAAAAACTTACATCGTACTCCGTGCCAAAACAATAAACTAGTTAGCAAACATGCATGCCCTAGTTCATGTTAAGTGACTAATGCAACACATACAGCATGTAATTAGGATAGGCTTGGCTAACCCTAAAAATGGCATGTGGAGTGCACTTTATTTTGATGCACGTATTCAAGTTGGAATTGAAAATACTATGCAGTTTGTATGATGTACCAAGCCCGGTGCATGTAAACAAATGCATGGATGCACGCATGCATTGCATAAGGTATGCTAAAATAAACATGTCCTAATACTAACCACCAAAGCAGGTAAGTAAAAGGGAAGAAAGAAGTGGGGGTTGGAAGACATACACACACCCACGCACACTTATTACAGATTTGCCCTCACTCGGAAGGATCGAAAGAATAATACAAATAATTAACTACGCAAGCTAATTAAATTACAAATCCATTAAATTAATTAAACAGATTAATTAATCTAATTAAAACAGTAAACCCCTCGGGGAGAGGGCCGGATGCGGCGCGTGTTCGGGACTTGCTCGGAATCGCGCTACCATGCAAAGTCTGCCTCTGTTTTCTCTGCTTTCCTCCTCTGAAGACTGCCAAAGTCCCAGGACTGCTTCCTTGAATCATGGGGATCACCACCGGCTGAGGGGAAACACCACCGGCTGAAGTATGTCGCCACCGGCACTGAATTCATCCATCGGCCATAAATAGACTGCCGGTCGGCACTAAATACTGCCGGCCGGCACTGAATGTCTGCAGAACCTGCAACTCACAGCAGCAGAGGGCAAAAACTTGCATGGCAATGCAATTCAAGCAATTTGTGCACCAATCATGCCCCTTATCATATTTGTGACTCAAAGGGACACGTGCCTCGATTCTTGGGCCACCAATCACGCATTTCCATGCATGATGGCCCAAAGAACCAAGTATGCAACTTTTATGTCAAATGCATGCAAACCAAACAAACAAAACAAGGCCCAATTCCTATCACCAAGTCAAGGAACAAGACATGTATGCAAGGTGCAATGCAACCTAGTCATGTTAGCTAATATGCAACATGATCATGGCAAGACACTTATGTAAGCATGCAAGCAAACATGAGGCAAAACAAACCAAGCAAATGATGGCTTTAAACATGATCTAGGCGACTCTAAATAGGCCTAAAATTAGTGGCCAATAATGCCCAAAAATGAAGGCCAACACACATACACACATGCACATGTTAAAGCTAAACACTTAGGCACTAAGTAAGCAACCCTCAAGCATACTTGAAAGGGGATATCATGGACACTTAGCATGCATCATAAGCTTTGAAAATCATGTTATAGAAGGTTTCAAACCAACTAAATGAACCAAGTAAAGCATGCAAAAAAAGGCCCTAGCACTCAAGGCTCATCAAAGAGGTAATGAACTACACTTAGTACAACCACACATGGCAATACTTAGGCGACTAAAAACAGAGTTTTAACACATAAAACTAAGTCCAAAAGACCACCTAGATGGCATCTAAATGACTTAAATTTAAAGGCATGCATAATGGCCAAAACATGGAGCATACAACACAACCTTTTAAGACAACAAAGAGGGGTCTAAGGCAAGCATTCAAGCACACCAAAGGGACTGAAATAACATGTAGGGTGGTCCCAAACCATCAAAATAATGCAAGCAACACATGCTACACATTCACATACTTGAGGCATACAAGCCCGGCAAGCCACAAATGCAAAGGAGCTATACTAAACATGCCAAAATCAATCCAAACGACTATGGACAGACCTAAAGCATGGAAAAATAAGCATACAAGCTTCATGAATCTAAGCCTAAATCATGCTTGAACAAGGGCTAACAACCTAATGCATGTTGAAGGGCTAAAGAGGCATTACAAAGCTTCTATGCAAAACATGCAAGGAGTACTAAAACCAACTTAACACAAAGTTATAACATGGTATATAAGCATAAAATACAACCATGGAATACTCAACACACACTTGAACATAAGGCTCCTTAAGAGGCCAAAACTTGCCCTTTTCAAGGACATCAAGGAGAGGGGGTGGCCCTCTCCTTCTGGGACTTCAAAGCATCATCTTCACCACTGAAATCCCCAAGATTTCAGTGGTGAAGAGACCTCAACACCAAAATCCCGGAGCTCTCACAAAATAGCACAAAATGAGCCCTTTTCAAGGCCTAAGGGTGGTCAAACCCTCCCAAAGTACAAAACACTCTTAACCAACAATAAAGAGGACCAAAAACAGAACTTTTATGTGTTGATCACCAAGCACAAAAACAGTTCTAAGCTATGTAAAAATGGAGTGCAAGAATGGGGAATAAAAGACTAGTTTCTTACCCTTGAAGCCTTTCTTCAACAATGGTGGTTTTGTTGCCTCCTTGAGCTCCAAACCAGTCAAAAACTCCAAGAACCAGCCCTTAGAACCCAGTAACCAAAGGAAGGTGAAACACTAGGTGTTGATGAGCAATAGTAAGTCACAAACACCTAGTGTACAAATAAGAGGGAAGAAGAGAGATAGGATAGATACAAAACTTCTAACCTAAAACCAGAGCTTCTTCTCTGTCTAAAATGTCTAAAAATCCAAACTTCTTCCAACCTTGAGCCAAGAGAAGGGAGCCTTCTCTTATAGGCAACAAAACTTACAAGTTAAGCTACCAAAGGGCTCATCCCTCCATACACGTGTATGGAGGGGAAACAAATGCCATACAGCTGCTGAAAAATATCTCATAAAGCAACTGCACAGTAGTCGGCAGGGAAAAATTGTCATTTTGACAAAATTGACTGCCGACCGGCACAAAAGAATGCCGACCGGCACAATATAGTGTCGATGGCAACATCAACCAGCCGGTGGCCTCTAGCCACTGCCGGTGGTGTGTGGGGATGCCTCACAAGGCATTCCCTGCCCCTCCAAGGCAAAACACAAGTGTTTGGTGCAAAACTAGACACAAAACGTTCAAGTTCGGAGGTCCTGAGGCAAGGCGCGTAGCCGAGAACTCCGGGAACTCCAAACGAACACGAACATGGATAATCACCGAGTGTTCGAGCGGTGACGTCCAGGTCTTGAGGACGGTCAAAAATGGGGTGTCTACAGTTGCCCCTCTTTGACAGAACTCGGAAGTCATAACAATGACGAGAGTGAATGTCAAAGCCCAGAGACGACCCATTTTTGACAAGGCCGAAGACTTGGACAAACATACAAAGCACAAATGGTTGAACTCGCAAGCTGCCTACGTATCCCTTTAGGAATCAAACCAGCGTAGTTCAGACACAAGCCGCAGATAAGGTATGTGCCCGTAGGCGGGGGCAAGATGCAACTGACGATGCAAAAGGCCGAGCATAACTTATGATCATGCAAAGAAAGTTGTAATGAAGCACACATGCGACAGTTATAAGCTAGCATACAACAGACTACACTACAATGCAGAAAGGGTGTAAGAGAATTATACAATTCTCAATACGTCTCACTCGGAGGATACAATACCTGTGCGGCTCGTCCGGTTGCACCGGCCTCAAATGAGCCGTACATACAATATCGTGCCTGAAAAGAAAACAAACTTAACAGGTATGATATTGTTAGCAACATGCATGACAATGCAATGATGAAATGCAAAATGATATGCAAAATATACAAAACTATGTATAAACAATGCAAATGATAATGCAATGCAATTGAAACAATGCAAACTTCATGCAAAGCAATTGAATCATGATTCAATCGTAAGCGGTTCGAAACCACACAAATGTCAAATAGGTTGATGGAAGTAACAAGTTCGTCTACCATAGAAAAGGTGCCGCAACCCCAAACTAACATACCAGCGTGGAGTAGGCGCGATACACATGCAGAACTATGAGTGACGTAGACGGACACAAGGACAAGTATTGAGTGGATTGACATAAGTGGGGAAACGACCCGTTGGGGAGGGAATAATGATCCTAATGCCGGACGCAATAATTACACTACAATGCAATGGAAATGGATACAATGGATATGGCACGCGGGCCAAACCGAATCTTGCCTAGGAAAGGCCTGTACGCATACGAACCGCGTCTAACACAGAAAATGTGCCGCAACCCTCAAACCAAGCTCATCAAGGAATAGGCGCGTACACAAAAACTGTGCTTCGACGTGAAAAGTAGGGGCACATACCAGACCAAGCTCAACCTGGAAAGGCGCAAGCTATAGATGGAAGTGATGCAATGGATGCATGCAACTACAATGCAATATCTACAAATATGCAATGGAATGTAAATGCAATATTTACAATGGAAATGCTTGATGATGCACTATATCCTACGATGATACATGACATATGCATGTGTTTACAATGATGCATGACATATGCATGTGTTTTTGTTTTTGGATTTTTTTTGAAATGCATGACATATGCAGTATTTACAAATGATGCATGACATGTGCACTATCTACAATGATGCATGACAATGCATTATGATGCAATGACTATGATTGCAGCTTTCCCTATCTTACCAACAGGGCGATATACTAGGTTGGTTCAGTATCCAGAATTGAGGCGTAGACACGCCGCCTCAACCTATGGGGCTTCCATACAGATTTCAAGCCGAGGGTACACCCCCTGGGTATTTAAACCAGACTTTAGTCTCAGAAATCCCGAACCTTTACGTTCTAGGCATAAGCCATTCAAACTCTAGTTTTCACCGTCCAGTTGGTCTTCTAGGAACTCACCGCAAAAACAGGCAGGTGGCTTTACCAGACCACCGAAAGTCGTTCGGGCACGACAAACACCAAAGGAATTGCACCCTTAGAGGATTTAAGGTCTCCTAGACCGGGATGCAATGCATGACAATGCATGTTTCCTTGTTTTTGAATGCAGGTGATGCATGATTTTTTGAAATGCGCGCCAACGCGCGGCTTTTGAGATGCATAACAATGCAAATGAGCGGGTTTAAGGTCTCGCCAGACCGTGCGTGTTTTCGGTCCCGCCGGACCATGTGTGCACAGGACGGTGTGATGCGCAAAATAGCGCGATTGAATGCATGCAAAATGCAATGAGATGCGCAAAATAGCGCGATGCGTTAGACAACGCGAGTGCACAAGATAGTGCGATATGATGCATGCCAAATGCGATGGGGTGCACACCTCAATGCACCGAAGGTCTTGCACCTCCCGAGGATTTAAGGTCTCCTAGACCGGGAGAAACCTCTCAACGTAGCACACGCGAGAGAGGAAAAACAAAAAGCCTCTCAGCGTAGTACACGCGAGAGGGGAAAGACAAAAAGACCTCTCAGCGTAGTACACGCGAGAAAGGAAACAAAAGAAGCCTCTCAGCGTAGTACAGGCGAGAGAGGAAAAACAAAAAGCCTCTCAGCGTAGTACACGCGAGAGGGGAAAGACAAAAGACCTCTCAACATAGTACACGCGAGAGAGGGGGGGAGCGCGAGGCAACGCACATGGGACACGCATGCCAATGCAAATGGGGCAAATGAGACAAATGGGACACGCGTGCCGCGTAAGAATGGAAGCTAAAGTGCAATGAGGTGCGCGTGCCTCAAGGGATGGAAAATGGAGTGCAATGAGGTACGCGTGCCTCAAAGGATGGAAAATGGAGTGCAATGAGGTACGCGTGCCTCAAAGGAGATACAGAACAATGCGAGCGTGACACGCATGCCGCACGAAACGTAAATCAAGGCATGATGTGCGAGGCAATGTATGTATTGAGGTACATGACAACGCGTGAAAACGCTTGTAATAAAATGCATGATAATGCATGATGGTGCAATGCAACGCACCGATCAGTGTGATGATGTATGCAACACACACGGGGTAACTTTTGAATCTTGTAAAAGACAAAAGGATACGAAAGGATACAATCCTTGCTTGAATCTGAGTGCCACGCACAGAAGACACGGTCCGAGGTCAAAACGAGGGCCGGTTGAGCATCGGAGATACTTTCTTGCACTTTCTTGAGCTATGAAGACCAGAAACTTACCACATGACCTAAACAAGGCTGTAGGAACATCACTGGCTGGACTGGGTGGCCACCGGCTGGCCACCGGCTGCATACAAGTTACACCGGCACAATATTGTGCCGACCGGCACAAAATAGTGCCGACCGGCCAAAAATGCCTGATCGGGGGCAGTTTTGCCATTTCACCACGGGTCTTTTAAAAATAGGGTTTCTAACCCTATTTTTTCACTTCTTGACCGTCGAAAACTCTTGTCCTCTCTCTCTAGAGCATTTTCTCTTCCTCTTTTCTCCGTTTCTTCGCGTTTCAAGCCCGTTTCGTCGTTGGATTCGCGATTTTCTTCGCGTTTCGGACATTTTCCACCGATTGAAATTCCGTTTCGGAGCGTCCTTTGCTATTTCCACCCTTTCGGGACTTGTTCCCCTCGATTTCCTCTTCATTTCCGTGCCTTTCCATCTTTCGACCTTTCCGGCCATTTTCGGCCCGCTCGGGGTTGACTTTTTCGGTTGACTTTTCGCATTCCGGCTTTTCCGGCCGTTTTCTCACTACCATTGCCATGGCTGACAATGTTCCACACGTCGGGACTCCCCCGGATCACGAGATGGATCCCGGGGTCGAGCTTCTCCCATTGAGCGAGCGTCCCTTCGATCCGGCGACCTACCGGCCGGCGATCCACGTTCTACCACTCGATGGACTACGCCAGTTTCGCAGCTTCGACATGGCGTTGGACCCTGAGCTCTTGCTGGGCGAGCCTACCTCTCATCTTTCCTTCGGCGCTTCCGAGGTAATTTTCTTTCTCTGCTTTAATTTTCTGCAATGTAGAACTGTTAACTGTCAACTGCCATAGCTGATTCGGTTCTTTGACTGCTTAGTTCTGATACTCTGATGCATTGTATATTGTAATTGATCATAAACAAACTTGCAACCGGTTATCTGTTTAGGACTCACACGCGCACACACTGCACTAGCCCTGAACCACTCAAACCACGGCACACACCGTATTCCACTGCAAATACCGACACCTGGTACCCATTTGAATCTGATAAACTTACACACATGCCGAATTTGCCCTGAACCACACAAACACGCTGACGCATCACACGTTGTAGTTTACTAAAAGCATACCGACACCCGGTACTTGTTTGAATCCGATAAACTTGCACGCATGCCGAATTTTCCCTGAACCACACAAACACACGCTGACGCATCACACGTTGTAGTTTACTAAAAGCATACCGACACCCGGTACTTGTTTGAATCCGATAAACTTGCACGCATGTCAACATTTGCACTAATTTACTGTTTCCTCAAAACTGTACACTTCATATTGCTTTGCAACTATTTGTTTGAAAACAGGGAGACTCCCATACTGTCCGCGGGTATGGGAATACCGCTGCTCGTGAGTGGTACGGCGAGCTTCCCGACGCCGTTCGCCATATTGTGGAGCAGGCCGACTTTGGTTCCTTTTGCAGGGGACTTTCCAGGCTTACTGCTTGCAGGCCTCTCCTAGCTGCGCTGGCAGAGAGGTGGTGGGACACCACCGATTCATTTCACTTTTTAGCGACCGGGGACATGACGATGACCCCTTATGACTTCTCAGTGCTCACAGGCATCGGGGTAGGGGGTGATCCGATCCCCTTCGATATTGATATGGACGAGTGGACCGCAGCTCAGGTCTACTTGCTCGGCGTGGCACCGCCTCTCGCGCGCCCCGGCTTCGTTCGATACTCTTGGTTCGAGGTGCAGTTCCGGGTGCAGCCTCTTCTTGTTGACGCAGCTCCGATGACCCCGGAGGTCGCTGAGAGATATGCATGCGACTTTCTGATGTTTTTGTTCGGGACGACTCTCTTCGCCGACCGGGCGAACACAGTGCCTCTCTGTCTCCTTAGCGCACTAGTGGATGTCAGAGACATTTTGCGTTTTGACTGGGGTGGTGCCGCTCTGGCCACCCTTTACGGATACATGAGCTCAGCTTCTCGCGGCAGTGGACAGCTGCTCGGAGGTTACTGGCGCGCTTGGGAGGTACATTTCCTTTCCCGCTTTACATTTCTGCTTTACATTTTCTGTACTCTGCACACTGCACACACTGTAGTCTGCTTTACATTTGCTGTATACTGTACACACTGTACACAGATACTCTGCTTTACACTTGCTGTATACTGTACACACGGCACACACATACTCTGCTTTACACTGACTGTACACTGCTCACACTGTACACAGATACTTTGCTTTTACATTGCACAACACACGGCTCTGCTATTTCTGCTTTCTATTCTGTATTCTGCTTTATCTGATAAATGCACTGGTATTTATCTTGCAGTTGTGGGTTTACGCCTACTTTCCTAGGCTCGCTCCTGTACTCCGATGCAGAGACCCCTCTGGTCGTCCTTTTCTCACGCCGCTTCGACGGGAGGTGCGTGCGGAGGCCCCGGGAGACCTTCAGCTTCTTCCGCCGCTACTTTGACACCATCACCCCTGCCGAGGTATGTTTTACTTGCAGTTCATTTAAGCTTCGTCCTTTCACTGTATATTAGCAATAACAGTAGGTAACACACTGTATTTCAATTTCAGATCACCTGGCAGCCTTGGGCTCCACTGCCAGCCGTGGCGCGGGATCGGTTTGCCGGCGCCGTCGATACCTCACGTTACCGGATTCTGCTTGAGGGCCCGGTCTGTCGGGCTTGGTACCTGGGCGAGCGTTTCTTGCGTCAGACCCTAGGCTTGCCTGAGCAGATAGTCCCGGTGCATCCTCCCGAGCACATACGGGATACTGAGCGCTTCACTGCCGAGCAGATGGCAGACTATACTATCGGCTGGGAGCAGACGGTTTCAGAGGCGAGGGCGACTACTCAGAGTACGTCCGGACCTTCATCATGCGACCTCTGAGTGGCGGCCGCCGAGTAGAGAGAGGGGGACCAGCAGTGCCAGCGGCTGGAGCAGGAGTTGGAGGGGGAGCGCCGAGGAGGGCTCGAGTCCGTGGCAAAGGTGGAGTGCAGCGAGGGTGAGGGACCGGTTGGCCCGCTCTGCCCGCTGCATTGACTTTCAGAGGGCAGGGTGGGGCGACCTATCAGATCCCCTTTGCTCTCCACCAGCTGACCACGAGTTTATCGGGGTCCCGACTTGCCTCCAGTATGTATTACTGCATTCTTCATCTTGCACTGTTATTTCATTTCAGTTTATTTAATATTCCACAGAATATTGATGCATCTGATACTTTTGCAGGCGTCTTCTGAGTACACCCGGCAGTCATTGGAGATGAATGCCTCCATGATGGGGATGCTACAGCGGACATTCGACCTCCTGGCCCTCTACAGCATTCCGGTATGTCGTTTCTGACCACGGCCTCAAGCCATACACAAACTGCTTTATATAATCTGATGCACAACTCAACATCTGATAAACTGTTCACGGCATTTGATACACTGTACTCATACACTGCATTCTGCACTGATTTACTGCTCACGGCATCCACATACACTGTACTCATACACTGCATTCTGCACTGATTCACTGCTCACGGCATTCACATACACTGTACTCATACACTGCATTCTACACTGATTCACTGCTCAATGTATACTGATGCATTTGTCTTTCATGCTTTTTCAGCCTCCCTTCCAGATTCCCCGTGGGTGGCGCTCCAGCTGGACCTCCCATTTCTACTCGGGATGGCAGAGCATATCCTCGTACCAGAGGGGGCGCGTTCATGTCGGGAGCAGCTCGCGGGCTCCGGTTCCGGATGATGAGTCCGAGGCAGAGACAGAGGCGGAGGAGACTGATGATGGCTCGGACTCGAGCTCAGACGGTGATGCCCCTGGTGGTGCCCCTGTTGATGACGCTCCTGGACCTTCGTCCAGGAAGAGGACCAGGACAGATTGATGACCCCAGAGCCATTTTGACATTGGATACAGATTTTTGTTGTTTTTCTTCCTTTTTTGCATTTTCCCCTTTTGTTAGTAGTTAGGGTACTTTGTACTGCCGCAGGCAGATTTTGTTTCCAAAACTTATGTATTTGAAAAGATGATATGAAATGAAACAAACTTTTTGTCTGAAAAAGTGTTTACATTTGTGTATATTTCATACCTTGCATTGCATTGCATCATATTACACCTCCAATGTAAATGATATTGATCTGTTGTCTGAAAATTGAGCATTTGCACTATGATAATCGGATAACCAACCAACTAACAGCAAACAACTCATACAAACCACTGCTTGAACTAAATACAGCCCATACTCTACTGGGGATTGATCTGCATACAGCTCATAACACAGCTCTCGGCTCATTCTGCACACGGCAAACCTTGAACAAATAACCCAATCTGACAAGACGGATCAGAAAACTGAAACGGTTGAAGTCGGAACACACCCGGATGTCCCAAATTTCCCTTTTCTTCTCTTGCTTCGCACGAATGTAGAGAATGGCACAGCATCCTGAGCACAAACGATTAATCTTTGGAAAAGGGGGTTTCACAACCGGGGTATCGAGCCCACCACAGAACACAGCGAGACAGACTCAAACGGAGAAAGAAAAGGCACACGACCTAATACAACGAGACACGCTCGGAGAAGACTCAAAGCCGAAACTCGAGACCGACAAATCGAAAGACACGACAAACGGACATGTTTACAAAAGGAGAGACCTCGAATCTCGGGGAGCCAGTTCCTTCGGGTATTATTTCCCACCCTTTCTGATTTGTGATACTCACATCTCTCGGCCCTCAGGCTCAGTTTTTCTCTCAAAACCTTCTTTCTCACTTTTCTCTCCGCTTACTCCTCTCTATTCTTTATTCTCTCATTTTTCATCCCTCCCCAGGGTGATTGATGGATGAATAGAAAGTCACAGGTTCACGCCCAACACTGTTAGCTCACGGCTATTTCTTCTGGTGAATAGGGTGCCCTCTTGGCAAGCATGTTAGCGGGGAAAGACAGAAGGCCTGACTCAATTGTGCCCCTAGTTCGTCACTTTGACCATTTTTTTTGTTTTTTAAAACGGTTTTGATCAGAAATGAGAATTGGATTAACACACTTATTCAATTTTTGATTTGAAAAATCATGCGAGTCAGGCTGTGAGCACTGAAAATTCTCCTTTTGGGTCCAAACATGGTCCAATTTGAAAAATGAAATAGTTTTCGAGAAAATAGTCAACTTTAGTAAAAAAAATTTCAAAAACTATTTTCGCAAACAGTCAACGCTCAACGAGCGCGGAACTTACCCTCGAGATATGCAACCTTGGATCGGAGGTAATGGAAAATTGCCCCTGGCTTAAAGGGGGACAAGGCAACGGAAAGTTGCCCGGTTTGGATGGTAACTCAGGGCAACTTACAGATAGTCCCGGTGCATCCTCCCGAGCACATACGGGATACTGAGCGCTTCACTGCCGAGCAGATGGCAACTATACTATCCGCTGGGAGCCAGACGGTTTCAGAGGCGAGGGCGACTACTCAGAGTAACGTCCGGACCTTCATCATGCGACCTCTGAGTGGCGGCCGCCGAGTAGAGAGAGGGGGACCAGCAGCGCCAGCGGCTGGAGCAGGAGTTGGAGGGGGAGCGCCGAGGAGGGCTCGAGTCCGTGGCAAAGGTGGAGTTCAGCGCGAGGGCGAGGGACCGGTTGGCCGCTCTGCCCGCTGCATTGACTTTCAGAGGCAAGGGTGGGGCGACCTATCAGATCCCCTTTGCTCCTCCACCACTGACCACGAGTTTGTCGGGGTCCCGACTTGCCTCCAGTATGTATTACTGCATTCTTCATCTTGCACTGTTATTTCATTTCAGTTTATTTGATATTCCACAGAATATTGATGCATCTGATACTTTTGCAGGCGTCTTCTGAGTACACCCGGCAGTCATTGGAGATGAATGCCTCCATGATGGGGATGCTACAGCGGACATTCGACCCCTGGCCCTCTACAGCATTCCGGTATGTTGTTTCTGACCACGGCCTCAAGCCATACACAAACTGCTTTACATAATCTGATGCACAACTCAACATCTGATAAACTGTTCACGGCATTTGATACACTGTACTCATACACTGCATTCTGCACTGATTTCTGCTCACGACACGGCATCCACATACACTGTACTCATACACTGCATTCTGCACTGATTCACTCACTGCTCACGGCATTCACATACACTGTACTCATACACTGCATTCTACACTGATTCACTGCTCAATATTACTGATCATTTGTCTTTCATGCTTTTTCAGCCTCCCTTCCAGATTCCCCCGGTGGGTGGCGCTCCAGCTGGACCTCCCATTTCTACTCGGGATGGCAGAGCATATCCTCCGCACCAGAGGGGGGCGCGTTCATGTCGGAGAGCAGCTCGCGGCTCTCCGGTTCCGGATGATGAGTCTGAGGCAGAGACAGAGGCGAGGAGACTGATGATGGCTCGGACTCGAGCTCAGACGGTGATGCCCTGGTGGTGCCCCTGTTGATGACGCTCCTGGACCTTCGTCCAGGAAGAGGACCAGGACAGATTGACGGCCCAGAGCCATTTTGACATTGGATACATTTTTGCTGTTTTTCTTCCTTTTTTGCATTTTCCCCTTTTGTTAGTAGTTAGGGTACTTTGTACTGCCGCAGGCAGATTTTGTTTCCAAAACTTATGTATTGAAAAGATGATATGAAATGAAACAAACTTTTTGTCTGAAAAAGTGTTTACATTTGTGTATATTTCATACCTTGCATTGCATTGCATCATATTACACCTCCAATGTAAATGATATTGATCTTTTGTCTGAGAATTGAGCATTTGCACTATGATAATCGGATAACCAACCAATTAACAGTAAACAACTCATACAGACCACTGCTTGAACAAATACTAGCCCATACTCTACTGGGGATTGATATGCCTACAGCTCATAACACAGCTCTCGGCTCATTCTGCACATAGCAAACCCTGAACAAATAACCCAATCTGACAAGACGGATCAGAAAACTGAAACGGTTGAAGTTGAAACACACTCGGATGTCCCAAATTTCCTTTTCTTTATCTTGCTTCGCACGAATGTAGAGAATGACACATCATCCTGAGCACAAACGATTAATCTTTGGAAAAGGGGTTTCACAACCGGGGTATCGAGCCTACCACAGAACACAGCGAGACAGACTCAAACAGAGAAAAAACACAGGCACACGACCTAAACACAACGAGACACACACGCTCGGAAAGACTCAAAGCCGAAACTCGAGACCGACAAATCAAAAGACACGACACACGGACATGTTCAAAAGGAGAGACCTCGAATCTCGGGGAGCCAGTTCCTCCGGGTATTATTTCCCACCCTTTCTGATTTGTGATACTCACATCACTCGGCCCTCAGGCTCGTTTTTTCTCTCAAAACCTTCTTTCTTACTTTTCTCTCTCCGCTTACACCTCTCTATTCTTTATTCTCTCATTTTTCATCTCTCATCCCCCAGGGTGATTGATGGATGAATAGAAAGTCACAGGTTCACGCCCAACACTGTTAGCTCACGGCTATTTCTTCTGGTGAATAGGGTGCCCTCTTGGCAAGCATGTTAGCGGGGGAAAGACAGAAGACCTGACTCAACTGTGCCCCTAGTTCGTCACTTTGACCATTTTTTTTTGTTTTTTAAAACAGTTTTGATCAAAATGAGAGTTGGATTAACACACTTATTCGATTTTTGATTTGAAAATCATGCGAATCAGGCTGTGAGCACTGAAAATTCTCCTTTGGGGTCCAAACATGGTCCAATTTGAAAAATGAAATAGTTTTCGAGAAAATAGTCAACCTCAGTAAAAAAAATTTCAAAAACTATTTTCGCAAACAGTCAACGCTCAACGAGCGCGGAACTTACCCTCGAGATATGCAACCTTGGATCGGAGGTAATGGAAAATTGCCCCTGGCTTAAAGGGGGACAAGGCAACGGAAAGTTGCCCCTGGTTTGGATGGTAACTCAGGGCAACTTATGGCAATGCATGGCAACGGAAAGTTGCCCCTTGTTTGGATGATGCCGCGGCACATTGTAAGCCAGTCCTTGTTGACGACGATCGGACCCTCGGACGCGGAGGAGACGGAGACGGTTTGAATCAATATATGGACACAGTCACCTGGAAGGTGTTGGTGGTTGGACTTCAAGAAGAAGTTAATCACGTAGTTCCAGGTTGCTGCAATCGAGACATTGGATTCGGAGGAGGCAAAGGTGATCAAAACCATGACATGGACTGAGACGCTATGGAAGCGTTGGGGGCTGGACTTCAAGATGAAGTTGCCTACGTATCCCAAACATGGGAATCAAGCCTTACGTAGTTCCGGTTAAGGTACACTCGGGTATTTTAACCTTCACTGTTTAGGCTCTAACTTTTGCCAAGGCGCCCAATGCGGGTTTTCGACCTTGCGAGCTATGTTTTTCTTTTTCTTTTTCTTTTCTTTCTTCTTTTCTTTCTTTTCTTTTGCATTTTCATTTCTTTTCTCTTTGCTATTTTTGTTTTTTTTCTCTTTTTTGCTTCTTTTTTGTCTTTTCTTTTCTTTTCTTTGCTCTAACTTTTGCCTGGACCGCCCTTCCGGGTTTTCGGCCCAGCGAGCCTCTCAAAGGGTAAAAGTGTAGCAAGCCCATGCCAAATGGTTTTGAGATTGAAGCTTCTCTGTATCCAGAGAGTGACTGTGGTGTTGATTTGCAGAAGAATCCATCACGGTTGCTTCATGAGCCTTGCCTGGTGGGATCTGATCTCCTCGATCTGGCTTTGATGCCTCTTGCTCGAGGGCTGCTTCAAAATGGGCCACACAGGCGTTTCATGGCACCGTTGAATGTTTTGAACGGATTCCAGTTTGCAACAGATAATTGAATCTTGAGGCCGAGAGCGATCCTGGGCTACACAATCTCAAGAGCGATTCCACACAGGTCTTCGCAGGACCGCGCAAAACATTTCGTTTTTGAAAGTTTTTAAGAAAGCGACAAATCGCTCGCGCTGAAGATAGTGTGGAATCAGTCTGGATCAGGCCAGGATCCTTCTCAGTACTCATGCGCCGACAAGCATGACATCATTCATTAAAAGCTTAGCATGCCTCTCTTTTTCTCAAAATGATCAAAATTTTACAAAAACCCGAGGAATTACTTCCCCTTCGTTTTCATCACCGCAGTGTTCGAAAAGGGGTTTTATGAAAAGCTTAGGTCATCATAACGATGTTCAAGGCACAAGAGAGCAGGCGGTATGTACTGTCGTTCCATTCACACCTTTTGGCACGGCTAATTCAAATAGCAACAAATACGGCGCATGATAGCCACGGCTGTTTCATTCAGATTTGTTGGCATAGCTGGCTCCCCGACAGAAACAGACTCAAAAAGCAAAAACAACTATTTATAAGACAAAACGGTGTTTGAGGCAACAACCCCGAAATCACCTGGTATTCTATACAAGAGGGATTGACTCATTACAATTAGACAGACCCTTAAGCAAAGGACTGACTCAAAACAATGAGACAGGCTCAAGACAAAACAGAAGACTGACTCGACACCCAAGTCAGAATTTACGAAAATTAACATTTAGCAGGTGCCCAAAAATGCGTGCCAAACGCTACATCCAAAAATGCGCCGAGCTTTGCCCGCAGGCGGTTCACCTTCTGATTACATACTCGCAGTATCTGTGTCTTCAAAATCCAAGAACTCTGTAGTGACTGACTTGGCCGAGGTGGGTGGGAGGATAACCTCGTTGTCAATCAGATCCTGCACCTCGTGACGGAGGCGAAAACAATTGTCAGTGGCATGGCCAGTCTGCTGGTGGTACGCACAGTACAGGGAAGCATCATGTGTGGCAGGGAGATTCTTCGGTAGGGGTCGGGGCTCCAAGGGTTTGAGATGCCCCTTTTTGGCCAAAATCAAAAGTGCCCTAGACAGAGGCATGTAGAGAGGGTGGAAGACCCTGTGCCCTCGGGGCAGATACTTCGGGGCCTGAGCACTCTTGCTAGATGCACTAGCGAACGGATCGGCGGGGGCGGCCTTGGATGTTTGATCTTTTCCGGATGCAAGGTTGGGAGCGGGAAGAGCTGTTTTGGCATGACGGGGCCTATCCCGATTCTCTGATTGACTGGAACTGCCCTCAGGCGGAGTGGGGAAAGCACCCTCCACAGCTTTTGTCACAACTGCAGATATCTGTTGCTTGTTCATCCCCCTGGCTTTCAAAGCCTCTACTGCCCACAGCAGTTGTTCGATAGGGTCGGCATCTGCCTTCATTTTACCTTTGTCTCGGACCTCAGCCTGATCCAGGATTTGAGTTGGTGTTGACATGTCGTTGTTATAACTGGAGGCCATCTCCGGTTGGCTGAGTTCAATTACAATTCGCCCCAATAGTGGGGGTTCTTGGGGTACAAAGCCTCCGACATATGGTGCGGCTGGTGGTGAAACTGACATTCCATAGGCGAGATCCGTCACGGATCTTTGAAGATCACCTATCATTCCCATCAGTTCAAATGTAGTAGGCTCACGAGCCTGATATAGCTGGGGGGCCCAAACTGGGTGCGCAGCCGGCGACCTAGGTGGATGCGGCATATCAACAGTAGTCTCATCGTGTAGGGTGATTCCTTGATCCAACGCGGCCGTCATGACCACGATTTCTTCCGAATTCTGCGTCATGCTAAGTCCTGCCGTAGCAAGGAGAAGACACTAACTGTTCTGGATCAGCTCTCTGAATCTCTGAACTGAAACGGAAAACAAGCAGCATTTCAGCCCCAAACAGATCAAGCACGGATGTAGCCGGACAACTGTACTCTACTACTGATCACTGTTCCCCAGAATCACTGTTCAAAACTGAACTAATACCCGCAGACACAACTGATTTTCAACAATACTGACGCTAGTGCCCTCAGGCCTGATGCTCAGACTTTGCAAACTGATATATGCGTTCCCCCTGCAGAGATACACTCTAAACAGCACATAGCAGATAAATGAAAGCCAATACACCCCTATGTTGGGGTAGGGTTTCCCTGTCCTATTTTGTCAAGAGCTAGGGTTTCACTACGCACGCAGCGGTTTCAAACAACCTATATCGGGTAAGCAACCTGTCCTAGTTTGGAATGGTCACTATGGATCCGAATATGCACTAGGTCGAATGGTCAAAAAGGGTGCCCCGGTAAAACCGGGGTTTGTGTTCCCATACTGGCAGAGCCCGCAACCGGTCAGCCTTATGGACATGCCTTGACAAGACAAGCCTCCGGCAAACCGCTCAGGAATAGCAGATGGCCAACACGGTATCCTAGGCGCACCAATGCAAATGCAATGCAAAGAGACACATAAACGTAGTCAAAACAGGATATCACAGAGTTTGAGTCAAGCTCTCTAAAATCCCCAGCAGAGTCGCCAGAAACTGTAGACGTCCCCGAACGCCCCAGGAGGGTTAAGGTCCCGTTCCGTTCATATTGGGGGGCTACTACAGTTCGGACTCAAATTGTCACGGTTCTTAATCTGAACCAAAGAGTCCAACTCTGGCAAATCGTTTTGAGAAAAAAACAGATTTTGAAAAGAAGTGCCAAACATGGACTGCTTTGCCAGATTACAGAGTCGCCACCTAAATATTTTTTGATGGGGAAATTTAGGAAACCCTGACTCGGTGCCAAAGGCCACGTGTCCGTCATCACCAAAGTTGTCTTGGCTCGGGAGCTTGGGTACGATCGGGGAAGGTCAGCTATGAGCACCCCCTCTCGCCCGGTCCGAAGACCGGCCTCTACTAACCGTGATATCCGATTTTGAAAACGTTACGTGTTCTTATTCCGGTTATTAGCCTAGAATTACTATGTTATGCGCGCAGCAAACAAGTATAGACTAGATTGCCTAATTTGGAAATAAACATTGCATATCCGTTGGTTTGAAAAATACTTTGGAATTTGCTACTCGCAAGTAGGCTAAAACACGGATTTCAATGAGTTATCCCAACTCAAGCAATCCAACCTCCACCCACAGGCATTCAGACAGTTTAACTCACATAAGCACTTAGCCGCATGTAAGCATACTGTTATGGCAACATACACACGCATGCGATATGCTAAAGCATAAAAACTTACATCGTACTCCGTGCCAAAACAATAAACTAGTTAGCAAACATGCATGCCCTAGTTCATGTTAAGTGACTAATGCAACACATACAGCATGTAATTAGGATAGGCTCGGCTAACCCTAAAAATGGCATGTGAGTGCACTTTATTTTGATGCACGTATTCAAGTTGGAATTGAAATACGATGCAGTTTGTATGATGTACCGAGCCCGGTGCATGTAAACAAATGCATGGATGCACGCATGCATTGCATAAGGTATGCTAAAATAAACATGCCCTAATCTACCATCATAAGCAGGTAAGTAAAAGGGAAGAAAGAAGTGGGGGTTGGAAGACATACACACACCCACGCACACTTATTACAGATTTGCCCTCGCTCGGAGGATCGAAAGAATAATACAAATAATTAACTACGCAAGCTAATTAAATTACAAATCCATTAAATTAATTAAACAGATTAATTAATCTAATTAAAGCAGTAAACCCCTCGGGAGAGGGCCGGATGCGGCGCGTGTTCGGGACTTGCTCGGAATCGCGCTACCATGCAAGTCTGCCTCTGTTTTCCCTGCTTTCCTCCTCTGAAGACTGCCAAAGTCTCAGGACTGCTTCCTTGAATCATGGGGATCACCACCGGCTGAAGTATGTCGCCACCGGCACTGAATTCATCCATCGGCCATAAATAGACTGCCGGTCGGCACTAAATACTGCCGGCCGGCACTGAATGTCTGCAGAACCTGCAACTCATAGCAGCAGAGGGAAAAAACTTGCATGGCAATGCAATTCAAGCAATTTGTGCACCAATCATGCCCCTTATCATATTTGTGACTCAAAGGGACACGTGCCTCGATTCTCGGGCCACCAATCACGCATTTCCATGCATGATGGCCCAAAGAACCAAGTATGCAACTTTTATGTCAAATGCATGCAAACCAAACAAACAAAACAAGGCCCAATTCCTATCACCAAGTCAAGAACAAGACATGTATGCAAGGTGCAATGCAACCTAGTCATGTTAGCTAATATGCAACATGATCATGGCAAGACACTTATGTAAGCATGCAAGCAAACATGAGGCAAAACAAACCAAGCAAATGATGGCTTTAAACATGATCTAGGCGACTCTAAATAGGCCTAAAATTAGTGGCCAATAATGCCCAAAAATGAAGGCCAACACACATACACACATGCACATGTTAAAGCTAAACACTTAGGCACTAAGTAAGCAACCCTCAAGCATACTTGAAAGGGGATATCATGGACACTTAGCATGCATCATAAGCTTTGAAAATCATGTTATAGAAGGTTCCAAACCAACTAAATGAACCAAGTAAAGCATGCAAAAAAAGGCCCAAGCACTCAAGGCTCATCAAAGAGGTAATGAACTACACTTAGTACAACCACACATGGCAATACTTAGGCGACTAAAAACAGAGTTTTAACACATAAAACTAAGTCCAAAAGACCACCTAGATGGCATCTAAATGACTTAAATTTAAAGGCATGCATAATGGCCAAAACATGGAGCATACAACACAACTTTTAAGACAACAAAGAGGGGTCTAAGGCAAGCATTCAAGCACACCAAGGGACTGAAATAGCATGTAGGGTGGTCCCAAACCATCAAAATAATGCAAGCAACACATGCTACACATTCACATACTTGAGGCATACAAGCCCGGCAAGCCACAAATGCAAAGGAGCTATACTAAACATGCCAAAATCAATCCAAACGACTATGGACAGACCTAAAGCATGGAAAAATAAGCATACAAGCTTCATGAATCTAAGCCTAAATCATGCTTGAACAAGGGCTAACAACCTAATGCATGTTAAGGGCTAAAGGGCATTACAAAGCATCTATGCAAAACATGCAAGGAGTACTAAAACCAACTTAACACAAAGTTATAACATGGTATATAAGCATAAAATACAACCATGGAATGCTCAACACACACTTGAACATAAGGCTCCTTAAGAGGCCAAAACTTGCCCTTTTCAAGGACATCAAGGAGAGGGGGTGGCCCTCTCCTTCTTGGGACTTCAAAGCATCATCTTCACCACTGAAATCCCTCAAGATTTCAGTGGTGAAGAGACCTCAACACCAAAATCCCGGAGCTCTCACAAAATAGCACAAAATGAGGCCTTTTCAAGGCCTAAGGGTGGTCAAACCCTCCCAAAGCACAAAACACTCTTAACCAACAATAAAGAGGACCAAAAAACAGAACTTTTATGTGTTGATCACCAAGCACAAAAATAGTTCTAAGCTATGTAAAAATGGAGTGCAAGAATGGGGAATAAAAGACTAGTTTCTTACCCTTGAAGCCTTTCTTCAACAATGGTGGTTTTGTTGCCTCCTTGAGCTCCAAACCAGTCAAAAACTCCAAGAACCAGCCCTTAGAACCTCAGTAACCAAAGGAAGGTGAAACACTAGGTGTTGATGAGCAATAGTAAGTCACAAACACCTAGTGTACAAATAAGAGGGAAGAAGAGAGATAGGATAGATACAAAACTTCTAACCTAAAACCAGAGCTTCTTCTCTGTCTAAAATGTCTAAAAATCCAAACTTCTTCCAACCTTGAGCCAAGAGAAGGGAGCCTTCTCTTATAGGCAACAAAACTTACAAGTTAAGCTACCAAAGGGCTCATCCCTCCATACACGTGTATGGAGGGAAAACAAATGCCATACAGCTGCTGAAAAATATCTCATAACAGTAGTCGGCAGGGCAAAATTGTCATTTTGACAAAATTGACTGCCGACCGGCACAAAAGAGTGCCAACCGGCACAATATAGTGCCGATGGCAACATCAACCAGCCGGTGGCCTCTAGCCACTGCCGGTGGTGTGTGGGGATGCCTCACAAGGCATTCCCTGCCCCTCCAAGGCAAAACACAAGTGTTTGGTGCAAAACCAGACACAAAACGGTCAAGTTCGGAGGTCCTGAGGCAAGGCGCGTAGCCGAGAACTCCGGGAACTCCAAACGAACACGAACATGGATAATCACCGAGTGTTCGAGCGGTGACGTCCAGGTCTTGAGGACGGTCAAAAATGGGGTGTCTACAGGTGGGTATTTGGTTTTCATTGAGCTATTTCTGGACGCACCGGTGAATGGGGTAGCTTTTTTTGATGTGGTGGTGGTGACCATGCCCACTTCAGAAGATCTTGCAGCTGCATCACCACTGATGGTCGCATTCGAACTGCGGGAAAACGTCCGCCTGGGCTGGTCCTTCTCCTGGTCAATAAGGCCCTGCTTCATGGCATCCTCGATATGTACTCCCATCTCATGCAAATCTGAAAAAGTAGGGAAGGGGAGCACGATCATTTTCTGCATTAGTTTGGGCTAGAGGTTGCGCACAACCATCCGTATCTGATCCTTATCAGTAGGCCTTATGGTCATCATTGAGGCCTTGGCCCTCCAGCGGGCCACGAATTCTAAGAAGCTCTCCTTAGGCTCCTGCCTCGTCGTCTCAAGATCACGGATTGTAATCTTGATTTGCGTGTTATACGAGTATTGTGCAACGAAGGCCTCGGCCATCTCATCTCAATTCCTCTTGACATCATCTTCTAACTTCGCATACCAGATAGCGGCCACTCCCGACAGGGTCCGGCCGAACAATGAAAGTTTCTGCAGTCTGGTAAGGCCCATCGGCCTCAGTATGTCCGAAAATAACCGGAGATGCACTATGGGATCCCCAAATCCGTCGAAGCGGTCGATTTGTGGCATCTTGAAACGATCTGGCAGCGTCACAGCCGCGTCAGTATATCCGTCCTCAATGTCGGGGATGGACTTTACCCCTTGGGATTTCTTAAACATCTTCTCAAGTTTGCTTAATTTCAACGCTGTAGGGTCGACCTCGAACTCGAAGGGAGAGTCCGGCAGATTGGTAGGTGTTTTGGATAGCTGGGATAAAATTGGGGGCGGAGCCGGCCCTACCGGAATGTCCGTATCTGCCTGGACATTTGGTGTCTCTTTGGGTGTTGGAGCTCCTGGTGGGAGAGGAGCTTGATGCGAAGCAGATGCTCCGTTTTGCTGTTGCAGCCTAGTGATTAGCTCTGCCTGTTGGGCCATGATCGTAGCCTGCTGTTTGGAAAACTCCGCTTGGCGGGCAACGTCCTGCTGCATAGCTTTCATGCTTTCTTGGAGTTGACGCATCATTTCCTCCATTCCTGCCATGTTCTGCTGTTCTAGTTGATTGACTGGTATATCTATCCCTGTGGTGAAAACTGAGACCTTGGCCCGACAATTCACTGGTGAGGTGGATAAGGGCCACTAATCTGGTAACCGCTGAACTGGTGATCTATGCCTGACTGGCCCTTTTACCCTGCCTCTGGCAAAGGAACACTGATTGCCCTTGAACTGAATCTCTGACCTGACAAAGTCTATCAGCCCAAGTCCGATGAACCTCGGGAGAAATTGGAGCCTTCTGAAGCTATGGTTCCCAGACTACCTAGCAAAAGAGAAAACAGACAGCACCTCAGCCTGATTTCGCCAAAACAGATATGAGCATAGTAGGATGACTGTGCCCTCTACTGAATTCTGTCCCAAAATTCTGCCTGTTAAACTGATACCCTCAGGTAAACTGAATCCCAAAATATTGAACTGGTGCCCGCAGGCTTGATGCCTAAACTTGCAAACTGATACACGCATTCATGTAGAGACGCACTCTAAAGCACATAGCAAGTAAAAGAAAGCCAAAACACCCCTATGTTGGGGTAGGGTTTCCCTGTCCTATTTTGTCAGGAGCTAGGGTTTCACTACGCACGCAGCGGTTTCAAACAACCTACAATCGGGTAAGCAACCTGTCCTAGTTTGGAATGGTCACTATGGATTCCGAATATGCACTAGGTCGAATGGTCAAAAAGGGTGCCCCGGTAAAACTGGGGTTTGTGTTCCCATATTGGCAGAGCCCGCAACCGGTCAGCCTTATGGCATGCTTTGACAAAGTCAAGCCTCCGGCAAACCGCTCAGGAATAGCAGATGGCCAACACGGTGTCCTAGGCGCACCAATGCACATGCAATGCAAAGAAACACATAAGTGTAGTCAAAACAAGATATCATGGGTTTGAGTCAAGCTCTCTAATTTCCCCAGCAGAGTCGCCAGAAACTGTAGATGTCCCCAAACGCCCCGGGAGGATGACTCCCCGTTCCGTTCGTTTGTGGGTTTACTACAGCTCGGACTCAAATTTGTCACAGTTCTAAATCTGAACCAAAGAGTCCAAATTCGACAAATCGTTTTGAGAAAACAGATTTTTGAAAGAAGTGCCAAACATGGACTGCTTTTCCAGATACAGAGTCGCCACCTAAATATTTTTTTAATGGGGGAATTTAGGAAACCTTGACTCGGTGCCAAAGGCCACGTGTCCGTCATCACCAAAGTTGCCTCGGCTCGGGAACTTGGGTACGATTGGGGAAGGTCAGCTATGAGCACCCCTGCTCGCCTAATCCGAAGATCGGCCTCTACTAACCATGATATCCGATTTTGAAAAAGTTATGTGTTCTTATTCCAGTAAATTAGCTAGAATTACTATGTGATTCGCACAACACAAAAGTATAGACTAGATCGCCTAATTTGGAACGAAGCATTGCATATCCGTTTGTTTGGAAAACGCTTTGGAATTTGATACTCGCAAGTAGGCTAAAATACGGATTTCAATGAGTTGTTCCAACTCAAACAATCCAACCTTCACCCACAGGCATTCAAGCAGTTATATCACATAAGCAGCTAGCCTCATGGTAATCATGCTATCATGGCAACACTCACACGCGTGCGGTATGCTAAAGCAAAAAAAAGCTTACCTAGTACTCCAAGCCAAAACAAAAACTAGTTAGTAATCATATGCATGATCCTACTTCATGTTAAGATGGCTAATGTAACACATACAGGATGTAACTAGAATAGGCTCGGCTATCCTAAAGATGGCATGTGAAATGCTGCAACTAACAAGTACTCAACTTGGAATTGAAATACAAGTGCAGTTAGCATGATGTGCCGAGCCCGGTGCATGCAAGACAAATGTATGGATGCACGCATGCATAGCATAGGTATGCTAAAATAAATATGCCCTAGTACTAACCATTGAAAGCAGGTAAGTAAAAGGGAGAAAGAAGTGGGGGTTGGAAGACATACACACACTCACCCACACTTATTACAAATTCGCCCTCGCTCGGAGGGACCAAAAGAATAATACAAATTAATTAACCTACAAGCTAATTAAATAATTACAGACCACCTAATTAATTAACAAATCAATTAAGCTAAGGAAAGCAGTAAAAGGCCTCGGGAAGAGGGTCCAATGCATGCGTGTTCGGGTTTGCTCGGAAATCCGTCGCCATGCACAAGTTGCCTCTGTTTACCCTGCTCTGCTCCTCTGAAAATTGCACAAGTCCCAAGGTGCACTCTCTGGACATTGGGGGACACCACCGGCCATGTGGGATGGTCACCGGCCACTTGTGAAGCCATCGGCCACTGATGGATGGCCGGTCGGCACTGCAGATGGCCGGCCGGCCAAAGCTTCCTGCAGAATCCTGTTTTGACAGCAGCAGAGGGCAAAACAAGGCATGGCAATGCATTTCAAGCAAATGTGTGCACCACCACATCCCTTATCATGTTTATGACTCAAAGGGTATGGTACTCGATTCTCGGACCACCAATCGCGCATTTCAATGCGTGATGGCCCAAGAAACCAAGTGTGCATTTTCAATGTGGAATGAAATGCACATAAACAAACAATGAGCTCAACCTCTATCATACCCAAGTCAAGAGGCAAAGCACGCATGCCAATGCAATGCATCCTAGGCATGTGAGCTAGTATGCAACATGGCAATGCAAACAAGCAAACAATGAACAAGTATGCAAGCTAGTGGACATGCAAGACATGATGCAATCAAAGCATGCAAAGTGTAAGACATGTGACAACATGTAAAGAGTGGACTTAAACTAATTTGGGCAGCCCTCAACTAGGCCCAAAACAGTGGCCATGTGATGAAAATGAGGCAACCAAGATGCATGAAATAAGCCCCGAAACCCCAAAGCTAGGCACGTGTATTGAACCACAAGTATGCAAAGCAAGCACTATTTGACCATGAAGCACAAAGACAGAGCCAAGGCAGTCCCAAAACATGCACATTTCTAGTTTAAAGCATGGCCAAAAGATGCTAGCATGATGGACTAAAATAGCATGCAACTTTGACTAGCAAACATGGTTTACATGGCAAGTGTAAGAAGCATATGAGAAGTCATCAAACCAGCCAAAAACAGTGAATAAAATATGTCAAAATATGCCCAAATAATCAATGAAATGCAGCCAATGCATGCAAAAATGATGAGCTTCTTTAGAGGGCCATACAAGGGATTATTAAGCACATATATGATGGACATGTAACAAGGCCAAACCAACTTTGGAAATTAATTATGACAGCCCTAAAACTCACCAAAAAGGGCTTGAAATTGATCAATAAAGCATACAATGAAAGGCCCTCTTGAAAGGCCTTGAGGAGGGTTGCTCCTCACATGCATGAAGGAGATAAAGAATGGCCAAAAGGGCCTTGGACAGAGCCAAGGCAGACCTCAAAACCCTCAGAATGAGGCCTGGAAAGTGACTTCAAAGCATGCAAAATAGGGTCCCTTTGGAAGGCCAAAAAGACCATCAAACAAGACAGGAGAGGGGGGGTCACCCCCTCTGATTTTGGCCCTCAAAACAGCAAACCTACCACTGAAAATCCACTGGATTTCAGTGGCTAGGAGGCCAAGCAAGAGCTTGCTCGAAGGTCTCAAAGAATGGCACAAAACAAGGCCAAAACAAGCATGCAAGAGGGGAGATGACCCCCAACACCAAAATAGTCTTAAACAAACATCTTAAGCATGCAAATACAAAACTTTTTTTAGTTTATAGTTAAGCTCAAAACAGCATGCAAGATAGGT
The DNA here is from genome assembly GCA_030407325.1 of Camellia japonica. Taxonomy (NCBI): domain Eukaryota; kingdom Viridiplantae; phylum Streptophyta; class Magnoliopsida; order Ericales; family Theaceae; genus Camellia; species Camellia japonica. Next base: position 50,145,945 of record JAPPVO010000029.1, read on the forward strand.
CAAAGACTAGTGCAAGAATGGGGAAAATAAAGTAAATAGTGTTACCCTTGAAGAACACTTGAAGAACAGCAACCTCAGCCCTCTTCTTCTGATCAAAACCGACCCAAAGCTCCAAGAACAAACCCTCAAGACCTCCCAAGTCGAAGTATGGTGTAGTAGTAGGTGACTTAGTGCAAAACTAAGAAGAAAACACACCTTTAGGCCCTCAAACACACACAAAAGTAGAGAGAGAGGGGATATAGAGAGAGAGGGTGATATATATCAGATATGTATGTATTAGGGCTGGTTTTTGCTGAACCATCTCAAAGAAGGAGAGGTTTGCTTATATAGGCAATGGAATGGCTTGAAGCTTCTCAAAGAAGCTAAAAAAGAAAAGGGTCAAAGGGGGCAAGGGGACAAGGCTTCCTGAGGAAGCTGGGACAGTTGGCAAAAAAAGCTTCCTCAAGAAGCTAGACCAAAATGGGAAAAAAGGGGCAAAACAACCACACTTATGCACGGGGGAGAGGGTCTGTGCACTCCAGCTGGCACAGCTGGCATGCATTATGCTTGAAAAAGGCAAAGAGGTGGTATCGGCCAGAAAAGGAGGCAATCGGCCAAATATTTGGCCGGCCGACTACTTTTTTTGGCCGGCCTGCTACTTATTTGGCCGGCCGGCCAAATTGATGGACGGTAGGTGCTCCCAAGGCAAAAAGTGGCCAGTGGGTGTCTAGAGTGAAGCCCCAGAAGTTAGCTTTCCAATGCCGCAAACCTTGCATTAAAATTCCTCCTGTGCAAAAAGTTATGCCCTTTTTGGTGAAGCCACGCAGATTCGATCCAATTGGACTGATCCCCTACTTCAACGAACCATATCTCCCCCACCCGGACTTGGCTTTAGGAGATTCTTGAGTGCAAAATGAAGCCCCGGAAGTAAGCTTTCCAATGGTGGTGGCCTCATAGCTGAAATCCAAGTATGCAGATGAATAGGCCCATTCAGCGAGGGCTGCTCGACTCTTTTCCACCCGATGGATTCATGCCGAACTTCTTCTCCAACTTGTTTTCTCCCCTCTTTCCTCTTTTCTTCAACTTCAAACCCCTAAGTAAGGTGTTTTGAAAGATTTTTCAAAGATTTCATCTCTCTTTCATTCATTTCCACTTTGTCCTTGCTCGGTTTATCGAAAATGCATTATTTGACAAAATGTGAGCCTCGGAACATTGTAGAAACTTTATTTCAAAAATGTTTTGAAAGAGAGGGTTTTAAGGTCTAAAAACCATTCAAAATAGCTTTGGTCCAAAATGGGGTGTGAAGTTGAGATTTGTCTCTCTCATTGCCGAAGAAATTGAATCTTTGCCCTGCACACCTTTTACCACCAAGTAAACCATCAGTAACGCCCAAGTCTTAAGGGCGGTCAAAAATGGGGTGTCTACACCTATCTCCTCCCAAACAACATACATATACAATGTATTTAAACACTTATCATATGCAATGATCAACCAAGCACATATTCAATGTGTAATTCCATCCGTCATATTCAATGATATACTCAATTGATTAGTTTTAATTCAGCTAATCATCATGCAGTGCCTACAACAATCAAGACTATCCTCCACCGATAGCCCAAAACAGTTATTTCTAAACAGATAATAAATTATCAAACAGATAAATTACCAACATTTTCATAGGCGAGTAATTATTCAATCCAACTACGCCATTAAATCTCACAATTTCCCAATTTCCTTATTTCTCAACCAATTTCACATTCCCATAATTTATTTCATAAATTACACAAATGACCCAATTTTACCCAACTAAGGCATTTTCCCTCTTTTTCTCAACATTGACCCAAAGGTCCAAATATTATCAATAAACATCAATAATTTCGTTTTAAGACCATGTATAGTTCAAAATGACCAAAACCCCTCTTTAGACATTTCAAGTTTTGAAACCCTAACACCTAAGATTTCCCAACTTCAACATTAAATCAAAAAGACCACATGTTTATGTCAAAAGCCATAAATATGAGTAGTTATCCCTACCTCAAGTGAAGAGACCCAAAGGAGATGATGAACAAACTCGAAAGTGCTCCAAACTCAAAACTTTTCGGATCAAAATGGAGGTCTTGAAAAGCTCTAACACTTTAATGAAGGCACAAAGGTTGGGTCTCACTAAACCAATATCAAACGTAGAGAGAGTTCTAAAGAGAGGAGCTCCTAAAATAGCGTTTTGGAAAGCTAAAGAGAGAGAAGGGCCTGAAAAAGTGATTCAAAATGCTTCAATTCGGACTGATATACATCACAGTCCGCTCAAGCGTGGAACGCCCCGCTCGAGCGTGTCAGACACAGACTCACGCTCGAGCGTGAAAAGCGACGCTCGAGCGTCGAATGCACACTTCCAGAAGTTCTGCAGAAGAAGGTCCCCGCTCGAGCGTTAAAGTGGACGCTCGAGCATCCGATGACCTGCAGAGAAAAGTACTAAAGATTGAATAATCCCGCTCGAGCGGAGGAGCAAATGCAAAGGTCCCGCTCGAGCGTCAAAAGCCCCGCTCGAGCGTGAAGGCCAAAATCTGGGCAAAACTATTTGTTTCTAAACACAACCAACCTGTTTCAAACCTGCCCAACACATCTCAAACTCAAATGCAAAGAATTAAAGGACGGAAATATGACACAGACATCAACAGTCATCCAAGGAACCGAGTTCGGAATACAATAAACAATGAAGGAAAACCGGGATCGCTATAACCTCCCCCCCCTAAAGAATTTCGTCCCCGAAATTAGATAAATAAGTTTGAAAAACATTTCTCAATTTTTCAACAATATTACAATTCAATATTCAACACCCTGACTCATTACCGGTCATCCCATCTCTTTTCAAGAGGTAACTTACAACATAACTTTCCACATGCATTTCTTTGAATTTCAACACGTCCCAATATACCAACTTCACAATTCCATAACATATTCAATGTTAATGATATATTTGCATCTTAACAACATATTCAACAAATACAATGTTAAGTTCAAACTTCCATTTTCAAGGCATATTCAACAATACTTCCATAAATCAAAACATATACAATGTTTTACAACTCAAAACATATACAATGTTTTTAGATTTCATCAAGACATAAAATTTTCAATACATGGTTAAACATTAACAAACAAGTCCGAGTATTTCCCATGGACCTCCAACTCACGTTCCCAAGTGGCTTCTTCCACTCCGTGATGTTTCCACAAGACTTTCACTAAGGGTATCGTCTTGCCTCGCAAGACTTGTTCCCGTCTATCCAAGACTCACACCGGTCTCTCCTCATATGAGGCATCCTCATCAACCTCTAAGTCGGTCCAATCCAATACATGTGACAGATTCGACTTGTATTTCCGAAGCATACTAACATGAAACACGTCATGCACTCTGGACAACTGCGGCGGTAAAGCTAAACGGTAGGCAACCTCGCCAATCCTCTCAAGGATCTCGAAAGGGCCAATAAACCGAGGGGACAACTTCCCACTCTTCCCAAACCTCATTAAACCCTGCCTAGGTGATATTTTCAGAAAGACGTGATCACCCACCTCAAATGCTAAAGGCCTCCTCCTACGGTCGGCATAACTCTTTTGGCGACTCTGGGTTGTAACAAGCCTCTTACGGATAAGTTCAACTTTCTCTGTCGTTTCCCGTACCAACTCCGGGCCCAACAAAGGTGCATCACCCACCTCGGCCCAACACACTGGAGACCTACACGGTCGGCCATATAAGGCCTGAAATGGTGCCATGCCAATACTCGATTGGAAACTATTATTGTAGGCAAACTCCACCAAGGGCAAGTGCCTCTCCCACGAACCACTAAAGTCAAGGACACAGCCTCGAAGCATATCCTCAAGGATCTGAATAGTACGCTCGGACTGCCCGTCAGTCTGAGGATGATAAGCCGTGCTAAAGGTCAATCTAGTGCCCAAGGCACTCTGCAAACTCTGCCACAACCTAGCAGTAAAACGTGGATCTTTATCTGAGACGATCGACACTGGGACCCCGTGCAACCTCACTATGTCCCGAATATACAAGTCGGCAAGATGATCTACTGAATCTCTCACGCGCATAGGAATAAAGTGCGCCGACTTAGTCAACCGGTCTACGATCACCCAATAGCATCACTACCCCGTTGAGTCCTCAGAAGACCTACAACGAAGTCCATCGTGATATGCTCCCACTTCCACTCGGCAATAGGCAAGGGTTGCAACAAACCTGCTGGCCTCTGATGCTCGGCCTTCACTTGCTGGCAAGTAAGGCACTTAGATACAAAAACTGCCACGTCCTTCTTCATACCCTGCCACCAAAACTGGCGTCCCAAATCACGATACATCTTAGTGCCTCCCGGATGCACCGCAAGACACGAATGGTGAAACTCTCGAAGTACTTCCTCTCGGCAAGACTCCAGCACAAACAGACGGTCTCGGTACCTCACACTCAGGTCAGGATACACAGTCAAACCCTTCTCAACCTTTCTACTGGAGATCTTCTCCCGGAGGGATTCTACCTCAAGGTCACTTCTCTGTGCCTCTAACACTCGATTCACAAGTGTAGGCTGCGCAACTACTGAAAACAAGGCTGCAGACTCAACAGATTCACCCAGAAGCAAATCAAACTCGCCAAGTGTACCCAACATTTCCCATTCCTGGATGGCTATACAAGCTACATCACTAATGGATTTCTTACTAAGGGCATCGGCCACAACATTGGCCTTTCCCGGATGATAGTGCAACTCAAAGTCATAATCCTCAATGAACTCCATCCACCTCCTCTGCCTCAAATTCAAGTCCTTCTGTGTAAACAGATACTTCAGACTCTTATGATCCGAGAACACCCTGAACCTCTCACCATAAAGGTAGTGCTTTTAAATTTTCAAGTCAAAAATCACAGCTGCTAACTCTAGGTCATGTGTAGGGTAGTTTCTCTCATGTGTTTTCAACTACCGCGAGCCATAAGCTATCAGTTTCCCCTCTTACATCAACACACAACCAAAACCCTCTCGTGAGGCATCACAATACACTGCATAACCCAAACCCCTCTCCGGAATAATCAAAACTAGAGCGGTAGTGAGTCTAACTTTAAGTTCTTGGAACGACTTTTCGCAAGTCTCACTCCACACAAACTTGACCCCTTTCCGCGTCAATCTAGTCAAAGGCGAAGCTAGCCTGGAGAAATCTTTCACAAACCGATAATAATAACTAGCCAATCCCAGTAAACTGCGAATCTCAAAAACACTCTTAGGTTGTGCCCAATCTTTCACTGCCTTTATCTTGGATGTATCAACAAACACTCCTTTCCCGGAGACCACATGGTCTAAGAATTTAACCTCTCCTAGCCAAAACTCACACTTCCCAAACTTGGCATACAGCCTATGGGCCCTAAACAACTCAAGGACCAGTCTCAAGTGTTCCTCGTGCTCCTCCTCAGAAGGTGAATAAATCAGAATGTTGTCCACGAAAATGACAACAAAACAATCTAAGAATTCCCGAAAGATTCGGTTTATCAAGTCCATAAACACAACCGGTGCATTGATGAGCCCAAAAGGCATCACCAGAAACTCATAGTGGCCATACCGCGTACGGAATGTCGTCTTCAGGATATCTTCCTCCCTGATCCTCAACTGATGGTAACCCGATCTCAAGTCTATCTTAGAGAAACAACGGGACCCTTTCAACTGGTCAAACAGATCATCTATACGAGGCATAGGGTACTTGTTCTTAACCATAGTCTGATTCAATTTCCGGTAATCTATACAAAGTCTCAAAGCCCCATCTTTCTTTTTAGCAAAGAGGGCCGGTGCTCCCCACGGCGAAGTACTAGGGCAGATAAAGCCCTTATCTAGCAACTCCTGGAGTTGAATCTTCAACTCACTCAATTCGGCTGGGGAAAACGATACGGTGCCATGGAAATCGGTGCCGTGTCAGGCACTAAGTCAATAGAGAACTCAATCTCTCGATAGGGTGGCAAACTAACAAGATCTTTGGGAAAGACGTCCGAGTACTCACAAACCACTCTTGGTAACTCAGCCTGGATTTCATCACACTCACTACTCATACAGCTAGCGAGAAGACAACTAAGCTCACTCCGCCCTCGCGGATCATACACTGATGGTAAGACTCTACCAACCTGATCCCCCAAGAAATGAAAACAATCCCCGCTCAAAGTACATACAGTGACCCTCTGGCGATAGCAATCAATAACAGCCCGGTATGACGATAACCAGTCCATACCCAAAATCACATCAAAGCCCGACATAGCCATAACTACAAAAGAAAATGGAAGCCAGCGGTCGGTGGATAACCAGTCCATACCCAAAATCACATCAAACCCGACATAGCCATAACTACAAAAGAAAATGGAAGCCAGTGGTCGGCGACCTCCATATCGCAACCTCTACACCCTTGTTTCAAAATCAACTCACCCCCAACAGGTGATACTACACAAATAGAAGAAGCTAACTATGCCAACTCCAACCCCACAACAGATGCAAATGCAGTAGATATAAAGGAATTGGATGCACCCGTATCAATTAACACATTGGCAACCGAGTTGCAAAACAAAAAGGTACCTCTCACAACAGATGGAGCCGGTACAAGATCTTGCGTGGTAACAGCATACACGCGCCCTGTAGGTCTCTGATCTACCTGCTCACCTTTCGGAGCATAAGATTGCTGTACAAACTGGGACGATGAGGCTCCCTGATTGGCCTTCGAGGCCTGAACTGATTGTGCTGGCTGAAAACTCTGCGTCTGCCTCGAACCAGACGCACAAGATGTGCCACTCAACTGCGGGCAAAACCTCTTCAAGTGCCCCGCCTGACCACACTGGTAACAAGAGAGCGGCTGGCCTCTGCCCTGACTCTGGCTCTGCGGACGAGTCGAAGATGAAGCTGCTCTTTGCCCTCCTTCCCTCTACGGGCAAGCTGGAGACTTGTGGCCCAGTTGACCACACTTGTAATAGGTAAAGTCTCCCTGACTGCCTCTTCCAGAGCCTGAACTCGGCACTGGAAAGGTAGATCTCGTAAACACACCGTGGGACTGCTGAGGGTTAGGACCTCTCTGCCTCCTACCGTCCCCCTAACCTTCCTAACTCCTCTTGGAGCCCCTTATCCTCTCCTCCTTCTCATGCATAATAATCTCAAGATGGGCCGCAGCATCTACAAGGCACCCATACTCCCGAGTCATGAACCCCGTAACTCTAAGCTTGAGCCTGGTCCTTAACTTCTTTTCGAACTCAAGACAACGACGTTCCTCAGACGCCACTAGTTCAGGTGCAAACCTCAATAAACTGGTAAATGCGGCCTTAAACTCAGCCACTGGTGTATTCAGCTGCTTGAGCTGACAGAACTGATCCCTTAACTTCTCCCTAACAACGGGAGGCAAAAACTTCTCCTGGAAGGCATCAACGAAAGCCTCCCAGGTCCCTCTAACACGACCTCGAACAAACTTCCACCACTGACCCGCGTCTCCCTTCAGCTGGAAGGACGCCAAGGTCACTCTCAAACCTCCGTCTTCGATGCCTGGCATCTCAAACGTCTTCACCATCTGCTCAAGCCACTCATCAGCCTTCAGTGGCTCTTTTAGATCACCCAAAAACTCGTTCGGGTTCGACCGGAAAAACTCTCTTCAGAAAAGAAGGCCCTGCCTCAGCAACATGAGCCTGGACTTGATTCTCAGCTCTGAGAATGTCCATGGATTCCCTCAATGCTCCTGCCATCTCGCGGGCTAAGGCGTCCATGGCCTGCTGACCTACTGGCTCGGCCACATTGGCCTAACCACATAAGTAAATAAAGCATATTTACATTTATCAGAGTATTAAGTACAAAAGTATTACATGTTGACATCAAAAGTAAATGCCCTACGGGCTTATAACTTTCCAAGCCAACACTTGGTTACAACAAAAGAAGAGTTCTAACTCCTTTTACAAAATAAGCCCTTGGCTTGAATTTACCTGTAATACCAAAAAGATAACAACAAAAGATCTTCAGCCTCTAAGCCTCCCAAGCTACGTCTTTGAAGGTGGCATATCACATGAACCTGAAAATGGTGTCCCATATAGGGTGAGCCAACGCTCAGTAGAGATATGCTAAACATAATATAAACAATAACTAAAACATTAGCTTTTGATAAATGTTTAACTCAAATAAACAGACGTACATCTCTTTCATAACCAATCCATATTCACAGGTATATATATATACATATCTTTTTTCCGTTTCATTATCCAAACCAATTCATAGATATGGTTCTCAATTCATCCAGACAGTTTATGATGAGACTACAACTCAAATCCTTAACATTTCAATATTTCCATTTCAAATAAGACTACATCTCATATCATCAACACTTCAATACTTCCATTCATCTACATTATACAAACGCAATTAGGATTTCGAGTCTTTCACCCTGGACACTCCGGCCAACTTAGTAATCACTGGAGTCCATCCCCTATCTCCTCCCAAATCCGGTTTAGGAGTACATCCCCTATCTCCTGCCAAACCGTGGAGTACATCCCTATCTCCTCCCAAACAACATACATAGACAATGTATTTAAACACTTATCATATGCAATGATCAAGCAAGCACATATTCAATGTGTAATTCCATCCGTCATATTCAATGGCATACTCAATTGATTAGTTTTAATTCACCTAATCATCATGCAGTGTCTACAACAATCAAGACTATCCTCCACCGATAGCCCAAAACAGTTATTTCTAAATAGATAATAAATTATCAAACAGATAAATTACCAACATTTTCATAGGCGAGTAATTATTCAATCCAACTACACCATCAAATCTCACAATTTCCCAATTTCCTTATTTCTCAACCAATTTCACATTCCCATAATTTATTTCATAAATTACACAAATGACCCAATTTTACCCAACTAAGGCATTTTTCCCATTTTTCTCAACATTGACCCAAAGGTCCAAATATCATCAATAAACATCAATAATTTCATTTTAAGACCCATATACACATGTATAGTTCAAAAGGACCAAAACCCCTCTTTATACATTTCAAGTTTTGAAACCCTAATACCCAAAATTTTCCAACTTCAACATTAAATCAAAAAGACCACATGTTTATGTCAAAGGCCATAAATATGAGTAGTTATCCCTACCTCAAGTGAAGAGACCCAAAGGAGATGATGAACAAACTCAAAAGTGCTCCAAACTTATAACTTTCGGATCAAAATGGAGGTCTTGAAAAGCTCTAACACTTTAATTAAGGCACAAGGGTTGTGTCTCACTAAACCAAGATCAAATGTAGAGAGAGAGAGAGAGTTCTAGAGAGAGGAGCTCTCAAAATAGGATTTTGGAAAGCTAGAGAGAGAGAATGGCCCGAAAAAGTGATTCAAAATGCTTCAATTCGGACTGATATACATCACAGTCCGCTCGAGCGTGGAACGCCCCGCTTGAGTGTCAGACACAGACTCAAGCTCGAGCATAAAAAGCGACGCTCGAGCGTCGAATGCACACTTCTAGATGTTCTGCAGAAGAAGGTCCTCGCTCGAGCGTGAAAGTGGACGCTCGAGCGTCTGATGACCTGTAGAGAAAAGTACTGAAGATTGAATAATCCCACTCGAGCGTGAAACTGCCCGCTCGAGCGGAGGAGCAAATGCAAAGGTCCCGCTCGAGTGTCAAAAGCCCCGTTCGAGTGTGAAGGCCAAAATCTGGGCAAAACTATTTGTTTCTAAACACAACCAACCTATTTCAAACCTGCCCAACACATCCCAAAACTCAAAGGCAAAGAATTAAAGGACGAAAATATGACACAGACATCAACAGTCATCCAAGGAACCGAGTCCGGAATACAATAAACAATGAAAGGAAAACCGGGATCGCTATACACACACTCACAAATCTTATCTCATAACAAAGTAATTATATATTTTAAAAAAATGTTATTGATTAAAAAGAACGTAAAACCATAATTGCTAATTTTTGTAATTTAAAAAAAAAATTAAAAACAATACTATTGGTTAACAAAGTAACTACAGATTAATAAATAAATAAATAAATAACAATCTTCAATTGCAAATTTTTTTAATTTAAAAAATGTTTAAAAATAATATTATTGGCTAACAAAGTAACTATAGATTTAATATAAAAAAAAAATTTGAATTACAAGTTCTGAAAATCTCTTTCCTAATATTTATCCATTTCCTAAATCTCATAATCTATCTATCTATATTATCTATTATATCAAAGTGACTTTTTATCTTAGAGGCTCTAAGTGTTTCAAAGCCTTAAATCTAATTCTTTGAATTTTTAATTTTTTTTTAAAAAAAATTAAAACATCTATTGGTTATTCCAATAACGTACATATTAACCTTCAAAATTATTTAATGTAAATATATTGCCGATCAATACCCCAACCCAACCCAACCCAACCCAACCCCCACTCCAAAAAATAAAAATAAATAAATAAATAATTACATAATTCTCAACCCTTCTCTCTCTCTCTCTCTCAAAATAAGCCTTTATTTAAAAAGAAACATAAATCTCACAATCTTCTCTCTCCTAAAATAAATTTAATGAAAAGAAAACTCTCTCACCTCTCATAAAATGCTTACTATTAATATATTTCACAAGTGGTTTGATCTATATAAACCTAAAATTAAGACTAACATAAAATAAAAATTAAACCTTATATCTAGATTCTCTCTCTATTCTATAATTAAACACAATTTTTTTCCCAAATAAATTTAAGCATATTTGTACTATATTTATTTATTTTTTAATCTCATAATTTATTTATTTTTTTATAATGATTTCATGATTTATAATTTAGAAAAGGAAAGAAGAAGAAAAATATTTTTGTGCACTTTTTATCTAACCAATTTTTTCTCTTACTCAAAAACTCTAGCCATCATATATTATACTTTTTTCAAGCCATTTATGTCTTCCTCACCCTATAAATATTATATTCATGAAACGATGAAACTCATTATTTTTTAACTTTCTTTAGAAGACAATTTGGAGGTTAGTCTATTGTATTTTTTAAACAAACTATTTCATCCTTTAGGTATTTTCTTCTTCTTCTTCTTCTTCTTCTTCTTCTTCTTTATTTTATTTTTATTTTTATTTTTTTATCTATGACCATTTTTTGTTTTTGTATTTCACATTTTGTGTGTGATTTCTCCCTCCTCGCTGCCAACAATTATCTATTTTTTGTTTATAACTATTTTTTATTGGTTAATGTTGTTTTAGTAGAATTTTTATACTAAAATAGCTTGATAGAGTCATTTGTATAATAAAAAACATATCACAGTCCAAACAAAATCATTATTAATAAGGATTTTGTATTGATTTTATATTTGTATATCATTACTTTCTTTCTTTTTTAAATTCATTTTAATTTTTTTGATATCATGATATGAGTTAATTGACAGTTAGTGCAAAGCATTACTTCAAAAGCATATAATAGTTTTTCAAAACTATAAAAAGAAAAATATTATTTTAAATTTAATTTTTCAAAACTATTAAAGGTGTTAATCAATTATTTAATTATTTATCTTTAATATATGCAGCTCATCTCTTCCATTATGGTACTTCTCTGTCTACTCTACAGTGAGTTCATATGTTTTTTAGAAAAAAAATCATATGTAATTTTAAATTTTGAATCTTTTTATATAGGAAGTTAAAAAATAAATATTGAAATTTAAAATATAGCTATACAAAACCATGTCCTTTTAAATATAGCTATATTTATAATTAATTTTAATCTATCTATTACCTATTCTTATTTATATTATTATATAAATAAAAATGTTGTACAATAATTGAAGTTGAAAGTCCTAATCTATTTTCTTTTCAAAATTTAAAATTATTAAAATGCATATGTTGCAATATCATTAATTTTTTCTTATTATAAATTTTATTTTAAATCTTATAAGATTTGTTCAATGACTAATATTCAATTTTTGCAAAAAAAATTTCAATATATTTCTTCCAAAAGTTAATATAGCAAATCCACAAAATCATATTTTAAAACTTAAAATTATTAATAGTTGTATTTATTGATTTATTTATTTTTAAATAAGCATGTTAAAGTATAAATATATATCCAAATAAAATTATACTTATTAATAAATATGGCATTAGCTTTAATTGTAATCACATCATTTTAAGGTCCTAATTCATTTTTAACTTTTTTTTTTATATTTTAATTTACATGTTACGATAATTCTTTCTTACTCATTAAGTTATTAAAATTTCTTTAATTATTTCCTTTTAAAAATCAATATGACAATTTTTTAAAATTCATATATTTTTATTATAAAATAGTGAAGTATTAGAATTATGTCATTTTTTTTTATAACAAAGCATAATTTTAATTATTAATTGTCAATACAACAATTTTAATTTATCTATACTATATATTATAGTAAATGAACATTTAAACAAAACTCTTAAACATATATATATAATTTTATTTACGACAGACAAAATACAAAAAAAAATTATATATAATTATTATATTTTTAATAAATAATATTGATGATACTACTGGTCCCTGAGGAACGGGTCGGGCTGATCCACGTCTCCCACACCGTTGTCTGATCGCTGGATCCACAGAGAAACCTGCACAAGAGTCCAACAGGGAATGAGAGTCCCCCGCGAACCCTCCGACGAGCAAGTTAGAAAAGAGAGATTAATGCAATATAGAGATAGGATGATGATAAAGAACTTAACATTCTTTTTGTCTTAGAAACCTGCTTATATCCTTTGTTCATCATTTCCTTGTCCACTCCGACCTGTCATGTTGGCCGAAAATCTATGTTCTAGCCTGCCTTATTCATGGTGAGACTGTTCTGTTCCGACGTGAAGGGGTTATCGCATTAAATGCTGCAGGGAACCTCATTAATGGCTGATGTGTGGTGTAATAACTCTGTAGGATCTTTGTCTCCTTATGTGGCTAGTTCTTCTATTAACAAGTGTTTAGATGTCATTGGTTCTTGGTGCAACGTTGGGTTCCAATGATGTTGGGCTTTAGTGTTTGAATCATGCATCGAGTTTTAAATGGTGGGCCAAAAACCCCTATGGGTCCACCTATGTCAGTAGTCCCACATTCTCAAGTGCAGCTTCAGTCCAACGAAGGGAATAAGAAAGAAGACGGGGGTTGTGGCTGGTCGAGTGAGAGAATACCGACTGGAAGGAGGGCCAACCGCAAAAAATGACCGAGTGAGAAGGCCGACCGGAAGGTGGGCCGATCGTGAAGTGGGCCGACCGCGAAGGGTGGCAGAGAAGGGGGGCCAACCGCGAAGGGTGGCAGAGAAGGAGGGCCGACCGCGAAAGGTGACCGATAGGGGGGCTGACCGTGAGGTGGGTCGACCACGAAGGGTGACCAAGAGGGGGGCCGACCACGAAGTGTGACCGAGAGGGGGGGCCGACCGTGAGGTGGGCCGACCACGAAAGGTAACCGAGTGATAAAAGGAAATGGCGGCGCGCAGGGCTCGAGGAGCGGCGGGGCACGTGGTGATGTGAAGTGGAATAGATAGGGAAGGGGAAGAGAGTAGTGGATCATGGTCGTACACGTAGCATAATCCCATAATAAGGGGGGTGATGCGTTAATAGGAAGCAAAGGGATAGGCTAACATAGGGCGTTGAAAAAGCGGGGGCAGAAGTTTTTGAAATTTTTCAAACTGGCAAAATTTAATCTCGACCCTTGGAATATAGGCAAACCGTGGGCATTTGGAGTTATTCGCTTTACTTACCTTATCGCAAAAAACCATCACATCCTAGAGGTGAACTCGTTTGTTTCTTGTGACACGTCTCTGCAACACTTTGCGAACTTCCTTGTGCCAGCGTCCAAAGCGATACGCAGACACGTTAGAGGAATGGCTCGAGATGGAGTGCCAGCTGTGAGGCTAGACTCATTGGGAGAAAACGATGCAGTGGAGTTGGCGAAACAATATCGAGCAGAGCGAAGGGAGGAGAAGGTGGCTGGGCAAGCGACGCGGGCTTGCCCGGCAACGATGATCGTAGCCGCTAGGCCAATTAGCCAAGTGGAGCCGGACCAATGGCACACCAAGGCCGCCAAGTCTACGTTTACAAAGGAGGAGTTGGAGGAGGTACGAAGGAAGTACCAAATTCTAGCGGAGGTAGAGCTGAGGCTACCTACATCTAAGGAGAGGGCATCGGATGCGCGATCAACAGAATTCACATTGTACGAGGAAGCATTGTGGGGGGAGGGGGGGCTAAGGTTGCCACTCCCCTAAATAGTGGTAGACGTACTTAACAAGCTGGAAGTGGCACCAGGGCAGCTGATGCCCAACGCATGGAAGATACTAATGGCTTGCGCGGTTTCATGGCCACGGGCGACCGGGGGGGCGGCTATGACGGTGGAGAAATTCTTCTCCTGCTACAAGGCCTCCGGTCAACAGGAAACGTGGGTGACTTTGCAGGCAGTGGCGAGCTGGGGTCTGGTGGCAGGCTTGTCATCTTTGGTGAAGGAGTGGAGGCCGAAATGGTTTTACGTATTAGCGAACTGTGGGGAAAGAGTTCGCACAACGTGGAAAGTCTCACAAAGTCGATGGAAGCCAAGGTTGGATACAGAGGCTGAGAATATGGTGAAGAGGGTAAAAGAGTGGAGGGAGAAGGAGGGGGTGAAGTAGGATGACCTGATCCTACCTTCAACCCTGTTTGCCTTGAGGCTAGGGCCACAGCCGACAGAGGGGGATCCGGTGAGGGAGGAGCTGGAGACGTGGAGGAAGGTGGAGGAGACGGAAGAGCGAAGGGTGTTCGCCAAGGCAGAGAAGTATAAGGAGACACAGTTGGGGCCTGCACCTAAACTGGTGATAAGGGAGCAGGTCCGACTACGTCCCAAACCGCTAGGAGACAAAAACCTAACGGACTTTGCCCCACTACCACCCCCAGTGGACTCGCTGAAGGAGAGGGGCAAACAAGAGGTGGAGGCAGTGTTGAAGAAAACGAAGAAGAAGAGGGTGGCGGTAGAAGGGAGTAAGCACGCCCCTGTTGCGAAGAAGATGAAGGATGAGAGGGCGGAGGAGGCTCTAGAAAAGGAGATTGCCCAGGTGGTGAAAGAAGACATGGGCGTGAGTGTCCAAATGCTGAAAGAAGACATAGGCGCAAGCGCCCAAACAGTGGCAGTAGTGGGGTCTCTAGTAGAAGTGTCGCCCAATCCTGGTGAAGGGAAGTCTAGGGTTAGCAGATCAGAGGCGAGTGTTGCATTGAAGACCGCCATGTACCATGCGCGCGCTCTGGCAGGCCGTTCAGCAGAAGAAGAGGGGGAAGCCAGGGTCACAGCCGACCGCCTTGCTGGAGTGGTGGAGGATGCGGCCGTGCGGTCGATGGTGCGGTTGACAGAGGCCGACCTCCTGAGAGGGTTTTGCTCAGCCCAGATGGAGACAGCGACCCTGGCGATTGCCCTGATGAACAAAGCAGCGCGCATAAAGATGGAGGTAAAGCCACTGAGGGCCCAGCTGGAAGGGGTGAAGACGCAGCTGCAAAACCTAAAGGTTGAGCTAGCGGGTTGAAGGAAGGCCGCTCGGAGTGCATGCGCTAAGGGGCTGGAGTATGCGCAAAGAGTGAAGAAAATGGAAGTACTGGCGTTGGTGTAGAGCTACTCAGCGGAGCAGGTTGGTGCTAAGCTCATCGCGACGAAATCAGAGCTGGAAGCGGAGCGCCACAAGGCAATATCACTAGAGTTTGAGTTGGCGGGCGAGAAAAGGAAGCTAGAGCAAGTCCAACAAGCCTACACCATCGCCAATGAGAGGTGGGAGGAAGCCCTAACTAGCAACGAAGAACTGCAGGACTAGGCGATCAAAGACAAAGAAGAGGCAGATGGTCAGATCGTGGAGTTAGAGAAGGCCCTGGCAGAAGAGAGGGCCAAATTGCCATCTAAGAGAGCGGTATACCCCGACATATGTATGGCGGTCGTAAAGCAATTCAAGGGGTCCGCCGACTTCTAGATGGCCATTGACGCCGCTGTCACCAATGGCTTGGCGAAGGAGGGAGATGGGGGAGCTATGCCATCAGGAGCGGCCGTTGGAAGTAGGAGTGAAGAGGAAGTGATCCAAAGCTTCCAGTGGTCTGACTTCTACAAGCACGAGATGAGCCAGTTCTGGGACAACGACTGGATGACTTTTAAGTATAAGGCACAAGAGCTGTTCCTGGACGTGGACTTCAGCCTCGTGAAGGTAGGAGAAGATGACATCGCCCAGACCCCCCTAGATAAGGGGGTTGAAGAAGAAGATCTGGCCTCCAATGAAGAAGAATGATCTTTGCAACTAAGTGTAAAAATTTGGTTTTTGTTTGTTGTTTTGTTTTGTTTTTTGTTTTTGTTTTTTTATTTTTATTATATATATGTAACTTCTGCAACAAATTGTATAAAAGCGTAAGTTTGTTAATAAAACAACGAGTTTTCTTATGTATTGTTGTTGTTTTTCTTATGTATTGTTGTCGTCGTTATGCTTCTGATTTGTAAATTTGGAATATTGAAAATGGTGGGGCAAAATTCAGTAAAAAGTAGGTGTAAAAATGAAACTCGTGCTTAAATTGTGAAACTTGTAAGTAAATTGTGATGTAAAAATAGTCAAAATGGGAAATCAGGCTGACTTGTATGGATGACTAGTGAAAATGTTAAAAATGGGCAAATGAAATTTCGTAAGTAAACCATGATGTAAAAATGTTAAAAATGGTCAAATAGGCTAACTTGTATGACTAGTGAAAATGGATGGTCATGAACTTGGATTTTAACTAAGTATGGCAACAGTTGAGACTAGCTTTGACTCAGACCGGCCAAATTCTTCATGCGAGTTCTGACTAAGACTTGGAGGGCTCTGTCACGCTGAGGCTTAAGTTAACTCGGTCGTGCTTAGTCTGGCTGAGGCTTTAGTTAACTCAGTCTGGCTGAGCTCTTCGTGCTCAGTCTAGCTGAGGCTTTAGTTAACTCGGTCTGGCTGAGCTCTTAGTGCTCAGGCTGACTGAGGCTTTAGTTGACTCAGTCTGGCGGAGCTTTTCGTGCTTATTCTAGCTAAGGCTTTAGTTGAATCAGTCTGGCTGAGCTCTTCGTGCTCAGTCTGGCTGAGGCTTTAGTTAAAAAGTTGTTATTGAAACACGACGCAAATAATGGAGATATAAAGTCATTGTCATTTAAGGCACAGCTTGTTGATCACAATTTTACACCAATGGAATAGTACAAAAAGGAACATACAACAATGGAATGGTACAAAAACAGGAGACACCATTTCACTAGAAATAACACTTCAAGTGCTCGACGTGCTATGGATGGGAGAGGTTTCTGCCTTCCATGTCTTGGAGTCGGTAAGTGCTTGGGCGAGGTCTGGCCTTAACGACGTAAGGTCCTTCCCATTTGGCTATTAGCGTGCCCTCGGCGAGATTTTTGGTGGCAAGAGTTGCTTCGCGCAAGACTAGGTCCCCCATTGCGAACTCTCTCGGTCGGACTTTGCGATTGTAGTGTGTTCTCATTTTCTGCTGATATGAGGCCCGCCTGACAGCAATGGTCTCTCAGAGCTCTTCAATCAAGTCCAAGTCAGCCCGACGCAATTCTTCAGTTAGTTCTGGATCTGGATGTAAAACCCTCGGGGTTGGGAGGCCGATTTCCACTGGGATGACCGCCTCAGCGCCGTATGTTAAGTGAAATGGGGTCTCCCCAGCATGGGTTCAGGCGGTAGTTCAATAAGCTTAGAGTACGTTTGGTAGTTCCTCAGCCCACAGTTCTTTAGCGGCTTCCAACTTAGTTTTGATGATCTTCAGGAGAGAGCGATTGGTGACTTCGACTTGCCCATTAGCTTGGGGATGACTTGGGGAAGAGAAACATGGCTTAATGTGGAGCTCGGCACAGAATTTCTTGAATTTGGCATTGTCGAATTGTTTGCCGTTGTCTGAGACGATGGCTTGAGAGATTCCAAATCGGCATACAATTGACTGCCAGATTAATCTGGTTATGTTCCGTTCAGTGATTGTGGCGAGGGGTTTTGCTTCTACCCATTTAGTGAAGTAGTCAATGGCAACTACAACGAACTTGGTTTGTCCCCTACCGGTGGACAATGGACCAACTAGGTCGATGCCCCACTTGGCAAATGGGTAGGGACTGCAAAGTGTAATCAGTTCTGTAGGTGGAGCATGGGGGATGTTGGCAAAGCGCTGCCATTTATCACACTTAAGCACAAATTCGGTGGCATCTTGGCTGAGAGTAGGCCAGAAGTAGCCAGTGCGAAAGATTTTATGGGCCAATGACCTGGCACCCGAATGATTACCACATACGCCCTCATGGACTTCCCTCATCACATAGGTCGCTTGAGCAGGACTGAGACACCTGAGGTATAGGCGTGAAAATCCACGTTTGTACAGTAGGCCACTGATGAGGATGTAATTGGAAGACCAGGCTCTAACTTTGGCGGCCTGCTGTTTATCGTCTAGCAACTCCCCCTTTGTCAAAAACAGAAGGATGTCTACAGCCCATGGGATAAGTTCATTTTGGAGGAAGTAAACCTCCTATTGGTTTGGCGAAGTAGCCGGGTGGGCCAGGTATTCAAGGCGGACGCCATGGCTGAGGTCTGACTGGTCGACCGAGGCTAATTGGGCCATTTCATCTGCCTTGGAGCTTTCTGACCGAGGGATATGTTTAATATGGAAAGTATTGAAAAGGTGAACAAGAGAAGTGCAATATCCCTTTAGGCCCGTATCGTGTCCTCCTTCGCGTCGAATTCCCCCATAATTTGCCCGACGATCAATTGGGAATCACTGAACACTTGGATATGGCTTACACTAATGTTTCTGGCTAGGCGAAGACCTACTATCAAGGCCTTATATTCGGTTTTCATTATTGCTGGTGTCAACAGGAAACAGAGGGCACACTTGAAATAATCGCCATCGGGGAGCGGTGAGGATGAGACCAACCCTACTGCCTTCTTTGCGGATGATCCGTCGACATTGAAGGTCCAGGAGTGGGGATCTTCTGCCTCAGTGTTGAATTGCCTTGGCGGAGGGGGCGTGGTTGGGGTGGGATCAGTGAATTCCAGGATAAAATCGACGACAACCTGTCCTTTGATCGCTGTTCGAGGTCGGTAAGAGATTTCAAATTGGCTGAGCTCGATAGACCATTGCATAAGTCTGTCAGACAGCTCTGGTTGTTACATTACCTTCTTCAAAGGTTGATCAGTGAGGACCACTATGGAGTGAGCTTGGAAATATGGTCGGAGTCGTCTTGAGGCTATGGCCGAGGCAAGGGCCATTTTTTACAGCAGAGGGTAGTTCTGTTCTGCCCCTTGAGAGCTCGGCTAATGTAATAAACCGAACGCTGGACTAAGATGTCCTCCCTGATGAGGGCCGCACTGACTGCGGTGTTTGATACGGCTAAGTAGAGAAAGAGGGTCTCGCCTGAGAGAGTAAGAGGGGTTGGCCATGCACTGCTTCAATTGTTGAAAAGCCTCTTCGGATTCGATGGTCCACTCAAAGGCCTGTCGAAGGACTTTGAAAAATGAGAGGCACTTGTCTGTTACGCAGGAAATAAAAACGGTTGAGGGCAACGACTCTGCCGATAAGCTATTGAACCTCTTTAACCGTCCTGGGAGACTGCATTTCTATCAGGGCCTTGATCTTTTCGAGGTTGGCCTCAATGCCCCGCTGACTGACCATAAAACCCAAGAATTTCCCAGATCCTACGCCAAAGGCGTACTTCTCCGGATTCAGCTTCATTTGATACTTGCGTAAGGTTTCAAAGGTCTCTCGCAGGTCTGTCAAATGATCAGAGGAGAGTTTGCTCTTCACAAGCATGTCATCGACGTAGACTTCTATGTTCTGACCTATCTAATGGTGAAAGGCGGCATTGACTGCCAACCGTTGGTAAGTCGCTCCGACATTTTTCAATCCGAATGGCATAACACGATAGTGGTAAGTTCCTATGTCTGTGATGAATGAGGTGTGTTCCAGGTCAGCCGGGTGCATAAGAATTTGATTGAAGCCGGAGAAGACGTCCATGAAACTGAGCATCTGATGTCCGGCAGTGGCGTCAACAAATAGATCTATGCGAGGGAGGGGATAACTATCTTTGGGGCAAGCTCGATTAAGGTCGGTGTAGTCGACGCAGAGTCGCCATTTACCGTTGTTTTTACGGACCAGGACCACATTGACAACCATCTGGGGTAGTCTACGTTCTTGACAAACCGTGCCTCTAGTAGTTTATCTACCTCAGAAGCAATGCTGAGATGATGAGTGATGAAGGAGGGATCGATACCCGACATGTTGGAATGGGTCCAGGAAAATACATCATTGTGCTCGGTTAGGAAGGCTATAAGGTCGGCCTTGGCTTGGGAGGATAGTTGGCTGCTAATCTTGGCTATTTTTGTTGGGTTGGCAGGGTCGATGGGGACTTCAACAAGTTCTTCCACTGGTTCCCCTCTAACTAATTTGTCTTCATCTCTAACATCGAGTCCTTCGATGATCATGGCCTTCTTCAGCTTGACCTCTTTTAGTAAAGCGACGTAGCATTCTCTGGCCACCGTCTGCTCTCCCCTCACGGTGCCGACCCTGAGGTCGGTAGGAAATTTCATGGCTAAGTGATATGTGGATGTGACAGCTTGAAAAGCGTTAAGGGCTGTGCGGCCGAGGATGATGTTATAAGCAAAGGGACAGTCGACGACAAGGAAAGTGAGTAACTTGGTGGTCTGCTGTGGATACTCTTCGATGGTGATGGGAATGTCGATGGAGCCTATGGAGGTCACCCAATCCCCCGTGAAGCCGACCAGTGGGGTTTGGAGAGGGGACAAACTTTCTTTCCCGACCTTGAGCTGGCGATAGGCGTTCAGGAAGATGCTGTCTAAAGAGCTGCCGTTGTCGACAAGCACTCATCTGACTTTGTAATTGGACAGGAGAGCAGAGATGACGAGGGGGTCGTTGTGAGGGTAACGGATGCCTGTGCAATCAGCCTCCATAAAGGTGATGGGCTCCATCTACTGTTTGGCGTGTTTGAAGGGGTGATCCAATGTTACGACTTCTTTATCGGAGCCTTGCCTGATTTTTTTGGAGTTAGGCTCGCTGGGCCGAACAGGATAGTCCTCCGCATGCAAGGCCGCCAGCAATGACCCTGATCTCTCCAACCGGGGGAGCGGGGTTGCCTTGTGCTCGGGGTTATAGTGGGCGCCAATCATTGCCTTGGTTAGGTTGTGCAGGTTGTCGGGGAGGAGTGTGTCGGCGGTTGTCCCTAGTAGGTTCAGTCCTTGGCCGTTGTTGGAGACGGGCTGCCGTGAACCGACTGAGGCGCCCTTGGCGTATC
This sequence comes from Camellia japonica, assembly GCA_030407325.1. Classification (NCBI taxonomy): domain Eukaryota; kingdom Viridiplantae; phylum Streptophyta; class Magnoliopsida; order Ericales; family Theaceae; genus Camellia; species Camellia japonica. The sequence continues at coordinate 50,167,218 of JAPPVO010000029.1, forward strand.
AAGCTCACTACCTGGTCTTTAAGGTTAAGACATTCCTTGGTGTTGTGGCCGTGGTCCTGATGGAAATGGTAGCATTTGGATTGGTCTCGCCGGTTGGAAGGAGACCGCAAGGGTTGTGGCCATTTCAAATTATAATCTCATTGGATCTGGTTCAAGACTTGTTCCATGGAGGAATTGAGGGGTGTGTACCGTTCGAACCGACCAGGCGGTCAGGTAAGTGCTAATCGGTCGGCTCAAGCGGTTCGGTCAGCTCAAGCAGTTCGATCGGTATACTAAGGTGTTTGCTGTGTGTATTGGGTGGTTCTGGTTTCAGATTCCTTTCTCTTCTCTCTGAGGGTTGAGTTGTTGGTTGTAGGATCTTGGCAGGCGGCCAGAGAATCCTTAGCATTCATATATTGTTGGGCTTTGGAAAGGAGAGTTGTCATGGAGGTTGGAGGGTTTTTGGAGAGGGAGAAAAGGAAGTCAGATGATCGTAAACCAGCCATGAAAGCCGTGAGAATAACTTTGTCGTCGTTTTCCACCACCTGCAAAGCTTCGGTGTTGAAACGGGTGACGACGCTACGTAGCAACTCCCCCTCCGTCTAACAGATGTTGAGGAGCTGAGTCGCTGGGCGCCGCTGGCACTGGGCACCAATGAAATAGCTAAAAAGGAATCACTGAGGTGTTGGAAAGTAGAGACGGAGTCTGTCGGCAGTTGACTAAACCACAGTCGGGCCGGCCCCTTAAGTATTACGGGGAAAGCTCGACACATGATCTCATCAGGGAATGCATAGAGGATCATTAGGGTCTTGTAAGTCTCCAAGTGGTCGACTGGGTCCGTTGTGTCATCGAAAGAGTCGATCGAGGGCATTTTGAACTTAGGAGGTAGGGGTTTGTCCCTGATGGAGGCAACAAATGGTGAATTGCTTGTTGTGGATGGTTTATTCTGCATGTTCTGCATGACTCCTTGAAGCTGGAGTTTCATGGCTTGGAGTTCCACATCCCAAATAGGAACGTTGTCACCACCAAAATGCAACGGAGGCTGGACACTACTGGCCTCGCCCTTGGGGACAGGTGCTTGGGCTGATGGATATAGACCTCGAGGTGGTGGGTTCATGTCTTGGGGAGGGGGTCGAAAACCCTCCAAGTTAGAGGGGTGGGCTTGTTGGAAAGGATGGCTCGGGGTTCGTTCTCGGTTAGGTGGGATATCTTGTGGTGGAGGAGGAGGCACAGAGAGGTCTCGCTGAAGCAAAGCATTGATCAAGGCTTGGTTTTGTTCGGCTAGGCGGTTGATGCTGTTGGTGAGTTTTGTGAAATACTGAGGTGGGTTGTTTAGGTTAGGAGGGTTGACTTGGGGGTCGGCAACGTTGTGTTGAGAAGCCATGGATCTCATTGTGACCATCCACCTTGGTAGGTGGTAGGGAGGGATTATCAGGAATGGGTCTCTGACAACAATGAGCACAATTGTCACACGGAGTGAAAGGTTCCCACAGACGGCGCCAACTAATGATACTACTGGTCCCTGAGGAACGAGTCGGACTGATCCACATCTCCCACACCGTTGTCCGATCGCTGGATCCACAAAGAAACCTGCAAAAAAGTCCAATGGGGAACGAGAGTCCCTTAGCGAACCCTCCGACGAGCAAGTTAGAAAAGAGAGATTAATGGAATATAGATATAGAATGATGATAAAGAACTTAACCTTTTTTTGTCTTAGAAACCTGCTTATATCCTTTGTTCATCATTTCCTTGTCCACTCCGACCTGTCATGTTGGCCGAAAGTCTATGTTCTAGCCTACTTTGTTCATGGTGAGGCTGTTCTGTTTCAACGTGAAGGGGTTATCGCATTAAATACTGCAGAGAACCTCATTAATGGTTGATGTGCAGTGTAATAACTCTGCAGGATCTTTGTCTGCTTATATGGCTAGTTCTTCTCTTGACAAGTGTTTAAATGTCATTGGTTCTTGGTTCAATGTTGGGTTCCAATGATATTGGGTTTTAGTGTTTGAATCATGCATCAGGTTTTAAGTGGTGGGCCAAAAACCCCTATGTACCCACCTATGTCAAATATATTATTTTGTTTTATACATAGCACGTGTAATATGCTAATATTAATATGAGTGAAAGAGGGAAATAGTTAAGTGAAAATAATTATAGTACACATGCTTAAACGATGCACACAATATGCCCTTTTTATAATTACACCCTAATGATTCGTAATAAAGTTAGAATGATTCACAACTTCTCGCATCATAATAATTTGTAACATTTTAATATTCCTAGGATAACCACAATAATTCATAAATAAGTCTTTTATTATCAAGCATCTTTTTGTAACATAACCACAATGATAAGGAAATGTTCATCGTCAGGTTCTTTTTAAGTTAAAGAAGGAGAGGCTAAAAAAAGAGGGAGAATCTATTTATACACACATGTTCCTCTCTTCACACATCCCCTACACACACCTCTCTCCAACCCACTCTCTCATTAAGTGTGTGTGGAGAGAGTTAAGGGTGTGTGCAAATAGCTCCTCCCAAAAAAGACGAAGGATAAAAAACTTGAGGCAAATTTGACTAAGCAATTCCAACCATCCTTTCTATTTTTTATTAGTTAAAATATAAAAAAGATAATTTAATATTTTGTTTCATTTTTTTTAATTATTTTTTTATGTATATACTCTAATGCTATTATATTTTTACTTATTTATACATATAAACTATTTAAAGAGCCTCTCAAAACTCTTAAAATGTAGTTATCTTGAATTTTTTTGTTAAAATAACTATTGTAATACCTACACTGTTAGAGTGACTAAAATATGATAATATTAATTATAATAGTTAATAAATCTCGTTTAAAAAGTCCATTAGAAAAAAGTAATAGAAATTATGAGTTTTTTATTGATAAACTCGTGTTCTAATCTAATAAGTCTACGAGAGAAAATTATAACCTAATTTGTCCTATGTATTTATATTTTTATTTCATGAGGTATTTTTTTTTTTGATTTATATTGTTTGTTGGACTATTATACCCTTATGTCTATTGTTTATACGTATTTTATAGAAAAATGATATGCATATTTTCTTTTGTTACTACCTCTATTTTGTTTGTTACAATTATTCATGTTTTTTTTTTAATCAATTTTATTCACATTTGTGATATTGTTTCATTATGTTAGGGTTCCAAAACTCTTTATTTGGTAGGGTTTAAAAACTCTAGTTTATACATGGTGGTGAAATAATATTATGTTCCTCCATTGTTGCGGTGCAATTTTGTGTTCCTTCATTGCTACCATTATTTTTATTTTTTTTATTAATCAGTGTAAATGTTCACATTTCACATTATTTGAATAAATAAGTGTTGGAACAATTATTTGTTATTTATTACTATACTTATTGTTTGAACAATTATTTTTTGTTACCATTAAACAATTGAAATAGTCATTTTTTTTCTTTCAATTTTGTTTCATGTTGTAGTGTGAATGTTCACATTGGTATGAATTTAGTTTTTTTTTTTAAGATTAGTCGTATGTTAATTGTAAATTATGAACATTCACTTTGTATTTTGGTATGAGTTTTTTTTTTTTTTTTTTAATTTTTTCGAAAGTTAGTTGTATTTTGTTAATTTTTTTTTACTATATTTGTTGGTTGAATAATCATTGTTATTACCATTGAACAATCGAAATAGTCGATTTTCACTTTTTTTTTTCAATTTTATTTTATATTTTCACATTGCAATGTGCTTGTTCACATTGGTATGAATTTATTTTTTAAAAAACTTGTTGTATATTAATTATAAATTGTGAACATTCACATTATATTTTGGTATAAGTTTTATTTTTTTAAAAGTTAATTGTATGTTTGTTATTTTTGTTACTATATTTTTTAGTTGAACAATTATTTTTATTACCATTGAACAATTGAAATAGTCAATTTTCACTTTTTGTCAATTTTGTTTAATGTTTTCACGTTGCAGTGTAAATGTTTACATTGGTATAAGTTATTTTTTTAAGACTAGTTGTTTGTTAATTATAAATTGTGAACATTTATATTATATTTTGATATGAATTTTATTTTTTCGAAAGTTAATTATATGTTTGTTATTTATTGTGAACATTCACTTTGTACTTTAGTATGTGTTTTGTTTTTTCAAAAGTTAGTTGTATATTTGTTGTTTACTATGAACATTCACATTGTATTTTGATTTTCATTTAGTTTTTTTTGTTGCATTATTTCTAAAATTTTCAAATTATAAAAAAGTTCAAAATTTATAATTTGAGATTTTTTCTATGGAATGCGGGAGAGATTTTCTTCTTAGAATAAAGGAGAGATTTTCTCTATGAAATAAGGGAAATATTTTTTCTTTAAAATGAGAGAGATTTTTTTTTCATAAAATGAGAAACTATTGTTATGTATTACTTTCAAAATAGAAACATGTATAAAAAATTAAAAAGGATGATTTGGTCATATTACATTAAACAGGATTTAATGAAATACTCAAAAAAAAAAAAAAAAGGATTAAATGGAATAAAACATTTAAAAAGAAGATTTATCAAAAAATGACCTTAGAATTATTGTTGGCTAAATGATAAAATGAGGAAAAGAGAAAATAATTAATTATTTAAATAATATATTTTTGAAGGGGAGTTGTGTATTTAAATATAATATACGAATAAAAATATAAGAAATTTAGCGGATCAAATAGACTATTTTAGTCAAATACAACAAAATGTCAAATTCAACCTATAATCATTTTATTTTTTCTCTCAAAAAAGTTTAAAAAAAATTAAAAAAAACCTATCTCAAATGATACTTTTTAGTTCTAGACTAAAATAGTTAAAAAAATTAAAATATTAAAAAATTAACTCACATCTCAAACGAACTCTTATATATGTTCAAACCAGAAGGGGCTAGCCCCTTCCCCAACCCTTCGCTTTTTGAGAAATTATCTTATTTTTTAAAAATTTCATATAACTGTATATATAATTAACAATAAGCAGTTAAATAAGGTCAAGTTTGGTATACACAAAATAATTTATATTTTTATCTTTTTATCTTTTTTTCATCACATCACCTCTCTACTTTTCTGTACATTTTCATAAAATGATAAAAAAATACACTTATTTAGATCATCTCAAATTATTTTTAAATATATAATTTTAAAATCAATAAAATAGTAAATAAATTATAAAATATTATTAAACGGAAATACTTTTCAAACCTATTAGATAATTTCTATGCTCGAGATTCACAACAATGATGGAAGCAGTCAATTTTTAAATGAAAATGAAATATTTGGGGAAAAAAAGTAGTTACGTTAGTCTTCCTTCTCTAATGGACATGGATTAATGAAAATTATGAGGAGACAAAAACTGCTTTTGGAAAGTTGTTTGAATTGATATGTAGCCCAACAAATTTGACTATTGAAATGAAACCACCATTCGTGACATATGCTCTGACGATGATCACGAAATGTGTAGTCTTTTAGGAGTTGTTTGGAATGTTTTAAATAAGTATATTTTTGACTTTGTATGACATATAAGTTGAGTTTGAAGTGATGTGATAAAGAGGTGATGTGATTTAAATAAAATGATGTAACTTAAACAGGATTGTGATTTTTTAACTTTTTAACTTTTTTTTTTAAAAATACCAAACTTAGCCTTAGGCCAAGTTTGGCATCTTTAATAAAAGTCAAAAAGTCACTATCTTATTTAAGTTATATTATCTTATTTAAGTCACATTACCTCTCTATCACATCACTTCAAACCCAACTCATATTTTATAAAAAATCAAAAAATACACTTATTTAGAACATCTCAAATAACCCATAGTCTCCAACAAATTTGACTAATGAAATGAAACCACCATTGGTGACATACGCTCTGACGATGATACGAAATGTGGTGCTTTTAGTCTGCTTTATCCAAATCAACGTGAATCTACAAAAATAATAAAATGTTGTTTTGGAAAGATTGTAAAAAATAATTTTTTAGTTTTTAATTAAGTTTTTAAATTTTTTAAATAAATGATTTAGGAAATCGATAAAAAATTACTTTTGATTTTTTTGATTAATATTTATTTATGATGTCAAATCATAATGAAATGACTAAACTACCGCAATTTAATTTAAAATATTTACAATTTCACCTATGTAACATATTTTGACTGATGAGAAATATAATTGTAATTTCACCAATGGTTAAAAAACAACTTCCCAAATGTCTTTATATATAAAAAAAATTAACTTTTAACTTTGCTACAAATTCAAAAAAGTAGCTAAAAACTATGTTCTCAAAAGAGGTCAAAAAAGAGTTAAGAAATAAGAAATTTAAAATTAAAATTTATCCAAAAAATTGATGAAGGGTTCAGATTTAATTCTTAAAAAATAAAACTTACATCTAAGATAAATCTCTAACACATAGGCCGCTTTTGATAAGTGAGTTAAAAGTCACTTTTTAATTTTTAACTCATTTTGAATTATATTATCTTTCATACTTTTTACATATTTTTTTTAAAAAGTAAAAAAAAATTAAAAAAGCCAAATTTTAACTATTTTTTCAAAACACCTCATACTATATTTTCTAAGTATGTTTTTAACAAAAAAAAATTTCAAATTTATAGAAGTGCTGTTCGTACTATACACATTAGTAAGAATTTCACGGTATTCTTAAATGAGTTGTCAAATACACCCGTCTCAAAAAATAAAATAAAAATAAAAAGAACTAACACAGATATCCATCACAAAACACTATGGCAGAAGAATTGAAGGTTTTCAGGACATGGTCAAGTCGATTTGCCTTGAGAATCATTTGGGCATTGAAGCTCAAAGGCATAGAAGAATATGAAACCATATTTGAGGATATTACCAACAAAAGTCCTCTGCTACTCCAGTACAATCCTGTCCACAAAAAGGTTCCAGTTCTTGTGCACAATGGAAAACCAATCTCAGAATCACTGCTAATTCTTGAATACATCGACGAGACATGGAAGCATAATCCCTTGTTGCCTAAAGATCCTTATGAAAGAGCCACAGCGCGTTTCTGGGCAAAATTCGGGGATGAAAAGGTAAATTCACCACTCCCTCACCCATGCCTTGATCTACTTCTTACCCCTGTACTGTATCAAAAAATTTCAGTTAGTTCTTCATCCTTTATTTCATTATTTTTTTCCCACTGATGAAATTGACATGGTAAGTGATCTCTACATAGATTGCCACTTTAAAGTGTAAATCATTTGTGGCTTTGATTATTAAAAACCTCAAGTTGATTGCCTATGTAATTCATTCTTAGACAAAGGGCATGTTTGGTACAACTTGTTAATCATAAAGCAAAAGGTGAAAACACCCTTTTCCTTGCTTCCCAATATAATCAGTTTTTTAAGCCCTCAAGCTGACTGCCTGTGTAATGATTCTTAGACAAAGGGCCTGTATGGTACAACTTATTAACCAACAAGCACAAGTTAAAAAGCACCCATTTCCTTGCTTTTCAATAATTATTTTTTTTCAATTTATATAAGTAATTTTTGTCTTATAAATTGTAAGTAGAAATTATATCAAATACTCTTCTAGAAATGTCTAAAACAATAATAAAAAAATTATAAACAAGTCCACAAGCTACATCAATCAAGGCTTCTGTTTCGGCAAATTTGCTATTTTTTAGATTTTTTCTTTTATTTTTTTTATTTATTTTTATTTTTTTATTTTAGTTATCACTTTGTCCAGAAATTTCCATGTTTGTTGTTGTTGGTTCTGAAAAAGTTTCTTTAGGTTTCTAGCATCCAAATTTGAGCTTAATTTTCAAATTTGTTATTTTTAGTAACTTTTTATGGCTAAGCATTTTTTGATGATTAATAGAGGGAACAGTGCTCTTATACATGTGTTCGTGTTTGTTCTTGTTGCAACTCTTGGTTCTACACTTTCATCGCAAACCTTAACTATTTCTTTTTTTCTTTTGAAATTGTAGCTTTTGAATTCCGTTTTCAATTTTCTTATTACTCAAGGGAAAGAGCAAGAGGAGGTCATTCCTCAAGTCATGGAGAACTTGAAATACATAGAAGAACAACTTAAGGGAAATAAGTTTTTTGGCGGAGAGACAATCGGATACACAGACATTGCATTTGGTTGGATAGCTAATTTGTTAAGTGTATTCGAGGAGGTTACTGGGATAAAGCTTTTAGATGAAGAGAAATTTCCACTGCTATCGGCATGGTCGCAAAACTTTTCAGATGTTCCGGTAATCAAAGAAAACTGGCCGCCTCGTGACAAGTTAGTCATCAAGTTTCAAGCCACTCGCGAGAAGTACCTTGCAGCAGGACCTAAATGAAACAGTTACTGAAGCCTTGTATGAATCCCTTGAGTTCATACAAAGCAATGTTTAGCTGAACTTTCAGTATCACAGAGGGTTGTGTCCTCTGTTTGGTAGTGAACAAAACTTGCATAACTAATAAATAATCAGTAATAAATTATCCTATCTACATTGTATTTGACAACATGAGTTCTAAATCCAGGATGAAATTTCCTATACCTCTAAGATGTTGTGATTTGTTCATCTTCCAGATTCTTTTATCACTTGCAAAAGACGCTAAATCTTTCAAAATGGATCACAAGTGCAATATTGGTGATAAAATGTAAAGTCAATTTTTTTTAATGAATAAATATAGATTTTAACAATTTTAAATAGATGCAATCTTTTAAACAACAACAACAGATCATATACCAGAAGTAAAGTTGAAGACATCAATCTTCTTCTTCTTCTTCTTTTTCTTTTGAGCAGCACATTTAAACAACACAAATGGATATGGTTTTGAACAATTAATAATAATGTAAGAACATTTAAAACTGAAATTTTAATAATGTATAAAGATTAAAGAGAAAAAAAACTTTATACATACAGAGACTAAGCGATGAAAATGCATCATTGCCACATACCAAGCCAAGCCAATCATGTGCAATCACCAAGGTAGAGAAAACCCAAACACGGAGTTAACATCTTAGAAATTCAACTTAAAAAAACAGAATGTCTTGCTGGAATGTAACTCATTCAATTCATAGTTCCAAGTCTAAATCTTTTACCCAGCTAGTGTCAAGCAAGAAAGGGTCTTCTTCTTGATCTTTCATCAGCTATTCGATAAACTCTTTCGACCCAATTCCGAACCTTTCATCACATAATCCATTTTCTTCAGCAGAATTTGTGTCCATTCTCTTCGACAAATCCATGCACTCAATCACAGGGTCCTGAACATTTGAAGTAGAGCGAAGTGTCCAGCAAATCAAGTAATTCATTCATATCAATGCTTAAATTGCTCTCAGCGGATTGAATACCATCTTCGTATCTCACAGTAGGCAACAATGATTCAACTTCAAAACCACCCGTCATCAACGTAGATCTTTCTAGGGGCCTAGTACTTTGTTCTTGCATTTGAATCTGATTTTGTCCCACTATGAAGCCAGCTTGTGCCACTGCTGTATCCTTGTTCAGCGTATCGAATTTATCGGAATTGGACTTCCTGCTCTACTGCAATAGTATTGGTAGTTGCTTGTTGCATTGTTTGTTCGGAATTCAAGTAGCGGAATTCACCCAATTGGTCATTAAGAACTGGCTTGGCTTGAAGAACCTCGACATCACTTGATCTTGCCTGGTTTCGTCCTTGATCTTTCCACTTGATTTGGCATATGACTAAATCTTTGTACTACACCAAAAAATAATTAACATAAGCTAGCTAGAGGAAAGTTCAATGACATATAAGGACTGAGAATTTTGAAAAAATAAAATAAGCAATGGATAATCATTATACAAAACTTGAACAAACATTGTTAATGTTCTACCTCTTAAAGCAAAAGAAAATAATACAACAGACTTTTCAATAATCAAATGTGAATTAAGAGAAGAAGTCTCAAATGCAAGATACATTTAAATCATATATATAACTAAATGGAGAAAATAAAAGACAGTTATGATCTTTAGTTGAAATATTGCATAACTCAATTACTAAATCAAATTTTTTTTCAATTGAGTCTTAAACAGAACAAATGAAAACTAGAAAATAAAACAAACCAAATCACACAAGAACACGACATATATGTGGTTTGGCTATACTTTTTTTGTTCAGCGAAAATAAAAAACTTTATTAATGTGTCAAACAAGTTATATCAATAAAGAGAGAGAAAAATTTAAATTTCCTCATAGCAAACCCAACTAATTCCAATTAGGTTGGCACAAAAAATATCGCAAAATCATATTCAAATACCTCCGAATCAAACAAGAAAATAGAAGGCCAAAGTTTACTAAACCAAGACTAAAAAATAGCCCCACTCCGGATCCCAAACACAACCAAAACAGAGCCACCGACCTTGCCCCAAACTTGCTACAAACAGGAAACCACCACAATTGCAAAGATTGTTGTAGAGTTTTACTACCAAGGAAAGAAAAATTACAAATCGGTACGTAACAAGAATTTGATCTAATCTAATAACCCTAATCTCCCAATTAACTCATAATATATATATATATATACTAAGGTATGAATACATTAAGAACTGGATTAGACCTAATGGGTCATAAGCACAAACTGGTTAAGTTGTTAGATGATATGATACATCACAACCCACCGCTCTTTTCTTTTGTAGGGTCAGATCATATGTATACAACAACTCTAAACAATAAACAGGAAAGACAACAACTATGTACTAGAAAAAAACACATAAAACAACATCAATAATAGCATATTATAAAACAAGACTTGAATAATCATGCCTATATTATTCTAAGAATTCTTATAAAATAATTAACACAAAACAAACACACAAATAATACAGAGAAAGAAAGAACGAGAAATTACGTTTTCTTGCCTCAATCTCTTGACGTGGTCGAGTAAAGCGCCGTCAAGACTAAACTCTTTCATGAGCCAACGACCATGCTGTGCCGATCCTCTCTTCTCGTAAACAAAGTTTTTCATGCAACCTATAAGCACTCCTTTTTTATTATGAATAGGTTGGCTGTTGACACCGCTCCACGTACCTCCCTTCCCCACCGTGCGATCAAAACGTTTCCCAAAATTCTGATTCTTGCATTTCTTCTTCTTCAATGTAGTATAATAATAGTAGTTAGAGACGTTTTTGTTCCAGTTCGATCTCCAAAATATGTCCCATGGCTCTTCATCACCGTAGAGGTCGCGCTCTAGGATGAAACCTTCATATGACAGTGGTTGTTCTATGGCCTTTTTGAAAAGGTAATGGGACACCAATTCTTCATTTGTGGGCACAAACTTGCGACCTACGCCAAAAGCAATTGCCATGCTTTGATCGCTTGTCTTCTCTTCTCTCTCTGCACTTCACTTGCTAGTTCTAGGGAGGGTTTTTGTTGTGGAATGTAATGGATAGAAAGTTGTTCGAGGGTTTTGTTGTGGAATGTAATGTGATGGATAGAACGTGAGGTATATAGGTATATATAATAGAGAGGTTGTTTGATGAAGGTGTTTGATATTTAGCGAAAAAGAAGTAGTTAGTATTTACTAGGATGCTACGTGTTAGGAAAGTTTAGGCCATGTTGGACACCCAATTTCATTGCAAGAAATTTGTATACGGATAGAATTCTAATTCCACGATAAGGCTTTGTTTGGTTAATAGTGGAGAGATTAATAATTCATGAGATTAGTATAGGATTGGTTATCCAACAAAATTAGTGACATAAATAATTATCTCTTATTCATATTTATTTTGCAATTGATATGAAAATATATTATCTCAATTATATGTTTGGTTTGCATTATTAGTGATAGGATTAAATAATTGATCAATTTTGTTGTATAGAATGGCCATAGAAATTTAATCTGGATAATAAAATTTATAACCAAACAATAAAATGTAAGTTTCATATATAATCTCAATACCGTGTTAAAATCCTCCCAATCAAGGAGGCCCTAAGAGTAGAATTCTTGTACAATAACAAATTTGATAAACAAAGCACTAACCACTTAAACAATACATACTAGGTTTTGTAAAATAGATTTTGATGATTAATGATATTATGAGTTGATATACTCATTTTCTTCAATATTGTAAAGTCTCTATTCTCGGTATTCTTTGTAAATCAAAGCGTCTATAGAAGAATCTTAATTTTGATATTCTTGTTTGGATCAAGAGATTCTAAGATTGTTAATATTTTTGTGTTTCACACTATATCAATGAGACTCCAAATGAGGATCATAAGTTTGATAAACAAAGTACATACTATTTGAACAACACGTACATACTATATGTGCATTTTTCTTTTTTATTATTCTTATAATTTATATTTTTTTTAGAGTTGTACATGTATCACGTATGCGGACTGCTAATAATATGCTTATTTATATATAGTTTATATATACGTAAAATATACCATATATATATACTAGTAAAATGCCAGTGCAACAGGTCAAATGAAAACATTGTATGAGAAAATAAAAATTAATTAGATTATTTAAGAAGTTGATTACTTGTGTACTCTTTTTATGAGAGGCATATATGACTTAATATTATGTAATTTTTTAAAATTATCATCGTATAGTGGCGTTTCTATACAAAAATACTGTTTCAGTAATAAAATAATTTATATCATATTTCCTTGAACTATTAGCCAATATCACTCTACTTCCTCAGCTAAAAAAATGTTATATTTTTTCACCTTAAACTATTAATTTTTATCAGTGTAATTGTTCTGTTAAGAATTTGTTTCCGTAATAGATGAAAAATTGACGTGTGACTTATACATGACATATCAAATGGAATACTTAAAATGATATTACGAGCCTGTTTGGTGTGATTTTTAAAAACTATTTTGGTGTTTTTTAGTTTTCGTGTTTTTTGTTTTAATCTTTAGCAAACTTTTTTCATATTTCCAAAAAAAATTCTGTTTTAGATACTTTTGTCATTAAGAAGATTCAAATTGAAAAAAATTAATAGATCAGGACGTTAAGTGTTAAAAGTTTTAGTTAAAGGGGGTAACATGACTTGCAACAATAGTTGAGAGGATTAAAATGTAATTTGCCATTGTTATATAGATAAATAAATGGGTAAATTACAATCAGACTCCTTAGGATTTGCTTAAAATATAAATTACTTGTATAGTTCTGGAAATTGCATCACGCCCCTTCTAATTTTTAACTGCATTAATAGTTTTAATGATATCATAAATATATTTCAATTAACAAATTTTATTATTGCATACATAAGAGAAAATAATAAAAAAAAATTATGTCAAGGGAAGTATTAACAATTTTTAGAACTACATGAAACAATCTATATTTTCAATAAATATAAAGAGGTGTATTTATAATTTACTCTAAATGTATTAGATAGATAGATAGATAGATGGCAACCATTTTCATTTTTTCCTACGGTGTTGGGCCCAAGTTGTTTAGATTTTAAGGAGAGAAAAACACAAAAGAGAAGGGTAAAATAAAATTAAAAAGAAAAAAGAAAAACATAAGTCTCAATACTCTCTTATAGTATATAGATACGGATAAGGATATAGATATAGATATATAATTTTTATTTTATTTTTTGTTCTTTTGGGAACAAATTACTTTGTCCTTTAACTTATTTAGGTTTTTAAAGTATCAATTTGAATAACTATTTTATTAAATTATTAATATGAATGTATTTTATTCCAACCCATTAATTTTTTTTACAAAATATCTCATATTAAAAAATTTTGGTTTTTTTTTTTATAAATGTTTTATGCATGTAATTAGATTAATTTGGTTGTATTCAGAAGTAATAGTTTATTATAATTAGTTGCATTTTATTTTTTGCAATTAATTTTGTCTTTTAGTGCATGATATTTGGATATTTGCCTTTTTACTATGAAGGAATGTGAATTTGAAAATATATGCCTTTCCATTTGTGATATTTGAATATATATATATATATATATAAATCCTATTAACGATTAAGGGCAAAGTAAACTAATTTAGTGATTAAAGTTAAAATTATTTAAATAAAAATTTAAGGAATAAAATAAAACAAGTATAATAATTTTTGAGAAGAAAATTTTTTCCATTTTTTTTTTCTTTTTTATTGCATTAGAAAGGAGGTGACAAGTCAAATTCATGACTTCCTATCTAACCACGGATGAAATTTCCATTCGTTATTATGACTGAAATTTCCATTGGTTATAAAAATGATTATTTATCTTTAGGCTCCTTAAATTATTGAAAAATATTATTTTAATTTTTTAAATTATAAAAGCAAACAAGTAGAAATTGATTCTCTAAATTATTAAGAAATATTACTCTACCCCCTAAATTATAAAAGAGGGTAAATGGATCCCTTAAAAGAGTATAAATTGAACCCCCTAACTGAAGGGATCAAAGTAAAATACACCAATAATTTAAGAGGTCATTTTGTATGCTTTTATAGTTTAAAAGGCAAAGTGCACTTCTCAATAGTTTAGGGAGTCTATTTATATATTTTAATAATTGGGTCTTGCTAACAAGTGCCCCTAGGGTAGAAGTAAATGATAAAAAATTTGAAGAATACAAAACACTTTTCATTAAATTCAATGCACTTTTACTAAAATCAATATACTTTTTAACATTTTTATATATTTTCAAGTAGGGATGGCCACGGCGCATGCCATTTTCCCCCGTGGACGAACTCTACCCCCGTCCCTGCCTCTGCCCTACTCCTGCTATGGGTGGAATTTTTCAACCTCATCCCCACCCCCGCGGATAACCGACCACATTTCAAATAGTCAAAAAAATTTAGAACCATTTAAATCTTTAACACACTAAATAATTTTTCTTATTTCTATATATATAAACAGTGAGATTTTTAGGATTATTATTTGTTTATATATAAACAGAACCACAGACTTTTAATATTCTTTTCTTATATCTAATTATATTATATGTATATATATACATATATATTATAAATGTTAGGTTTTTATAATTGACAGTCTCGTTTGACAAAACTCCTTTCAGTTGTAATTTTATTCGTTTTTTTTTTTAGTGAGGCTATGAGTGTTTAGATTCAAATCTAACCCGAATTGTACTTATGCAAAAAATTTTGTGATCTTGATCCTTTCATGTTTGTCACTTTGCTGACTATGTACGGAGATCGAGCTGTCAAAGTTGTTGGACAACTAGAGTGGTCATTTGTACGCTTGAGTGGAGAAAATGATCATCCAATACTTTTGCAGAGCGCCTGAACTTCTGAGAAGAAAGTTTTACCACTCGAGCAGTGAAAATTGTACTCGAGCAGTCAGCCTATATGATTTGCACCGCCTTTACTCACATTGCTCGAGCGGTAAAGTGTGCACTCAAGCGGTCTTCGCGATTCAATTTACTGTTAAGTGTGTAGTTTGCTGTTTTTAAGATTTGAGCCGTCCAGATTTTCAAAAAAGAAGAAGAAACAAAGTGTTTTATATTAAAATGTGGTTTATGATTGTTTCCTTGATGATTGAACGGTGATCAATGGATCTATGAACTTTATATCAATCATCAAGGGGTTTATTTGTTTTCTTTTATTCACAAAAAAGAGAGTTGTTCTTCGGTGAATTGTAGGGAATTTGGGCCTAAAGCTTTGGTGAATTCCAGAGTGGCTCATCGTCGTGGATTCAACATCAACGTTGTGGATTCAACATTGGGCAAGACAATTCTGAGGTGAAGACAGTGGTAGAAGAAGCACATCGAGTTTGGTTCAATTCATGCGTGGATTCACTAAGTAATTGAAAATACTCTCGTGTAATTCTTTTTTGTATTTTTAGTGGATTATTTTGTAGTTTTGGCTCGTGATTTTTTTTATTCACAATTGGAGACACTTCAATTGTGATTTTTTTCATGTTAAATCATTGTACCGATTTGTCTTAATTGTTTGATTGAGATTTTTATTTATTGTTTAAATTGAAACATAATTACGAATCAATATCTTAGGGATTTTTAGATTTTTCAATCAATTATATCGAGTCGGGTTTGGATCGAGGGAAACGATACCCGCCCCCGCCCCCGCCCCCGCCCCTACCTCTGCCCTCGCCCCCACCCCCGTTGCGGGTGACCAAAACATAATCCACCCTCGCCCCACATAAGTGTCGAAGCGGGTAAAATCCACTCTATTCGGGCAGGTATAAGTGGACTCTCTCAGATCGGATTAAAATTGTCACCCCTATTTTCAAAAAAATTTATACACACTTTCCAACATTTAAAAATGCATAAGGGACACTTGTTAGCATTTACCTTTATAATTGAGGAAATATCATTTTGCCCCCCAAACTATCACGCGTTCTTTACGTTGAGCCCCATACTTCGATTTATTTCAATTTAGTACCTGAACTTTCCACAAATTGATCAATTAGACTCTTGTCATCACCTTCTGTCTACAATTGAACGGAATGTGCTGACGTCGCATTTAAAATTAAAAATCAATTTGCCCCCCACATCAGCACATTCCGTCTAATTGTGGACGGAAGGTAACGGCATGGGTCTAATTGATCAATTTGTGAAAAGTTTAGGTACTAAATTGAAATAAATTAAAGTATGGGGTCAACGTGAAAAATGCGTGATAGTTTGGAGGGGAAAATGATATTTATTCTTTATAATTTAGGGATATTTACTAATAAATCCTATCTCACAAACAGTTTTACCGATTGATCCTAAGATTATTTCTATTGTTCTGATTAGTCCTATTAGTGGGGAAATATCTTACCAGTTAATCCTATTTCCTTTGTTTAGTAACATTGAGTGGTCAATTATACCCTTCCGTGTGTGTGTCGCGTGACATGCATCATTCCCAGGCAAAAAACATATAGAGCTTTAGTGTACTTTGTTGATGTGTGACACCCACTGTGTGTGTCACGTGACACTCCAAGGCAAAAAGCATAAAGAGTCTTAGTGTACTTTGTTGATGTGTGACACCCATTGTGTGTGTCACGTGACCAATTGTGTATGTCGCGTGACACTCCAAGACAAAAAGTATAAAGAGTCTTAGCGTACTTTGTTGATGTGCGACACCCATTGTGTGTGTGTCACTTTGTTGATGTGTGACACCCATTGTGTATCGCGTGACCCATTGTGTGTGTCGCGTGACACTCCAAGGCAAAAAGCATAAGTGTACTTTGTTGATGTGTGACACACATTGTGTGTGTCGCGTGACACTCCAAGGCAAAAAGCATAAAGAGCCTTAGTGTACTTTGTTAATGTGTAACACTCATTGTGTGTGTCGCGTGACACATTGTGTGTGTCGCATGTCGCTCCAAGGCAAAAAGCATAAAGAGCCTTAGTGTACTTTGTTGATGTGTGACACCCATTGTGTGTGTCACGTGACACACCCTCATAAAGAGCATGCATCTAATAACATCTAAATGAGGGCATTAAGGTCTCTCAAAATATCCAAGGACTAAACGGTTTATCAGAAAAAAAAAAATTGAGACCAATTGGTTCATAAGTTTAACATTTGGGATTTATTGGTAAATCTCCCTATAATTTAAGGGGTCAAAATATTTTAAGAAGTCTTTATATAAATAATCCTTAAAAAAGTTATGTTGTAAGATTATATGTAAAATGAATTAAGATATGTTTGGCCTTGTTTTACTGATGAAACAAGAAATTAAATAATAATGTTACACTTAAATAACTATAAAAAAAAAAAAAATTAAAAAAATAAGCATGATTTAAATTCAATCTCCTTGCAATGAAAATTAATTAAAATGAATCTCGGCCAATATCTTCTATGCACATTTTCATGTTTTATTTATATGCAAGTATGAGTATTACTTGTGAACAAAATGGGAGGAGGACATTCAAGCCAAAAAAAAAAAAACCATTTTTACTTTTTTGTTAGATTATTTTTTTTTAAATGAGTACATATTTGTTGAAATATATATGTATATATATCTATATAATAAACCAGAACGGATTTTGAAAATGTGTTAGGCACAATTGTCCTACTAGGACATTTCAAGGGTCAGGATTCATTTGTGTATTCACATAAATGGCTCAGATAACCCCCTTAATTTTATACCAATCCTAAATATATACCTTTCCGCCCAAACATGCCTCCTCCTTGCCCACGTCTCCCTACCCTTGTATCTTTATCTCTTTGATCTCCAGCCAAATCACGTCTCCCCTCCATCCCTCTTTCTCTCTCTCTCTCTCTCTCTCTCTCTCTCCCTCCCTGTTCTTCTTCTTCCCGAAACTGCTCTCCCTCAACCACAGATTCGGTTTCGTCTCCATCAGTTTACTTCCATCAGTTTACTGCTCTCCTTCAACCACATATTCGGTTTCGTCTCCATCAGTTTACTTCCATCAGTTTACTGCTCTCCTTCAACCACAGATTCGGTTTCGTCTCCATCAGTTTACTTCCATCAGTTTACTGCTCTCCTTCAACCACATATTCGGTTTCGTCTCCATCAGTTTACTTCCATCAGTTTGGGCACAGGAAGGGGGACATCCTAAAGCACACCTTGGATCCTCTGTTTCTCAACCTTCTTCTTCGGTATTTTCTGATCGCAATCTCTTCCAAAGTTTTAGGGTTTTTTTTTTTTTAATTCTTCTCTGGCCTATGAAGATTTTAATTATCCAGTATATGAACTATGAACAAAAAAAATAGTGATTACGAAGTGGGTATATATCTTATTTCCATGTTTACTGCTCTCCTTCAACCACAGATTCGGTTTCGTCTCCATCAGTTTACTTTCATCAGTTTGGGCACAGGAAGGGGGACATCCTAAAGCACACCTTGGATCCTCTGTTTCTCAACCTTTTTCTTCGGTATTTTCTGATCGCAATCTCTTCCAAAGTTTTAGGGTTTTTTTTTTTATAATTCTTCTCTGGCCTATGAAGATTTTAATTATCCAGTATATGAACTATGAACAGAAAAAATAGTGATTACGAAGTGGGTATATATCTTATTTCCATGTTTACTGCTCTCCTTCAACCACAGATTCGGTTTCGTCTCCATCAGTTTACTTTCATCAGTTTGGGCACAGGGAAGGGGGACATCCTAAAGCACACCTTGGATCCTCTGTTTCTCAACCTTCTTCTTCGGTATTTTCTGATCGCAATCTCTTCCAAAGTTTTAGGGTTTTTTTTTTTTTTTAATTCTTCTCTGGCCTATGAAGATTTTAATTATCCAGTATATGAACTATGAACATAAAAAATAGTGATTATGAAGTGGGTATATATCTTATTTCCATTGTTGTTCAACTTGCACTTCCAACTAAATTTGTAGTTTTTTCCCCCTAAGAATGATTTTAATATGATGTTTATGTATGAAACTTAGGATTTTTTTATTTTTTTTTTCTGATAATGATGTAGTTGCAAGTGGTGCTGAAGTCAGGTTGTGCAAGATCATCCAGTGTTAATGACTGTATGACTAAGGTGACAGATGCATTATTGTTCACTCCCATGTTCTAAAGCTCATACGTCTCTGATCACTAATAATGTTTTTATTTTTATTCTGCAGGAGATGCTTCGAGCTGCGGGTTAGTAAATATGTTATCTAGGTTCATATTATTGATTACTATTTCGTATTGTACTCTATAAGGCTTACAACTATCTATTCAAATCTAATTCCAAGTGGAAACATATGTTTTAAAAAATTTTAGAACTTTAAATTGTTCCAGCCCATAAATTAATTAAAAACTTACCTTTGATGTATGTAAAGATGATACAAGAAGATTATCCCCTTGTAGAGCTTAAAATTTGAATGCTTCTTGAGCTGAGTGCTTTTCTTCAAGAGCACACTTGAATCTTGATGAAGCATCATTAATTCTTGATGAATTATTAAAGAATCTTTCATTTTGAATGCCTTGAAGCCTTCAATCTGCAGAAATTGATTCAATTTTACTTTAATCCCATTCAAGAACAGATTGTATCTTTAATCAGTTTCTGAATGAGTATGAACATATTACTGCAATGATAACTTTGGTCTACATGAATGCTGCAACAATGGAGAGCATTGAGAGCTTGTGAAAGTCTGGGATTTGAGACAGAAAAATCTCAACAATTCCCAACCCAATCATGTATGGGTTATTGGAAAAACTGCATTGAGCTTCACGACTTCTATTGTGATAGCAATTTGACTTTTTTATGGCCCTGAAAAACCATCACATTTCATAGTTATATATTATGTGAACATTTGTTGGCCTAAACTATGCTTACTTGGAGCATTCATGGTAATTTTGCTCCCTCTCTGTTGTATTTCACATTCGGAGGAAATCGTGATTTCCCTTCAAATCTCAGGTTCTAATTCTCCCTCTCTCTCTCTCTCTCTCTCTCTCTCTCTCTCTTTCTTTATGATTACAGAGTCCCTTTGTATACAATATTACACATGGATTCTTCTAAGCTTTTTCATGATTTACACCTATACATTTTTCTTTTTTTATTTTTTATTTCTTTATTCTCGGAACATTGCATTGTTTCCTGGATTTTTCTCTCTTCTGCGAGGTGTTCATTGTTAATTCCTCGCCCGTCTTCTTGGTAATGGATCTTTGGTTGTTTTGATGGATCTTGGAGTATCTGTGTGAATTTTCCATCGAGATCTGTAATGTGTGTGAATATGCTATGAAAACATGTGTTTTTGATTTGAATGTATCTGCGGGTGGTAGTCAGTGTTAATCGAAAGTTACAGTTTAATTGTTGTCCTCTTGATGTGATCAACAGTTGGATTTGATATGTTATACATAGAGTTTTTAAGTAATTTTATTATCTGATTGCTTTGCAATCGTTAGATTGGTGATTGCTCTATTATATTGGATGAGATTCATTCGAGAAAGCTCATCAGTTTGATTGTCAAAGAAGTTCAGCTTTCTTTTATCAGTAATAATGCAACTGGGTATTAATCATTTTGTATTGGGTTGGGCTGGTGTCAATTTATCACAAAAGCACCAAAACAAAAATTATATTTATTCTCACATTATTAACCTTTTTTCTGGTATTTTCATGTGGTTGTGTTGGAGTTTGAGAAGGTTGCATGCATATGAGGTTTAAGAAGGTTGTTGGGAGTATATATTTTAGGACTGATTTGCTTATCTGCTTAATCATTATTATGTGGATGTGGACTTTTCCAATTTTATTTTGTTCTTCTTTTTATTTTTATCCTCCTTTAGGTAGACAACTGAATTTCATTAAAATGAAACTAATGGCCTTTTGTTTTCTGTAACCAAGTGATTTTGCCTCCTTAAGTTTGCTTTAATTTATTGTCATAGGGAGTGGATATATTTATTTTGTTAGAGAATAATTTAAAGTATAGTTAAGGGTGCAAAAGCACCAAAAACAAAAATTAAATTCATCTAAAATAATAAATTACTCACTTTATATAAAATTCATTGTTATTTTATTTGAGTTTTGTAGAGCGTGTAATACAAGCAAAATTGTTATAAGTTTTTTAAGAAGAAATATATTTCAATATATTTTTTTAGTATCTTTATTAAAAAAATAACACAAACTTTATAAATTTCAACATAATACGTATAGATTATAACTGCATTTTAATATTAAAAATATTTACACCGTGCCTTTAGGCACGGGCATACGCTAGTTATTCAATAACTCACAAAAAATAAATACATATAAATAATTTAATTTCTTTTTTACTTACAAATTCAATATCCAAACATAATTTTAGTATCTTCAATTTTACCAATTTACTCAAGACATTTATTATTAATGTGTAGTTTTACCTAATTATATATTTAGAGAAAGACTATAGTATACACTCTTCAAAAGGTATATGTCATATGCACCTTATAATTACAGAATAAAATAATATAATTTCATATTTTTTGAGTCATAATAAAAAAAAATCATAACTAAAATAAAAAAAATCATAATCAAAATCTCAAAATAATATTAAAGAAGAAAATTGCATAACTTGAGATGTATATGATATAAAATATGTATAATAAAATTCTCTGTATATTTATCATGGTTTCGTTGTTTTCACCACCCAAGTTCCAGGAATGTGTTCTCGGATGCAACATAAAAAACGGGTTAAATGAAAATATAAATATATACATAAATTTTTTAAGAATTGTATTAAAGAAAAATTATTTTTTTCAATTTAAAAAAACTAAACACTGAATTTTGAATAAACTAAAAATACACAAACAAAAAAATAATATTTAATCATTAAATTTACAAAAATTAATATTTTAAACATTCTATGTACGCCTATTTTTTATGTCATTTTTTCTTAAATGAAATAAACTAATCGTTTAGATAAAAATAAATTTTAATTAACAAAATTACTAACTCGGTCAAAACTTAGTATTTTGTTTGGAATATTTTCTAATTTTTTATGATAAAATAAATAAATAATTATATATGTACGGGAAAGAAATATACCTTCTCGTATAATCCTGTTGACCAAGTCTGCGCTCCTCCGTACGACGTCGTTCAAACACCTGAAAATACACACGTGAGCTAGCCGGCGGGTGTGTGCCGGAAACCTCTCCGATGCCTAAGTCAGTAAGCAAGACAAATAGGCAAAAGCTCTGTGTAATCAGGAACAAAAGTTGCATTACCTCTCCAAAGGTGATATTGGTGAGCTTATATAGGTTTCGCGTGGCACAATCCTGGTAGGACTCTCACTCCTCCATTTGCAGAGTCCTTCTAGGATTACTCCTCCTTACGTAGAGTCCTTCTAGGATTCATACTCCTAGAAGATAATGCTTATCCTCTAACACCCTCCTCACTGCTTAAGCCAAGTGAGATGGCTGTACTACGGCCGAACTCCTTTATGGCCGAAGTAACCCCTAGTTCGGTCCTAACCTCCTTCTCTTACCTCGGCTTTCCTATGCTAGGACCGAGCTTATCCATAAGAGAAACGCGCCGAACTATCTTCAGAACAAGTCCTCTCCAGGACTTAACATACCTCGGTCCCACATGCTCCGACCGAACTAACAACTTGAGACCGGACTAGCATGCACGGCCGATATAACTTCAAAACCGGTCTATGCCCCCGAAGTACCTGGACCAGCCTAACCTTAGTCCATTCTCAGACCGGACTAACTTCCAAGCTTATAACCGGACCAACTCCAAGGTGTTCATGAGACCGAAGTAACATGAATGGCCACTTCATTCGGCCCATTTCGGCTGTGGCCCACTACGGCCCAATGCCTAGCTCGGCCCAATTTATCCATATAAATTACCCTCTCAATTGCCCCTTAATTCCATCTGCACAGCATGATAGGGATTACCCGTAATCAAACCGACCTGCCAATACAGCCGAGCTAGAATTTGCAAACCTTTGCAACCGAGCTACAAACCTAGTAGCTTCTCCAGCCGAGCTAAAAACCATTTAGCTTATCCAGCCGAGCTAACTTTAAGCCGAGCTGAGAACGTCCGGTCAAATCGACTCTTCAGTTGCAGGAACTGAATCGATTGTCCTTCCCATTACACGTGGCAGTCTCTGATTGCTCTTTTACAGCTGTAACGCCGTCCCTCGTATTTCGTAACATTTGAACAGTCCCGCCCTTTTTGCCTTTACACCAAAAGAATCCTTCATTTTTTGAATCACACTTCACTCTGTTCATCTTCTCTCTCTCTTGTTTTTGCCTTACTTCCTGCAACTCAACAGCTCGTGCCCTCCATTATTGTTACTGTTCTTCCTCTTCATCCTCTGCCTCTCCACCAGGTAAACACACGAACATGTTCTTTGTCTATCTGTTTTTTGCTTTCGTTTTAGTCCATAGTTGTTCATGTGTTGTTACAAAACACTTTGTTTTTCTTCTACCATATCTGCACTTTCTGAAGAACTTCACAAGAACACTCTGAACATACTGATTTAGCTAGTAGAATACCTCTTTGATCTTTGTATATGTTTCAACCGAACTAGAACACTGTTCTTGCTATATATAAAAATCTAGGCAGACTGAAACCGAACTAGAACTTGGAGCATACCACAGTAGTTCCCTAAGGCCAATAACCGGAATGAAAACCCACCGCACTAGCCACTCACGAGCACATAACCGAGCTAAAACTTCAGGGGCCAAGCCAGCATTCAGAGTTCCCAAACCGAACTCAGAAAGCTGCCCCTTGACGTTCAGCCGGGATAACGAAACCAAATAGTAAAACCGAGCTAATCCGAATGCTCTGCCAAACCGAGATAACACGATCCTTTGCCAACCGATGTAGATAACATAGCACCCTGTAGAGCCGAAATAAGATTAGCCTTTTCTTGCTTTGTTTCTGTTGCACGGTCCTCGATCTGTGCTTAACAGCTTGTCTTTTCACTTTGCAGACTTAGGTTGCCCAGATACCTCTGTGCACTCAACCGAGCTACCGAGCACCCTCTTACCACCGAGATAAATTATTTAATTTATACAATAAAATGGGGAAGTATAGATGTCTTGTAGAAACCCCAGGGGGCCTAGCCGAATTCAGGAAGGACTACCAAATCCCAGCCGATGTAAACCTTACCTTAGCCGAAAAAGGAGTAGACCCCTGGGATGAAGAAGGCTTCGTGCCATTCACCCTCCAGTCAATAATCGAGACCGGACTCAGGTTCCCAGTTCAGCCCCTTATATGTGAATTTCTTAGGCAGACTAGACTTTGCCCAACCCAACTATCCACCAACACATACCGAATAATAATGGGCATAGATGCTCTGAACCAACAAACCGGTCTGAACCTAGGTCTGGCCGAGATACTACATCAGTACTCAATAGGATCCAAAAACCAAGGCTGGTGCTACTATTTGAGAGTGCGCCGACGTAGAGAAAAAATAATCAAACATACACCGGATAAGGACTTAAACGACGACGACTTCTTTTGGGTCTCTGGAATTTTGAAGACTTCCAAGCCCGAATCCCAGGCCGAAGAATAAATTGGAAGAAAGGGAGCCCGGTATTCATACTTCGGTTGCATTTCTTATTTTCTTTATTTCGGCTTTTCCCTCTATAACCGAACTAACACTTGTGATATTTTTTGCAGATTTAGCTTTCCTCCATTCCCAATACGGCTACCCCAACTTAGGTGTTCTCCGCGCCGCACTGCGGGTTCGAGAAAGAAGCTGGGCTAAACTCCTCGACTTCCAACCGACCTACCGATACTCCGGTCGCCGAAAAGCAAAGGTGACTGATTTCCTCCTTGAAGACCCACCAGAACCGGACCCAACCCTGCCAGAAATTGTGCTCGTGCCCCTAACAGCCGAACAAGAGATGGCGAAGAAGAACCGGATGAAAGCTATGCTTACCGCAACCACCAGGGCCGAAGTGCCACCATCCCACCAAACCACTGAAGCCGTGGTCGCTCTTCCATCCCAACAGCCATCATCCTCTCGCCGAGCTAAGCGCGCCCGGACCACTGAGACCGAGCTGCGTTTGGTTGATGAGGACGACACCATCATCCCGCCGAACCCCGAACCCTACATGCAACCGGAATCATCTGACCGAGCTGTGCCTACCAACAAATGGGATCCTCCCCTTGTATTCAACAACCGAGATATCCTCGACAGTGACTCGGTTGTTGCTGAGGAGGATCACCTGCTGGCCTTTAATTTGGCCAGGGGTGTTTGCCTACCGAAAGACATGGAACACCACAGCAAACGCCTCAACACCGAGCTGAAGTCCCTTCGGTCTGCCACCAAGTCCATGATATTGGTAAGCATCACTGTTCTTTTTCTTTGATCAGTCCAATTTTTCAACTCTTAGCTCGGCTAACAAGGAACTCTCCTTTTGCAGGCCATTCAAAAGAACACCATTGCCCATAAGCAAATAGTGGAACTTCGCAAAACAACAAGGCACGCAATAAAGGATGCCGAAGCCAGGACGGCCGAGCTGGCACTGTCGAAGCAAAGGTCGGCCGAACTAGAGGCCGAGGTAGCGCGTCTGACCGGACTGGTTGCCTCGGCCGATAGTGACAAACAGCGGGCCGTGACCGAGACGAAAGATAAATATTTGTGGGAGATGGCGGCTCTTGAGAATAAGAAGAACGCCGAAATATTGGAGTTGGAGCAAAAGGTTGAAAATGCCTCCAAGGAAGGCTTCAAAGAAGCCGAAGCTGGCTACTCTCTGCAATGTGAAGCGGCGAAGAATTTATTCTTCAAGTGCGGCTGGAGGGGTGCCCTGGAGAAGATCGGTTGTGGACCTGAAACCGAGGTCTACGACCCTCCTGAGCACTTCATTCCGGCCTCGCTGAAAGATTACGCCGACGAACTCCAGCAACAACTTCTCGGTTCATCGGATGATGAAGATGATGATGATGAAGCAACTGAGACTCCGGCTATTCAAGAACAAGCCGGTGATTCATCAGCTCGGTTGGAGCCTACGACTGAAAACACGGTGCCCGAACTCCCGACCGAGACTGCTCTTGCTGCGGATACCGGAGTGCATACCGACCTTGATACCGAGATAGATGATCTTTTTGTATAAGCTTATACTTTCTTTCATCTTTCTTGTATTTCGGTTTTGGATATCTGTAACCGGGCTATGGCCCCACAATTGTACTCCCTTTTGTCTTCAATGAAAAAACCTTGAACTTTCATTCCGGTTCTGTACTTGCATGCTTGTACGTTTACTTTTCCATGAACTTATTTACACAACTGTGATCTCACTAGCCAACCACTCTTCAGCCGATATAACATACTTCGGCTGAAGAGCAAAGTGTTGGTTTAATCCAGCCAACCACTCTTCAGCCGATATAACTTACTTCGGCTGAAGAGTACAAAGTTGGTTTAATCCAGCCAACCACTCTTCAGCCGATATAACTTACTTCGGCTGAAGAGTACAGAGTGTTGGTTTAATCCAGCCAACCACTCTTCAGCCGATATAGCTTACTTCGGCTGAAGAGTACAAAGTGTTGGTTTAATCCAGCCAACCACTCTTCAGCCATACACTTACTTCGGCTGAAGAGTACAAAGAGTTGGTTTAATCCAGCCAACCACTCTTCAGCCGATATAGCTTACTTCGGCTGAAGAGTAACAAGTGTTGGTTTAATCCAGCCAACCTCTAAGTTGGTTTTTCCAGCCAACCTAGAATATCATGTTTGGTTATTCCGGCCAAACGTCCTGCAGTCTGGATCCTAATCCTGGACTTAGGAGGGTGTTGGTTTAATCCAGCCAACCTCTGAGTTTGGTTTTTCCAGCCAACTCAGAATAAATTGTTTTGGTTTTTCCGACCAAACGTCCTGCAGCCTGGATCCTTATCCTGGGCTTAGGAAGGGTCATAGTTGGTTATTCCGGCCAACTATGTTTACAATGCTACTAACTTACTAAGGCTATTGTCTACTGAAAACAATTATACTGAAAAAGAATCGAATTGTTTTATTCAGGAAGTAAAAAATTATACATACTTAAAAGGGAAAAAAGCTAAAAATAAAACAACTTGAGATTGGCAGTGTTCCATGGCCTGGGAATTGCTTTGCCGTCCTCATCTTCTAAGTGGTATGCCCCTTTGCCTGCTAATCCGACCACTTTGTAAGGTCCTTCCCAGTTAGGTCCAAGCTTGCCATCTCCTGGAACTAAGGTGTTTCCCATTACCTTGCGCAGTACCCAATCTCCGATCTTGAATTGCCTTGGATGCACTGTTTTGTTATACTTTCTAGACAACTCTTGTTGGTAGGAGGCGATGTGAACCAATGCTCTGTCTCTTCTTTCTTCTGCAAGGTCAAGCTCTAATGCTATGGCTTCGCCATTTAAGTCTGGATCAAAGTTTTCGCTTCGGATTGTGGGGAGGCCAACTTCTAATGGGATGACTGCCTCCATGCCGTAAGCTAAGGAGAATGGTGTTTCTCCTGTTGATCGTCGCGGCGTGGTACGGTAAGCCCATAAAACATGAGGGAGCTCTTCTGCCCACTTGCCTTTTGCTCTTTCTAACCTTTTCTTCAATCCGTCTAAGACGACTTTGTTTGAGGCCTCTGCTTGACCATTTGCTTGTGGGATATGCCGGTGTAGAATTGTAGAACTCTATCTTGTACTCTTCACAAAAGCCTCTGAAAATCCTACCATCGAATTGAGTGCCGTTGTCTGAGATCAGTGCCTTTGGGATGCCAAAGCGGGTAATGATGTTCTGCCAGACAAACTTCTTCACATCTTTTTCCTTGATTGACGCCAAGGCTTCTGCTTCTACCCACTTTGTAAAGTAGTCAGTTGCGGCAAGAAAGAACTTCCTGTTGCCTGGAGCTGTTGGAAGTGGGCCCACTATGTCCAATCCCCACATTGCGAAAAGCCATGGACTGGTTAGAGGTAGAAGTTCTCTGGCAGGTTGGTGTATTTGGTGTGCGAATTTTTGACACTTTTCACACTTTTTAACATACTTTTCTGAATCCGCTTGCATGTATGGCCACCAATATCCTTGTGAAATCGCCCTGTATGCCAGTGATCTTCCTCCCTGATGGCTGCCGCAAACACCCTCATGTATTTCGAATAGGAATGCTTCCACCTTGCTGGGGTGGACGCACTTCAAGTAAGGTCCTGAGAATGACTTTTTGTATAATGCCAAGGATGGAGAGAGCCAAAATCGCTGCGACTTTGCTCTGATTCTGTTGGCTTCTTTCTTCTCTTCTGGTAGGGTGCCGTCTTTCAGAAATAGTCTGATGGGATCCATCCACGAAGGGCCTAATTCTGCGCAACATACCTCTTCTGCTTCTGGGTCTTCAATGCTTGGTCTAGGCAGATAGTCGATTAGTAGTGGGTGAGGAATGGAGGTGTCTGCCATTGAGGCGAAGCCTGCTAGTTCGTCTGCTCTGCTGTTTTCTCTCTGCCGATCTGTTCTATCCTCACCACTTCAAACTTCTTTATTTCTGTCTGACCAATTCTTGGTACTTGGCCATTCTATCATCTTTTGCCTCATAGTCGCCAGATATTTGATTCACCACTAGCTGTGAGTCGCTGTAAACCATTAGCTCGGTGGCCTTCATGTGGAATGCCGACTTGAGACCTGCTAGAAGCGCTTCATACTCCGCTTCATTATTTGATGCTGGGAAGCCAAGGTTGATTGCTTGCTCCACTACTAAGCCGCGGGGGAGATGAGGACTATGCCAAGTCCTGCTCCATGTCGGTTGGATGTCCCATCCACAAAGAGCTTCCACATCTCTCCTACAAACAACTTCCAGCATGTGGAGGGATCAGATGATGTTGTGGGGTCAAGTATGTCACTGGAGTTTTCTTCATGACCCATAATTGCAGTCTGCCCCTTGTCCTCTGATGGGACCAAGTCATTAAGTGTTGAGTTTTGACTTGGCGCAGCAAGGTGCGCTTCCTCGCTTTCCCTGCTCTGGTCTGCCTTGGGTTCTGGCTGAGTTACCTGTACTAGGGGTTGCGCTATTCCGGCGTCAATCTCCAACCCTAGTTCGGTTGTGTCAGTCAGGTCGATTGGGCAGACTTGGTGGCTTCCAGGAGTGAACTCAGCGACGAAGTCCGCCAAAGATTGGGCTTTTACCGCGGTTCTGGGTTGGAACTTAATGTCATATTGTCCCAATTCCACTGCCCACTTTAGAATTCGCCCAGAAAAGTTCGCCCTTTCAAATAAAGCCTTGAGTGGGAAGGCTGTGAGAACAACTATGGTGTGGGCGTGAAAGTAATGTGACAACTTTCTGGAGGCCATCATTAAGGCCAATGCCAGTTTCTCCAGTGGCAAATACCTCGTTTCGGCGCCTAACAATGTCTTGCTGACATAGAAGATTGGCAGATGTTGGACTCCTTCCGCTCGAACCAACACTGCACTTACCGCGTGCTGAGAGACTGCCAAGTAGAGGAAGAGTTCTTCTCCAGGTATTGGGGTGACAAGTAGTGGTGGAGAAGACATGTATTCCTTCAAACTCTCCAGAGCTCGGTCGCATTCTTCGTCCCACTCAAACTTAGCTTTTAATGACTGAAAGAATGGACGCAATCTGTCTGAAGACCGGCTGATGAATCGGTTAAGTGCTGCTGCCATGCCGGTGAGATGCTGTACTTCTTTCACTGAGTTAGGCCTTTCTAACTCCTGAATTGCTTTGATTTGGGAGGGGTCTGCCTCAATACCCCTGTTGGTTACCAGGAAACCCAGAAACTTGCCAGACCCTACACCGAATGCGCACTTAGAAGCGTTAAGGCGCAGCTTGTGTTTCTTCAGGATCTGGAACATCTCATCTAGGTCCTTTAGATGGTCATCCGCATCCTTGCTTTTGACCACCATGTCGTCGATGTAAGCCTCCATTGTTCTGCCTAACAATGGCTCAAACATCTTTGTGACCATTCTCTGGAATGTCGCCCCTGCGTTCTTTAGGCCAAAGGGCATGACCTTGTAGCAGTATAGTCCTCTTGGAGTGGTGAAGGATGTTACTTCCTGATCAGGTTCGTGCATGGCTATCTGATGGTAGCCTCTGTATGCGTCTAGGAAGCTAAGCCTGCTGTGCCCAGCTGTTAGGTCCACCAATTGATCTATCCTTGGTAGGGGGAAACTATCCTTCGGACATGCTTTGTTGACCGTCTTGTAGTCGACGCAGACGCGCCACTTGCCATTCTTTTTTGGCACCACGACCGTGTTGGAGATCCATCTAGGGTAGTGCACCTCTCTGATTGCCCCTGCCTCCAGCAGGTTTCCTACTTCCTCTGCCACTATTTCGGCGTGGTGGAGTGCCGATCTGCGCGTGCGTTGAATGACTGGTCTGGCAGATGGGTGGACATTGAGTTGGTGGCAGATGAGGTTTGGATCAATGCCTGGCATGTCGTACGGCGTCCAGGCAAACACTTCGATGTTGGAGGTCAAGAATTCCATAACCTCCAACCTCTCAGCGCTGGATAACGACGAACCAAGCAAGAAGAACTTATCCGGGTTCTTTTCGTCGATTCTTACCTCCACCAAGTCTTCCACCGCTTTCTGATCAGCCGCTTTCCCAACTTCTGCGAACAGTTCATTACTCTCAGGTTCTTCAACCGAATGAACATATCCCTTGGCAGCGCGGCTGCCATTCGTTGTGACGAAGCACTGTTTGGACATAATCTGGTCTCCATATACTTCTTCAATTATTCCTGTGTCGTTGGGAAATCGCATCACTTGGTGGTAGGAGGATGCCACCGAGCGCATGGCATGCAGCCATGTTCTGCCCAAGATAACGTTGTAGGTGGAGGGAACCTTAATCACCCAAAACTCCACCTGTTTCGTCACGCTCCCTGCTCTGACTGGGAGGATAATTTTGCCGACGGGCCATTCTGGCATGGAGTTGAATCCGATAAGGGGAGATACGGCAGGCGCCAAGTCTTTATCCTGTAACTTTAGTTGCTTGAAGGTTTCATAATACATGATTTCACAGGAACTACCTTGGTCGATCAGAATCCGCTTGACGTCAAAATCCTTGACTCGAAGAGTGACGACCAAGGCATCGTTGTGAGGGCAATAAATTCTTGCCAAGTCTTTATCTGAGAAGGACATGACATTTGTGGCCTCTATCTTCCCCTTTTTGGCGACTGGTTGGACACTTAGTACCTCTCTGAAGTGCTCAGCCTTTTTGATTGAACCTCTGAGCTCGCATACGCGCTCAGGTTCAAAGACTCCATGTATTACGTTGATGACGCCTTGAGGTGGAGCGTCGTTTGGCATTCCATTGGGCACGTTGTGGTCCTGGGGGCTGGCTGCGCCCTCCTTCTATGTATTTGTCCAGGTGACCCGCCGCCACCAGCTCTTCCAGATGCTGCCTCAATGGTGTGCAGTTCTCAGTGCGGTGCCCCTTTTCTTTGTGGAAGGTGCATCTGGATCTGTCATCATAGTCTTTTTGGGCCTCGCCTAACTTAGCTGGCCACTTGACGAAAGGCTCGTCTCGAATTTCACTGAGTATACGGTAGATTGGTTTTTTGAAGACTGTGGTGATGGCAGTGCGGACTCTCAACCATCTTTTGTCTTGGTCTTCTCCGTTGTCTTTCCTGCCCTGTCTGTTTCGATTTTGGCGATCTACCGCATTGACCTTTGCCGAGGTCTTCTTCTCTGGTATTGTGGTCACGCCAGATTTTGCCTTGGCGCGAGCGCCATCCTCTTCTACCCTGATGTGCTGATGCACTCTCTCCATCAGGGCTTCCATTGTGAGAGGTGGTGTCATGGTGATAGAGTCCCTTAGTCTATTTCCGACTGGAAGGCCTCTTTTGTACTGCGCAATGGCGAGGTTAGTTGGGCAGTCCCCAATCTGGTTGAATGTCTCCCAGTAGCGACTATTGTATGACCTCAGGGTCTCCTTGTCGCCCATATCGATGGAGAGTAACTGGTCGATCTCCACCGGGGTTTTTGTGTTTGTTCTGAATCGCGTTACAAACGCCTCCGCCAATTGCGCCCAGGAGGCTATGCTGCCCTCTGGAAGCTTTTCAAACCAAGTCAGGCCTAGGTCACCAAGGCTTGAAGGGAATAGGATGCACATCAAGGCCTCATTCCGCCGGTATACAGCCATGACCTGGCGAAAGTGGCTTAAGTGTGAGTAAGGGTCCGTCTTCCCCTCATATGTTGTGAATTTGGGCTGTAGGAAGCCTGACGGTAGGGGCGCGTTCTCTATTGCTGGGACGAATGGTGAGGTTTGCAGCCTCGCCAATGCCTTGTCCGCTGGTTCGTAGGCCGGGCGCGGTATTGGCATTCCAACCTCGACGCTTCCATGCGTTCGAGGGGCCAACCGCTGTAAGGCAGAAACTCTGTGTGGATCGCGCGCTCTAGCGTCCTCCTTCCACCGTGCTTTCTCTTCTAGCACGGTCCGTAGGTCGGACGATCTGGGCAGCTCTGTCTGCTTGGACCTTGTCTGGTGCGTATGCGAGGGCCAGTATGTGCTTCCCCCGGTGTGTGACCTTTCAGACCTCGCCCTCTCAGACCTGGAGTGACGAGTTCTGGAAGATCTAGATTGCGTGTCGCCTGTCCTGAGGCTCTTGTTCTCCCCTTGTGAGGGTGTAGTATTCCTACTACGACTTTCCGAGTGGCGAGGGGGCGTCTTGTTCGTGCGCCCCTCTCCTGTCGCCACTTCTTTTCCTTTCACCTGACGTTTCAGAGATTCCATGTCTGCCGCCATCCGACGGATCAACTCGTCTTGTTCTCTGACGCGCTCCTCCAGAGTTTGAGGATCAATTCTGCGTCTTTGTCTTTCTGGGCTTTGCGAACGAGAGGGATGAGGGCTATTATTCCGCCTTCGTCCCCTTGCATCTCTCCTGGAATTTTGTCTGTGTGATTCCAGGTTCGCCATGGGAGTGACCACGGGTAGGCCTTCGCGCCTTGCACCCCCTTCTGGAGTTAGTCCGTCGACGGCGGACTGAGGTAATTCTTCGTTGTTCGCCATTGATTTTTTAGGAGAAAAAGCTTGATCAAGAGGTTGTTCTTGTCTGAATTCCCACAGACGGCGCCAATTGTACGGGAAAGAAATATACCTTCTCGTATAATCCTGTTGACCAAGTCTGCGCTCCTCCGTACGACGTCGTTCAAACACCTGAAAATACACACGTGAGCTAGCCGGCGGGTGTGTGCCGGAAACCTCTCCGATGCCTAAGTCAGTAAGCAAGACAAATAGGCAAAAGCTCTGTGTAATCAGGGAACAAAAGTTGCATTACCTCTCCAAAGGTGATATTGGTGAGCTTATATAGGTTTCGCGTGGCACAATCCTGGTAGGACTCTCACTCCTCCATTTGCAGAGTCCTTCTAGGATTACTCCTCCTTACGTAGAGTCCTTCTAGGATTCATACTCCTAGAAGATAATACTTATCCTCTAACACCCTCCTCACTGCTTAAGCCAAGTGAGATGGCTGTACTACGGCCGAACTCCTTTATGGCCGAAGTAACCCCTAGTTTGGTTCTAACCTCCTTCTCTTACCTCGGCTTTCCTATGCTAGGACCGAGCTTATCCATAAGAGAAACGCGCCGAACTATCTTCAGAACAAGTCCTCTCCAGGACTTAACATACCTCGGTCCCACATGCTCCGACCGAACTAACAACTTGAGACCGGACTAGCATGCACGGCCGATATAACTTCAAAACCGGTCTATGCCCCCGAAGTACCTGGACCAGCCTAACCTTAGTCCATTCTCAGACCGGACTAACTTCCAAGCTTATAACCGGACCAACTCCAAGGTGTTCATGAGACCGAAGTAACATGAATGGCCACTTCATTCGGCCCATTTCGGCTGTGGCCCACTACGGCCCAATGCCTAGCTCGGCCCAATTTATCCATATAAATTACCCTCTCAATATAATATAATTCCACATGAATTTTCTATTTGGTTCCATTCTGAAATCATGATTCCACCCTCATATTTCAACCCTCTGTTTGATTATAGTTTTCAAAATATCTTTCCAAATCACATTTCAAAATATGTTTGGCAATCAGAGAGTTTTTGAATTTTTGGTCTATCCAGTCGTCTGCCAAGACATCCTCTCGGACATCCGGCCGGTTGACCGAAACAGTGTTTTTTTTTTTTTTTTTTTTCAATTACCACTTGTTATTTGAAAAAAAAAATTATATTTGTTTTTGATATTTTTTAAATATAGAAATTATTTTTTTTAGACCAAAATGACAAATTATTTGGTCATTTATTTAAAATTAACAAAAAAAATTAAATAAAAATTAATTTGTCATAATAATTTTAAAAAAATAAAAAATCATTTTTAAACAAAACAATTTTAAAAAAATCAATCAAATATACAATCAAAAGTAATTTTAAAACACTAGCTGAATATTTTTTTTTGATATTTTAAATAAAAATATATTTTTAGAATTTTTAGAATTTTTTAAATAAAAATTTTATTTTTTTCAATAATTATTTTTTTGAATTGAATCTTAAATGGAATAAAAGATTAATGTTCTACTTGTTTTAACAAAAACAGTTTTTCAAAAAAAATATATATATCATAAAAATATCTTCCTATGCTTAATTGCGACATTGAAACTAATGTTAGCAAAATAGAATTGAGTTGAATCAAATACTCCTATAAATAATGTTATTCAGTGAAGTTTAATTAAAAATAACTTGTAGAGAAAAAAATTAATCTTTTCAAGATAATTTTTTAACATAATAAGTTAACACGACATGAACCGAACATAGACTAAAAATGAGAATGCATGATAACATGAAATAATAAATTGATTGAGTTCGTGTTAAAGTAATTCTAACACTAATCCAAAATGATACAATAGAAATACCATCTAATACCACACGACACCCTATTAAGAAGCCAAAGATAAAAGAATAGGTAAAAAATTTACAAACAAGGAAAATAAAAATAAAAATAAAAAATGTTATAGGCCTGCAATTTAGAAAAACTTTAAACCAAAATACTTTTAAAAATAAAAATATATTTTATTTTAAAAATTAATATTGTGTCAGTTATTTTTTATTTATTTTTGTACAATGATATACAAACAAAAATGAAATGGAGGCTGGACACTACTGGCCTCGCCCTCGGGGGCAGGTGCTTGGGCTGATGGATGTAGACCCCGAGGTGGCGGGTTCATGTCTTGGGGAGGGGGTCGAAAACCCTCCAAGTTTGAGGGGTGGACTTGTTGGAAGGGATGGCTCGGGGTTCGTTCTCGGTTAGGTGGGATATCTTGTGGTGGAGGAGGAGGCACAGGGAGGTCTCGCTGAAGCAAAGCATTGATCAAGGCTTGGTTTTGTTCGGCTAGGCGGTTGATGCTGTTGGTGAGTTCTGTGAAATACTGAGGTTGGTTGTTTGGGTTAGGAGGGTCGACTTGGGGGTCGGCAACGTTGTGTTGAGAAGCCATGGATCTCGTTGTGACCATCCACCTTGGTAGGTGGTAGGGAGGGATTATCAGGAATGGGTCTCTGGCAACAATGAGCACAATTGTCACACGGAGTGAAAGGTTCCCACAGACGGCGCCAACTGATAATACTACTGGTCCCTGAGGAACGGGTCGGACTAATCCACATCTCCCACACCGTTGTCCGATCGCTGGATCCACAGAGAAACCTGCACAAGAGTCCAACGGGGAACGGGAGTCCCCTAGCGGACCCTCCGATGAGCAAGTTAGAAAAGAGAGATTAATGGAATATAGATATGGGATGATGATAAAGAACTTAACCTTCTTTTTGTCTTAGAAACCTGCTTATATCCTTTGTTAGGACTCTTTGTTGTCAAATTCCATGGATCAAACCCAAGGTTGTAATTTTTTAAATTTACATGTTGGGTCAAACTAGGATTACTTTGGATTTCTCTAAGAAGTTGATTTTCTTCCAAAACTTGGATTACTTTGGAGTCCTTTAAGAAGTTGGTTTTCTTTCCCAACTAGGATTGCTTTGGTTTTCTATAAATAGTTGGGTTTCTCCCAAATCTAGGCTATTTATTGATTCATTCATTGAATCTCTCCAGATCTTCTTTTTGGTTCTTAAGGGTTATATCTGGAGATATTTTTTTTAAGTTTTCTTTGATGTTTTTATTGAGTATTCAACTCATGGTTTAAAGAGAGTACATCAAAGGTTTGTTTGTTATACATAAAAGAGAGAGTTGTTCTTCAGTTGTGGATTCTGAAGAATTCGAGCCTGAAGCTTTGGTGGAATCCGGAGTGGCTCATCAGAAAGACAATTCCGTGGTGAAGATGGGGTTGGAAGAGGCACATAGAGGTTGGTTCAATTAGGCGTTGTGGATTCGCTAGATAATTGAGAGTGATACCTGTGTAATTCCTTTAAATCTTCTTAGTGGATTGTCTTGTGGCAGTTGCCCGTGGTTTTTTGATCACAATTGGAAGGCGTCCAATTGTGGTTTTTCCATGTAAAATCTTTGTGTCTCTTTCTCTTGATTGTTTGATTGGGATTGTTATATTTTGCTTAAAATTGGTACATAATCACAAATCAACATCTAGGGTTTCTAGATTTTTCAATTGGTATCAGAGCGGGTCGTTCTATTTTTTTTTTTTTTTTTTTAAAAAAAAAATTCTTTTAGAACGAGATCTTGTTTGATTTGTGTGCATGTTCGTTTTTTTGTCTTGCTTTGTTTAAAGGAAAAAAAATCCCAAAAAGATTTTCTTAGTATGGTTTTGCAAGCTTGAAATTTTTGAGTAGTCCTTGGTGCATATTGGAATTGATGAGAATATCCATTACATGTTGATATGTGTGTGCTTTCTATGGTCCTTACTCATTTTGGAGTGTGTGTTCTTTGATTAGTATGTCTCATTCTGTACACACTCTTGGATTAGCAAATTTTGGAGTCTTCCGTCTTAGTGATTATTTTTTTTTGACTTCTGGCAGTGTATCTTTTGCTTTTCTAGAGGAATTGACCTATACTAGCATATCATGGGTGATGTTGAGTCTCTTAACCACCTTCCATCTTTTTGCATCTCCATGGCTTTCCCCTCTGTTCTTTGTAGTCCAGGCATGAGGAAAAGGCTACCTCAGAGTCACCAACCAGGCCATCCTTATTATATCCATGCTTCTCTGGTTCGGTTTCCATACTCTTGAGCCTGTCAGCCGCCGATGAGTGTGCAAAAGAAAGAAAAAAAATGTGCACAAGAAAGAAAACAAAGAAAAGAAAAGAAAAAAAAGTGCAAAAGAAAGAAAAGAAAAAGATGTGGAAAAAAAAGAAAAAAATAAATGATTCATTGATTGAGGGGGAACCTCCGCCTTTACTCACCAAATACCCCTTGATTCCTAGTGGTTTGACTTTCCTTAGTTGTGCTCAGATTTTCTTGTCGGAGGTCCAACTTTCATATTACTACTAGGATTGAATCTAGTGTTTGTCGAACTCCAAGAGTCACACACACACTTTTATCATGGGATTTATGCTTTTCATATAATGCATCACTTTCTTTTATGAGGAATTTTCTACAGGCTGTGCACATTGTGTTTTCAAGTAATTGTGCTTCTTGGATAATCTTGTGTGTTTTAAGGTACAACTCTGAAATTCCTTGCTTGCTCCACCATATTATTTTTGTTATTTTTTTCTTGTTCACTGTTTTCAGTGTTTGTGGTTGTTTTTAGTGAGGGGGAGTTTGGTTTGTTGTTACAAAAGTTTGTTCGCATGATCACTTTGATTTGTTTGGTAAGGAAGATTGGCTATAGTTGTTTTGCATGTCTTGATATTTACATCATCATATCATGCTTGTGTGGTTTATGATCTTGCTTTTGTTGTTTGAGGGGAGAAAGTTGTTTTTCATGTGTCTTAGGATTTTATGTTTTTATGCCATGTGTCGGGTTCAGGTTTTCATGCTACATATTCTTAAAATCTCCAAGTTGCATCTATTCATGTTATTCATGTTTTTCATCTCATACTTCAAGATCATCTTGTCAGATGTTTATTGTTTTTTTTGCATACTCTTGTGGGACTAATAGTTGTTTTGGAGATTGTGGCACTAATAGTTGTTTTGCAGATCATGACCTTGAGAAATAAGTTTGTAAAGAGATTTGGTTATAAGTGCTGGTTCCTAGTTGGTGGTGTTGTTCTTGTTTTGATTGGAAAATTGTTTTAGTGTTTTTGTTAGGAAAACTGTTGTAGCATGGTTTTGTCCAGGATTTGACAAAGGGAGAGATTGTTAGGACTCTTTGTTGTCAAATTCCATGGATCAAACCCAAGGTTGTAATTTTTTAAATTCACATGTTGGGTCAAACTAGGATTACTTTGGATTTCTCTAAGAAGTTGATTTTCTTCCAAAACTTGGATTACTTTGGAGTCCTTTAAGAAGTTGGTTTTCTTTCCCAACTAGGATTGCTTTGGTTTTCTATAAATAGTTGGGTTTCTCCCAAATCTAGGCTATTCATTGATTCATTCATTGAATCTCTCCAGATCTTTTTTTTGGTTCTTAAGGGTTATATCTGGAGATATTTTTTTTAAGTTTTCTTTGATGTTTTTATTGAGTATTCAACTCATGGTTTAAAGAGAGTACATCAAAGATTTGTTTGTTATACACAAAAGAGAGAGTTGTTCTTCAGTTGTGGATTCTGAAGAATTCGAGCCTGAAACTTTGGTGGAATCCGGAGTGGCTCATCAGAAAGACAATTCCGTGGTAAATATGGGGTTGGAAGAGGCACATAGAGGTTGGTTCAATTAGGCGTTGTGGATTCGCTAGATAATTGAGAGTGATACCTGTGTAATTCCTTTAAATCTTCTTAGTGGATTGTCTTGTGGCAGTTGCCCGTGGTTTTTTGATCACAATTGGAAAGTGTCCAATTGTGGTTTTTCCACGTAAAATCTTTGTGTCTCTTTCTCTTGATTGTTTGATTGAGATTGTTATATTTTGCTTAAAATTGGTACATAATCACAAATCAACATCTAGGGTTTCTAGATTTTTCATCCTTTGTTCATCATTTCCTTGTCCACTCCAACCTGTCATGTTGGCCGAAAGTCTAGGTTCTAGCCTGCCTTGTTCATGGTGAGGCTGTTCTGTTTCAACGTGAAGGGGTTATCGCATTAAATATTGCAGGAAACCTCATTAATGGCTGATGTGCAGTATAATAACTCTGCAGGATCTTTGTCTGCTTATGTGGCTAGTTCTTCTCTTGACAAGTGTTTAGATGTCATTGGTTCTTGGTGTAATGTTGGGTTCCAATGATGTTGGGCTTTAGTGTTTGAATCATGCATCGGGTTTTAAGTAGTGGGCCAAAAACCCCTATGAACCCACCTATATCAAATATATTATTTTATTCCGTACATAGCACGTGTGATATGCTAGTACTAATATGAGTGAAAGAGAGAAATAATTAAGTGAAAATAATTATAGTACACATGCTTAAACGATGCACACAATATGCCCTTTTTATAATTACACCCTAATGATTTGTAATAAAGTATTCGCAACTTCTCCCATCATAATAATTTGTAACGTTTTAATATTCCTAGGATAACCACAATAATTTATAAATAAGTCTTTTATTATCAAGCATCTTTTTGTAACATAACCACAATGATAAGGAAATGTTCATCGTCAGGTTCTTTTTAAGTTAAAGAAGGAAAGGCTAAAAAAAGTAGAAGGATAAAAAACTTGAGGCAAATTTGACTAAGCAATTCCAGCCATACTTTCTATTTTTTATTAGTTACAATATAAAAAAGATAATTTAATATTTTGTTTCATTTTTTTTAATTATTTTTTTATTTATATACTCTAATGCTATTATATTTTTACTTACTTATACATACAAACTATTTAAAGAGCCTCTCAAGACTCTTAAAATGTAGTTATCTTGAATTTTTTTGTTAAAATAACTATTGTAATACTTACACTTTTAGAGTGATTAAAATATGATAATATTAATTATAATAGTTAATAAATCCCGCTTAAAAAGTCCATTAGAAAAAAGTAATAGAAATTATGAGTTTTTTATTGATAAATTCGTGTTCTAATCTAATAAGTCTACAAGAGAAAATTATAACCTAATTAGTCCTATGTATTTATATTTTTATTCCATGAGGTATTTTTTTCTGATTTATATTGTTTGTTGAACTATTATACCCTTATGTCTATTGTTTATACGTATTATATAGAAAAATGATATGCATATTTTCTTTTTGTTACTACCTCTATTTTGGTAGTTACCATTATTCATATATATATTTTTTTGGATCAATTTTATTCACATTTGTGATATTGTTTCACTATGTTAGGGTTTCAAAACTCTTTATTTGGTAGGGTTTAAAAACTCTAGTTTATACATGGTGGTGAAATAATATTATGTTCCTCCATTGTTGCGGTGCAACTTTGTGTTCCTTCATTGCTACCATTATTTTTATTTTTTTTATCAATCAATGTGAATGTTCACATTTCACATTGTTTGAAAGTCTGATAAATAAGTGTTGGAACAATTATTGGTTATTTATTACTATACTTATTGTTTAAACAATTATTTTTTGTTACTATTAAACAATTGAAAGAGTCATTTTTTTCTTCCAATTTTGTTTCATGTTACAGTGTGAATGTTCACATTGGTATGAATTTAGTTTTTTTTTAAGATTAGTCGTATGCTAATTGTAAATTGTGAACATTCACTTTGTATTTTGGTATGAGTTTTTTTTTTAAAATTTTTTCGAAAGTTAGTTGTATTTTGTTATTTTTTTTTACTATATTTGTTGATTGAACAATCATTGTTATTACCATTGAACAATCGAAATAGTCGATTTTCACTTTTTTTTTTCAATTTTATTTTATCTTTTCATATTGCAATGTGCTTGTTCACATTGGTATGAATTTATTTTTTAAAAAACTTGTTGTATATTAATTGTATATTATGAACATTCACATTATATTTTGGTATAAGTTTTATTTTTTTAAAAGTTAATTTTATACTTGTTATTTTTGTTACTATATTTTTTAGTTGAACAATTATTTTTATTACTATTGAACAATTGAAATAGTCGATTTTCATTTTTTGTCAATTTTGTTTAATGTTTTCACGTTGCAGTGTAAATGTTTACATTGGTATAAGTTATTTTTTTAAGACTAGTTGTTGTTAATTATAAATTGTGAACATTTACATTATATTTTGATATGAATTTTATTTTTTCGAAAGTTAATTATATGTTTGTTATTTATTGTGAACATTCACTTTGTACTTTAGTATGTATTTTGTTTTTTCAAAAGTTAGTTGTATGTTTGTTGTTTACTATAAACATTCACATTGTATTTTGATTTTCATTTAGTTTTTTGGTTGCATTATTTTTAAAATTTTCAAATTATAAAAAGGTTCAAAATTCATAATTTGAGATTTTCTTCATGGAATGCGGGAGAGATTTTCTTCTTAGAATAAAGGAGAGATTTTCTCCATGGAATAGGGGAAAGATTTTTTCTTTAAAATGAGGGAGATTTTTTTTTCATAAAATGAGAAACTATTGTTATGTATTACTTTCAAAATAGAAACATGTACAAAAAATTAAAAAGGATGATTTGGTCATATTACATTAATCAGGATTTAATGAAATACTAAAAAAAAAAATGATTAAATGGAATAAAACATTTAAAAAGAAGATTTATCAAAAAATGACCTTAGAATTATTGTTGGCTAAATGATAAAATGAGGAAAAGAGAAAATAATTAATTATTTAAATAATATATTTTTGAAGGGGAGTTGTGTATTTAAATATAATATACGAATAAAAATATAAGAAATTTAGCCGATCAAATAGACTATTTTAGTCAAATACGACAAAATGTCAAATTCAACCTATAATCATTTTATTTTTTCTCTCAAAAAAGTTAAAAAAAATTTAAAAAAACCTATCTCAAATGATACTTTTTAGTCCTAGACTAAAATAGTTGAAAAAATTAAAATATTAAAAAATTAACCCACATCTCAAACGAGCTCTTATATATGTTCAAATCAAAAGGGGCTAGCCCCTTCCCCAACCCTTCGTTTTTTGAGAAATTATCTTATTTTTTAAAAAATTTATATAACTGTATATATAATTAACAATAAGCGGTCAAATAAGGTCAAGTTTGACATACACAAAATAATTCATCTTTTTATCTTTTTTTCATCACATCACCCCTCTACTTTTTTGTATATCTTTTCGTAAAAAGATAAAAAGTACACTTATTTAAGTCATCTCAAATAATCCCTAAATATATAATTTTAAAATCAATAAAATAATAAATAAATTATAAAATATTATTAAACGGAAATACTTTTCAAACCTATTAGATAATTTCTATGCTCTTGAGATTCACAACAATGATGGAAGCAGTCAATTTTTAAATGAAAATGAAATATTTGGGGAAAAAAAAGTATTTACGTTAGTCTTCCTTCTCTAATGGACATGGATTAATGAAAATTATGAGGAGACAAAAACTGCTTTTGGAAAGTTGTTTGAATTGATATGTAGCCCAACAAATTTGACTATTGAAATAAAACCACCATTGGTGACATATGCTCTGACGATGATCACGAAATGTGTAGTGCTTTTAAGAGTTGTTTGGAATGTTTTAAATAAGGATATTTTTTGATTTTATATGAAATATAGGTTGGGTTTGAAGTGATGTAATAGAAAGGTAATGTGATTTAAATAAAATAATGGCCCTGTTTGGTAGGGTTTATTTCCAGCTTATTTCAGCTTGTAACTTAATTTAAACTATTTTGATGTGTTTGGTTCAACTTAACAATGCAGTTTATAGCTTTTTGTAAGTCAAAAATCAACTTATTCTTTGAGTATGGGAGGATAAACTTAATTTATAAGTCAAAAATCAGTTTATATTCACAATTATAAGTTATAATCACTTTTCCATAGCTCTACTAAACGGGACCAATGTGATTTAAATAAAATTATAATTTTTTGACTTTTTAATTTTTTTTTAAAGATGTCAAACTTAGCCTTAGTCTCCAACAAATTTGACTAATGAAATGAAACCACCATGGTGACATACGCTCTGACGATGATCACGAAATGTGGTGCTTTTAGTCTCCTTTATCCAAATCAACGTGAATCTACAAAAA
The DNA here is from genome assembly GCA_030407325.1 of Camellia japonica. Lineage (NCBI taxonomy): Eukaryota > Viridiplantae > Streptophyta > Magnoliopsida > Ericales > Theaceae > Camellia > Camellia japonica. The sequence goes on from JAPPVO010000029.1 coordinate 50,210,470, forward strand.
CAACAAAGGTTGTTTTTGGGAAGACAGTAGAAAATAATTTTTTAGTTTTTAATTAAGTTTTTAAATTTTTTAAACAAATAATTTAGAAAATTGGTAAAAAATTACTTTTAATTTTTTTGATTAATGTTTGTTTATGATATTAAATCACAATGAAATGACTAAACTATCGCAATTTAATTTAAAATATTTACAATTTTACTCATGTAACATATTTTGACTGATGAAAAATATAATTGTAATTTCACCAATGGTTAAAAACCAACTTTCCAAATGTCTTTATATACAAAAAAAATTAACTTTTAACTTTTGCTACAAATTCAAAAAAGTAGCTAAAAACTATGTTCCCAAAAGAGGCCAAAAAAAAGTTAAGAAATAAGAAATTTAAAATTAAAATTTATCCAAAAAATTGATGAATGGTTCAGATTTAATTCTTAAATAATGAAACTTACATCTAAGATAAATCCCTAACACATAGGCCTCTTTTGATAAGTGAGTTAAAAGTCACTTTTTAGTTTTTAACTCATTTTGAATTATATTATCTTTCATATTTTTTACATATTTTTTTTTAAAAAGTAAAAAGAAAATTAAAAAGCCAAATTTTAACTATTTTTTCAATACACCTCATACTATATTTTCTAAGTATGTTTTTAATAAAAAAAAATTTCCAAATTTATAGAAGTGCTGTTTGTACTATACACATTAGTAAGAATTTCACGATATTCTTAAATGAGTTCTCAAATACATCCGTCTCAAAAAATAAAATAAAAATAAAAAGAACTAACACAGATATCCATCACAAAACACTATGGCAGAAGAATTGAAGGTTTTCAGGACATGGTCAAGTCGATTTGCCTTGAGAATCATTTGGGCATTGAAGCTCAAAGGCATAGAAGAATATGAAACCATATTTGAGGATATTACCAACAAAAGTCCTCTGCTACTCCAGTACAATCCTGTCCACAAAAAGGTTCCAGTTCTTGTGCACAATGGAAAACCAATCTCAGAATCACTGGTAATTCTTGAATACATCGACGAGACATGGAAGCATAATCCCTTGTTGCCTAAAGATCCTTATGAAAGAGCCACAGCGCGTTTCTGGGCAAAATTCGGAGATGAAAAGGTAAATTCACCACTTCCTCATCCATGCCTTGATCTACTTCTTACCCCTGTACTGTATCAAAAAATTTCAGTTAGTTCTTCATCCTTTATTTCATTATTTTTTTCCCACTGATGAAATTGACATGGTAAGTGATCTCTACATAGATTGCCACTTTAAAGTGTAAATCATTTGTGGCTTTGATTATTAAAAACCTCAAGTTGATTGCCTATGTAATTCATTCTTAGACAAAGGGCATGTTTGGTACAACTTGTTAATCATAAAGCAAAAGGTGAAAACACCCTTTTCCTTGCTTCCCAATATAATCAGTTTTTTAAGCCCTCAAGCTGACTGCCTGTGTAATTATTCTTAGACAAAGGGCCTGTATGGTACAACTTATTAACCAACAAGCACAAGTTAAAAAGCACCCATTTCCTTGCTTTTCAATAATTATTTTTTTTCAAATTATATAAGTAATTTTTGTCTTATAAATTGTAAGTAGAAATTATATCAAATACTCTGCTAGAAATGTCTAAAACAATAATAAAAAAATTATAAACAAGTCCACAAGCTACATCAATCAAGGCTTCTGTTCCGGCAAATTTGCTATTTTTTAGATTTTTTCTTTATTTTTCTTTATTTTTTTATTTTAGTTATCACTTTGTCCAGAAATTTCCATGTTTGTTGTTGTTCGTTCTGAAAAAGTTTCTTTAGGTTTCTAGCATCCAAATTTGAGCTTAATTTTCAAATTTGCTATTTTTAGTAACTTTTTTATGGCTAAGCATTTTTTGATGATTAATAGAGGGAACAGTGCTCTTATACATGTGTTCGTGCTTGTTCTTGTTGCAACTCTTGGTTCTACACTTTCATTGCAAACCTTAACTATTTCTTTTTTTCTTTTGAAATTGTAGCTTTTGAATTCCGTTTTCAATTTTCTTGTTACTCAAGGGAAAGAGCAAGAGGAGGCCATTCCTCAAGTCATGGAGAACTTGAAATACATAGAAGAACAACTTAAGGGAAATAAGTTTTTTGGCGGAGAGACAATCGGATACACAGACATTGCATTTGGTTGGACAGCTAATTTGTTAAGTGTATGCGACGAGGTTACTGGGATAAAGCTTTTAGATGAAGAGAAATTTCCACTGCTATCGGCATGGATGCGAAACTTTTCAGATGTTCCGGTAATCAAAGAAAACTGGCCGCCTCGTGACAAGTTAGTCATCAGGTTTCAAGCCACTCGCGAGAAGTACCTTGCAGCAGTAGCAGCAGCAGCAGGACCTAAATGAAACAGTTACTGAAGCCTTGTATGAATCCCTTGAGTTCATACAAAGCAATGTTTAGCTGAACTTTCAGTATCACAGAGGGTTGTGTCTGTTTGGTAGTGAACAAAACTTGCATAACTAATAAATAATCAGTAATAAATTATCCTATCTACATTGTATTTGACAACATGAGTTCTAAATCCAAGATGAAATTTCCTATACCTCTAAGATGTTGTGATTTGTTCATCTTCCAGATTCTTTTATCACTTGCAAAAGACGCTAAATCTTTCAAAATGGATGCAATATTGGTGATAAAATGTAAAGTCAATTTTTAAAAAAAAAAAGAAGAAAAAAGAAAAAAAAAAAGAGAGTAATGAATAAATATAGATTTTAACAATTTTAAATAGATGCTATCTTTTAAACAACAACAACAGATCATACCAGAAGTAGAGTTGAAGACATCAATCTTCCTTTTCTTTTCACAAATCAAAACTACTACTACTATTTTGAGCAGTACATTTAAACAACACAAATGGATATGGTTTTGAACAATTAATAATAATGTAAGAACATTTAAAACTGAAATTTTAATAATGTATAAAGATTAAAGAGAAAAAAAAACTTTATACATACAGAGGCCAAGTGATGAAAATGCATCATTGCCGACTTGAGTATATTACATACCAAGTCAAGCCAATCATGTGCAATCAACAAGGCAGAGAAAACCCAAACACAGAGTTAACATCTTAGAAATTCAACTTAAAAAAACAGAATGTCTTGCTGCAATGTAACTCATTCAATTCATAGTCCCAAGTCTAAATCTTTTACCCAGCTAGTGTCAAGCAAGAAAGGGTCTTCTTCTTGATCTTTCATCAGCTGTTCCATAAACTCTTTCGACCCAATTCCGAACCTTTCATCACATAATCCATTTTCTTCAGCAGAATTTGTGTCCATTCTCTTCGACAAATCCATGCACTCAATCACAGGGTCCTGAACATTTGAAGTAGAGCGAAGTGTCCAGAAAATCAAGTAATTCATTCATATCAATGCTTAAATTGCTCTCACCGGATTGAATACCATCTTCGTATCTCACAGTAGGCAACAATGATTCAACTTCGAAACCACTCGTCATCAGCGTAGATCTTTCAAGGGGCCTAGTACATCTTTCAAGCGGCCTAGTACTTTGTTCTTGCATTTGAATCTGATTTTGTCCCACTATGAAGCCAGCTTGTGCCACTGCTGTATCCTTGTTCAGCGTATCGAATTCATCGGATTGGACTTCCTGCTCTACTACAATAGTGCTGGTAGTTGCTTGTTGCATTGTTTGTTTGGAATTCAGGCAGCTGTTGGTCATTAAGAACTGGCTTGGCTTGAACAACCTCGCCATCACTTGATCTTGCCCGGTTTCGTCCTTGATCTTTCCACTTGATTAGGCATATGACTAAATCTTTGTACTGCACCAAAAAATAATTAACAGAAGCTAGTCAGAGGAAGTTCAATGACATATAAGGACTGAGAATTTTGAAAAAATAAGATAAACAATGTATAATCATTATACAAAACTTGACCAAACATGGTTAGTGTTCTACATCTGAAAGCAAAAGAAAATAATACGACAGACTTTTCAATAATCAAATGCGAATTAAGAGAAGAATGTGAATTAAGAGAAGAAATCTTAAAAGCATGACATTTAAATCATATATATAACTAAATGGAGAAAATAAAAGATAGTTATGATCCTAGTTGAAATATTGCATAACTGAATTACTAAATCAAATTTTTTCAATTGAGTTTCAAACTGAACAAATGAAAACTAGAAAATAAAATGAAACAAATCACACAAAAACACAACATATATGTGCTTTGGCTATACTTTTTTTTTTTCAGCGAAAATAAAAAACTTTATTAATGTGTCAAACAGAGTTATATCAATAAAGAGAAAGGAAAATTTTAATTTCCTCGTAGCGAACCCAACTAATTCCAATTAGGTTGGCACAAAAAATATTGCGAAATCATATTCAAATACCTCCGAATCAAACAAGAAAAAAAAGGCCAAAGTTTACTAAACCAAGACTAAAAAATAGCCCCACTCCGGATCCCAAACACAACCAAAACAGAGCCACCGACCCTGCCACAAACTTGCTAGAAACAGGAAACCACCACAATTGCAAAAATTGCCGTAGAGTTTTACTACCAAGGAAAGAAAAATTACAAATCCATACGTAACAAGAATTTGATCTAATCTAATAACTCTAATCTCCCAATTAACTCATAATATATATATATATATATATTAAGATCCGAATACATTAAGAACCGGATTAGACCTAATGGGTCATAAGCACAAACTGGTAAAGTTGTTAGATGATATGATACATCACAACCCACCGCCCTTTTCTTGTAGGGTCAGATCACATGTATACAACAACTCTAAACAATAAATAAGAAAAACAACAACTATGTACTAGAAAAAACACATAAAACAAAATAAAACAACATCAATAATGGCATATTATGAAACAAGACTTGAATAATCATGCCTATATTATTCTAAGAATTCTTTTAAAATAATTAACACAAAACAAACACACAAATAATACAGAGAAAGAAAGAACGAGAAATTACGTTTTCTTGCTTCAATCTCTTGACGTGGTCGAGTAAAGCGCCGTCAAGACTAAACTCTTTCATGAGCCAACGACCATGCTGTGCCGATCCTCTCTTCTCGTAAACAAAGTTTTTCATGCAACCTATAAGCACTCCTTTTTTATTATGAATAGGTTGGCTGTTGACACCGCTCCACGTACCTCCCTTTCCCACCGTGCGATCAAAACGTTTCCCAAAATTCTGATTCTTGCATTTCTTCTTCTTCAATGTAGTATAATAATAGTAGTTAGAGACGTTTTTGTTCCAGTTCGATCTCCAAAATATGTCCCATGGCTCTTCATCACCGTAGAGGTCGCGCTCTAGGATGAAACCTTCATATGACAGTGGTTGTTCTATGGCCTTTTTGAAAAGGTAATGGGACACCAATTCTTCGTTTGTGGGCACAAACTTACGACTTACGCCAAAAGCAATTGCCATTCTTTGATCACTTGTCTTCTCTTCTCCCTCTGCACTTCACTTGCTAGTAATGTAACAGAAAGTTGTTCGAGGGTTTTGTTGTGGAATGTAATGTGATGGATAGAACATGAGGTATATAGGTATATATAATAGAGAGGTAGTTTGATAAAGGTGTTTGATATTTAGCAAGAAAGAAGTAGTTAATATTGACTAGGATACGTATTAGGAAAGTTTAGGCCATGTTGGACACCCAATTTCATTGCAAGAAATTTGTACATGGATAGAATTCTAATTCTACGATAAGGCTTTGTTTGGTTAATAGTGGAGAGATAAATAATTCATGAGATTAGTAAAGGATTGATTATCCAACAAAATTAGTGACATAAATAATTATCTCTTATTCATATTTGTTTTGCAATTGATATGAAAATATATTATCTCAATTATATGTTTGGTTTGCATTATTACTGATGGGATTAAAAAATTGATCAATTTTGTTGAATAGAATGTCCATAGAAAAATTTAATCTGGATAACAAATTTTATAACCAAACAATGAAATGTAAGTTTCATGTATTAATAATCTCAATACCATGTTATAATCCTCCCAATCAAGGAGGCCCTAAGAGTAGAATTCTTGTATAATAACAAATTTGATAAACAAAACACTTACCACTTAAACAATACATACTAGGTTTTGTAAAATAGATTTTGATGATTAATGATATTATGAGTTGATATACTCATTTTCTTCAATATTGTAAAGTCTCTATTCTCGGTATTCTTTGTAAATCAAAGCGTCTATAGAAGAATCTTAATTTTGATATTCTTGTTTGGATCAAGAGATTCTAAGATTGTTAATATTTTTGTGTTTCGCACTATATCAATGAGACTCCAAATGAGGATCATAAGTTTGATAAACAAAGTACATACTATTTGAACAACACATACTATATGTGCATTTTTCTTTTTTAATATTCTTATAATTTATATTTTTTTTAGAGTTGTACATGTATCACGTATGCGGACTGCTAATAATATGCTTATTTATATATAGTTTATGTATACGTAAAATATACCATATATATATACTAGTAAAAGGCCAGTGCAAAACGTCAAATGAAAAGATTGTATGAGAAAATAAAAATTAATTAGATTATTTAAGAAGTTGATTACTTGTGTACTCTTTTTATGAGAGGCATAGATGATTTAATATTATGTAATTTTTTTAAATTATCACCGTATAGTGGCGTTTCTATACAAAAATACTGTTTCAGTAATAAAATAATTTATATCATATTTCCTTGAACTATTAGCCAATATCACTCTACTTCCTCAACTAAAAAAATGTTATATTTTTTCACCTTAAACTATTAATTTTTATCAGTGTAATTGTTCTGTTAGGAATTTGTTTCCGTAATAGATGAAAAATTGACGTGTGACTTATACATGACGTATCAAATGGAATACTTAAAACGATATTATGAGCCTGTTTGGTGTGATTCTTAAAAACTATTTTGGTGTTTTTTAGTTTTCGTGTTTTTTGTTTTAATCTTTAGCGAACTTTTTCATATTTCCAAAAAAAATTCTGTTTTAGATACTTTTGTCATTAAGAAGATTCAAATTGAAAAAAATTAATAGATAAGGAGGTTAAGTGTTAAAAGTTTTAGTTAAAGGGGGTAACATGACTTGCAACAATAGTTGAGAGGATTAAAATGTAATTTGCCATTGTTATATAGATAAATACATGGGTAAATTACAATCAGACTCCTTGGGATTTGCTTAAAATATAAATTACTTGTATAGTTCTGGAAATTGCATCACGCCCCTTCTAATTTTTAACTGCATTAATAGTTTTAATGATATCATAAATATATTTCAGTTAACAATTTTATTATTGCATACATAAGAGAAAATAATAATAAAAAATTATGTCAAGGGGAGTATTTACAATTTTTAGAATTACATGAAACAATCTATATTTTCAATCAATATAAAGAGATGTATTTATAATTTACTCTAATGCATTAGATAGATAGATAGATAGATAGATGGCAACCATTTTCATTTTTTCCTACGGTGTTGGGCCCAAGTTGTTTAGATTTTAAGGAGAGAAAAACACAAAAGAGAAGGGTAAAATAAAATTAAAAAGAAAAAAGAAAAACATAAGTCTCAATACTCTCTTATAGTATATAGATACGGATATGGATATAGATATAGATATATAATTTTTATTTTATTTTTTGTTCTTTTGGGAACAAATTACTTTGTCCTTTAACTTATTTAGGTTTTTAAAGTATCAATTTGAATAACTATTTTATTAAATTATTAACATGAATGTATTTTATTCCAACCCATTAATTTTTTTTTACAAAATATCTCATATTCAAAAAATTTGGTTTTTTTTTTTTTTAAATGTTTTATGCATGTAATTAGATTAATTTGGTTGTATTCAGAAGTAATAGTTTATTATAATTAGTTGCATTTTATTTTTTGCAATTAATTTTGTCTTTTAGTGCATGATATTTGGATATTTGCCTTTTTACTATGAAGGAATGTGAATTTGAAAATATATGCCTTTCCATTTGTGATATTTGAATATATATATATATATATATATATCCTATTAACGATTAAGGGTAAAGTAAACTAATTTAGTGATTAAAGTTAAAATTATTTAAATAAAAATATAAGGAATAAAATAAAACAAGTATAATAATTTTTGAGAAGAAAATTTTTTCCATTTTTTTTTTCTTTTTTATTGTATTAGAAAGGAGGTGACAAGTCAAATTCATGACTTCCTATCTAACCAGGGATGAAATTTCCATTCGTTATTATGACTATGAAATTTCCATTGGTTATAAAAATGATTATTTATCCCTAGCCTCCTTAAATTATTGAAAAATATTATTCTAATTTTTTAAATTATAAAAGCAAACAAGTAGAAATTGATTCTCTAAATTATTAAGAAATATTACTTTACCCCCTAAATTATAAAAGAGGGTAAATGGATCCTCTAAAAGAGTATAAATCGAACCCCCTAATCGAAGGGATCAAAGTGAAATACACCAATAATTTAAGAGGTCATTTTGTACGCTTTTATAGTTTAAAAGGCAAAGTGCACTTCTCAATAGTTTGGGGAGTCTATTTGTATGTTTTTATAATTGAGTCTTGCTAACAAGTGCCCCTAGGGTAGAAGTAAATGATAAAAAATTTGAAGAATACAAAACACTTTTCATTAAATTCAATGCACTTTTACTAAAATCAATACACCTTTTAACATTTTTATATATTTTCAAGTAGGGATGGCCATGGCGCATGCCATTTCCCCGTGGACGAACTCCACCCCCGCCCCCACCTCCGCCCTACTCCCGCTATGGGTGGAATTTTTCAACCTCATCCCCACCCCCACGGATAACCGACCACATTTCAAATAGTCAAAAAAATTTAAAACCATTTAAATCCTTAACACACTAAATAATTTTTCTTGTTGCCATATATATAAACAGTGAGATTTTTAGGATTATTATTTATTTATATATAAACAGAACCACAGACTTTTAATATTCTTTTCTTATATCTAATTATATTATATGTATATATATACATATATATTATAAATGTTAGGTTTTTATAATTGACAATCTCGTTTGACAAAATTCCTTTCAGTTGTAATTTTATTCGCTCTTTTGTTTCAATGAGGCTATGAGTGTTTAGATTCAAATCTAATCCGAATTGTGCTTATACAAAAAATTTTGTGATCTTGATCCTTTCATGTTTGTCACTTTGCTGACTATGAACGGAGATCGAGCTGTCAAAGTTTTTGGACAGCTCGAGCGGTCATTTGTACGCTCGAGTGCAGAAAAGGATCATCCAATACTTTTGCAGAGTGCTTGAACTTCTGAGAAGAAAGTTTTACCACTCGAGCAGTGAAAATTGTACTCGAGCAATCCGCCTATATGATTTGCACCGCCTTTACTCACATAGCTCGAGCGGTAAAGTGTGCACTCAAGCGGTCTTCGCGATTCAATTTACTATAAAGTGTGTAATTTGCTGTTTTTAAGATTTGAGCCGTCCAGATTTTTAGAAAGGAAGAAGAAACAAAGTGTTTTATATTAAAATGTGGTTTATGATTGTTTCCTTGATGATTGAACGGTGATCAATGGATCCACGAACTTTATATCAGTCATCAAGGGGTTTATTTGTTTTCTTTTATTCACAAAAAAAAGAGTTGTTCTTCGGTGGATTGTAGGGAATTTGGGCCTAAAGCTTTGGTGGATTCCAGAATGGCTCATCGTCGTGGATTCAACATCCACGTTGTGGATTCAACATTAGGCAAGACAATTCTGAGGTGAAGACAGTGGTAGAAGAAGCACATCGAGTTTGGTTCAATTCATGCGTGGATTCACTAAGTAATTGAAAATACTCTCGTGTAATTCTTTTTTGTATTTTTAGTGGATTATTTTGTAATTTTGGCTCGTGATTTTTTTAATCACAATTGGAGACGCTCCAATTGTGATTTTTTTCACGTTAAATCATTGTACCGATTTGTCTTAATTGTTTGATTGAGATTTTTATTTATTATTTAAATTGAAACATAATTACGAATCAATATCTCAGGGATTTTTAGATTTTTCAATCAATTATATCGAGTCGGGTTTGGATCGAGGGAGACGATACCCGCCCCCGCCCCTACCCCTGCCCTCGCCCCACCCCCGTTGCGGGTAACCAAAACATAATCCACCCCCGCCCCACATAAGTGTCGAAGCGAGTAAAATCCACTTTATTCGGGCAGGTATAAGTGGACTCTCTCAAATCGGATTAAAATTGTCATCCCTATTTTCAAAAAATTTTATACACACTTTCCAACATTAAAAAATGCATAAGGGACACTTGTTAGCATTTACCTTTATAATTGAGGAAATATCATTTTGTCTCCCAAACTATCACGCATTCTTTACGTTGACCCCCATACTTCGATTTATTTCAATTTAGTACCTGAACTTTCCACAAATTGATCAATTAGACTCATGTCATCACCTTTCGTCTACAATTGGACGGAATGTGCTGACGTGGCATTTAAAATTAAAAATCAATTTGCCCTCTACATCAGCACATTCCGTCCAATTGTGGACGGAAGATAACGGCATGGGTATAATTGATCAATTTGTGAAAAGTTCAGGTACTAAATTGAAATAAATTAAAGTATGGGGGTCAACGTGAAAAATGCGTGATAGTTTGGAGGAGAAAATGATATTTATTCTTTATAATTTAAGGGGTCAAAATATTTTAAGAAGTCTTTATATAAATAATCCTTAAAAAAGTTATGTTGTAAGATTATATGTAAAATGAATTAAGATATGTTTGGCCTTGTTTTACTGATGAAACAAGAAATTAAATAATAATGTTACACTTAAATAACTATAAAAAAAAATTAAAAAAATTAAGCATGATTTAAATTCAATCTCCTTGCGAAGAAAATTAATTAAAATGAATCTCGGCCAATATCTTCTATGCACATTTTCATGTTTTATTTATATGCAAGTATAAGTATTACTTGTGAACAAAATGGGAGGAGGACATGATAAAATCAAGCCAAAAAAAAAAACCATTTTTACATTTTTGTTAGATTATTATTTTTTTTTTAAATGAGTATATATTTGTTGAAATATATATATATATATATTATTCAATAACTCACAAAAAATAAATACATATAAATAATTTAATTTCTTTTTCACTTACAAATTCAATATCCAAACATAATTTTAGTATGTTCAATTTTACCAATTTACTCAAGACATTTATTATTAATGTTGTAGTTTTACCTAATTATATATTTAGAGAAAGACTATAGTATACACTCTTCAAAAGGTATGTGTCATATGCACCTTATAATTACAGAATAAAATAATATAATTTCATATTTTTTGAGTCATAATAAAAAAAATCATAACTAAATATAAAAAAATCATAATCAAAATCTCAAAATAATATTAAAGAAAAAAATTGCATAATTTGAGATGTATATGATATAAAATATGTATAATAAAATTCTCCGTATATTTATCATGGTTTCGTTGTTTTCACCACCCAAGTTCAAGGAATGTGTTCTCGGAAGCAACATAAAAAACGGGTTAAATGAAAATATTAAATATATACATAATTTTTTAAGAATTGTTTATAAAGAAAAATTAAATTTTCAATTTAAAAACTAAACACTGAATTTTGAATTTAACTAAAAATTACAACAACAAAAAAATAATATTTTAATCATTAAATTTACAAAAATTAATATTTTAAACATTTTATGTACGCCTATTTTTTATGTCATTTTTTCTTAATGATAAACTAATAGTTTAGATTAAAAATAAATTTTAATTAACAAAATTACTAACTCAGTCAAACTTAGTATTTTGTTTGGAATATTTTCTAATTTTTTATGATAAAATAAATAAATAATTATATAATATAATTCCACATGAATTTTCTATTTGGTTCCATTCTGAAATCATGATTCCACGCTCATATTTCAGCCCTCTGTTTGATTATGGTTTTCAAAATATGATTCCAAATCACATTTCAAAATATGTTTGGCAATTAGAGAGTTTTTGAATTTTTGGTCTACCCAGTCGTCCACCAAGACATCCTCCCAGACATCCGGCCGATTGACCGGAACAGTGTTTTTTTTTTTTTTCAATTACCACTTGTTATTTGAAAAAAAAAATTATATTTGTTTTTGATATTTTTTAAATATAGAAATTATTTTTTTAGACCAAAATGACAAATTATTTGGTCATTTATTTAAAATTAACAAAAAAAATTTAATAAAAATTAATTTGTCATAGTAATTTTAAAAAAAATAAAAAATCATTTTTAAACAAAACAATTTTAAAAAAATCAATCAAATATACAATCAAAAGTAATTTTAAAACACTAGCTGAATATTTTTTTTTTTTTGATATTTTAAATAAAAATATATTTTCAGAATTTTTTGAATTTTTTAAATAAAAATTTTATTTTTTTCAATAATTATTTTTTTGAATTGAATCTTAAATGGAATAAAAGATTAATGTTCTACTTGTTCAAAAACAGTTTTTCAAAAAATATATATATATCATAAAAATATCTTCCTATGCTTAATTGCGACATTGAAACTAATGTTAGCAAAATATAATTGAGTTGAATCAAATACTTCTATAAATAATGTTATTCAGTGAAGTTTAATGTTATAGCGACCTCGGTCTTTTCTCATTTGGTTGTTGTACCCGGACTTATGTTCCGTAGATTCAGTTGTTATTATATTGTTATTGTTGTCCTTTAATTCCTTATTTTTGAGTTATAGGATTTGTTGGGCAGGTTTGTTACAGGTTGGTTGGGTTGGAAACCAAGTGTTGCTGTCCAGATTTTTGGACCTTCGCTCGAGCGAGGAGTTGGTCGCTCGAGCGAGCAGTTGTTTTTAGTCCTTCGCTCGAGCCAGGTTTTGGTCGCTCGAGCGAGAGTCTGCGTCTGGGCTTAGGACCTGAGAGTTGTGTTTCTTGGCTCGAGCGAGCTTCCTTCGCTCGAGCGAGCGAGGTGTATGTTTTCGAGTTCTTCGCTCGAGCGAGTATTCCTTCGCTTGAGCGAGCTTCTGTGTTGCAAAACCTGAAGCATCGAGTTGTTGGCTCGAGCGAGCTTTTCTTCGCTCGAGCGAGGTTTCCTTGTGTCTGGTCGCTCGAGCGACCAAGTCTTCGCTCGAGCGAGCCTGTCCAGTTTAAATAGGCAGCAGCGGGTTTTTGAACAATTTTTCATCCTCTTTTTGATTCCAAACCCTAGGTCCGACTTCTCCCTCTCTTCTCTTTTAGGTTTGATCTATTTAGGGTGTGTTTCTACCCTAGTTGCTTTATTAAAAAGTTAAAGTGGGTCGAGGGCTACATTTTAATCTGAGAGTTTGTGGATTTGGAGCACTTTGGACTTTAGGTCTTCATCTCCGTCTTCTCCATTTTGGTTATTTTCTTCGAGGTAGGGATTTCCTACTCCATCTTATGAGTTTTATTCTAAGTTTTGGTACTTTAATATGGTGGGGGTATTTTGGTAATTTTGGGAAAAACCCTAGTTGTTTTAATAAATTGATTTGTACAATTAATTTGAGAAAAATTGGGAATATTAGTTGAATTCATGGAATTGGGGATTTATAAGTTTAAATGGTGTAGTTGGATTATTTAATCACTTTCCTATTTAAATGTTGAAATTATTATTGTTATTATATTTTATTTCTTGTTTAGAAATAACTGTTTTGGGTTATCGGTGGAGGATAGTCATGATTGTTGTAGACATTGCATGTGGATTAGGGCAAACTGGAACTAATCACATTGGCTAAGTCATTAATTTTGACTATTGAATTAATACAGAAAAATACATGTATTGGTTGAGCATTGCATATGCATATTGTGTGGGAGGAGATAGGGGATGTACTCCACGGTTTAGGGAAAGATAGGGGATGGACCTCTAAACCGGATTTTGTTTGGGAGGAGATAGGGGATGGACTCCATTAGCATCACTTTTATGTGTGCTTATTTATATTGAAGTGTTTTATTGATACAGCACTAAAATGTGTATCAATCTGGAAGTATGAAGTGTTTTGATATGAGCCTGAGTCTCATTTGTGTTGTTGATATTGGAAGTAATGTGAATATGCTATATAGTTCACAGTTGTAAGTTTGGCCAAGTTCTGAGCCATATTGATAATAATGGAAATTGATAAGTGTCATAGACATTAGGGTCTTAAGACTGTTTATTGATATAATTGATTCTCATGGTTAACCATCTATTGAATGCTATTGCTTTATTCAATGCTTATAATTAGTTTAGCATATTTCTACTGGGCTGTGGCTCACCCTTTAAGGGAACATCATTTTCAGGTCCAAGTGATTCGCTACCTCCAAGGACTTAGCTTGGAAGGAACCGGATTTTGAAACATTGTTTTAAGTTATTTGTTTTTATTTGACTTACATGTGAACATTCAAGCCTAGGACTTTATTTGTATTTGAGTTAGAACTCATAATTTTGTGTCCAAGTGTTAGCTTGGCAAGATGTAAGCCCGTAGGGCATTTATTTTGATGTTACATGTACTGTCCTTATTTGGTGGTGTTTGGGAAGTAAGTTTCCAAATTTTTTTCTCATTTTTTTCATTAAAAGACAAAAGTTTTGCAAAACCAAAAAAAACACATCCAAACAAAATATCACATCCAACCCCATAATCATTTCACTTTTTCTCTCACAAACATCACATCCAACTACATAAAAACCCAACTATCTTCCCAAACACTAAAAATTTTTTATCTCATAAAAACTTACATCTCATAAAATCTACATAAAAACTCACTTCCCAAACACCCACAATGCATGTCAATATTATTTATGTGATGGGTTGATTTTGAGGGCGTGACAGTTTAATTAAAAATAACTTGTAAAGAAAAAAATTAATCTTTTCAAGATAATTTTTTAACATAATAGGTTAACACGACACGAATCGAACATAGACTAAAAATGAGAAGGCATGATAACATGAAATAATAAATCGATTGAGTTCGTGTTAAAGTAATTCTAACACTAATACAAAATGATACAATAGAAATACCATCTAATACCACACGACACCCTATTAAGAAGCCAAAGATAAAAGAATAGGTAAAAAATTTACAAACAAGGAAAATAAAAATAAAAATAAAAAATGTTATAGGCCTGCAATTTAGAAAAACTTTAAACCAAAATACTTTTAAAAATAAAAATATAGTGCTCTCAAAAGACCACTAATGACATGGCACACAATAAAAAAAGAAAAAAAAAATAAAACACCAAGGCCAAAACATCAAATCATTCATGATAGGACACACTGCCACATCATTAATGATAGCACTAATTAGTGCTCTCACTCATTTTCCTACTAACAATTTGTCCCTTAGATTTGAAATCTTTAAGTGATAAAGTCAAACTTCAACATACATTGTCCAAGATACCTTCATAATCTTAAAAATCATACTCCTTATCGTTGTTTCTCTCATAAAGTCGCTTCTCTCGTGTGACTTTTTACATTATTTAGGGTTGGTTTGGGAAGTGAGTTGACTTTTTGACTTTTTAGTTATTTTGGTTATTTTAGTTTGGGCTAAAAAGCTTAGTTTGGGAAGGGCTTTTTGATTTTTTGACTTTTTTGACTTTTTTTGTGAGAAAAGAGTGTAATGATTATGAATTGGATGTGATATTTTGTTTTTTGTGGCTAAAATAACCTATTTTATCTTTTGTGGCTAAAATAGCCATAGGCACCATTTGGGAAGAACTAAGTAATTTCAAAACTTTAAAAATTTAATAATTTTTTATTTATATTTTTATTTTTTGTAAAATTTAGGTTGTGTTTAGTATAGCTCTGGAACTAACATTCTAGAGCTTAATTTGAACACGACATTTGTTTACGAAGTTCAAAACTTAATTCCACGCTCACTTTTGAAAATGCGGTCGAAAGGGAAGAAATTTGGACTAACCGGTCGTCTCACCGATCGTCCGGCCGGTTGACCGAAACAGTGCAAATTTTTTTTTCTTTTTTTGGCAATTGACATATGTTAATTTTTATATATTCGAAAAAAATATTTTCCGAATTTTAAAATTTTTTTTATGTGTTTTAATAGAATTTTGAGTTGTATGTTTGGTTATGAGTTGTAAGTTTTTGTATCAAATATCATATGTCACATCAAAAATTCCCCACTCAATTCAAAACTCTTTCACAAAATAAATTTTCCACACTCAAATCATAATTCCAAAACTCACAAACTCAAAATACAACTCCTACTCTCAAATCATATTTAGAAAGCTCTACCAAACGCAACCTTATATTTTTATAATCATATTGATAAGATCTTTCAAACAAGATCTATGAGTAATATGAAATTCTGAAAAAAGAAAAAAAAACCATGAAATTTCATTGGCTTGGTCATCAAAAAATTGAAAAACTAAATAAAAATACCAAACATAGAATCCATTTAATTATTTTGGAAAATTCTTTGGGGGTACAATACATATTGTATGCAATTCTAACATAAAATTATGTATGTTTTCACCAACTATGTCTATACAGAGAAGTTTGTGATCTTGAGGACTTCATGTTTGCGACTTCATTGATTA
The DNA here is from genome assembly GCA_030407325.1 of Camellia japonica. Taxonomy (NCBI): domain Eukaryota; kingdom Viridiplantae; phylum Streptophyta; class Magnoliopsida; order Ericales; family Theaceae; genus Camellia; species Camellia japonica. The sequence goes on from JAPPVO010000029.1 coordinate 50,227,041, forward strand.
TGTATGAGGATCGAATTTTTTAGGTGTATAGAAAGTGATCGATTGATCAACGAACTACATATTGTCAAACATCAAGGATTGTTCTTATTATTTCGTTCACAAAAGAGAGTAATGTTCTTCGGTGGATTTCGGAGAATTTGGGCCTAAAGCTTTAGTGGATTCCGATGTGTCTCATCCTCGTGTCGTCGTGGATTCGACATCGACATTGTGGATTCAACTTTAGGAAAGAAAATTCCAATGTGAAGATGGTGGTGGAAGAGACACATTGGGGTTGGTTCAATTCGAGCATAGTTTCGCTAGGTAATTGAGAATACTCATGTGTAATTTCTTTTTATCTTCTTAGTGGATTGTTTTGTAGTATTGATCCGTGGTTTTTTTATCACAATTGGAGGCGCTCCAATTGTGATTTTTTTCACGTTAATCATTATATTGATTTATCTTTGATTGTTTAATTGGGATTGTTATTCATTGTTTAAAATTGAAACATAATCACAAATCAATATCTCAAAGATCTTAGATTTTTCAGATAATTTACATCCCTCGAACTATTAGCCAAATCACTTTAGGTCTTATATTTTCTCACCTTACATTATTAATTTTTATCTATGTAATTATTCTGTTAAGAATTTGTTTCCGTAATAGATGAAAAATTGACATATGACCTATACATGACATATCAAATGGAATACTTAAAACGATATTATGAGTCTGTTGATTTTTAAAAACTATTTTGGTGTTTTTTAGTTTTCGTGTTTTTTTGTTTAATTTTTAGTGAACTTTTTTCATATTTAAAAATAAAAAAGAAAAAAAAGAATTACTATTTTAGATACTTTTGTGGTTAAGATTCAAATTGAAAAAATAAAAAATAAAAAAAAAATTAATAGATAAGGAGGCTAAGTGCTATAATTTTTAGTTAAAGGGGTAAAATGACTTGGAACAATAGTTGAGAGGGTTAAAATCTAATTTGCCATTATTTATGTTAAATAGACAAATACATGGGTAAATTGCAATCACACTTCTTGGGGTTTGCTTAAAAAATAAATTACTTTTATAGTTTTGAAAATTACATCATGCCTCTTCTAATTGTTAACCGCATTAATAGTTTTAATGATACCAAAAATATATTTTAGTTAACAGTTTTATTAATTTTATTGTTGCATAGGAGAAAATAAAAATAAAAAAATTATGTCAAGGAGAGTATTTATAATTTTTAAAACTATAGGAAATAATTTATATTTTAAACAAATATAAGAAAATGTATTTATAATTTACTCTAAATACATTAGATAGATAGATGGCAACCATTTTCATTTTTGCCTAAGGTGTTGGGCCCAAGTTGTTTTGATTTTAAGGAGAGAATAACACAAAAGAGAATGGTAAAATAAAAGAATAATAAAAAAAAAAAAAGAGAAAAATATAAGCCTCAACACTCTCTTATAGTATATAGATATAGATGTAGATATATAATTTTTATTTTATTTTTTGTTCTTTTGGGAACAAATTACTTTGGCCTTTAACTATTATTACGTTATTTTAGTTTTAAAAGTATCAATTTGAATAACTATTTTATTAAATTATTAACATGAATGTATTTTATTCCAACCCATTAAGTTTTTTTTACAAAATATCTCATATTTAAAAACTGTGGTTTTATTTTATGTTTTGTGCAAGTAATTAGATTAATTTGGTTGTATTCAAAAGTAATAGTTTATTACAATTAGTTGCACTTTATTTTTTTTTGTAATTAATTTTGTCTTTTATTGCATGATATTTGGATATGAGTAATGCTAAGGAGATCAAATTTTGTATCACTTTGTACTTCCTGTTATAATAGAATTATATTTGATTATTTGATTATCTTGATTGGGAACCTTCTTAGTCAATATTTGAGCCTTAGTTAAGGTGTTATCATAGTGATTGGGTGAGATTGAATAAAAAAACTCCAAATTCGAATAGTTATTATTGAGTAGTCTTCACGCTTTTATCAGTTTCTGTTTCCACACTTTGAATCTTGATGTGAGGCTAGAACCACTGGAAAGCTTACTTTCGGGGCTTCAATTTGGACACAAGAACGACCCTAAATGGAGTCCGGACGAGAGCGTTATACTTGTTTGAAAATTGTGAATCTATGTTGTGAGTATAGTGCGCTCGAGAGCAATTCTCAATGCTCAAGCATACTGCGCAGAATCTGGTCTTTAAAAACCACTTTTTGGATCAAATCTCTTCATTTTTCACTCCCCTTTCTCTCTCCTTCCGCCATTTTCGATTTCTCAAGCTTTTTAGACTTGATTTCATCTATTTCTGTACATTTTTTACCCCTAGTTCCATATACCAAAACGTAGAACACAACGAGAGCTTCCATTTAATCTCAACGGATCATCGTTTCGCCGCCGGTGATTTTTCCGACTTGTTTCCTTCTAGCTTCAAGAGATAGGATCTATTCCTTAAACTCAATATGAGTTCGGTAGTGTATTTGTGGTGTATTTTAAATATATAGATTCTGTTGTCATTTAATTGATTTTTGGAAATTTGTTTTGTAAGTGAGGGCTTGTTCCAAATGAGATTGTTGAGCTATGGTTTGGCTACAAAAGGTTATTCTTCCACTTACAAAAAAGTACATGAGTTTTTAAAAGTAAAAAGCCCTAATTTAGATAAACTCTAAAATGTTGATTTTTTGGGAAAATTGTTAGATTTTTAGATCAAAAATGTAAATGAGGGATTTTCAAATGTTTTCTTGATTGAAAAAAGTTGTGATTATGAAATTAGAGTTGATATATGTTGAAAAGAGTTATTTCTTGCATTGAAATGGATTTTCAAAAAGGAAAAGGGTTATGCCCAAAAATGTAAATGTTAAGATTATAAAGAGAAAATACAATAAATGTTGAGAAATGTGAAATTGAAATGATGATTAATGATGATGGTGGAGTTGGATATATATTATCACTCCCATTTGAAATTTTGAAAAAGTGTATCTTTAATGAAATTTATTTCTATGTTTAGAGATATTTGTTTTGGGCTATCGGTAGAGGATAGTTATGATTGTTGCAAAAATTGCATGTGGACTAGGCAAACTGGACTGTTTATAAATCATACATATCATGGAGCATGTAGCGGATTTTGGAAATTGAAACTACATGTTTTGGAAAGAGATTTTGAAAATTCTTGTATTATGTTTTAAGAGCATTTGTTTCATTAAAAAAAAAATAATCATATTTTGGATCACATGTATTGTGCTATTTGGAAAGGGTAAATAAAATGGTAAATCTGGAAAAAGGAAACTAATATCTTACTCGTTGTCATTGAATATGGTTATGTTTTAATACATTGTAAATGTATGATGTTTGAAAGAAGAAAAGGGATGTACTCCATGTTTGGAAGAAGAAAGGGGATGGACTCCATTGAATCAAGTTGGTCTGTGTCCAGGATGAAAGTCCCGAAACCGCGCGTGTACATGGGTGTCAATCCCACGGACAAAATTTCTGTAAAATAGCAATAGTAGTGCTTGTGTAGCCTACATTTACATGAGTCCCGTTTGAAGGTTTTTCGTGGACGAAATTTCCGTGAAATGTTATATTGGTTTTGAAAATTTACCCATTTTATTTATTATCATTTGGTTTTGGAAAGAAATGATTTTAAAACGATTTTAGCAATGTATTTGTTCTGGTTAACGATGTATTCGTATTGGAATTAACAATGAAATTGCTAGTTGGTATTGAGATACCTGGATTAACTTGTGGAAATGGATTTTATATCAAACTAATGTATTGAATTCGGAAAACGTTTTGAATAAACAAATGGTTTGGAAACTGGGAAGAAATGATTTTATTGAGAAAGTAAGTGGATTTGAGAATGCATTGAGCATATTATATATGTATGTATTGCATTCATGATCATTTACACTGGTGGAGCATATTTAGTTTTTGAAATATTTTTTACTAGGCTTTATGCTCACTCTATGTGGCTGAAAATGTTTTTCAGGTATGCTTATGCGGATGTGGACTGAGACATTGAAGTTATGTTTAGAATCGTGTAGGGTAGTTCCTTTATTTGTCAACCAATGGCCATTTATGTATTTGTTGGTCGTGTGCCATTCTTGTAAGGGTTACACCCTTTGTATATGATGCAAGCTTTTGAGCATTTTAATTTGATTTATAATATCTTTGTATGTTTTGTTACAGAGCATCCATTTGACTTAGATATTGTATCTAAGAATGTATAAAATTGAAATAACACATGTATTGTGTGCTTATATTATATATATCTGCATGAGTGTTGTTAGTGATCGGCTATCGTTGGGTGGTTTACTCATGTGGGCCGGACCTCGTAAATTCGGGGCGTGACAAATTTTCTATCAAATAAATGACCAAATGTCTCACATGGGCGTGGGCCCCACACCCATGTGAGACATTTTGTCATTTATTTGATAGAAAATTTGATCTCCCTAACATTAACCATATCTTGTGGTGCTACATACACTAATTAGTGTACTAACTAGTATACCAACACTAGTTATTACATTATTATTGATTCCACTCATTAATCACATTACAAATACCCAAAACCTCTTAAATAATGTCACATCATCAATTAGTTCATTAATTAGTACACTAATTGGTACATATTGGGGGACAAACGCAGATGTGATATTTGAATATATATATATATATATATATATGGGGGCTTAGCCCATCTTCAATGGTTTCTCAAACCTTTCATCAAATTTGAATTTGATGAAAAATGTTGTCTTTTTCTGCTCTAACGGTTTCTTCAAATAGGTAGCAAATCCAGAATTTGATTTTTTTTTTCATCAAACTGAGGACCAATGTGCCTTTCATCAGATTATTGTTTATAGCCGTTTAATTTTCACCACCGGATGTCCTCTCAGATGTCCCTTCAGATATCTCCCGGATGACCACCTCAAGGCAAAAAAATTGTGAAAAAATTACACTGGCCAGTTGACCCCCCGATTGTCTGCCCAGTCAACCCTTCGGATGACCACACCAAGGCAAAAATTTGTAAAAAATTTATATTGGCCGGTTGACCGGTGTTCTGATGAAGCTTCAAAAACCTTCGTTGGAGCACCTGATATCAAATAGAATTTTTACTCAAATTTGATAAAAAATTTAATACACCGTTGGAGATGTTCTTATGTGTAAGTTTAAATAGGTGAATTTACTGTCTAATAAGTCCTGTAAAAATTAATGTATTTTTCATCAAATACTATCAAAAAAGTCACTAATTATAAGTTTTAACAACAGTTTAAAAAAAATATCACAAAAAAAGTCACTAAAAGTTCCAATTTTCAATAACTGTTTGAAAAATTCGCCACAGAAGAACATCACTAATTATAAATTTTAGTTATAATTTATAAAAATCATGACAAAAAAAAGTCATTAATTATCAATTTTTATTGACATGTAAAAAAATGTCACAAAAATTTATTTTTAACAATGGTTTTATTAGGATTTATTTTCAATAGGATTTGATGAAAATTAAATCTAAGTATTAAGATCTATTGGTGGTTTATCTTTTATATATATATATATATATATTAATCCTATTAATGATTAAGGGTAAAGTAAACTAATTTAATGATTAAAGTTAAAATTATTTAAATAAAAATTTAAGGAATAAAATAAAACAAGTATAATAATTTTTGAGAGGTAAATTTTTCCATTTTTCCTTTTTTTTTTTTCTTTTTTATTGCTTTAGAAAGGAGGTGACAAGTCAAATTCAGACTTCCTATCTAACCACGGATGAGTAGGAAATGTCCATTGGTTAAAAAAATGATTATTAACTAACACACTCCTTAAATTATTAAAAAATATCATTTTAATTTTTTAAACTATAAAAGCGTACGAATAAAAATTGACCCTTTAAATTATTAAAAAGTCTCATTTTACTTCCTAAATTGTAAAAGAGGGCAAATGAACTCATAAACTATAAAAGAGTATAAATTGAACACCCTAATAGAAGGGATCAAAGTGAAATACACCAATAATTTATGAGGTCATTTTGTACGTTTTTATAGTTTAAAAGGTAAAGTGCGCTTCTCAATAGTTTAGGGAGTCAATTTATATGTTTTTATAATTGGGTCTTGCTAATAAGTGTCCCTAAGATGTAAGTAAATGACAAACAAATTTGAAGAACACAAGACATCTTTTATTAAATTTAATACACTTTTACTAAAATTAATACACTTATTAATATTTTTACATATTTCTAAGACATTTATACACACTTCCTAACATAAAAAAAATGAATAAAGGACACTTATTAACATTTACCTTTATAATTTAAGTGATCAAAATAATTTAAGAGACCTTTATATAAATATTCCTTAAAAAAGTTATGTTGTGAAATTATGTAAAATGAATTAAGCTATGTTTGGCCTTGTTTTACCAATGAAACAAAAAATTAAATAATAATGTTACACTTAAATAACTATAAAAAAATTTAAGCATCATTTAAATTCAATCTTCTTGTGGTGAAAATTACACTTAAAATGAATTTGAGCCAATATCTTCTGTGCACATTTTTGTGTTTATTTATAGGCAAATATAAGTATCACTTGAAACCATGATAAATATATGGAAGAAGGCATGATAAAAAAACAATTTTTTCTTTTTTGTTAAATAAAAAAAATGTTTTAAAATGAGTATATATTTGTTGAAATATATATATTGTTCAATAAGTCACAAAAAATAAATACATATAAATAATTGAATTTCTTTTTCACTTACAAATTCTTTATCCAAACATAATATCAATGTGATTATTAGTATATTCAATTTTGCCAATTTACTCAAGACATTAGTATTAACGTTGTGGTTTTACCTAACTACATATGTAGAAAAAGACTATTATCATATGCTCCTTATAACTACAAAAAAAAATAGCATAATTTCATATTTTTTGAATTATAACTAATAAAAATTTAAAAAAAAATCATAACCAAATAAAAAAAAAGTCATAATTAAAATTTTAAAATAATATCATAATTAAAAAAAAAATTAAGTCATAACTAAATAAAAAAATAACGTAACTAAAGATACATATAATATAAAGTGTAGATAATAAAATTCTCTATATATTTAACATGGTTTCGTTGTTTTCACCACACACGTCCGAGGAATGTGTTCTCCGATGCAACATAAAAAACGGGTTAAATGAAAATATTAAATATATACATAATTTTTTAAGAAATATTTTATAAAAAAAATAATAATTTTATCAATATAAAAACTAAACACTTAATTTTCAATTTAAATAAAAATTATAAAAAAAATAATATTTTAATCATTAAAATCACAAAAATTAATATTTTAGATATATATATATATCTATTTTTTATGTTATTTTTTTTTAATGATAAATTAATAACTTAGATTGAAAATAAATTTTAATTAACAAAATTACAAACTCAGTCAAACTTAGTATTTTGTTTGGAATATTTTCTAAATTTTTATGATAAAATAAATAAATAATTATATAATATAATTCTACATGAATATTTATAAAGAAATTTATTTCTCCATTGATTTGATATAAGTTTGATAAAATGATTAAATTTCATTTTCACTAAAATTTTTATTAAATTTCAATTTAATGAAAGATTTGATGAAAAATTGGAAATCCTTATAGGTAGGAGGGGGTGTGTGTATATGTGAAGAAGGAAATTATTCCCGGAGGTGAATTAGAGGTTGTTTGGAAAGTTGGATATGCACATATTTTTATTTTTTTAATCTTTTTTTAGTTATATTATCTTTTTTATTTTTTTACTTATTTTTTCGTTAAAAAATTAAAAAATATATTATCCCAAGCAATCTTTTATTTTAAGTCCTCAACCAATGAAATATTATTAGTTGAGTAAACTGCCAATAGCTCTAATAATTGGACTTAATTATCATCAAGTCTTATTGAAAAGAAGTCGTGGTAAATCATCGCTAAAAATAATTTTTTTGTGACGATTTTTTACATATGTCGCTAAAACTTAATAATTAGTGACTTTTTTATCACGATTTTTCTAAATTGTCGCTAAAACTTACAATTAGTGACGTTTTTCTGTGATGAATTTTTTAAATTGTCGCTAAAAGTTGTGAATTAGTGACACTTTTTTGTGACGATTTTTTTAAACTGTCGTTAAAATTTATAATTAATTATATTTTTTGTGACAAAATTTTTATATTGTCGCTGAAAATTAACAATTAGTGATGTTTTTTAATAGTGTTTAGTGAAAAATGTCATTAATTATTATAGGACCTATTGAACAATAAGTCCACTTATTAGTTTTGTTGGACTTATTTATTTTGATGATTATTTTGATTCCTTGTTTGATTTATTTGGAAAAGAAAAATATATTGAATCTTCTAAATATGGTTTGAGAATAGAGTTACATTTTAAGTTTGTGAGTTTTGGAATTATAATTTGAAAATTTGTTTGGTTATGAGTTTTGAAAAGAGTTTTAAATTGAGTTTGAAATGAATGATGTGACATATGATATTTAATTCAAAAACTTACAACTCATAACCAAACACATAACTCAAAATCCTATTCAAAGCTCACAAGAAAAAATTTTAAAATTCTAGAAATATTTTTTATTTAAAATATAAAAATAACAGGTGCCAAAAAAAAACAAAACAAAACAAAACAAAAATAAAAACAAAAACAAAAAAAAAACCGAACGTTGTTCCGATCAATCGACCAGACGTCCAGGTTAGCCAAATTTTCCCGCCTACAAAGGAATTTTAAAAAGTGGGTGTGAAATTATAATTAAAAAACTCAAAACAAATACCACACTGAAATCAATGGGTGGAAATGTGTTTAGAGAGCTTTTCCAAACACAGCCAATTTTTTTGTCAAATTAAAGATGAACCAAATCTTTCACTAATTGTTTGGGATGAACTATATAAGTGCACTTTTTGATTTTTTGGATAAAAAAGTAGAGAAAAAAAGATGATTGTTTGAGATAACTTTTTGATTTTTTACGAAAAAATGTGTATTAAATATTGTATAAAATAGCAAAATTACCGTAATACCCCTATGCCCTATGCGTACTGACATTGATGCTCTAAGGAACAAGTATGGATTGCTTTGAAATGAGATGGTGCCTTCAGAAGATATATATATATATAGGATGAGGCTTTCCTATATATATTCATTGGACTGGAGGGTACTCACGGGTCCCGTTTCGATAATTCGAACCGATCAATGTGTAGAACTCATCGAATACTATATGGTTGTAAAACACCATGTTGATCGGATAACGATAGCTATGTGATCAAATCAGTTTTGTAAAAAAATGGACAATGAAAAATAAACGACTGAAAAAAATCTGATTTGATCACATAGGTATCTATATCCGATCAACTTGATTTTTTACAGGCATATATTACTCGACAAATTCTACACATTGACGGTTCAGATTATCAAAACGGGACCCATGATGGCCCACCACGGGCCCAACAATACCCTCAAGTTCGATGAATATATATATCTAAGTTTTTTCATAAGATATATGAAAAATATCCCATGGGCCCCCACACGTGAGCTTGTACCATCACTGGAGGGTTCAATTTTGGCTTGTATTTTTTTTTTTTTTGTACTTTTTTGGTGAATAGTAATAATTTTTTGACTTTTTTAGTAATTTTTTAACTTTTTTTTTTATAGACTATCCCAAACAGACACTAAATTTTGAATAGGCTTTTTCCTTTTAAATTGGATTCCGTCCCAAAATAATATTCTATTTTAACAGGATTACCTCCTGTTGCACCCTCTCGTAGGAAATCACATAAATATTCTAAACATCAACATAAATCCAAATATTATAATAAATACAAGAAGCCTTATTCACCTTCCAAATCCAATGATAAATTTTATACCAAACCCAAGAAGAAACATCATAAATCTAAATCACATCCAAAATCTAATAAAGATATTACTTACTATAATTGTGGTCAAAAAGGTCATTATGCTAATAAATGTAAAGAAAAACAAAAACTCAAAGATAGAGTTAATCAACTCCAAATTAATGATGAATCCAAAATCCAATTATTTGAAATCTTCCAATTAAATCAATCTGATAATGATTCTTCTTCTGTTCCTCCATCTACATCTAATTTCCCTTCTAATAGTGATCATTCTGATTCTAATAATCAAATTACCTTAGGATGTAATGATGTTTGTTGTAAACCAGTTAAACAAATTTCTGTTCTTATTAAACATACTCAAGAAGAATCTTCTTTAATTGACTTAATTAGTAAATTAGATGATCCTGATTTAAAACGACAATATATTGATAAGTTAAAAGCCTTACTACTTCAATCGGATACTAAACATAAGTTTACTAAACCTATTATTAGTTTATCTAAAACTTTGGAAAAATTTAAAACTAAAACTAAAGAAGTTACCCTTCAAGATTTACAATATGAAATCAATCAAATTAAACAAACTATCCGAGATCTCCAATCTAAAGATAATAAATTAGAAAATGAAATCATTAATCTAAAACTTAAACAAAACTTAAATGATTTTCAACCTAATCCGAAATCAGCTCATGAATCTGAACATAATTCTGATCCTGAATCTGATCACACTAATCCAGATAAACTTCTCTTTGATAATCGATCTCAATCTACTAACCTTGAAGATAAACGATTAAATCTACTCAATAAAATTTATATGCAAAAATGGTATTCAAGAATTAAAATTATAGTTGAAGACTTTGAATTAGAATTAGTTGCATTAATTGATACTGGTGCTGATTTAAATTGCATTCAAGAATGATTACTTCCCACTAAATATTATGAAAAATGTCAAGAAAAATTAACCTCTGCTAATGGTAGTAAAATGCATATTAAATACAAGTTACCTAAAGTACATGTTTGTCACAATAATGTTTGTTTTAAAACCACATTTGTTTTAGTAAAAAATATGACTGATAGAATTATTTTAGGTACACCATTCATATCTTTGTTATATCCTTTTACCACTTCTAGTGAAGGAATAACTACTCATGTTTTAGGCCAACCTGTCACATTTAAATTCTTATTTCCACCTGAAATGTTAGAGTTAAATCAATTACAAGATTGTTCTATTTCTCATACTATTAATAGATTAACCCGACATATTAATTTTCTTAAAGAAGAAATTAATTATAAAAGGATTGATCAACAGTTAACCGACCCAGTTCTCATTTCTCAAATTAATGATTTTAAATTAAAACTTAAATCAACTGTTTGTTCATCTTTACCTACTGCATTTTGGCATAGGAAAAAACATGTAGTTACTTTACCATATATTAAGAATTTTAATGAACGACAAATACCTACTAAGTCTCGACCTATTCAAATGAATAATGAATTGTTAGAAATGTGTAAAAAAGAAATTAATGAATTATTAAAAAATAGAATTATCAGTCCTAGTAAATCACCATGGTCTTGTCCTGCCTTTTATGTTAATAAAAATGCTGAATTAGAACGAGGTGTTCCTCGCTTAGTTATTAATTACAAACCATTAAATGCTGTTCTAGAATGGATTAGATATCATATTCCCAATAAAAAATATTTAATTAAACGACTTAGTCAAGCTCTTATTTTTAGTAAATTTGATTTAAAAAGTGGTTTCTGGCAAATTCAAATTCATCCTAAAGATAGATACAAAACTGCTTTTAATACCCCTTTTGGTCAATGTGAATGGAATGTCATGCCATTTGGTTTAAAAAATGCTCCTAGTGAATTTCAAAACATAATGAATGACATATTTAATCCATTTAGCCATTTTTCAATTGTTTACATTGATGATATATTAATTTTTTCAAAATCAATTAGTAAACATTGGAAACACTTAACTGCATTCTTTTATACAATTAAAAGTCATGGTTTAGTCATCTCTGCTCCTAAAATTAAATTATTTCAAACTAAAGTTAGGTTTTTAGGATATGATATTCACCATAACACTATTTTTCCAATTAGTCGCTCTATTGAGTTTGCTTCCAAGTTTCCTGATGAAATTCTTGATAAAACCCAATTACAAAGGTTCTTAGGTTCTCTCAATTACATTGCTGAATTTTATAAAGACCTTAGAAAAATCTGTCAACCTCTGTTTGATAGGTTAAAGGATAATCCTCCTCCTTGGTCTCCTACTCATACTGCTGTAGTTCAACAAGTTAAACAATATGTTAAGTCTCTTCCTTGTCTTGGTATTCCTACTGAGAACTCATTCAAAATTATTCAAACCGCTGCTTCTGATATTGGTTATGGTGGCATCTTACTTCAGAAAGTCACTCCTCAATCATCTGAACAAATTATTCGTTATCATTCTGGTGTCTAGAATAAAGCACAATTAAATTATAGTACTATTAAAAAAGAAATTTTGTCTACTGTTTTATGTATTCAAAAATTTCAAGATGATATTTTAAATCAAAATTTTTTACTTCGTGTTGATTGCAAATCTGCTAAATATGTTTTGGAAAAGGATGTTCAAAATCTTGCTAGTAAACAGATTTTTGTCCGTTGGCAATCTATTTTAAGTATTTTTGATTTTGATATTACTTATATCCCTGGTTGTCAAAATTCCCTACCTGATTTTCTCACCCGGGAATTTTTACAGGGGGGTAAGGGATGAGTGCTACTCCACATATTCCATATTTAAAAACCCAAATTACCCGTTACCAAACCCTGATCAAACATGTTAATCGCCGTATCAACCACCTTAAATCAGCCAGACCAACTATTAAAAGAGCCCAATACATCATTTACCATCAGCTTAAGGCCCGTCGTATTTTGCGACATGATTATTACAATCATTTACATTATTACCAGAATTATTTAGATCTTCTTTCTGGTTGCTAATCTTTGCTTCTTATTACACAGATGTCTCGTCCTAAGCCTCCTTCCAAGGCTTTAGTCCCATCCTCCAGTAAACCTAATCAACTTATTGTTCCCCCTCCTTTGGAGTCAGTCACCTCCTCCTATTCACTTGACATGGTCAATCGTTACCAAGTTCTTGGCAACATTTACCGTCCTAATTATTCATCTGCTTTGGCAACTGACCCCTTTGCCTGTAGTCAATCTGTCTCAGTTACTCCATTTCTTGCTAACCCAGTCAGATCATCCCAATCTGAGTACATCAAATCACATGTTACCAATTTATTCTATAAAGAACCTGGTCATCCTAAAGGTCAACTAATCAATGAACTTGCTAAATTTCATTTTGGTTCTGGATGCCATTTTCTCTTATTACATCCACAAAAAACACTCACCTATTACAAAGACATCCTGATTAACCATCATTCCATTTTAATCAAACCCAAGGTTTTCAAAGGCGTATTCGAGGCGCGACTTAAGGCGCGACTTGAGGCGGGGCGTACGGAAAACGCACAGATGCGTTCTTTTTGGGGCGAGACCCCAGCTATGCGTACGTGTCGTTAGCAGAGGCGTAAGCATTTGTCACGTTTCATGCGCTTTTACGCTTTCGACAGCGAGGCGCAAGCCTCTGAAGAGTTTGATTTCAAAATTCAAAAAAGGGAAGATAGAGCAGTGATGGAAAACAGCCATAAATGACTTCGATTCAAACATAAATTGCTCAAGAATAAGTTATAAATACCATGTAAGTCGATCTTCTTCAAATCAGAGTCCAACAACTTCGAATCAGTCGTCTAATATTCTTCAACGAACTAGGGTTTTCAAGGTACGCAGTCTCTCTCTCTCTCTCTGTCGAGCTGAGTCGACTCTGTCTCTGTCTCTGTCTCTCTCGTTCTGTTCTCTGCATCGTCTCTCTCGATCTTCTTTCTACATCGCTTCCCTGTGTTGGTTCTGTGATGTATACATATCTCTATCTTTGTGTTGGTTCTGCTTTCTATATCTATCCGACTGATTTATATATATTATATAATATCTCTATCTTTGTTTCGCACTATATATGTTATATAATATAGCTACAGTGTACTCTAGCAGCCTATCTGACTGTGATGGATATTTTGTTTCAACTTTCGAGCACTATCTATATTATATAATAAATGGACAGTGTGGTACAGTGTGGTGGGTTAACATATTATTATATAATATATGTACATTGTAGTGGGTTAACATAATATTATATAATATATGTGCAATGTATTAGATTGTAGTGGGCTAACATATTATTATATAATATATGTACAGTATAATAGACTAACATATTATTATATAATATATAAACAGTGTAATAGATTAATATATTATGCTTAATATTATTATTTTAATATTTCTCCTTCTTTTATTTAAAATTATGATTATTATTATTTTTTAATAGATTATAATTTATTATTATTAATATTAATATTCTTTTTTTTTATCATCCCACCTAATCAATATCTTTTTATGCTATATTTAATTAATTTTGTATTTTATAAAAATTAAAAAAATAAAAATTCAAAAGACTTACGCCTCGCCTCAACAAGGGTAAAACGCCTCGCCTTGCACTTCGCCTTTAAAAACACTGATCAAACCTATTCATGACCGAACTTATGCTTACAAAGTTCTTTACCATTCCATTTACATTCACAATATTGTTTCCCTAGCTGAATGGGGTCACCCTTCTCAGCTTCGTGATTTACCTGGCCACTCTATTCAATATAATTATCATGATTATGTTGATGCTTGGTTCAAGATTTTCTTGTACCAAAATGAATCCTTCAGTCATTCCTGGTTCATCTCATTTGATCAAAAATTCAAATCCGAGTTACCAACCTGGTTTCTGAGATGGTGGACTCACTATGGCGCCATTTCAGATATTCTTCCTGGTAATCTCATTGAAGTAATCAATTATTTCTCTGCTGTTTATCCATTCACCACCCATCAACAGCAATTCCCATCTCTGCTCATTTTTATATCCAAATACAAACTCCCCTGGATATTTAAATGGCATTATGGAATTGATGATAACATAATCACTCGACAGCATACAGTCAAATGGTGGGCAAAGTTCAATGTGCCCAGAATTATTGAAATTGTTCAAGAAGAGTTCCCCATTGATCAATGTGCTCCAACTCCTTCTATGATCAAAGCCCAGCAGAACCCAACTGCTGCAATCAGCCAAGGAAGTCAGCCCAGCCTTCCTCCAATCAATCTTGGAAGCCCCTCATCTAGTGGTTCTAAGCCCAAATCATCCAAATCCAAGTCCAAGGCAAAAGCTCCTGCTGTACCAACCCAGCCCAAGACTCAGTCAAAGTCCAAATCAAAATCCAAGCCCAAGGCTCAGTCAAAGCCCATTTCATCCCCTGATCAGCCCAAGGCTAAATCCAAGGTTAAACCCAAAATGTCTAAAGAAGAAATGCTCCAGTTAGCCCGACAAATAACCGAGCAAGCTGAAGCCCAGTCAAACAGTTCAGAAAATTCAGAAGATGGTTCAGACCAGTCACATTCTTCTGAAGGTTCAACTACTCAACCTATCTCATATGGACGGTCAGAGTTTCAAGATGCTCAGGACCCATATGCCTGATCAACATTGGATTCTTTATAAATTCAAATTGGCTTCAATCAATACTCTTTTGAGAAAAGCTGCTAATTTGTATTTATTTTGATTCCTTATTTACATGTTCCACCGAAAGTGATGAATAGTCAAAGTTACTGTTCACTTTTACTGTTCACCATCACTATTCACTCAATCAACTTTTGTTAAAGCTGCATGTTCGTACAATCACTCCACCGAAAGCAACCGACAGCTTTGCTCAGTCCTCAATGTTGCCAGCTGCCTTCATCAATCAACCAAGTCACATGCTGCATAGTTAGTTTTATTTTCTATAAATTGTAATCAAATGTAATCACTCAGTACCTTCTCTTTTCTTCAACCCTTCAGTCTGTAAGAAAAACCAGAGAGCTCTGAGTGAGAATTACCTTCTCCTGTTCTGTAACCTAATTAAGATCCTTGCAGTTGCTACAATTGTAATTGTAAGTTATTTTCTGTATATAAGTTTTAATGTTTATGTTCATTTAAATTTGGTTTAAAGTGCTTTAAATTCTGTTTATTTGAATCATCTTTGATTTCATAATCCATTTTCTTCATTTGTTGATTATGTTTGTACTTTACTAAAAAAAAATTAATTTTTCAAAATTACTCTTTGATAGTACAATACATTTTTTAGGAAATATCAATTATCATAATTATACTTTTATGTTGTTAATAATTTATAAAAAAACAAAAAGATAAAATAAGGAATTTATATTATTTTATTCCTTAATTTTGAGTGGGATGGAGAGAATAATAAAATTTAAGATGAACAAGTAATTTTTTAAAAATTTTTGATGAAATTTAATGAAAGATTGGAATAACCCATTTCAGAACAAATTTTTACTCATTTAAAATCAAATAGTAAAAAACTTAATAAATTTAAAATCAAATGATAAAAAAATTAACTAATTCCTTAATTAAATAGTAAAAAATTCGTTAATCAAATAGTAACTAATAGTAAAAAATTCCTTAATTAACTAATTCCTTAATCAAATAGTAACTAATTCCTTAATTTAAAATCAAATAATAAAAAATTTAACTCATTCCTTAATTAAATTCATTGATCAACTTTCATTCAAAATTCCCTCCCTGCAATCTCTCTCTCTCTCTCTCTAAATGCATATATATATACTTGCATACACATACAGGTATTTAGTGGAATTTTGATACGCTATTAGAGTTGTTGCAGTGAAGGAGAATTTCTTATTGCTTCAAAAGATGACTTTCTTATTGCTTTTTATTTGCGATATTTCGATATTTCTTCAGAAGATGATTTTCTTATGGCTTCTTATTTGTGATATTTCAATATTTCTTCAGAAGATGATTTTCTTATTGCTTCTTATTTGCGATAGCTTCCAAGACTTTCAACTTTCAGGTTCTACTTTATCTTCCTTCTTATATGTAGTTACGTCTATATCTATGTTTGTGTTTGTTTATCTCGGTTATATACAATTGTTATAGAGGTTTCAAATTTCCAATTCATTCCGAAACTAAACGAAGTTCAGGGTTTGAGGATTTATTTTAATGTTTGTTAATTGCGAAAATCTTGATGAAGCTTGATTTTGTGAATTGTGACATGTTCTTGTATGAAAGGAACTGCTTTTCTTGTCTCAATTGGATTATTTAATTTTTTTTTTATATTTATTTTTGGAAAAATCTCTATTGGATTTTTGTCATTTAACTGTGTGATGTAGGGGAAAGACTTTAAATTGCACTTGAAGGGTTAAGTTGCTTGTGGGTATTAATAGCAAAATCAAATAATCAAATTTTGATTCGATAGTATATTAGTATCTGCTCGTGGGTATTAGTATATTACTATCTGCCTATAATTTTTATTTCACTCACTGTAATTGAAGTTATTTAATCTCGAATTGAACTTCCCTAATTGTAGGCAGATAGTAATATACTAATACCCACAAGCAGATACTAATATACTATCTAATCAAAGTTTGATTATTTGATTTTGCTATTAATACCCACAAGCAACTTAACCCTTCAAGTACAATTTAAAGTCTTTTTCCTACATCACACAGTTAAATGACAAAAATCCAATAGAGATTTTCCAACAATATAATATAAAAAAAATTAAATAATCTAATTGAGACAAGAAAAACAGTTCCTTTCATACAAGAACATGTCACAATTCATAAAATCAAGCTTCATCAAGATTTTCGCAATTAACAAACATCAAAATAAATCCTCAAACCTTAAACTTCGTTTAGTTTCGGAATGAATTGGAAATTTGAAACCTGTATAACAATTGTATATAACCGAGATAGACAAACACAAACATAGATATGGACGTAATTACATATAAAAAGGAAGATAAAGGAGAACCTAAAAGTTGAAAGTCTTGGAAGCTATAAGAAAATCATCTTCTAAAGAAATATCAAAATATCGCAAATAAGAAGCCATAAGAAAATCATTTTCTGAAGAAATATCGAAATATCACAAATAAAAAGCAATAAGAAAATCATCTTCTGAAGCAATAAGAAATTCTCCTTCATTGCAACAACTCCAATAGCGTATCAAAATTCCACTGAACACCTGTGTGTGTATGCGAGTATATATATATGCATTTAGAGAGAGAGAGAGAGAGGGAGAGAGAGATTTCAGGGAGGGAATTTTGAATGAAAGTTGATCAATGAATTTAATTAAGGAATGAGTTAAATTTTTTACTATTTGATTTTAAATTAAGAAATTAGTTACTATTTGATTAAGAAATTAGTTAATTAAGGAATTTTTTACTATTAGTTACTATTTGATTAACGAATTTTTTATTATTTAATTAAAGAATTAGTTAATTTTTTTACTATTTGATTTTAAATGAGTAAAAATTTGTTTTGATATGCGTTATTCCAATCTTTCATTAAATTTCATCAAAGGTTTTTAAAAAATTACTTGTTCATCTTAAATTTTATTATTCTCTCCATCCCACTCAAAATATAAGTCTTTTTAAAAAAAAAAAAAATTAAGGAATAAAATAATATAAATTTCTTATTTATCTTTTTTTAAAAAAAAATTATTAACAACATAAAAGTATAATTATGGTACAAAATTTTTTGGTTATGAGTTTTGAAAAGAATTTTGAATTGACTTTAAAATGAATGACATAACATATGATATTTAATTTAAAAAACTTACAACTCAGAACCAAATACATAACTCAAAATTCTATTTAAAACTCATAAAATTTTTTTAAAATATTCTAAAAATATTTTGTTATTTAAAATATAAAAATAACAAGTGCAAAAAAAAAAAAAAAAAAAAAAAAACAAACCGAACACTGTTCTGATCAATCGGCTAGACGTCCGGATTAGCCAAATTTTCCCAGCTAAAAAGAAGTTTTCAAAAGTGGATTTGAAATTATAATTTGAAAACTCAAAACCAATATCACACTGAAATCAATGTATTTAGAGAGCTTCTCCAAACACCGCCTGCGTTTATCTAACATTATTTTACAAGAAAAATAACAAATCAGTATATTTGAACAAAAAAACGATAATACTACGAAATTAAAACTTATCAATCCAAAAACTATCTAGAATTAGAATTATGATTTTATAGTTGAGATTTATTCTATCTATACATTCCATACTCCACAAATTTTAATCTTCATCACACAATCACAGACCTAAAAAAATCTGGATGGTCAAGTCTCGATAACAAACTATTCTAAAAAAAATTCAGATTAATGATGAACTTTACAAATTTTAATGGTTAATAAGTCATAAATTATTTCACCAGTTTGTAAATATTTTTGAAATGTATCACTGATGTGTTAATTCTCCTATTTTGATATCATAATCATAATTATAAACCAAAGACTACACAGGTATGACAATCACGTAAACAGCAATCCTGACAATTTATAAGCAAACAAAAAGAGAGAGACCGATATCATTTGCATCACAACTTGTTAGATCTACATGCATACACAGATCTAACTTTGATCTTACTTAAAAACGTCTACAAAATATGTATGGAGAGAGAAAAATTGAACAATACCCCAAAAAAAGAAAGCCTTATACGTCATAACGATTTTAGATCATGACCCAGTTCATCACTTTAGACAGAGAAACACGGTAGAGAGAGAGTGAGAGAGAGAGAGAGAGAGAGGACTGATCTTGCTTACCCAATCAATCAGTCAGAGTCTCCACCGTGATTTCTCTGTTTAAACCAATGAAATGGATCATAGGGAAGAACAAAGTAGAAGTCGCCGTACAGGGGAGAGAGAGGAGTAGGAGGTGGGAATCTAGGGCTTATACAACCCTTATATGGTAATATATATGTATATACTTGACTGGGCCTGAAGCCCACTTCGCCTTTTATAGTTAAGCAGGCGCCAGCAGCATATATATGGGCATTCTCTTTGAACCCAAAAAATATCTTAGTACGTCCAATTTAAATTTATAAATTTTAATTTTTATTATATTTTAATGTGAATTTATTAATAAGGACAATCTATATTAAACCCTAAAATAAATTTTTTTTTTTCTCATGGTACACCCCAATTTATTATTCCAATTCAAATCTCTACATCTTCTTCCCCAAGAGATCAAAATTAGTTTGTCTTCTTCTTCTTTTTCTTCTTTCGCACTCCAAAACTCCAATCCACCTTACCAAAAATCACCATTATTATTAACATCATTGTTTTTTATTATTTTGAAATCATAAACCCTAGAAGAAAGTTTGAACAATCAAACAATGGAGAAAAGTGATAATCAAGATAATATTTTGAAGCAATCCATCAAAGAGGAGGTAAGCATTCATATAAAAATCAAAATATTTTCTTGATTGTCACTTTCCTTCATTGTTTGATTGTTCAAACTTTCGTCTAGGGTTTAGGGTTTTAAAATAATAAAAAAACAATGATATTAATGATAATGGTGAGTTTCAGTAAGGTGGATTGGAGTTTTGGAGTGAGAAAGAAGAAGAAGAAGACAAACTAGCTTTGATATCTTGGGGAAGAAGATGTAGAGATTTGAATAGAAATAATAGATTAGGGTGTACCAGGAGAAAAAAAGAAATTATTTTATGGTTTAATAAGGATTGTCCTTATTAATAAATTCACATTAATATATAATAAAAATTAAAATTTATAAATTTAAATTGGGCATACTAAGATATTTTTTGGGTTCAAATAGAATACCCCATATATATATATATATATATATTTTTAATTTTTATATTTTGGTTTTGGTTTTAATGTTTTTTCATGCTAGGTAACATTATGGCCCATACTTATGGCCCATGATAATATGATATCAAACATTATGGCCCCTAAATATAAAATTGTGAACCACGCTCTCCACCAATTCCAACTCTTTTAGGCATCACGTGATGGTGCACCCAAGAACACTTGATAAGTTCTCCTAATTCATTGCTTTATTTTGTTATTTCAAAACTTAAAAACTTTTATTATACATATTAATTTTTAATAAAATTTATATTTCTCGAGTTTACACAACGAAATCTATTAAATAATATCAATATTAAATAAAAAATTCTATAAAAATAAATTATTTTTTAGCTTTACGAGATTTGAAGTGAAACTATCCAGTTAAATTTAAAATTTTCTCAATTTTTTTTTTAATTTTAAAACTGAAAATATTATCAATTTTACACAACAATATTTCATTATCATGCTTCTTTATAAACATAAATTTTTCAATTTTAAAATTGAGAAATTTTTTAATTTTGCATAGCAATGTTCCATCATCATGCTCCTTTATAAACATAAATTTTTCAATTTTTTCAATTTTAAAACTAATATTTTAAAATTTTGAAAATCAAAGTAAATGTTACATCATCATATTCCTTTATAAACAATCACAAATAATGAATAATTATTATTTGAAAAGTAATTTCGACTATTAAAATTTTAATAAAACTTGAAAATTCAAAAAAATTTAGTTACGATTTAAAAAAATATTATGTTGCATAGCATATGCATGCACTTTTATAGAGGCCAAAAATAATAATTCCATTTCATTCTATCTAATTCAATTCCACCTCTATTTAATTAACCAAACATTAATCGATACTAGTATCCAAAAATAAAAGTATTTTTCATGAAATTAAATGGAATAAAATATTAATGTTCTACTTGTTTTCACAAAAACAGTTTTTTTTTTTTTATAAAAAAAATCATAAAAATGTCTTCCTATGCTTAATTGCAACATTGAAACTAATGTTGGTGAAAATTGCATAACCTAAAATTGACATGGTTAACATGTTTAATAAAGATTTATTTACATATTTTAATATTATTTTCACATGTCATAATATTTTTGAATATATTATGTAACTCCATCCAATTGATTAAAAAGTACATAAAATATAATTTTAAAGCTAATATAATTTTTTTTAATTAAAATATAATGCATTTTGTTGACTGTTTTGGAGTAAATTAAGTGGGAAAAAACAATAATAATAATAACAGGATATAATTTTTATAACTTAGCAAAATAGAATTGAGTTGAAATCAAATACTTTTATAAATAATGTGTCACGACCCACTTCCCATACCTAAGGGTTAAGTATTGTGATGGCCAGTAACTGAAGTTACCTCCGGCCAATTTATAAACAAATTAATAAACGCAAGTGGAAGAAATATTTAAGTAAGGGTACCAAAAATTATCGGAGCTTCTATTTTTATTACAAAATTTATTGACCAAAAAGGCCGATATTTACACATAAAAATATCAATAAAAGTGCTATGTGTGTTTAATCCGCAGCCTCGCATCTAAGACTTTCCAAAAACTATTTCTGAATTGCATTGTTTCCTGAAAATTGGTAAACAACTATAAACACATGGCAGAGTGAGAAATATTATACCAAGAGTATAAGGGATACGAAATAACCATGGATCGTTAGTTAGGCCAAAACATTTACATAAACAAATCATTTAAGTAGCAGAAGCTGAAATACATAAATTATGTACATAAATAACCATAACCACGGTACAGAGCAGAGCAGAACAGAACAGATGTCACAGAAGTGACAGTCAGAACAGAGGTACGGATTCAAGAGGTGGCTCGTACGGATTCTAGAGGTGGCTCCCACAATAGTGTAGCACTTAGTTCCGCACAGCACTTTGCTCCGCACAAAACAGAGGTCAATGGATCCATGACAAACAGAGAACCACAAAAGTGGTCAAACAGAGGCCAATGGTTATTTAAGTCCCCCAAGGCATGGGACTCCCGTGGTGGTACTTACAAAATATAATTGTTTATAAGGTCATAGCCAAATATTCTTTAAATATAAACAAACATATCCATGGGTTTCCTTTTAAGCAAATAGGGTTCAGATATAAAACTACGTAACTAAAATAATAATATAGTTTATAATAATTTATAAAACATAACTTATATAAATTGATTTTGGTAAATCAAAACATACGTAAAATATATTTTGGTGACTCAAGGTATAATTTTAATACCTTACTCTTTCTTTTCACTATCAAAGACTCTTTCACCTTCCACTATTCATTCATTCATTTCCTCTCTTTCTTCTTTCCTTTCTTTTTCTTTCTTCTTTTCTTCTTTCCTTTCTCTCCAGGCGCCTCCGTATTTATAGGGGAAAAACGCGCTACGTGGCAGATTTTAATAATAATTACAAAGATTCGATTAATAATTATATAGATTCATTCTTATCTTTAGATATTTAAGATAATTACCTTTTGACTCAATATTTTAATATAATTATATAAATTAAGTAATTCTTAATTAAATTACACTTTATCATATACCAACATAAAATTAATTATTTCTTTTACTACCACACTCATTATTATTATTATTTATATTATCTATATTATTATTATTTATATTTTGACCCATAAAATTTTAATAATTATATAAAATTACGCATAATAATATATAATGAATTATATATTTTTTAAACTGAGATTAAATAATATTAGTATAAATTCTACAGAATAATTAAAAATCTGGGTTGTTACATAATGTTATTCAGTGAATATTAGTTTAATTGAAAATAACTTGTAGAGAAAAAAAAATTAATCTTTTCAAGATAATTGTTTAACATTATAGGTTAACATGACATGAACCAAACATAGACGGAAAATGAGAAGGCATGATAACATGAAATAATAAATCAATTGAGTTCGTGTTAAAATAATTCTGACACTAACCCAAAATGATACAATAGAAATGCCATCTAATACCACACAATACCCATCCTATTAAATTATAAAAAGTTTGTAAAAAATTTACAAACAAGGAAAATAAAAATAAAAAGAAAAAATGTTAAAAGCCTACAGTTTGGAAAAACTTTAAACCAAAATGCTTTTAAAAATAAAAATAAATTTTATTTTAAAAATTAATATTGTGACAATTATTTTTTATTTATTTTTGTATAATTTTATTTGAGTAATGATATAAAAAAAAATAAATAAATAAAAAATAGTAAGATACTCATCTACAAGTTTGTGTAAGAGTTTAACAATACTAACAATTTGTTTACTAGTTGAATTCCCGTAGATTTGAAATCTTAAAGTGATAAGGTCAAACTTTAAGGTATATTATCCAAAATGTCCCCATAATCTTAAAAATCTATTTCTCTCATAAAGTTGCTTCTCTCTCCCGTGACTTTTTACATTATTTAAGTAATTTTAAAATTTAGGCCAAGTTTGGGAAGACTAAATAAGTGTATTTTTTGACTTTTTATGAAATATGAGTTGGATTTAAGTTGGGTTTGAAGTGATGTGTTAGAGAGGTGATATGACTTAAATAAGATGATGTGACTTAGGCCTTGTTTGGGAAGACTAAATAAGTGTACTTTTTGTCTTTTTTGACTAAAAAAGTGAGGTTGAAAATATGGATGTTTGGGTTAACTTTTTGACTTTTTATGGAAAAATGTGTAATAAAAAATTGTAAAAATTGGTTTTTAGAGGAAAAATTGAATTGGGAGTTGTGCAGCCATAATTGTTGACTTTTGGTGAATAGTGTTAACTTTTTAACTTTTTGAGTAACTTTTTGACTTTTTGAATTATTTGGGATATCCCAAACTTAGCCTTAAATAGGATAGTGACTTTTTGACTTTTTAGATTTTTTTGAGGATGCCAAACTTGGCCTTAATAACTTTTAATTTACATCTCCACTTTTCGTAAAATTTATTATATTTTTAGAATCCTATTGACAAGATTTATGAGTAATATGAAATTTTGAAAAAGAAGAGAAAAAAAATCATGAAATTTCAATGACTTGGTCATCGAAAAACTGAAAAACTAAATAAAAACACGAAACATAGAATCCATTTAATTATTTTGGAAAATTCTTCAGGGTGCAATACATATCGTATGTAATCCTAACACAAAATTACATAAATTTTAACAAACTTATATAAATGATCTCACAAAAATACGTAAATTTAGTACAAATTCACGTAAATTCACAAAATTATATAAGTTTTTACAAACTTACTTAAATTTGTGTTCAACTTACGTAATTTTGCACTGGAATTATATACGATATGCAATACACACCGGAACATTTCCCAACAACCATCAAGTCCATAACTTTTCCCAATCCCTTCACCAGAATGAAGCCAACATTCCAAGTGCCACAAGAAAGTAATGCTCTATGTACATTCAAAATATATAAAAATATGCGCGCGCGAGCACAAAAAAAGAAAAAAAAAAAAAAAAAAAAAGATTTAAATTGATTTGTGTGATCATGCAGTATACCAGAAAACTAAAACTTGTCAAAAACAACATCAAGAAAGTTAACACCAGACCCTGCCGTCCTGATCACAAAGCCAATCATATAGAAGCCAAAGCATGTATGTCGAAAAAGAATCATTACAAAAGAGAATAACTTCACAGCCGACGTAGAAACTTATGTTCGAAACTAGGAAAAAACAAAAGAATCTTAATATCGGCATTTTTTTATTCATAACTTCTGAACAATTTACACTTGGCAGAGATCAAAAGCATCCCGAAAATTTGTGAAGTGTATAAAAGACCTCAGGTATCACTATTTTGCCTGTCAAAAGAAAGGAAAAAATGGCAGAAGTCGAGCTTTTCAGGACGTGGTCCAGTCCATTTGCTCTGAGAATCGTTTGGGCATTGAAACTTAAGGGCATAGAATATGAAACCATATTTGAGGATCTTTCCGACAAAAGCTCTCTACTTCTCGAGTATAATCCAGTCTACAAAAAAGTTCCAGTCCTCGTGCACAATGGAAAACCAATCTCGGAATCTCTTGTAATTCTTGAATACATCGAGGATACATGGAAGCAGACTCCTTTATTACCTGAAGATCCTTATGAAAGAGCCACAGCTCGTTTTTGGGCAAAATTCAGTGACGATAAGGTAGAGTCACTGATGCCTTACGAATGCCTTGATCAACTTGCCCCTAAATCAAAATATTCAGTATATAAATCATCAAAACATATATATTTTAATCACTTTATTTAAAGTATAGTGGAGATTTTGAAATACTTTCATATAAGAACTACTGAAGTTGGCAGGATAGTATTGTACTTAGCTTACTACTGTTTTGATCATCACATGTGACATTTTTGACTGCCTTTGTAATTCATCCGAAGCTTCTAACTTTAGATTTTGGCTTCAAAATATTCATGAAATTTGTTCATGGGGAACAATTATCACACTATCCAAATTTGCCCATGGCTCAATCCACTTGTCTAAAATGGATAGTGAAAACTTATCTAAAATGTAATAATTTTTAAAATTCTAATCAAATGCATGCAAGAAAATAAATTTTCCTTTCTTTCACTTCACTTTCTACCAAGTTCACTTTCCACCATCATTTTCATTCTAATCAACAGACCCTTACTATTTTTTTCCTTTCAAATGTAGCTTTTGCCATCAATATGGCATGCTTTTATGACTCAAGGGAAAGAGCAAGAGGAGGCTATTCCTCCAGCCATAGAGAACCTGAACTTAATAGAAAAAGAGCTAAAGGGAAAGGAATTTTTCAGCGGAGAGACAATCGGACTAGTAGATATTGCATTTGGTTGTATCGCTAATCTGGTCAGTGTATTAGAAGTGGTTACGGGTCTAAAGTTGATAGATGCAGAGAAATTTCCATTGTTGTTCAAGTGGATGCAGAACTTTTCAGATGTTCCGGTAATAAAAGAAAACTGGCCACCTCATGACAAGCTAGTCACTAAGTTTCAAGCCATTCGCGAGACATACCTTGCAACAGGTGCACCTAAATGAACCAGTTTGTGAAAGCTCATACAATCGTATGAATGAAGACTAAATGATATGCTTCCATTCCATCTCAAGAAAATCTTTGTATGTTGGTGCATCAGCCTTGAATGATTGAATCATGAATTATATATAGGGTTCTGTTCTGTGTTTATCCGCACAAAAAATAAATAAATAAATAAATAAATAATGCATGACTAAATCATCAGTTATGCCTTATCCGAACTGCTTTTGTTGGTAATTCAACTTATACAATAGGATTATTTGCATTAACTTCTTAGCTATAAGTCACACAAATCTTTTGTACCTTCAGCTCGTTGTGATTTCTTCGTCTTTTATACTATATCTCAATTGTGAAGAATAATAAGCAAACTTTCATTCAACAGGGTTAAGAATGCTTATGCATCACGTATGAGACACAGAATCACATCCCAAAAAATTGCAATATTCCCAAAACAAGAAGCAGACTACATCAAAGCCTTGTTCCTGAAAATCTGGGCTATAAAGCATGAAAGAGACAAATACAACAGGAAAAAGAAATTTAAACAATATTTCGGAAAGCATTTTTCAAATTCTATCTACAAGATGCAGTTTTTCCAATGCCTTCATGATGCACTGAAAAACAAACAGAATTGTCCGCATTAGCTATTTGTTCCACCCAATTGAGTTTTCCATCACTCATCCAAAAGTTAGGCCCTTTTAGTGTGCTTGTGGGTTTGGACATTTTGGCTTTTGGTGTGAATACATGTGAATTATTTCATTAAGTTTAAAAAAATAATAATAATAAAATAAAATTTAACTAAGAAATGGGTTATGCCAAAAGGAAAAAACAGGATGTGAAACAATGCAAAAACAGACAGACGCCTTGAATTTTCCTAGAAAGGAAGAGAAAGGGTATTAGCCTATTACCTAGTGTTGGTCTTGCCAATGCGGGATGCTAAGAGCGGTGGAGTAGATACAGATAACCTTTGGCATTATTATGTATAAATAGGAGCCCTCCGGCATTTTCATGCTTGGCAGAAAAAGAAGAAAAAGATATGCACCAGGAAATGCTAATATCAAATAACCATCCATTTTCTTCACTAATTATGTCCTCAAACTGTGTTGCCTTTTCATTTAGGCCAAAATCTGAATCCATACGAGATCCAAGGAATAGCAAATTATTCAAAGAGATTAGGAAAGTATCATGAGGAAAATGAAAAAAATAAAAGTGGTTTGTTCCCTTATCTTCTGGAAATAAGCAAATAACCCCATGTGATTTGTGGCCTAAAGTGCACTATCAGAAATTCTATCCAAGTTAAGAGCAAGTGTGAAATACATGTCTAGACATAAAGGGGTTATGTGTTTCTTATCCAAATGATAGGAGGCAAATCACACATGGAGTAAAGCACAAAGTGCATTGATTACCACTAAAATGATAAAAATGCCCATGGTTTTAGACAATGAGGTTACTTATGTACAATGATATGCCGTTAACAGTACAGAAGCTGCACTTTAATCTATAAACCATAGGGGGTTATGTGCTTATTTTCAAATGTCATTGGGGCAAACCACACATGGAGTAAACAAGAAGGAGGTAAAGTGAAATTGTCCCAAAATAAAAACTAGAATAGCAGATGATTGAAAAATAAGTATAGATAAGTATACCTAAGTGTCATTTTGAAACTTTGTTAGTTGGCACTTGTTAACAACAAAATGCTATAAAAGCTTAAGATAATAGGGAGGCTGTAATAAGACTTAATGGTTGTAAAACTTTAAGGCTCCTGCTTCTGTAAACTTAATTAGCAATAAAATTAAATGATGGAAGCACTCTATCCACATAGGACATTATGCAATGTTGGCCCCACAAAAAGAACTTTACAAGGTAAACAAAACGATCCAATAAGATTTCTCTTTGCCCCACCCCTTTCCAAACCCCAAGACACTTTAGATGATTCACAATTCCACCCTCCAAATAATTCAGATATTCATGAAAAACATATGAAAGGCAAAACAAAAGAGTGTTCACATACATACCAGATGATTGACACAACATGATGTACTGAAATTTAGTATTAGCTTGAATCTGATGCTTTTGATCATTCCTGTGATTGAAAAAATAACAAAAAAATTATACAAAAAATAGTCATAAAAATCCACCAAAACTGAGCATGGCATCAAGCCAGTCAGTCTGACCTTCAACCATTGGTTATAGATCCCATATAGCACATATATATTTCTTTAATTTTTCTAGTGCAGAGATAATCTGCAGTCAATCAAAGGCATGACTGAGCAAAGAAATCCATCACCAGTAATCTCCACAGCTACAGGTTCCATCCTTGAACAAATGAAAACGATTAGCATCTCTAACTAATAATTCTCGTTGCACAATCTTTGATATATACTTAGTCACAGTGTGGCAATCCCCACAAACCCTAAGGTTCTTCATCACTTGCAAAGGTGTTCCTGGTTTTGTGTTTAACAATCCAAATGCTATCGCAAGCCTTTCACTGTGGCCACAAAGCAAGTCTCTCTTCTCATCCTCCTCAACGTCATGCAAAGCAAATTGCAAATCAGCAACATAACCTTCCTTGGCCATTAAACCAGCAAGTATCTCTAATAAACTATTAACCTCTTCATATTGTTCGAAGAACCTATCCCCAGTACCAAACACATAAACCTTATTTCGAATCTCCATCCAGCTACATCCAGGGTCTTTTTTCAGTCCTTTATTTCTCAAGGATTTTCGTATCATTCTTACTTTATCCCACTTTCCTAAGGCTGCATATACATTTGACACTAACACATAATACCCAGTATTATCTGAATTTAATTCAATGATATGTTGAGAAGCACGTTCTGCAACCTTGACATTTCCGCTAGCTCGACAACCACTAAGTAAAGTTCCCCATATACTTGCATCTGGTTTCAATGGCATAGAAAGAATGAACTCCTCTGCTTCAGCTAAAAGTCCAGATCGTGATAGAAGATCAACTACACAAGCATAATGTTCAATCCTTGGTTCAATTTTACACTTTTTCTTCATATGGTCAAAGTAAGCCTGACCTTCATCTACCAAACCCGAGTGGCTGCATGCAAACATGATGGCAACAAAGGCAATATGATCAGGAGCGATACCTGTTGCTTCCATCTCCTCGAAAGCTCTCAAAGCTTTCTTGCCTTCACCATACATTCCATATGCAGAGATCAATGCTGTCCATGTCACTACATCCTTCATTTTCATTTGCTCAAATACTAGGAGTGAATGCTTCAAGCTACCACATTTTGAGTACATTTCAATTAGTGCATTCCCGACCGGAACATCTGATTGAATCCCTAACTTGAAAATGCAGCTGTGGATCTCTTTCCCTTGCCGTTTGGCAGCAAGAAAGGAACACATAGGCAAGGTAGCTAACATGGTTGGCAGATCTGGCATCATTCCCTCAATTCTCATTCTACTGATCATTCTGAATCCTTGATTGTAATCCTCAGAATGAACACATGCAGTAATAATTGAATTCCACGTTACAATATCACGATCTCTCATGTTTTCAAATTGTTTTAATGAATCCTCCAATTTGCCACATTTAGCATACATATCAATGAGTGCATTACCCACAACTAGACTTGAGTCAAATCCCATTTTTATAATATCACAATGTACTTCCTTCCCATGATGTATTCTTACTAATTGACCAGACATAGACAATAACATCACATAAGTGACAGAATCAGATCTTAAATCCACCTTCATTTTACTCAAAAGTTTCATTGCTTCTTCAAAACATTCATTTTGAATATAACCACTGATTAATGAGTTCCATGATACCAAATCCTTGAATTTAATTCTGTCGAAAACTTCCCTTGATGCCAACAAATTACCACACTTTGCATACATATTAATAAGAATATTACTTGCTGTGGTATCACATTCATACCCATTCCTTATCATGTAGTCGTGGACATATTTTCCCAACTCCAAGTCACCAATTTGACCACAAGCACGGAGGACAGAACCAATAGTTAAAAGATCTGGTTCAAAATTATCCACCATCTCCAAAAACAACTTGATTGACTCTTCGAACAAGCCTGATTGGGAGTACCCACAAATTACAGTGTTCCAAGAAACTGTGTCTCGGACAACCATCTCAGAAAAAATTAACTTGCAATCTGTTAATCTGTTAAATTTGAAGTACATAGACAGAAGCCCATTGCTTACAATGACATCTTTCTTAATCCCCATTTTTTCAACCAAACCATGAACTACCTGACCTTCTTCAATAGCAACCAAATCTCCACATGCAGGTAAAACACCTGAAACACTGAAAGAATCAGGAATCACACCAGCCATTCTTGACTGGTGAAACAGTTGTACTGCTTCCTCCCAATACCCATTTGAACTACACCCCGAAATCAGACTATTCCAAGAAACAACATCTCTACTAGCCATTTCATCAAACACACGTCGTGCCATATCCAAATCATTGAATCTTGAATACATATCAATTAAAGCATTGCCAATATACAAATCTGAGCCAAAACCCATTTCCAACACATGATTATGAACAATCCTACCCATCTCCAAATCGGACAAACCGGCACAAGCATTGATAACCGAAGGAAATGTATATGTATCTTGTTTAAGCTCCAAATTCCGCATTTGGGAGTAAAATTCCAGAGCATCAGAGAACAACCCATTATGGGTCAGTGCTCTAATGATTGAATTCCACTGATAAACACTGTTAGCAGGCGAAACACGTCGAAAGACAGATAAAGAACCAACTGGGTCCTTGAATTGGGCGTACTTGCTGATGAGTTTGCCGGAGAAGAAGACAGATTGGTCGAGTCCAGAAGTGATTATGAGCGAGTGGAGTTTGTAGAGCTGTCTAGAACTTGTTGCTGAAGATAAAGCTTTTGAGAGCGAAACATAGAGTAGTTCTTGGCTTCTTTGGCCTAGGTTGCACAACTTCCCAGCTTTCATGAGATGAAATGAATTCTAATTTGCAGAACATTTTAGATTGGGATGAAAGCTCATCGAAAAGCAGTAAGAATGTAAATTCGGAAGCAAAATCATGAATTTAGCTAAAATCCCATGTCCATCTTTGCCAAAGGTGAAGAGACTGCAAACTTGGTTTGATTTTTCAAAAATTATTTATAAATAGATTTTTACTTATTTATAGTAAATTTAGTTTCATTTATTTTAATATTTTAATTTTTATATTTTTTAAATACACTTTAGTTGCTTTTAAAAAAAAAATTATATTTTTTAAAAACACTTTAGTTGCTTTTAAAAAATAAACTGAATTGACTAAAATATATATATATATATATATTTATAAAAATAAAAAGAACACCACACACACATTAAATGAGAATTTTTGTTCAGATTTTCTTTTATTTTTATGATTTTTTTAACTTTTTGAATGAATCTAATCTTTATGTATTTGTAAATAAAAAATAAAAAATTTAATAAAGACAAATGAAATTTTTTTTTTGAAAAATTAAATTAAACAAAATCATCCACGAAAATTACGTCTTTATTCTTTCTCGGCATAAGGTGTTATTTTCACTTTTATCTAATAATTCTTTTATTATTTTTTAATTTCATTTCCAAATTATTTATTTTGTTTATTTAATTCTTAAAGTTTCTAATTTATGTTGATATGATTCAATTGCATATAATTATACAAATCAATTACTATTGAAGACTAATTTAATAATAATAATAATATATTCCACTTAGTTTGAATTATTTTTTCATATTCTAATAAGTGCTATACGCGACATTGTTATCAAAATACTCTTGATAATAATATGATGAAGCGCGCATTAATATTCATATTGACAATGTGAATGTTTCATGATGTGAATATTCACATTGTCAAATTTACCTAATGTGAATGTTCAACATTCACACTGTCAATATGAACATTCATACTGTCAAATTTATTTTTTATTTTTTATTTTATAAAATAACATATTTAAGTGAGATCTTATTTGATAGTTTCCGTTAACTATTTTTCAAAATTTTAAATTTCACAAATAAAAAAAAAAATTAACTACCTAAAAGCCTTATTGGTAAGGTTGGTGTTCTATTAAATCCTGCTTCATTATTTTTAACCCATAAAATCTTATTTTTAAAATATTTATGTATATATGATAGGTATATGCACGGTACGAGTCGGTGCAATTTAGAGGTAAATTATAAACCCCGCGGGGCGGGGGGACAAATTTGTTATTAAAAATTTTTATTTTTTCTATCAAAAACCGACGGTTCAATTGGCAAATAATGACGATTTCGGCTTAACAAGTCGGACAGATTGATCATTTATAATAAACTAATAAATTAAAAATCCAACAATCCAAAGAATGTATGCTTTCAAAGACCCTAGATTGTGCTTGAGAAACAAAACAAAACTCTTGAGCAAATTTAAAGAATGTATGCTTTCAAGAATTACGATAGCATGCACCAACCAAACCTTAATAGATGTCTCTTCATCATACACTTTGAAAGAGAAACACTAGTTTGAGAGAGAGAGAAAGAGAGAGATAGAGACTGAATGCTTCTCAGTATATTGATATGTGTTATTCTGTTTACAATGGAAGAATGTTCTTCCTTTTATAGAGAGAAAGGGGGAGACATGTACAATAAATAAGTTGGGCACTAAATGTGCACTAACCTGTAATGGAGCCGAAAGCTTGCACTATACTATTATATAGATGCACTATATATGCACTACACTATTATATATATAAAGTATATGCACTACACTAGAAATACACTATATATATATAAAGTATATGCACTACACTAGAAAGTATAAGATAAATATATTAACAGCCCCCCGCAAACTCAAGGAGGGTAGGCATCGACTAAGTTGAGTTTGGAAACCAGATCACGGAAACGGCCAGGAGGATGAGCCTTGGTGAAAATATCAGCAGGTTGATCGGCAGAAGCAATAGGGAGAAGATGAACAGTACCACGTGTAACATGCTGTCGAATGAAATGGCAATCAATCTCAATATGCTTTGTGCGATCATGAAACACATCATTGTGAGCAATCTGAATGGCACTCAGATTATCGCAATAAAGAGAGGTAGCGCCAGAAGAGGAAACACCCATATCAGTGAGGAGCCAGCGAAGCCAGAGAAGTTCCTGAGTGGTATCAGCAAGAGCTCGGTATTCAGCTTCGGTGCTAGAACGGGCAGTGAGGGATTGTTTCTTGCTATGCCAAGTAATAAGAGAATCCCCTAAGAAGAAACAAAACCCGTGGTGGAGCGTCGGTCCGTAGGATCCCCAGCCCAATCAGCATCAGAAAAGGCACGCAGATCAAGAGAGGAGGAAGCAGAGTAGTGAAGGCCATGGAACATAGTGCCCTTGAGATAGCGAAGGATGTGGAGGAGAGCGGTATAGTGGGGAGTGCGAGGAGCCGACATGTACTGACTAACAATGTGAACAGCATAGGCAATGTCAGGACGAGTGACTGTGAGATAGACAAGACTACCGACGAGCTGGCGATAAAGAGTAGCATCCGAGAGGAGATCCCCATCGAGAGGAGTGAGACGAATCTGAGGATCAACCGGAGTAGAGGTAGTTTTGCAATCGGTAAGACCAGCACGAGCCAGAAGATCGGATGCATATTTGGCCTGTGACAAATAGGAACCAGTAGAATCATGAGAGACCTCAAGACCGAGAAAGTAGTTAAGAGTACCAAGGTCCTTCATTTCAAACTGACGGTGAAGGAACCGTTTGAGGTGGAGAATACCAGCTGCATCATTACCAGTGATAATCATATCATCCACATATAGAAGAAGAAGAGTAGTACCATGAGGAGTAGTCCGGATAAACAGAGCAGAGTCATAGGAGCTAGAAGTGAACCCGAAGTCATGAATGGTAGAACTAAACTTAGCAAACCAGGCTCGGGGCGCTTGTTTGAGGCCGTAAAGAGCACGCTGTAGTTTGCAAACCTTATGAGGTGGAAAAGTTGACCCAGGTGGAGGTTGCATGTAAACCTCCTCAAGAAGATTACCATTGAGGAAAGCATTTTTGACATCCATCTGAAAGAGCTCCCAGTGACGAGCAGCAGCAACAGCAAGTAAACTGCGAACAGAGGTAAGTCGAGCAACAGGGGAGAAGGTCTCCTCATAATCAATACCATATTCCTGGTTGAAGCCTTTGGCGACAAGACGAGCTTTGTAGCGTTCAATAGAGCCATCAGAATGAGTCTTGATTTTGTAAACCCATTTGCAGCCAATCGCGGTTTTGCCAGGAGGAAGGTCAACAAGATCCCAAGTATGAGTTTTGGCCAAAGCCTGAAGTTCCTCAGTCATAGCTTGCTGCCAAAGGGGATTAGTACAAGCCTCACGATAGGAGGTAGGTTCATAAGTGGAGAAGGCAGCAGACCCAACAATATAATCACGAAGATGGATAGGAGGTTGAGTTACCCGGCGTGGTCGACCCGTAGGAGGATCGGTAGGAGGAAGAACCGGTGTAGAAGGAGGTGGTACAGTGAGAGGTGGACCTTCAGGGAGAGCAGTCTGGACGGGATCCGGAGTGAGCAAGGGCGTCTCAATGAAGGAGGAACCTGTATCAAATTCATCAGAAAAGAGATCTATGGAAGGATTAGTAAACAGTACATTAGTGGAAAGTGTGGGTAAGTGAAAGAGGATAGGGAAGAAAACATTGTGTGCTCCCAGAAAACTACATGGCGGGAGATACGAAGGCGTTTAGAGAGAGGGTCCCAGCAGCGAAAGCCTTTGTGTTCAATTCCATACCCAAGAAAGCAACAAAGACGAGAACGAGGTTCAAGCTTGGTGTGTTCATGGGATTGAAGCAGAACAAAGCAGGCAGAGCCAAAAACGCGAAGATTAGTGTATGGAGGGGGAGTGCCATGCAGACGTTCAAAAGGAGTTTGATTATGGATGATAGGGGTAGGAGCACAGTTGATAGTGTAGACAGCAGTGAGGGCCGCTTCCCCCCAAAAGTTTTCAGGGCAAGAAGAAGAGATAAGGAGAGCTCGAGTAGTGTCAAGAATATGCCTATGTTTGCGTTCAGCACGGCCATTTTGCTGGGACGTGCCAGCACAGGAACGATGAGGCAGTGTACCATGACTCTGAAGAAAAGAAAGGAAATCTGAATCCCGATATTCCATAGCATTGTCAGAGCGAAAAATTTTGATGGTTTTGGAAAATTGTGTGTGGATCATTTGGGCAAAGTTATAATAAATGGTTTTGAGTTCTGACCGAGTTTTCATGAGAAAAATCCAAGTAAACCGTGAAAAATCATCAATAAAAATAACAAAATAACGAGATCCCCCATAGTAGTAGTAGGGGAGGGTCCCCAAATATCCGAATGTATAAGATCAAAAGGTGCACAGGAAATAGAAGTACTTTTATTGAATGATAAAGCAGGTTGTTTGGCAAGTTGACAGGGTATACAATCAAAAGTATCCGGAGGTACATGACCCAATTGTCCACTAGAAACCAAAGATTTTAAGCGATTAACAGAAATATGCCCTAACCGACAATGCCAAAGATGAAAAGGAGATAATGAGGAAGCAGATGTAGAAGCAGCGATCTGAAGAGAGTCAGGAACATGAAGGTGGATGAGCTCATAGAGACGTCCGTGCTTACGGCCGATCCCAATAGTCTGTCCCGTCTGAGGGTCCTGCACCAAACAATGAGTAGCAGAAAATGTGAAAGTGAGACCAAGTTCACATAATTGACCAATAGAGATAAGATTTAAGGTGAGAGCAGGTATATGATAAACTTGAGGTAAAGATAATGAAGATGTGGAGACAGTACCAATGTGACGAACAGTCATGAGAGAACCATCAGCAGTTTGAATGGAGGGAATATGAGAAGATGAAGAGATAGAAGAAAATATAGTAGAACTGGAGGTCATATGATTACAACAGGCAGAGTCAAAATACCAAGAAGAGTTACCTGGAGTCACAGACAAGGCAGTAGGAGGAGGTGTACCGGAGGGGGAGAGAAGGCGTTTGAACATGGCCTCGACATCCGTTGGAGAAAAGAGAGGGGTAGACGGAGTAGGAGACTCAGAAAAACCCTCAGAGGCAGCAGCAGCAGTGTGATGAGACTGATTCTGGGAATGAGACTGATGAGACTCAGAAAAACCCTCAGAGGCAGCAGCAGCAGTGTGATGAGACTGATTCTGGGAATGAGACTGATTCCCGGAATGAGACCGATTCCCAGAACGATGAAAGTTTCCCCGGGAAGAACCACCGCGAGAAGAGTGGTTGTTGGAGGATGAGCGGGATGGATTGCGAAAACAATCCTGTTGCAGATGACCAGGACTGAGTTTGTTGCAGTGTTGGCAGGTTCTGACAGGGCAATTGATCAGGAGATGTGTGGAAGGGAGGCCCCGATTGTGACAATAGAGACAGTCAGTGGGCCGCTGGGGTGGCCGGTACGGAGGAGTGGCAAGAACAGAGTCTACATGATGAGTTTTGAGAGTACCAAGACGAGTCTCCTCTGATAGTAGCTCAGAGATAGCTTGTTCCAAAGTGGGCAAAGGATGGCGATGAAGAAGAGAGGCACGTACTGGCTCAAAAGATGAAGTGAGAGCCATGAGAAAGTGCACCAACCTTTGCTGATTACGATAGGCAGTAAATAAGACAGCATCTTCTTGGTGAGGCCAAGGCGGCTCGGAAAGAGCAAGCTGGTCCCAAACGGAGTACATTTGAGAAAGGAAGTCATTGATGGACTGACTAGATTCTTGGCGCATCCGATGAAGTTGGCTTTGAAGCTGATATTGATGAGCAAGACCAGTAGTCTGGTATCTGTCTTTCAAGAAATCCCAGATGTCCTTGGCAGGAGTAGTGACAGAGTCAAGCTGAAAGCGACCAAATTGAAGACTGATGGAGGTAACAGAGGTATTTCGAAACCAGGTAATGATTTGGTAATTTTTACTGTCCCAGTCCTCAAGTCGGTCTTCATATGTAGGAGTAGTAGTGGAAACAGTGGTTTCGGCAGTGTCTTTCACTGGGTGGGTTACATCCCCGGTGATAATTCGCCAGAGCTTCTTTCCTTTGAGGAAGGAAGACATGGCTTGTGCCCACAGAACATAGTTGGAACCATTCAAAATAACGGAAATGGGATGGGAGGCATCATGACGATCCATAATAATAAATGAATAGGGAAAAATAAATAGGAGCAGACCTGTAGAAGCAAAATTAGGTAAAACAGAGTGTACCAGTGAGTCCGGAAGGTCGAAAATAGCTAGGAAAGGTGTCCTGTGCAGAGATGATGTCAGCAGAGGCCAAAGTGATGTCAGCGGCGCACGTTAGCAGAGTGCAGTGAAGTGCACGTTAGCAGAAGAGGCGCGGCGCACGATAGCGGAATGGCGCACGCGGGTGCACGATAGTGAAGTGGCGCACAGGAGGCGCACCGTAGCAGGCTCGGCGCACACAGGAGCAGGGCTGACGTCAGACGGCTGACGTCAGACGCGAAGGAGAGGGCGCGTGGGAGCGCGTGACGAACGTGAGCAGCAACGGATGGCGCGTGCAGGCGCGTGGGAGAGTGGTGGCGGAAGTGATGACGCGCCGCGGACAAAGGTAGCACGTGGAGGCGCGTGAGAGGTTGTTTGAGGACGGGCTTGGTGCCGTTGGAATCGTAAGAAAATTCCGAGCGGTTTGGTGTAGTGCCACTGTGTACGGGACTAAACACCAAAATCGCAAATTGCCAAAAATGTAATTCTGGGCTCTGATACCATGAAAGAGAAACACTAGTTTGAGAGAGAGAGAAAGAGAGAGATAGAGACTGAATGCTTCTCAGTATATTGATATGTGTTATTCTGTTTACAATGGAAGAATGTTCTTCCTTTTATAGAGAGAAAGGGGGAGACATGTACAATAAATAAGTTGGGCACTAAATGTGCACTAACCTGTAATGGAGCCGAAAGCTTGCACTATACTATTATATAGATGCACTATATATGCACTACACTATTATATATATAAAGTATATGCACTACACTAGAAAGTAACACTATTATATATATAAAGTATATGCACTACACTAGAAAGTATAAGATAAATATATTAACACACTTGAAGGATGAAAAAGTGTCATACAGACTACCACTCAAATTTAGGCCACCAGACTTGAGAAACAGCTAAAACAAAACTAAACAGATTCACGAGTAAATTACATACATCAGAAGAAAAGAAGAAGAAAAGAAAAAAAAAACAATAGGAGGTTTTTATTGGATTTTGATAAAACAAAATCAAAGCTATAAATTTTATAAAAATGGAAAAATTGAAAGAACAAAGCATTTGTTAATTTTGTGAGACCTTTTCATTAATCATCACAGATTCACAACACCACCATCAAACAATAGAAGAAAGAGAGAGATACAACAGAGAGAGAGGAAATTGAAAGAGAGAGATCTAATGGTTGGAAGTTGGAACCTGTATATAAAAAAAAGCAGGTGGGCTGGATTTTTCAAACTGCCACCCATGCTGACCCGCCAAGTCTGGACCACAACCTGGTCAACCCAACTCATCATAATTGAAAAAATGCAGGGTTCGACATGGTTCGGATAGTTTTAACGGTATTTTAAATAACTCTATATATAACTGTTCTATTCTTACTAAAAGGAAAAAGATTGAAATGTGTCAATTCATAAAGTGTTAATAAAAAATTATTAGATATTACAAATGTATCACATGACAATGTTATTCATCGATCACCGAGTATTATGGCTGATGCCCCTATACAAAATTGAGAGTCCAGATCCTCTCCAGCTCTCCCTTTGGTCGACAGACAGGATTCGGGCACGTCACCCATAACAAAACCTATGGCTCAGATTAACTAAAAAAAAAAAAGGTTAAATTTCATTCAACACACAGCACATCTGACACTCTGTCCCACGTCACGTCCCACCACTCACACACTCTCTCTTCTAATAAAAAATTAAAAAATCTATTTTAATCTTTTTAATTTTATTTTCATAATATATATAATTTTTAATATAAAAATTTAATTTTATAAAATTAATATTATTGAAAATATACCTTTAAAATGAGACTAATATTAAATATATTTAATAAAAAATTAAACTAAATAAAAAGTAATTACTATGTTTAGTTATGTTAATTATTATTTTTTAAATATGAAAATTAATTTGATGAAATAAACACACAAAAATCATATATTTTTGAAATTCTCAAAAACAATCTTCATTCCAAAAAAAAATCATATGAAAATAAAAAAACATGCTGTATTTGATTTGCACCTATGCACAGATTGGATTTGTGTATTTTTTTTTTTTTTAAATACAAAGATTGGATTTGTGTGTTTTTTATTTCCTTTAAAAAAATTATTTTCATATGATTTTTTTTGGAATGAGGATTGTTTTTGAGAATTTCAAAAATATATTATTTTTGTGTGTTTATTTCATCAAATTAATTTTTATATTTAAAAACAATAATTTCAAACATAGTAATTACTTTTTATTTATTTTAATTTTTTATTAAATATATTTAATATTAGTCTCATTTTAAAGGTATATTTTCAATGACATTAATTTTATAAATTAATTTGTTATATTAAAAATTATATATATTATGAAAATAAAATTAAAAAGATTAAAATAATTTTTTTAATTTTTTATTAAAGAGAGAGTGAGAGTGTGTGTGAGTGAGTGGTGGGACGTGACGAGGGACAGAGAGTGTTAGATGTATTGTGTATTGAATGAAATTTAAATTTTTTTTAAAGTAAATCTGAGCCGTAAGTTTTGTTATGGGTGACGTTGCTGTATCCTGTCCGTCGACCGAAGGGAGAGCCGGAGAGGGTCTGAACTCCAAAATTGAGAACCCACGACTGGAGAGAATTTGGACCCAAAATTGAGGACCCCACCCTCTGCTCCATTCACAAATCTATTAATAATGACCTAACCATGACTTAAAAGCACTACATAATTTCTTTTATTCAAATGGGAAATGTTGATGTGGCATTATTTTTATTTTCTTGTTTTAAAACTTACAAACTTTATAACTTTTATTATACACATTTATTTTTAATAAAAATTATATTTTTAGAGTCAACAATAAAAATTATATTTTTAGACTCAACACAATGAGATTTACCAAATAAGATTAATATTGAATATGAAATTTTATAAAATAAAATATTATTTTTTTAGTTATACGAAATTAATAATTTCTCAATTTACAAAACTATATAGTAAAACTAAGATCAATAATTTCTTAATTTCTTTTAATATTAATTGCAAATATTATCAATTTTTCAATATAAACCGAATTTAGACGCTTCTTTGTCACCTAAAGTCGAAGTAACTTCAATAAGGAGTAATTAGACATGTTTTTTTAATGTTATTTATGTGAAGGCCTATGGATACTTTCTACAGGGAAAACCAAACTTTGGCTTGTTTTGGTAATTCAGTTAAAAGTCATTGTTTTAATTTTTTTTTTTTTGTCATATTAGCTCTCTATTTTTTCATATATTTTTCAAAAAAAAAAATCAAAAAATTAATTTTTAACCTACTTCTTGAAACAAAGCCAAGCGTTTTTGAGAATGAACTCTGAAAAAGTTTTCTATTAAAAATCTCACATTTAAGTTAATTATTTTCTGTTTAATTGATTTTTAAAACTCGGGGCGTGATAAAAAATAATCAATTAACCTTTGGATAGGATTGCTCATAAGTGGCCAACCGAGTTAACCAAGTGATTATAATCTCTACAATGTTGCAACAC
Source organism: Camellia japonica (assembly GCA_030407325.1). Lineage (NCBI taxonomy): Eukaryota > Viridiplantae > Streptophyta > Magnoliopsida > Ericales > Theaceae > Camellia > Camellia japonica. The sequence goes on from JAPPVO010000029.1 coordinate 50,268,450, forward strand.
CTCTGTAATAAATAAATAAATAAACAAATGGTAGCAAAAGAAAAATGATTGGTACCTTCAATTTGAGTTTGTCCGAAAGCTTAAATTTGTGCTTGTCGAACGACCAGTGCAATATTTATCTATTGCAGTTGTCATCCTCGTCGACCATGGATGTCATCTTCTTGTCAGATGACCGGCCAGACAACCGACAAGCTAAAATTTAGACAATTCGAACAAACTCAGATTCGAGCTACCAATTAGTGTTAGTAACAAAAAGGCATTAATTTGTCCAATTTGTTGAAAGCAAAACAACGGCAATTAGTCCATTGATTTTTTTATTTTTCATTGTTCTTCTACATCTGTGTCTTTTAGTAAGGTGATTGTGATATTCATATTGATAAAAAATTTCTTGAATCATGGATTCGAAAATGTGACTTGCCAATATTTCACCCATAAAGAAAAAAGATAAAATATATTCTATAGAGTGACAAATACTCAAATGAAGAAATGATCTTCACTTAAATACTGCAGCAAATAATAAGTAACATGCTTTCATAATTAACAATGCTTGACTACTAAAATAAAGAGATTCTGGGTACAGTTAACAAGACCGCAACCTAATAAACAACGATTTATTTATTTATTTATTTAAAAAGAGAAGAAGAAAAAGAAGATGATTGAAATGAAGACATTCATATTATAACACTCTCCCACAATCAGTATGCTTGAAGGACACAGTTTTCTTGCTGAGATCATAACCAACCAAGAAGTTCACTTGTGCCACATTACCATAGATTGCAATATTTGCCGGTGCGAAAGCGAGGCACACAATGTTATCGCTTGTTCTAATGAAAGTGTTCATAGGATTCAGCTTCACGTCTGCACCAGTGAAGTGTGTTGGAAATATATTCTTCGAAACTAATTTAATTACAGAATAATAACAATAAAACAGATAACAATGAAACACAGAACTTACTTGTTTTTGCAGAAGCAAATTAAGAATAAATTTGTGATTGAGGCCAGTGTTTGGACACTGTGTCTTTAAGACAGCAATTCGTCCTCTCCTAGGTGCTAGAGAATAACGGACGTCCTGCCTCCAGGATTCAACAATCACCCCAAATAGATGCAGCACTGCAAACTGAATGTACTACGAACCAGATTGTATTTTTGAACTCACAAAAGATGCAAAAATGAAGATGAACAGAAGCAGAGAACAGAGAGGACTGAATACAGGAATAAACTATATTTCTGACATGGAATGGAGGGTTGATATATAGGCTTGAGAAGTGCCTATTCCGGTATAGAAGACTGTTATGAAGAACAGTCACCAAGTTAGAGACGCGACTGTTGGAGAAGAAGAGAACTTGCAACCGAAATAAATTTAAATTCAAAATCTCAGATTTCGAATTTTCCGGCAGAAAATTATTTTGAAAAAATCAAATAATTTTGGTGCAAAAAATAAAGGACGGGCTAGACCCATACCCATACCCACACGCGCGCCCGCCCCGACGGACGGCGGCGGCGGCGCGCGCGTGTGGTGATGGTTTTGGGTTTGTCCATAACTCCTCCTCCTACAAAACTTGGGTACCCCTTGGGGCCCAACCCAAGGTCTCCACCTTAGAGCTTATAAACACTTTGAAACTCTACCATGTTTCCTATGTGGGACAAGGTTTTAGATACCAACTCATGGGAACCATACAAAACATTATCATGTTTTATAAGGCTCACTTCGGTATCAATTTCTCATTCACTCGTAAATGGTTTTGACCACCCGAGTATATATTCTTATTCACCACATGGCAAGGAACGTATTGCCACTCGAACCCACCCAAACCGAGGTGTGGGACCTACATTAAATAAAGCTCAAAATTACCGGAAATTAATGGTGATAAACCATTTTTCTCTACAATCCCCCACATGAATGAAATTGAAAACGAATATGCAACAACATGTAGACACTGAGAGTACACAACTGAAAATATCCTGCAAAGGATAGGTAGCTTTTGGCTTTAAACCTTCCCTTGTGAAAGACGATCGGGTTTACTGGCTGATTAGTGAACATGATGTCTTGAACTATTCTACCATTGATGTAAACCGAGACAACAGTCTGTCACACAGTTTTATTTTCTTACACAATCTGGTTCTATCGGTTGTGCCCATTTTGGCCCTGGACAATACCTGGTTTTCCTGAGTGCTCTAGAGAATTAGCCTTTTTCCCAATTCCCATAGAACCGGCCCAGTTCACACTCATATAGGTGATTCTCATTAAGAGTATTCTGCTATACCCACTTGGATTTCCAAGATATGAATATCATTAAAAGCAAAGCTTAACCTGATTAGCGCTGCAGACATCACTATGTCATCATAGGAAAGGGTAGGAAAATTTTCCCTTAGTGATACTAACGAGTCACACATAATTCGGTTGTCCCTTTGACCCTAGATTTTGGGATCTCCAGTCAACTAGGTTGGGTTGCCATTAAGGCGACTCTTTAGTTAAAAGGCTTTAATCCCATTCCCATCGATGATCTTAAAACTTGCTCTCTGGTCAAACCTTTGGTTAACGGATCCGCGATATTATCTTTTGACCTTATGTACTCAATGGAGATAACTCCATTTGAGAGCAGTTGCCTAACAGTATTATGTCTACGTCGAATATGACGAGACTTACCGTTATACATATTATTTTGTGCTCTTGCCATTGCTGCTTGACTATCGCAATGAATGCAAATGGCTGGCACAGGTTTTGGCCACATTGGGATATCCTCTAGAAATTGACGAAGCCACTCTCCTTCTTCACCTGCTTTATCTAAAGCGATAAATTCGGACTCCATTGTGGACCTTGCAATGCATGTCTGTTTAGTTGACTTCCATGAGACTGCTGCACCTCCCAAGGTAAAGACATAACCACTGGTAGACTTAGAGTCTTTAGTGTCTGAAATCCAATTAGCGTCACTATAACCCTCTAATACTGCTGGATATCTCATATAGTTCAGCCCATAGTTTCGAGTATACTTTAGATATCTAAGTACCCTAACTATTGCTGTCCAGTGGTCTGTTCCTGGATTGCTAGTATACCTACTTAATCTGCTAACTGCATATGCTAAATCTGGACGAGTGCAGTTCATGAGGTACATTAAGCTTCCGATGATCCGGGAGTATTCTACTTGTGATACACCTTCACCCATATTCTTCATCAAATGAAGATTAGCATCTATAGGAGTCTTAGCGAGACGATCGTCATGCTTGTTAAATTTCTCAAGTATTTTATCAACATAATGTCCTTGAGACAAGGTATATCCTTCAGATGTCTTTGTAATTTTTATTCCAAGTATAACATCTGCTATTCCCATATTTTTCATGTCAAACTTAGAGTTCAACATATTCTTGGTAGCTTTGATCATTTCATTATTACTACCAAGGATGAGCATATCATCTACATATAGGCAAACAATGACATATCCCTTTTCTGTGTTTCTCACAAACACATTTATCACATTCATTAATTTTAAATCCATTTGACATCATTACATTGTCAAATTTTTCATGCCATTGTTTGGGTGCTTGTTTTAGACCGTAAAGAGACTTCACAAGTTTGCACACTTTTTTCCCTTGCCCTGGAACACGAACCCTTCTGGTTGTTCCATGTAAATTTCCTCATTCAAATCGCCATTCAAGAATGCAGTCTTAACATCCATTTGATGGATCTCAAGATTATACAAAGCTGCAATAGCTATTAACATTCGAATAGACGTTATTCTTGTTACAGGTGAGTAAGTATCAAAATAATCTACTCCTTCAGTTTGCCTGTAACCTTTAACTACAAGTCTCGCCTTGTATTTATCAATTGAACCATCCGGCTTCATCTTCCTTTTAAAAATCCACTTGTAACCAAGAGGCTTACAGCCTGGTGGAAGATCCACCAATTCCCATGTATGATTTTGCAGGATTGATTCAATTTCACTATTGATAGCTTCTTTCCAGGAAGGAGCTTCAGGAGTAGACATTGCTTCTTTGAAAGTTCGAGGCTCCTCTTCCAGTAAGTATGTTAAGAAATCAGGACCGAAAGTTTTTTCCGTCCTAGCTCTTTTACTACGTCTGGGTTCCTCCTCGACTTTTTCCTCCTCAACTTGCCTTTGATCATTGTCAAAAGCAGTATCATATGTCCTTTTAGGCTCTTGCGTCAATTTACAAGGAAACACATTTTCAAAAAATGATGCATTCCTAGACTCGACAATTGTATTGACATGAATCTCTGTGTTCTCACTTTTATATACTAAAAACCGATAGGCACTGCTGTTGTTTGCATATCCTATGAAAATACAATCAACAGTCTTGGGTCCAATTTTAACCCTTTTTGGTTCTGGTACTGCCACTTTAGCCAAACACCCCCACACTTTCAAGTATTTGTAGGAAGGCTTTCGACCTTTCCACAGTTCATAGGGTGTTTTATGAGACTTCTTATGAGGAATTTTATTGAGAATATAATTAGCGGAAAGAATAGCTTCCCCCCACAAGTTCTGAGGTAACCCTGAACTTATTAACATGGCATTCATCATTTCTTTTAAAGTACGATTTTTCCGCTCAGCAACTCCATTTTGCTGAGGTGTATAAGGTGCAGTGGTTTGATGTATTATTCCTAATTGTGAACATAAGTCACCAAATGGTGCTTCATATTCACCACCTCTGTCACTCCTTATAGCCTTTATTTTCTTGCCAAGTTGATTCTCAACCTCAGCCTTAAATTCTATGAATTTTCTAAGGCTTCATCTTTGCTTCGCAACAAGTATACATAGCAGTACCGAGTGCTATCATCAATAAAGGTTATGAAATATTTTTTCCCTCCTCGTGTTTGAACAAATTTCAAATCACAAATATCACTATGGATTAGATCCAGAGGTTCAGTATTTCTTTCAATTGACTTAAAAGATGCCTTAGTCAATTTTGATTCAACACATACTTCACACTTATGATTTGCATCAATATGAAATTTAGGTAGATATTCTAAGTTAATTAATCTACGCAAGGTACCATAATTAACATGTCCTAATCTACCATGCCACATATATAAAGACTCAACAAAGTAAGCAGAAGATGTGTTATTCTTATTAGAAATAGGAACCACTGTCATTACATTTAGTTTAAAGAGCCCATCGCTCAAGTACCCTTTCCCCACATACACCCCATTTTTAGTGAGTACAAATTTGTCAGATTCAAACACAAGGCGAAACCCGTTCTTGCTCAACAATGATCCAGATACCAGGTTCTTTCGAATTTCTGGTACATGCAGCACTTCTTTCAAAGTAAGCTCTTTGCCTGATGTCATCTTGAGTACTACTTGTCCTTTGCCTTCAACCTTGGAGGTGAAGAATTGCCCATATAAAGTTGTTCCTCATTATCTACCACCTGATATGTGGAGAACATCTTTTTCTCAGAGCAAATGTGACGTGTAGCACCTGTGTCCACCCACCATGTTTTGGGGTTGTTTACCAAATTCACTTCAGACACCATTCCGGACACATGTAATCCCGAAATCATTGCACAAAGATTTTCCTCCTCTGTTATGTTGGCTTGAGCAGGTTTCTTTTTCAAGGTTCGTTGAGTCCGACGCTTGTAACAATCTTTGGCACGATGTCCTTGCTTGTTACACACATAGCATTTGCCTGTGAAGTTTTGAATTTCACTTGTCTTTGAACCAGAGCTACGTTTTGAACTCTCACTAGGATACTTCCTCTTTTTACTTTTGTGCTTAGGCTTCTGTTCCACCACATTAGCCTTGGCCTCCATCAGATTACGCCCATTTTTCTTTTCAGACCCACGGTTGTCTTCTTCAATCCTCAACCGAACAATCAAGTCCTCCAGTGACATCTCTTTGCGTTTGTGCTTTAAATAATTCTTGAAATCCTTCCATGACAGCGGCAATTTTTCAATCATAGCTGCTACCTGAAAAGACTCACTCAGAGACATACCTTCTGCATGAATTTCATGCAAGATAAGTTGTAGATCTTGGACTTGACTAATCACTGTCTTGGAATCCACCATCTTAAAATCCAGGAAGCGGCCAACAACAAATATCTTTGTTCCTGCGTCTTCCGTCTTATATTTGCGATCCAAGGAATCCCACAACGTTTTTGCTGTCTTGATCGGACTATACACATTGTAAAGTGTGTTGTCCAATCCATTGAGGATATAGTTCCTGCAGAGAAAGTCTGCATGTTTCCATGCATCTACTGCAGCGACAACTTGCGCATCACTCTCATCTTCTTTCAGAGTTGGCGCATCTTCTCGTAAAAACCTTGCCAAATTCAGGGTGGTTAAATAAAATAACATTTTTTGTTGCCACCTTTTAAAATCGGTACCACTGAATTTTTCAGGTTTTTCCCCATGGTTCACTGGAACATGTCCATGACCCGGGCCATGAGTCAGAGCAGGAGTAACAACCGGAATAGAAACCACCGGTGGAGGCACAATGGGATTAGGAGTAATAACAGTATCCTCAGTTGCCATTTTTCTGTTTTTACAGAACAAAATAAAAAAGAGGAGAACAAGATTATAACGAAATTGGTCTGAAAAACAGATTATAAGGTATAAAACAAATTAACCAAGTAATCTGGCAAAAGAATCAATAAAAATTGACCAACCTAATTATCTTACCACCTTATTCTTAATAAAAAGACCAACAGAAATATGACGCATTAAAACAATAAATTATGAAGTCAAACAGTGTAAGATAAACCAGAAAATCAACAAACAGTAGTATACACTGTGTATTAAAAAAAAAACAGAAGTATTTACTGAGTATTAAATAATAAACCAGAAGAATACAGTTTTTTTTTTTAAAAAACAGAAAAAAAAAAAAACATGGCATGTGATTAAACAACTAGTTCTAAAAAAAAAAAAACTTTTGTTCCAAAAAGCACCACAGGTGAACATTTAATTCAATCAGAATTTCTGTCAAACCCGTATATGATCAAACCAGAATTTTATTCAAAAACAAAAATCAGTGCAAGTGAACATTTTATACAAAAAGCAGAGCATGTGATAAAAGGCTTCGGCACTTATGAATAAAGAATAAAACAAACTATCACTATATGATCTCATAAACTAACAGAAAAATAAACACACAGATTAAATCATTGTTCTGTCTGGTCTATAAATACACTGACTACACCACAATTCTGCAAATTAATTTGTTTTTTTTTTTTGTTTTAAAAACAAAAACCGAAGAATATCTATACTCTATTATAAACATAAAACAGTAACCAAAGCAAGCGAATTTCTGTCTTAAACTTGTTGGAAATATATTCTTCGAAACTAATTTAATTACAGAATAATAACAATAAAACAGATAACAATGAAACACAGAACTTACTTGTTTTTGCAGAATCAAATTAAGAATAAATTTGTGATTGAGGCCAGTGTTTGGACACTGTGTCTTTAAGACAGAAATTCGTCCTCTCCTAGGTGCTAGAGAATAACGGACGTCTTGCCTCCAGGATTCAACAATCACCCCAAACAGATGCAGCACTGCAAACTGAATGTACTACGAACCAGATTGTATTTTTGAACTCACAAAAGATGCAAAAATGAAGATGAACAGAAGCAGAGAACAGAGAGGACTGAATACGGGAATAAACTATATTTCTGACATGGAATGGAGGGTTGATATATATAGGCTTGAGAAGTGCCTATTCCGGTATAGAAGACTGTTATGAAGAACAGTCACCAAGTTAGAGACGCGACTGTTGGAGAAGAAGAGAAGTTGCAACCGAAATAAATTTAAATTCAAAATTTCAGATTTCGAATTTTCCCGCAGAAAATTATTTGGAAAAAATCAAATAATTTTGGTGCAAAAAATAAAGGACGGGCTAGACCCATACCCACACCCGCGCCCGCCCCGACCCGGCCGGACGGACGGCGGCGGCGGCGCGCGCGTGTGGTGATGGTTTTGGGTTTGTCCATAACTCCTCCTCCTACAAAACTTGGGTACCCCTTGGGGCCCAACCCAAGGTCTCCACCTTAGAGCTTATAAACACTTTGAAACTCTACCATGTTTCCTATGTGGGACAAGGTTTTAGATACCAACTCATGGGAACCATACAAAACATTATCATGTTTTATAAGGCTCACTTCGATATCAATTTCTCATTCACTCGTAAATGGTTTTGACCACCCGAGTATATATTCTTGTTCACCACATGGCAAGGAACGTATTGCCACTCGGACCCACCCAAACCGAGGTATGGGACCTACATTAAATAAAGCTCAAAATTACCGGAAATTAATGGTGATAAACCATTTTTCTCTAACAAAGTGTGCTATAATAATGGGAATTGTGATATTATTACTAACCATGTAGCACAAACTCAAAATCCCTGCAGGGTCATAGACATTTTACAATCCAATTGCACTCTTAACAGTCGACTCTAATTTTTCATAAAGATCGAGTGGAAGGTATGTCAATGTTGTTCCCGAGTCTATGATGATGTTACCATTCCCAGAGGCACCAAATGCATTTGGTGATGATGTAAATTTCCAACTTTTGTCGTCCGACAGAAAATCCTTCTAGTGTTAAGAAAAAAAAAGGTGTTTGGAGATTTTGGAATAATTGGTGTAGATACCACCCCATTCCCTGACACCACACCATTGTCACCAAAATGCATTTGACTAGACTTTGCGCTTTGAGAAGACATTGGCATCAAACAATAGGAAAATTTGCCACCAATTGAAGAATTCATTTGCGAAATAAGAGAAACTGTTCCACCACCAAGACCAACTATGCCTGAGCCCTTATCATTGAATGTGCCAGCATTGCTAAAGCCACACCTAAAAATTATCCCTGAAAAGGATGTTGGTTGGCCATTAGTCGAACCCAAGGTGATTGTATCAGTGGCAACAACACCTTGACTGTAGGACATATCAACATATGAAAGTGAGTACTGGCAAGTTCCATTGTTATATTATAGCATGGCATAGTTTTGAATGACAAGAAACCTCTTTGTATGTTGAAGAACTTTTAGGGAGGAGCTTTTTGCTTGTAACAGTTCCTACAGGGTGAGCATTGTGTCCATGTAAGGTCACTGCCCATGTCAGCAATTGCTAGGATATTGAAGGGTGGTGTGCCAACTGTTATTTTCATCAAATAGGAGCCATCAGAAGGGATTACTTCACTTGAGGCAGATTGTGGTGACATGGAAGCTGAGGTGAAATAGTTAACACGGCTGTGTGAACGTCGTAAAGCGTTGATCACTCGATCAAAATGAGTTAATGAAGAATTTTAAAAGGGCGAATCTGGTGAATCTCTATGGATTAGATCTACACTAAATCCAAAATTGTTAGCTTCAATGAGGGAAAACATAGATAGAAGGATGATGGACACTAGGATGGCAAATATAGAGAAGAAGAGTGAATAGAATGTTGTAAGAATGGTTGCGATGACTATTTGATAAATGAAAAAATGCATGTTGTTCATATATATGGAGATAGATGAGAAAAGGTCTATTTATAAGGAAGAAAGGTAACTGTGGGGACATAATTTTTGAATGACAACACGTGGCCGAGGTAGCACCGAAGTGTCAGCCGAGGTGCCACGTGTCCTGATCATGATGCCGAGGTAATCTCTACTAGGCCGAGGTTATCTCCGAAGATACCGGAGTCCGAGATAAGCGGATAAGGGACAAGAGTCCTAGAATGAGAGAAGACTTCAGTTTGGATAAAGATAAGACTCTTAGAGAGTTTATCCCAAACCTACTGAGAGTCCAAGATTAGCAGTAATCCAGAGCCCATTGAGGCTAGGTTTCTATTGGGACTAGGTTTGTATTGGCTATAAAAGAGAGACACCCTCATGGGTCTAAATTACGCTTTTATATTCTGAATAGTGAGTTAAGCACTTTGGCTATCTGTGAGAGATAACTGACTTAATCGTCGGAGTGCCCTCGGGTGGACGAACCACCGTCAGAATCTCTTCTTTCTGTGACAGGTTGTTCGGGCTTAATCTATTCTATCGGTGCTCTCCAGCTGAAAACTAATTTGGCAGTGTGGTCAGAAATTGACACACACAATTTGGCGCCGTCTGTGGGAAAGAAAGAAGAATAAATGGCCAATAACGGACAGAAAGAGAAGGTTAGGGACGACACTCCTGCTGGGAGTGGGAAACCTATTGACCTTGACGTCGAAGAAGACAACTGCGACAAAGAGACTCGTGATAAGAATCACGGAGACAAGGATGTCGGCTAGGAGGGCAACGCACCAAAGAAATCAGACCGAAGTTGGTATTATAACGAGGATGACCTCCAAGTGTGGAAAGAAAGATGCTTGCTGAGGGACGACGAGATGAAGGAAATGACAAACAAATTGGTGGACCTGCAAACGGTCGTCAACTTCATGATGCAGAACAATGTCATGCAACCACCATTCTCGTTACAAGATACGCTAATTCCAGCGGCCAAGAAAGATGCCTGAAAAGATGGGCAGAAAATAGTCCCTACAGTTTCCCAGCACACCAGGACCGAGAAACACTCTCACCGGCCTTCAAGGAAGGTTGGGCGAGGAGAGTCAAGAAGGGGAGATTCTTGAAGGACGTATCGTACTAAGGAAGCTAACCCCAAAGAACATCGGCATATTCAAGGGCAGGAGCTATGCTTCGACGCAACTAATGGAGAAAGGTCCAAGAGGACTCATAATGATACTGGGAGTAGTACACCGAAAAGGCTGAAGTCAAGAGATAGCCGAGCTCCAGGACGGACCAAGGATGATCTGAGGGATTACCTCCAAAGGAACCAACAAGATGCCGAGGTAACTTCCCCGGTCAACCCGAGAATGCTGTTCTCGGTGGAATTGGACAAATTCGAAGCCCCAAAGAGGTTTAGCATGCTGAGATTCTAGATATACGACGGTAAGTCGGACCCCAACTTTCACGTCGGTTTGTACCTGAACTCGATGGCATTGTACACTGGGAACGAGCCATTGCTTTGCAAGGTGTTCCCCTCATCCTTCGGCAAAATTGCATCGGACTGGTTTCACAAGTTGCCGAAAGGAACTGTAAAAACCTGGGAAGGCCTGGCCGAGATGTTTGTGGCCAGGTTCGTGACAAACAAGCTACAACCATTGTGGGTGGACGCCCTGGTGGCCTTAAAAATCAGCGATGACGAAAGCCTTAGGGCCTATGCCAAAAGGTATTATGAGGTATTTAACCGAATACCAGGATGCAACCAAAAGGTGGTGGTTGTGTCGTTTAAAAACGGCCTGAAAGATAACTGCCTACTTCGAAAATCACTGGCAAAGACGTTACCGAAAAGCATGGAGGAGCTTATGGCCAGGATAGAAAAGTATGCAAGGGCCGAGGAGGACACGCCAGGGACAAAGGCGTCGAAGCAAGAGAAGAAAAGCGGCTCGCCGAAGCGAGGCCGAGGTGATGTGGATACAGTAAGCAAGAGACAAGACTAAGGGCTACACAAGCAGTCACAACCGTAATCCGGATCCTGGTTTACAAAGTCTTGGAGAAAATTCGAAATCAGCCCTATTACAGAGCACCAGCAAGGGTACCAGGCGAATTTATGGGAAGAAGCCTTGGCAAGCACTGTGCTTACCATAATGAAGCTGGACATCTAACTCAGGGGTGTAGAGCCCTGAAAACACATCTGGAAGACCTGGTGAGATAGGGCCATTTAAGGGACCTAATAGACGAAGCCAGGACAAGGAAGAGCAGGCAAGACTGCCCCAGGCATCGACAACACCACCACCCACAACACCGCAACCGCAGGCAGGCGGACCTCGAGTGATCAATGTGATTCACTCGAAGGTCAATGAGAATGAAATCCATGGGGACACTCAGAAGGTAAAACATCTGCAACATGTGTACTAGGTCAGGCAGAAGAGACCTAAGGCAGACGAGTGTCAGGGACCAATGGTATCCTTTACTGAGGAAGATCTGGAGATGGTGCAGCATCCACATAACGATGCCTTGGTAATATCCCTCCAGATTGGAGAGTGCCAAGTGAAGCGCATCTTAGTTGACCAGGGCAGCTCTTGTGACATCACGTATGTCAGGTGTTACAAGGAGCTTGGCCTTCACCAAAATGATCTGGAGCAGTCCAATGGCCCAATGGTCTGGTTCAATGGAACACCGAGTTTGGAGGTGCAGGCTGACACCAAGAAGATAAAAACAGAGTTCACCATAATCGACACCCCCTCCCCTTACAACGTTATCCTGGAAAGGCCATGGCTACATGCAATGGGGGCCATTCCCTCAACATTGCATCAGCTATTGCGGTTCCCAACAGAGCATGGAATAGAAGAGATCAGAAGGGATCAAGTGCAGGCAAAGAATTGCTCTATGGCAGCAATGAAATCTACCTGCAACATACGAGAAGCAGAAACAGCAGAGGTCGAGGACGAGGACGTAGAAGTCCTTGAGGACGTCGGCAAAGAGCCAGCCGAGAAGAGTGAGGAAGCCCTGAAGAAAGTCCTTATCCAACAAGGGGACGAAGAACGCTTCTTCCTTCTAGGCTCGGGATTAGACGAGGAAGAGGAAAAAGAACTGGAGGCGTTCTTGAGAGCAAACATTGAGCTGTTTGCCTGGACGCCTTACGAGATGCCTGGCATTGACCCTGAGGTCACTTGCCATAAACTGAATGTGGACAGGTCGGCCAAACCTGTAATCCAACGAGCAAGGAGGCCAACGTTGATGCATGTTGAGGCAGTAGAAGAGGAAGTAGATAGACTTCTAGAGGCCAGAGCCATACAGGAGGTAAATTACCCAACATGGTTATCAAACACTGTGGTTGTGAAGAAAAAGAACGGGAAATGGAGAGTCTATGTGGACTTCACCAGCATGAACAAAGCTTGTCCCAAAGATAGTTTTCCATTACCCAAGACAGACCAATTGGTGGATGCCACTTCAGGGCATAGAAGGATGAGCTTCCTGGATGCCTACAGGGGGTACCATCAGATAGCCATGTACCTCCCAGATGAGGAAAAGACTGCCTTTATCACCCCAAAAGGGCTGTAGTGCTACAAAGTAATGCCCTTTGGGTTGAAAAATGTAACGTCCTCAAAATATAAGATAGACTAATCATTCATAAAATCCATAATCATAAGAGAAATACTATATTTCCATTCATCAAAGTCTTCTTTACAAAAGATATTACATGCATTACGTTTTCATAAACATTTAATCTTGAAACTATAGCATGTAACTCTAATTTCTATCCAACAAACATAAGTGCCCAAAAGGCTTACAGCTTTCCAAGTTAACACTTGATTACAACAAAAGAAGAGTTCTAACTCTTTTACATATAAAGCTCTTGGCTTGAAGTTTTACATTTAACACCAAATAAAATATACAAAATAGAGTCTTCAGCCCCTAAACCTCCCAAGCTATGTCCTTGGAGGTAGCATGTCACCTGTACTTGAAAAATGGTGTCCCAAGTAGGGTGAGTGTCACGACCCAAACCCGCCCTTATGGGTTTAGCATCGTAACCGGCCAGTAATCCGAGATTACCGAAGGCCTACTTAACAGTAAGACAGTAAAACAGAGTACATGGGCATGACGGTAGCCAATATAGTAAATAAACAATGTCCAATGAGCTGTGACAGTCTGTATGCAAAAAGACTTTTCATACATATATATATATACAATACAGAACAGTATGCACAATATTTACAGTCATTCAGAACAGGGACCAAATCCCTGTCAACAGTACAATAACAGTCTATACAGATACAGAGACAGACAGGGGAAATAAAAACACCCCTAAGCCATAGCTTGGCAAGCTCGAAACCTCGCAGTGAGGCACAGTGGTTGGCTTGACAAAAGGGAAGTCTACCCCACGCTCCTAGCTGCGGTCTGGTGCCTGTACACCTACATATATATATGAGCAGTGAGCTAAAGCCCAGTGAATAACATAAAGCGTAAGGGGTTTAGAATGAATGTCCTTACAGTAATGAAAATAGTTCGTTTCAATCAGTATATCAGTTGTTCAGTACAGAGCAGTAAACAGTCATATGTGGAATACAGTCCATCAGTATATCAGCATAACAGTAGTGGTACAGTAAACAGTAGGTCTAAAAGACCGAACAGTAAATGATGGCCATCAATCAGTAAGCAGTAGTGGTTCCAACGAGGGAACCGACAGAGATCTCTGTAACAGTAACAGTAAACAGTAGTTGCTAAGGATGCCACAATACAGTTCAGAATATAGGACATACATTCATTCAGTTAACAGTAGCAGTTCCGAAAACAATATAGTTCAATTGTTCAGAAGATAATCATTTTTGAACATATCTTTACACAGTTGTTACTCACAGAGTTTTGGGCTACAGTAAGCTAGAGCGCGTCTCCAGTCGCCAACCCTACACAGTTTACAGATCGAACACACACTAAGCTACACAGTTGGGAAAGATAATAACTTAATCCCTAATTGCCTCGGTGTGTTCTACATCTATATCCTCATTAAGATGTCTTAAACTAGGCCTAAAAATGCCTAGGATGGGATGAGGATGCAAAGATGCACTCAGAAAATATTTTCAGAATTTTCAGAAAAACAGAGTCCCGCTCGAGCGCAGGTTTCCCCGCTCGAGCGGACATGCAACAAAGGTCACCGCTCGAGCGTCAACTCCCCCGCTCGAGCGGACCAAAAAGTACTGGATGCTCGAAAATCACGCTCGATAGGCGCTCGATAGGCGCTCGAGCGTGAGACACAAGGTCCCGCTCGAGCGCCAAATACCCCGCTCGAGCGGACTGTAATACAATGCAAAGTACTAGGAGCACGAATTTCCCGCTCAAGCGCCACTTTCCCCGCTCGAGCGGGAGTCCAAAATCTGGAATTTCCAGATTTGAACTTCCAAGCTCAAATCAAGATCAAATGCACAAATTTTGATCCTCTAGGGCTAATTTTCTGGAAAATACTTCAAAACCCATAATATTACATGTTTCAAAGATCAATTTGACAAATCAAAGCCCAAGGGTACTTCAATTAAATCCAATTTCAAACCAAATTTTCATGAACATGCTACAAACATGACATGCATGGATTTAAATCATTTCAAAGCTTTAAATACAAGCTCAAATGAGCTAATTCTTTCAAAAACAAGATGGTTTCATGGACTTAACATAATTATGAGCCTGCATGTAACATTTTGCCATGAAAACGACTTAAAACTCAACAATTCAAACATGCATGCATGAATTAAGCTATAATTCAACATGTTAGAACTAAAACATGACTTAGTTCCCTAATTAGACATGAACCATGCATGAATCAACTCAAAGACACAATCAAAAGGATGGAATTCATACCTAGTTTCCTTAATTACTAGAGTGGAAGCACAATATGCAAGAATCCTTTCAATCTTTACAAGTCCCTAAGCCAATTTGTGAAGAACTCAAGCTTTCTCTATCTCTCACTCTCTCAAGTCGGCAAGAACAAGAAATGAGGCCAAAGAAATGTTTTGTGCAAGTGTAATAAGGCTCAAATAAGTTCAAGATAGTGGGCCATTAGGATGGCAATTTGGTGAATAAGTCCAACAATGCAATCTAGCTTATTTTAATCCAATTTAATCATACTAAATCATATTTCAGATAAATATGTCATAAAATCACATAAATTCTAATGATCATAAAACACCAATCGATTTCAGATTCGACCGCCGATAAGGCCTTCAATTTGCAATTTAACATAAAAATATGAACAGATAATCAAACAGTCAAACAGATAGAAATGCATTTAAACAGATACAGTCAATCAATCAGTTTCAGATTTCAATCAATCAGTTCAGTATTTCATTCAGTTCAATTACCAATCATAATCGGTTCCAGTTTAAAGGTGATCAGTGATCAATCGGTAAACAGTGACGAGGGTTGTTACAGTGAGCCAAAGCCCAATAGAGATATGCTAAACAGTACATGGAAATTAACTAAAACATTAGCATCCGATAAATGTTTAACAATTGAAAACCAATTTACACATTTTCCATAACCAATCAACACTGACTTTCATACTTCTATTCACTTACACTTATTTATCCAAACCAATTCATGAACTTAGTTCATCATCATCTAAACAATTCCAAATGAGACTACAACTCATTTATTAATACTTCAATCATAAACATGTATTCATACACTTCCGTTTCTTTGCCATTTTACGGAACTTTCATCCGAGGAAACCGGCACCCATAGCCATTTTACGGAACTTTCATCCGAGGGATCGGCATCCATATATGCAAGGTTTCGGGACTTTCACCCTGGACACTCCGGCCAACTTAGTTATAAATGGAGTCCATCCCCTTTCTCCTCCCAAACAATGGAGTACATCCCATATCTCCTCCCAAACAAGATACATATACAATGTATTCAAATACGTTGCCATATACAATGACCAACTAAAGCACATATACAATGTTTACATCCAACCGTCATATTCAATGACATATTCCAAATGATTAGTTTCAATTTACCTAATCATCATGCATTTTCTACAAAAATCATGGCTATCCTCCACCGATAGCCCAAAGCAGATATTTCTAAACAGATAAATAAATCTATCCACAGACAATTTATCAACCTTTCAAGAGGTGAGTGATTTATTAATCCAACTACACCATTTAATCCCATGTTCCTTCAATTCCACAATTTCCAAGTCAATCTCATAATTTATACAAAATTATTTATTGAATTTAAATTAGGGCAAATCTCCCCCTTTATCAAATATTATACCAAAGACCAAGTTTCATCAACTCTTTCAAGTCATAACATATTCAAGACTTCTAATGCCCCTAGGGAACCCAAATAGGAAAAACCTCTCTTTTATACATAGAAACCAACCCAAATATTTACCAAAGACCTTTCCAAACCACACCATTTATACAAGATGACAATATCTATGTTAAAACCCATATAGGAGAGTAGAATATCTCTACCTCAAGCTTAAAAGAGGAAGAAGGAAGAAAAATCCAAAAGTCGACGGAGGAGAAACCAAGCTTTGCTCCGATCAAAATAAAGCCCTCGACAAGCTCTACACTTTATCTCAAAGGGGCAAGGTGAGGAGAGGCCTCCAACCAAGTAGATCTAAGGATCTATGAGTGAAAAGTGACTTTTTGGGAAAGAGAGAGTGTTTCACGGTTGAGAGGAAGGAAAAAGAAGAAAAGTAAAGGAAATGGTTAAGTGAGGACCTATTTATAATACTAGGTCAAAAATAGAAATAGGCCCCAAAGCAACCCAAAATATCTAGTCAAAATATTCCCAAAAAGTAGGCCCAAACCGACAAAAAAAATCTGGAAAAAGGTCGCAAGGGTTGACCCCTGCAACAGTGGTGTCGACACCAAAGAGGAAAAAAAATCTGGGAAAGCTTTGACTGTACTGCAGGTGTCGACCCTACCCCAGACTGGTGTCTACCCTATCTTCCAACAACCAACACACGGACAGAAGAGGGTCGACCCTCTCCCAGTCAGGTGTCTACCCTATGTTCCAGTAACCAAGACACAGACAGAAGAGGGTCGACCCTCTCCCAGTCTGGTGTCTATCCTATGTTCCAGCAACCAACACACAGACAGAAGAGGGTCGACCCTCTCCCAATCTAGTGTTTACCCTATGTTCCAGCAATACTTCCAGAACTTCATCAACAGGTAAAGGTCGACCCTAGAAAGGCTGGTGTCGACCCTAGAATGGAATTTCTAAGTCTCCAAGGAACTTTTGACAAGAATAAGTGCAAACAACCAAACCCAACAAGTTTAAACCAATTTGTACTCCTAAAAAACTAAAGTACAACAACACCAAAGGTTTCCAAAATAGAATAAAGGGTCCAAATACATTTACCAAAAGCTTTAAAAGGTACAAGTGCTACAAAAAATGCAAGAGCAACTTACCAGAGATTGGTGACTATGATGTTCAGATATCTAATTGGCAAAATAGTGGAGGTATACATAGATGACATGGTCGTGAAGACCAAAGAACCTGAGGGTCATCTGGAAGACTTAAAGGCAGTTTTTGATATCCTTAAAACATATCGGCTCCGACTCAATGCCTTGAAGTATGCATTTGGAGTTGGGTCTGGTAAGTTCTTGGGATACTTGGTAACCAGAAGGGGCATTGAGGCAAGCCCAGATCAAATCAAGGCCATCCTAGAATTGAAGAGCCCAACATCGGCGAAGCAAGTACATATGTTGACTGAAAGGGCTGCAGCCCTAAATAGGTTCATAAGCAGAAACTCTAACAAATGTAAACATTTCTTCAACTTAGTGAAGAAAGCCACAGACTTCTTATGGACAAAAGAGTGCGAAGCCGCCTTGGCCGACTTGAAGAAGTATTTGACCACAGCTCTAGTTCTCTCAAATCCAGTACCTGGAGAGGAGTTGTTCTTATATTTGACAGTTTTAGAACATGCAGTGAGTGCAGTAGTAGTCAGAAAAGAAAAAGGAGAGCAAAGGGCAGTTTACTATGTGAGTAAAACCCTAGCAGATGCAGAGACTAGATACCTACCATTGGATAAGTTAACACTGGCTTTAGTAATGGCTTCCAAAAAGTTGAGTCATTACTTTCAAGCCCATAGAATTGTGGTGTTAACTGAACATCCTTTGAGGTCCTTATTGCAGCAAGGAGATCTGACAGGTAGAATAGCCAAATGGGCAATGGCCTTGGGCCAGTATGACCTGGAATTCAGATCTAGGACAGCAATCAAAGGCCAAGTCTTAGCCAACTTTGTGGCCGAATTCACACCAGACGCAGTCATACATCGGGCTCCGCGAAGCCGAGGTATACAACACCCAAGTGAGCAAGGAAAAACCCAGCGGGGGACAGCAGAACGAAGGAAGGAAGAGAAACTCAGGCCCTGTAGTATTTACATCGATGACTCCTTCCGGCTGTTTGTTGATGGGAGTTCAAACCGACAAGGAGCGAGTAGTGCTAGTATCTCCAGATGGACAGATACTGGAACAATCCATTCGTTTGGGGTTTAAGGCCTCAAATAATGAAGCAGAGTATGAAGCACTAATCGCAGGATTAAAGTTGGCAGCAGCCATAGAAGCTGACGAGGTAATAGTCTTCTGTGACTCCCAGCTTATAGTCAACCAGGCAACATGCGAATATGCAGCCCGAGATGAAATGATGTCGGCCTATGTAAAGGAAGTGGGCAGACTGGTAGCCTTATTCCAGAATTGACGACTATAGCAAGTTAGCCGTGATAACAACAGCCATGCTGATGCTCTGGCCAACCTGGCTAATGCAATGAAGCCTGGAGAGGCAAGGACAATAATGGTTGACTACTTGTCAGGTCCAAGCATAGAACCACTGAACACAGAGCGTGAAGCAATGTGTGTGGAGATGGGACCAAGTTGGATGGATGCAATAATAGTATTCCTTAGAGATGGGAAGCTGCCAGACGATCGTAAAAAGGCCCACAAGGTCAGACTGAAGTCGGTAAGATTCAGTTTGACAACAGAAAGACATCTCTACAGAAGATCTTTTACTCGACCCCTTTTGAGGTGTGTGCATCCTGCACAGGTTGAAGATTTTCTGCACGAGATACATGAAGAAGTATGTGGAAGCCACACTGGGGACAGGTCACTTGCTCATAGGGCCATTACTCAGGGGTACTGGTGGCCCTACATGCAGAAAGATGCTGAAACCTATGTCAAGAAGTGTGAGAAGTGTAAAAGGTTTGCACCTTTGATACATTAACCAGCAACAGACCTGAACCCAGTGTCCGGCCCTTGGCCATTTGCCCAATGGGGCATGGATCTTGTCGGACAATTGCCTCAAGCAACTAGACAAAGGAAGTACCTGCTGGTAGCAACAGATTACTTCACCAAGTGGGTAGAAGCTGAACCCCTTGCCAAGTTCGGGACATTGATGTGAAGAACTTCATATGGAAGAACATCATAACCAGGTTTGGGATCCCAAGAGCAATAATAGCTGACAATGGTACACAATTTGACAGTAAGCTAATCAAGAGCTTCTGTGCAAAATACAAAATCAGGAACTATTACTCTACCCTAAACTTTCCTCAGAGTAATGGTCAAGCAAAAGCCTCCAATAAAGTTATCTTGGATGGGATCAAGAAAAGGCTGCAAGCAGCAAAGGGAAAGTGGGTGGAAGAGCTGCCCAATGTACTTTGGGCATATCGGACTACGCCGAGAAGATCGATTGGGGAGTCCCCATTTGCCATGGCTTATGGCATAGAAGCAGTCATTCCACTAGAAGTCGGCATCCCAGGGATCAGAACACAGGGAGTAGAAAATGGGACCAATGAGGCATTCTTGGGCCGAGATCTGGATCTACTAGAAGAAAGAAGAGAGAAAGCAGCAATTCAGTTGGGAGCATACCAGTAGCAGCTTGCCAGGGCTTATAATAAAAAGGTGAACCCGCGAGAGTTCCAAGTTGGTGACCTCGTCTTGAGAAAGGTCATCGGCAACAAGAAGGATCCCAAAGAGGGCAAGCTTGCCCCGAATTGGGAGGGACCCTATAGAATCATCTCGGTCTTGGGTAACGGGGCATATCGGCTTGAGGACAGTGAAGGCAAAGAGTTGCCAAGACCCTGAAATACTTGCAATCTAAAGTTTTTATATCACTAGATTTTCTTGTTTTCTAAAGTTTTCTTTTTGTTTTGTTATTAGCAAAAGTATTAATAAGGTTTTAGCATGATTTTTTTTTTTTTTTAACTTGTGTAGTATGATTGATTAGATATTTGACGATGTTTCTAAGCGAAACATGATGAATAACTTAGACTTATTATATGACAGAGTTGAAATATACTTGCATATAATAGAGTTGAACTAAGTTGGCGATGTTTCTAAGCGAAACATGACGAATAACTTAGACTTATTATGTGACAGAGTTATACTTGCATATAATAGAGTTGAACTAAGTTGGCGATGTTTCTAAGCGAAACATGATGAATAACTTAGACTTATTATATGGCAGAGTTGAATTATACTTGCATATAATAGAGTTGAACTAAGTTGGCGATGTTTCTAAGCGAAACATGATGAATAATTTAGACTTATTATATGGCAGAGTAGAATTATATTTGCATATAATAGAGTTGAACTAAGTTGGATTAACATGGACTTATTATATTGGCATAATCAGACACAGATTGGAGCTAAGTGCAAGTCAGTAAGATTAACAAAGAGACCAAGGTTGGTAACCTCGGCCAGTCTTTGTTCAAATCTTACCTCGACGACGAGGTCAAAGCCACATGCTTAATGAGAACCCAAGTGGAACTTAAGTTCACATTAGGGGGAAGAGGGCTGGAGAGTGATGCTTGGGAATTGGAATTTAAACGAAGTTGGTTTAACATTTGTTGAAATTTTAAAAATTTACAAGTTGAAGTTAAGCCGAGGTTATGTTGAAAGAAGATTGGTCTAACACTTGTTAAAATTTTAAGAAAAATTTACAAGTTGAAATTAAGCCAAGATTATGTTGACAAAAGTATCTACGTACTTGTCAAGACTACCATGTTGCCAAGACTTGGAACATAATGAAAGACAGAAGTCTTGATAAAGTAAGGTGCCAACACTTATGAAAATATTTTCAAACGTTAAGCCAAGGCCGAGATAAATAGTCGGTAGGAATAACCAAAGTATTTCATACCGAGAAGACTACACAGTTAAGGTGTATGTTGAAGACATATAAATTATTCTAAGTATAAAATCATACAAGACAGTAAAAGGAAGACAAACATACAATCACACTGAAAGAAGAAAGTTATACTTGCATTCAGATAAGGAAATTCAAATTCAAAAGGCATTTCGACCTGATATTGGAGATTACTCGTTCAGAATAGACAAAGGTACATCGGCCAAATAAAAGCTTACATAAACAAAGTACAAAGAAAAAAGATCATAAACGAAACTACTCGGCGTTGGTAGCAGCCTGTGTCTCACCCCTAGAAGACAGTTGTGAAGACTTCTCTGCAGCCTTCTCAGCCTCGAGCTCGGCGTCGATCTCTTGTACAATTTGATCAATACTCCTCTCGGCAATTGGCACGTCCGATGTTGTCTTCTCAGGAGTGGCATCTTTTGGGGACCTCACCCTCCTCATCCCGAGACAAGTCCACGACTTGCTTATTCAGAGTAGGAGACTTGGCCCCAGCAGCTTCCTTCTTCTTATCGGCCTCAGTTTTCTCCTCGGACTCAGCCTCGTCCTCGGATTGGCTTGAAGTAGGGGGGAACGGCAGGATAAGGCTATTAGCATTCTTGAGCGGGGAATCCTCGGAGACAACCAACGCCTTCAGAGCAGCCATCCAACCAAGGGTATTGCCCTTGTTGCATGCCTGCCTGACTTGTCTCTTGTAGTCTTCTTTGACATCGGCTGCCCCCTCAGCGTATGCCTTCTTGTCGGCAGCCTTGATCTCGGCCTCTTTTGTGGCCAGGGCATCTTGAAGCTCTTTTTGGGCCTCAACCATCTTTGCCTCAGCCTCTTTCTTTTCGGCCGCAAGGACCTTGGCAATGGCCTCTACAGCGTCAGCCTTTTCTTCAGCCTCGTCCTGAGCCTTCTTGGCTGCGTCGGCCTGATCTGTCAAGGTCTTCATCTTTGCCTCGGCCTTCCTGATGGTCCTCTACAAGCTAGTAGCCTCCTTGGCCTTATTCACCAACTCCTTCTTAAGGTTGAAGGCTTGCATTGCAAATGAGTGCCCATGCTGGATCACCTAGCAGAAATGGACAAGGACAAAAGTTAGCAAAATTTTCTAAGGGAAATAGAGAATGAAAAGTACTAAGTTTTAGGGGCTTACTTGTACAGAGTGTTGCAACATTAGAGTGAAATTTTCGTACTTGCTTATCTCGACATTACGATTGAGATCATTGGGCAGGAGCAAGGCGTTAGAGAGGGCAACGCCGACTTCAATGTCGTCGGCACTGTCGCCAGCTCTGACCGGCTTGTCCTCTATTATAATTGCGGGAGCCCAGGGGGCATTAGATTTTAGAGAGCCCGAGGCTGTTGTCAACTCAAACCTTGGCATCTTCGACCGAGTTGATTGGGATGGTTCGGCCTTGGCAGGCCTCTTCTCGGCTGCGGAGGAGGTCTTCTCGCTCTCGGCCAATTTTGAAATTGGCAAGGTGTTCTCAGTGTCAATCTGAGTCACCGTTGTCTTAGGCTGGGCCTTCTTCAGTCTTTTGGGCCTTGGCTTTGGTTGAGACTATGATGGAGAAGGTTGAGCGTTGACGGCGTCGGGGATATCGGCCAAAAGATCGTCTGCAACTGCTTTCTTGCGACCCATCTCGGTAGCGATTACAGTTCGGCGTCAGTGTTTGCATTGAGATGGAGGGATCAGATATGAAGCCGAGGTTGATGGCTGCTCAGCTAGATCGGAGGTTGATCCTTGATCTGGCTGAGGTGATGAAGTTGCTGGTGGAGTTATAGCGGAATGAGGAGACTTGCTCTTTTTCTTCGGGATATCGAGAAGAACTGACTTGTAAGTCGGGATGTAGTTGAGCAACAAAGGAGCTCTCCGCTTCTGAACTAACAGATCCAACAGCTTCTTCAAGTCCTTGCTAGGGAAGAAGGACTTACGGAAGTCTTTTTGGCGGTTGTGGAAGAGCTGTAGGAAAAACAGACGTTAGAACGTATAGAAAGAACAAACTATTAAAGATTTGAAAAACAAGTAAGTGTAGCACTTGGCTCTTACCATTACCCTCTATGAATACTATTCGACTAAGAGGGTAGAGATGAAGGTCCTTATCTGGAGCGAACTCTCAGTTGCCCGAGACAATGAAGTAATCATCCCCGACTCCCTTGTTGGAGTCTGGGAGGTCGGCAACAAGTTTGTATTCTGTGGACCTCGGTTTGAGGTAGTAGATATAGCCTTTTTCTAACTTGAGGCCACACATGGTGTAACAGTATTGGATGTCGGCTAAAGTTACCCTATCGTTCTCTTTTTTAGCTAAGGCTATTATGTCGTTGATAACTCGGTAAGAGTTGATGGCGAGTTGCATTGGGTTCATTTTGTAGTAATGGAGGATTTCTCGGAAAAGGATGTCAAGTGAGAGCCTAAGTCCACACTCTATGAAAGCTACAACTAGGAAGGGCATGGAGTCGACTGTGGGCATAATGGAGTCATCCTCTCCTGCCAACCTGAGATGAACGTTAGCAGGGATGGAAAACTCCTACCTAAAATATTCTAACTTGGTTGGGGTGTCTACCCTATACCTCCACATACCCATGATGTCGGCTTAAGAGGAAAGTGTTAGATTTCAGAAGGAAGTGTTTTGTAGGGGTTTGAGGGACCTCGGCTAAAAACTACAAGTGTGTTGGGGAAAATTTTTCTAAAAGATCTAAGGGGAATTCATTTCAGTTTTTCCTAAGATTCGTGTGTTCTACGATAAGTCCCAAACCTAAGTCTAGGCAAACAAAGATTGAAGGCAAGAATCTGGAAAAGACACAGAAAACAGAAACAAGAACAGTGATTCAGAATCAAGAAATAGTGATAAACTACCAAGGACACTATGATAGAGTGTGCAAGGGTGTGAGGCCAAAAACAATGGCAAGGTGAACAAGAGTGTGAATACGGGTATATATCCATAAACAAAATGCAAGCAAGGGAAAATTTACCACAAAAACGAAGATTCAAGAACATGAATGAAGTCACAGTAGCAGAATACAAGCGCAACAGTTTGAAGTGAAGCAAGAAAATGAAACGAAAGGAAACAGTGGCTTACCAAAAGAGTGAAGCCGGTGTTGAGTACGCCAGAGTCAGGTGATGGTAGCAATCAGAAAAAATCAGCAAAAGTCTCGCCGAATGAGGTGAACGGAGTGGTTGCAGAGCTTGAAAGCTTGAAAACAATAGCAGATTTTGGCAAGAAGAGAGAGAGAGAGTTAGAACGAAGTTGAGAATGCAAAAGTGAAAAGACGGAGAGAGAGAAGTGGTTTTGATCAAAACCACGAAATGGCGGCAAAATTGCAATCAATGTGCCTAAGGCGACGTGCTTGTCAGACAGCGCACGCAGACGCAAGACAACTTAAAGGCGCGTGTCAAGTACGAACCAGTGAGGGAAAGACGCGTGGCAGAAATGGTTGAAATACTGTGCGTGACAACTCTCACGCGTGATGAAACTCTTGGAGTTCTTGGTCTAATGAAGCAAATACCTCGGCTAGGAGGATGATCTCCGCTAAATAATTTAAACCGACTTAATATTTACTCTAAAGGCATTGGGGAAAACAGATTATAGATCTTGGTCATATTGAGTCGACGAGTCTTGACTTCGGCAATAAATAATGGAGTTAGCTTAGCCGACCTGCTATATGGTTAAATGATATAGGTTCCATCACCTCATGATGCCGAGGTAATAGAACCTAAAGGGCAGTTGTGGGGACATAATTTTTGAATGACAACACGTGGCCGAGGTGGCACCGAAGTGTCAGTCGACGTGCCACGTGTCCTAGTCATGATGTCGAGGTAATCTCGGCTAGGCCGAGGTTATCTACGAAGATACTAGAGTCCAGGATAAGCGGATAAGGGACAAGAGTCCTAGAATGAGAGAAGACTTCAGTTTGGATAAAGATAAGACTCTTAGAGAGTTTATTCCAATCCTACTGAGAGTCCAAGATTAGCAGTAATCCAGAGCCCATTGAGGCTAGGCTTCTATTGGGACTAGATTTGTGTTGGCTATAAAAGAGAGGCACCCTCATAGGTCTAAAGTACGCTTTTATATTCTGAATAGTGAGTTAAGTACTTTGGCTATCTTTGAGAGATAACTGACTTAATCGTCAGAGTGCCCCCGGGTGGATGAACCACCGTCGAAATCTCTTCTTTCTGTGACAGGTTGTTCAGGCTTAATCTATTCTACTGGTGCTCTCCATCTGAATACTAATTTGACAGTGTGGTCAGAAATCGACACATACAATAACTAATGGTGTAAATGTCACATCTACATGATCTAACTTTGTTATGATGAAATGATGTCTTTTCCTTTCTTTTGGTGAACAAGTGACTTCACTTCCTTATATGCAAGGATTTCTTTGATAGTGAAATAAATGAAAATGTCATGAAAATAATGAGGAAACTAAAATTAATTGTTTAAAAGAAAACAATAATTTTTTTATTTTGTACAAAAAAAAAAAAATAATTAATTACTTGGGTTCATGCAAAAACCAAGAAATATCTAGTGACATATGATGATTATTAACTATGTACCCCTTAGCGAAAAATTTAGATAGACATACTTTGCATTGTATCTACTATTAAAAAATGTTTATTTGTTAGAATATTTAAAGATATTCAATTAAAAGGTAATTAGTAATGCGTGAAAAGTTATAGATTATATATATGAACCAAACTTGGGTTATTTATGTTGTTTTTTAACTCATTGTCTACTCTTAATTGGTTTGCATTTGAAGTATTCTCTTTCTTATGGACAAGGATTGTGGAAATACTTATTAGCAACTCGGGTTTTAAATCTGACTTGTATTCTCTATTTAGGTAATTATAGGGTATATTTGTTTAGTTTTCAAACCCCGATTGGTATTGAATTATTTGTTGCTTTCTTGTTTTGAAACTATGATGTTGTATTAATTCTCATTAACATTTCGGACGTTTCGTGTTGAGTTTTGAACTTAAATTTGCAAAATTCGGACTTAGAATGGAAATTGAGAGTAGAACACCCTTACCGGTGTTTCCGCACGTGCAGAATGAGAGGATCGCACGTACGGCTGGGAGCAAGGTAAGGGCTATGGTTTGGCTAGTTTCGGCATTGCACGTGCAGGGTAAAGTGGAATTGTTGCAGGTTGGCCGCTACAAGAATCTACACGTGTGGCTAGGGGCACCACACGTGTGACGGTCAGTTGGAGCTGGCCAACTTGGCCTTCTCTTGTCTAAAGCATTTCTTCAATTTTTCTTTCTTTTGGCAGAGACCCACCTCCCCCTCATTTTTGTTTCTTTCTGTATCTATATTTCTCTCTTTCTTTTACTTTATCTCTTTAAAATTTTTAATTCTTGAACTCAAGATCATAAATAATTCAACTTAGAATTTGTGTTTGGGCCAAGAAGAAGAGTTTTAAAGCTCAACAAGGGCTACACATCTGCCATTTCTGATTTCTTTTATTACTATTCTTATACTATTATTTTTTGTTAATTATATACATCACGCATAATATATATGTATATATATATACGTAAATAATTGAGATTACTAGCATTTTATATATGATAAATTCTAACATACACACCTTTCAAAGGTGTGTATTATATACACCCCTAGTTATTTCATTTTTTGTTTTAATTATGGCTAATTTTCTATTTTAGTTATGATATTATTTTAATTATGAATCATGAATTCTTTAATTATGTCTCATGTTATATTTGGTTATAACATTTCTTTTACTTATGACTTAAAAATATAAAATTATATCAATTTTTTTTAATTATAAGATGCATATAATATTTCCCTTTATATATATATATATATATATCAGTCATGCTACAGACCCCACACAAATATGAACCCCACAACCCTCATTGACGTGGACTTTGATGCACATTTCAAAGAAATTTTGCAATAATAATGCATGCATTTCACGCCCTTAGACTTCTCTCTTTCTCACTCTAGCATCTTCTGACATACTCCCTCTCTTGCATCCTCTGTTTCATCCCTCTCCGACAACTCCTCCACTCACCAACGCCGCTATCACCGTCGCAAACCCATCACGACCCTCTCTTTCTCTCTCTTCCTCTCCGGTGTCTCTAGCTCTCCTCCATCTCCGGGGATTTCTTCCATCTTTTTTTTCTATGCTTCTCTTTCTCTCTAGTTCAAATTGCAACAATTTATGAAAAATAAGTCTCATAAAGACCACCACTGCTTCTTTTCCTATCATTCTGACAACATTACCAAAAAAAAATTAAAACATAGCCGGTCAACCATAAAACCATTTGGCCGGTCAAAAAAACCATCGGCCGGCCAACTTTTTTTTTCTAGCAGTTTAACAAAAAGAAATTCAGAACCCAGTATTTCTATAACACGGAGAAATAAATCCCAAAAATATCAACTCGAATGAAAAAAATCAAATAAGAAAATTTTCAATTATACAAACCCACTTCCTCTTCCTTTTATTCGTCCTCTTCTTATTCTTCTTCATCTAATTTTTCAGATTGTAAAAAGCATACATATATATATATATATATATAATTATTAACATATAGAGAGATGGGAAAACAACGCATATATATAATCATGTAAAGAAACATTTTAATCATGGCAAGTTTCTCCTACATCCATCGCTAGACAGAGCTTCAATACAAGAAACAAAGGAAAAACAAAAAGTCGGAGCTTCTCCTTCCTCCATCGCCGGCCAGAGTACGTGTGTTTTGGTCGCGGTGGGCAGAGAGAGAAAAAGAGGAGAAATCAGAAAGTAAGGAATGAGAAGGAGAGAATGGGGTAGGGAGGAGGGGGAGGAATAGAGGACTTGGCGGGATAGAGTCGACCGTTGATGGGTAAAAGGGGAAGGGGGCTGCAACTGCTGGCGATAGTGGTGGGTTTGACAGTTTCTAGATAGAGAAAGTAAGAGAATGCAGAGGGATGCCTGATTTGGATTAAGAGGAGAGAGAGAGATTGGAGGGCTTTGAAAGAGAAAATGGAGCGTGAGTCTCTTTTCATGTGAGACTTTCCACGTCAATGGTGGTGTTATTGGGGTCCTCAATTGGGGTACGAAGCATTTTTGTATATATATAGTTTGTATGGGCTCTATCAATCTTGACCTTTAATTCAAAAAGGGTTAAAGAAAACTGTCCTTCCCGCCAAAAGGATCTCTCCATAACCGTCTCATCAACAACCCACACCACACCAGAACTACTATTTTAACTGCAAAACCCTGACACCCACCATTCCCACTCCTCTCTACATTCTTCAATCTCTCTCAATACAACAATACACACAGTTCTTGCTCTCCAAGAACAAGAAAAACAATCCTCAGAAAATTCACCAAAACAAAATGGCAATATTCAAGCTCAAGCTCAAGCTCTTCACCCTCTTCTGCCTCCTCTCCTTGGCTTCTTCCACCACCACCACTCCTCCACCCTCCACCGCCCTCACGGCCTCCCAAGTCCTCAAAACCCGCGGCTACCACCTCTTCGGATCCCTTATCGCCTCTGCCGCCGCCAGTTCCGACTCTTGGAATGGTACCGGCACCGTCTTCGCCCCACCCGACTTCGCCTTCTCCTCCACCACCGCCAAATTCAACAATTACGGCCGCTCTCCGCCTCCCCGCCCCTCCACCTCCCTCCTCCTCTCCCACACCCTCAAACAACCCCTCACCTCGAACAACCTCACCTCCTTCGCCGACCGACACGAACTCCGCACCTGGAAAACCAATCGCTGCCTCTTCGTCTCCAAGGGCTTCAACGGCGATCTCTCCATCTCCGGGTCCAAGAAAACAATCTCCACCGTTCAAATCCGCCAGCCTGATCTTTACGTGAACGATCGTCTCACCATCCACGGCGTCGATGGCGTACTGGACCCTAACTCTGTGTCCAAGTGCATGTTTCCTGATCAAACGCTTCTGATCAAATCTGGAGGAGTCGATCCATCTCCATCTCAATCTCAATCGCCTCTTGATCATGCGGTTAAGGCTTTGAGCAAGAGAGGATTCAGTATGGTCGCGACCGCAATGGCCGTGAAACGGTCCGATCTGATCAATCTGGACGCCATAACCGTATTCGCTCCATCAGATTCGAGTTTCTTCTCCGAATCTAATGGATTCCGGTTCGATTTCCTTCGCCACGTTGTGCCGGGACGATTTCTATTCAACGACATTGCGAGACTCTTGGCAGGAACAACGATGGAGACACTATCTCCTCACAAGACGGTGGCTATTCGATCGGCGAACGGCGTCGTAACTGTCAACGGCGTTGCAATTCACAGTTCGGAGGTTTACGCCAATCGGTGGATCGTTGTGCTCTCTGTTTCGCATACCATAGATGAACTCAAAGATTCTTCAGCCAAGGGTCCGATTTCGAATCTCCTCGCCGGAACCCTAGCTGTCTCGCCGAGTTACTTCACCGACTCTGAAATCAATAGCCATTCCGATCATGGAGTTCCGTCTCCGTCTCCACTTTATTTTATTTTATAAAATAAAATTTTATAAAATAAAATATTATTTTTTTAGTTATACGAAATTAATAATTTCTCAATTTACAAAACTATATAGTAAAACTAAAATCAATAATTTCTTAATTTTTTTTAATATTAATTGCAAATATTATCAATTTTTCAATATAAACCGAATTTAGACGCTTCTTTACCTAAAGTCGAAGTAACTTCAATAAGGAGTAATTAGACATGTTTTTTTAATGTTATTTATGTGAAGGCCTATGGATACTTTCTACAAGGAAAACCAAACTTTGGCTTGTTTTGGTAATTCGGTTAAAAGTCATTTTTTTAATTTTTTAATTTTTTTTTTGTCATATTAACTCTCTATTTTTTACATATATTTTTTCAAAAAAAAAAATCAAAAAATTAATTTTTAACCTACTTCTTAAAACAAAGCCAAGCGTTTTTTAGGATGAACTCTGAAAAAGTTTTCTATTAAAAATCTCACATTTAAGTTAATTATTTTCTGTTTAATTGATTTTTAAAACTCGGGGCGTGATAAAAAATAATCAGTTAACCTTTGGATAGGATTGCTCATAAGTGGCCAACCGAGTTAACCAAGTGATTATAATCTCTACAATGTTGCAACACCTCTGTAATAAATAAATAAATAAACAAATGGTAGCAAAAGAAAAATGATTGGTACCTTCAATTTGAGTTTGTCCGAAAGCTTGAATTTGTGCTTGTCGGATGACTAGTGTAATACTTATCTATCGCAGTTGTCATCCTTGTCAACCATGGCTGTCATCTTCTTATCAGATGACCGGCCAGACAACCGACAAGTCAAAATTTAGACAATTTGAACAAACACAGATTCGAGCTACCAATTAGTGTTAGTAACAAAAAGGCATTAATTTGTCCAATTTGTTGAAAGCAAAACAACGGCAATTAGTCCATTGATTTTTTTATTTTTCATTGTTCTTCTACATCTGTGTCTTTTAGTAAGATGATTGTGATATTCATATTGATAAAAAATTTCTTGAATCATGGATTCGAAAATGTGACTTGCCAATATTTCACCCATAAAGAAAAAAGATAAAATATATTCTATAGAGTGACAAATACTCATATGAAGAAATGATCTTCACTTAAATCCTGCATCAAATAATAAGTAACATGCTTTCATAATTAACAATGCTTGACTACTAAAATAAAGAGATTCTGGGTACAGTTAACAAGACCGCAACCTAATAAACAACGATTTATTTATTTATTTATTTAAAAAGAGAAGAAGAAAAAGAAGATGATTGAAATGAAGACATTCATATTATAACACTCTCCCACAATCAGTATGCTTGAAGGACACAGTTTTCTTGCTGAGATCATAACCAACCAAGAAGTTCATTTGTGCCACATTACCATAGATTGCAATATTTGCCGGTGCGAA
Source organism: Camellia japonica (assembly GCA_030407325.1). Taxonomy (NCBI): domain Eukaryota; kingdom Viridiplantae; phylum Streptophyta; class Magnoliopsida; order Ericales; family Theaceae; genus Camellia; species Camellia japonica. The sequence goes on from JAPPVO010000029.1 coordinate 50,299,888, forward strand.
AGCGAGGCACACAATGTTATCGCTTGTTCTAATGGAAGTGTTCATAGGATTCAGCTTCACGTCTGCACCAGTGAAGTGTGCTGTAATAATGGGAATTGTGATATTATTACTAACCATGTAGCACAAACTCAAAATCCCTGCAGGGTCATAGACATTTTGCAATCCAATTGCACTCTTAACAGCCGACTCTAATTTTTCATAAAGATCGAGTGGAAGGTATGTCAATGTTGTTCCCGAGTCTATGATGATGTTACCATTCCCAGAGGCACCAAATGCATTTGGTGATGATGTAAATTTCCAACTTTTATTGTCCGACTGAAAATCCTTCTAGTGTTAAGAAATAAAAGGTGTTTGGAGATTTTGGAATAATTGGTGTAGATACCACCCCATTCCCTGACACCACACCATTGTCACCAAAATGCATTTGACTAGACTTTGCGCTTTGAGAAGACATTGGCATCAAACAATAGGAAAATTTGCCACCATTGAAGAATTCATTTGCGAAATAAGAGAAACTGTTCCACCACCAAGACCAACTATGCCTGAGCCCTTATCATTGAATGTGCCAGCATTGCTAAAGCCACACCCAAAAATTATCCCTGAAAAGGGTGTTGGTTGGCCATTAGTCGAACCCAAGGTGATTGTATCAGTGGCAACAACACCTTGACCGTAGGACATATCACCATATGAAAGTGAGTACTGGCAAGTTCCATTGTTATTGCAAGAACTTCTTGCACCTGCCGTTTTGCATAGTTTTGAATGACAAGAGACCTCTTTGTGTTGGAACAATCTTCTGTGTAAATAAAATAAACTGAAATTAAATCAAACAAAATAAAATAAATCTTACAGAATTTATTTCGTAGAACCGAATAAAAAATTCAAGACCAAGTCGAATATGTGACACCCTGTCCTTAAGACAAATTCGCCCCGCTATGGTACTTACGGTTGAGTGGCGTCTATCTCCCAGGATACAATGATCTTCACAAATTGTAGTAGTACTTCAAACAATTTGTTCGGCGAACCAAACCTGTGTTCTAACTCTCTGAATTTTATTCTAATACTTAAAATGAAGAATAATGCACTAATGCACCAAAGATTACAAACTGGACAACAAGAAATATTTTAGATTGATTTTTGGGATCGAAAAATATCAACCCCAAAACTACTGGAATTGATGGTATATATAGCCAAATAATTTTGACCCGAATAGGTACCAAACAGAAGTGAAATGGTGCTCAAAAAATATGAACAGGTGCACGCATCCATTGGTCAGAACACTATTTCCAAATGTTTGAAAAAATGTACCGTTGATTGAACAGTTAAAGAACTGTTGGACCATATAATTCAAACCATTTGAAAAAGTTGACCGTTTGGTCAAACAAAGCAACAATTTGGAATTCAAATCTGTTGCACTTTATTAAATAAACTATTTTGAATATATATATATATATATATATGTATATATTAAACTATTGAATATATATATATTAAACAAATTGAATAGTTTAATAAATAAAGTAAGAGGTATAAATTTTAGGAAACCACTTAGGAACCCAAAATTTAAATTTAGAATTAAATTAAATTCCCTCAATTACAAACTTTAGGAAACCACTCAAGAACCTAAAATTTGAATTTAGAATTAAATTAAATTCTCACAATAATTTTATTGAAAAAATTCAAATGAATTTTATCTAAAAAATTAATGTTAGACCCGAAAATGACGTCAACTTCCCATTCACTCATAAATGGTTTTAATGTTCCGTCTTCACCGTGTGACTTGCCACGCGGCAAGGAACACTTCACCTCTTCGGACCCACCCCAAATAACGTTTGGGGCCCACTCAATTTTGGATTAAAGTCGGTCCAAAATATGCCTATAAAACACCATTTTTTTCCAACAATCCCTCACATGAATGGAATTTGACGGAGAGAAAATGCAACAACATGATCTAATTACAGAGAGTACAGAAATTGAAAATATTCTGCAAAGGATAGATAGCTTTTGGCTTTGAACCTTCCCTTGTGAGACACTATCGGATTTACTAGCTAACCAGTGAACATGATATCTTGAACTGTTCAGCCGTTTGTGTAAACCAAGACAATAGAACTCACACAGTATATTCCCAGACACAGTTTAGTTCTCACTATTGTGTTCATTTTGGCCCTGAACAACCTGGTCTTCATGAGTGCTCTAGAGAATTGTAGCCCTTCACAAATCTCACAGAACCGGCCCAGTTCACATTCACATAGGTAATTCTTATGAAGAGTATCCTGCCATACTCCACTAGGTATACCTAGATATAAGAATCATTAAAATTTTACTTAACCTTTAACGCTGCAGACATCACTATTTCATCAAAGAAATGGGTAGGAGTTAGACTCCCCAGTGATCCTTCTGAGTCATTCACAACTCGGTTGTCCCTTTGAACCTAGATCTTGGGATCTCCAGTCAACTAGGTTGGGTTGCCGTTGTGGTAACTCTTATTTAATAGGCTAAGTCCCATTCCCCTCGATGAATTCTCAACTAACTCTCTTGCTAACCCTTGGTTAGTGGATCCGCTATGTTGTCTTTAGACTTAACATATTCTATGGAAATAATTCCATTAGAGAGTAGTTGTCTCACGGTGTTATGTCGACGACGAATGTGTCGTGACTTACCGTTATACATATGACTCTGTGCTCTACCTATAGCTGATTGACTATCACAATGTATGCATATAGCAGGCACCGGTTTTGGCCATATTGGAATATCTTCAAGAAAGTGGCGAAGTCATTCTGCCTCTTCTCCTGCTTTGTCTAAGGCTATGAATTCTGATTCCATAGTAGACCTAGCAATGCAAGTCTGTTTGGAAGATTTCCAAAATACAGCCGCCTCACCAAGAGTAAAGACATACCCACTAGTGGACTTCGAGTCTCTAGTATCTGATATCCAATTTGCATCACAGTATCCTTCAAGTACTGCTGGATATCTAATATAGTCAAGCCCAATGTTACGAGTAAATCGGAGATATCTAAGAACTCTTATAATTGCTTTCCAGTGTTCTACTCCCGGATTACTCGTATATCTACTTAATTTACTTACTGCATAAGCTATATCTGGGCGAATGCAGTTCATCAAGTACATTAAGCTTCCAATAATTTGGGCATACTCTAATTGAGAAATACTTTCTTGTACATTCTTAGAAAGATACAAATTAACATCTACAGGAGTTCTAGCAAGATAATCATCATCTTTGCTGAATTTGTCAAGTATTTTCTCAATGTAATGAGATAGTGACAAAGCATAACCTTCTGATGTTTTGGTAATTTTCATACCAAGAATTACATCAGCAATGCCAATGTCTTTCATGTCAAAATGTTTATTCAACATTTTCTTGGTAGTTTTAATCATGTCATTATTACTACCAATGATGAGCATATCATCTACATAAAGACATACAATGACATAACCTTTATCTGTGTTTTTAATATAAACACATTTGTCACACTCATTAATTTTAAATCCATTTGACATCATTGCCTTGTCAAATTTCTCATGCCATTGCTTTGGCGCTTGTTTTAAACCATATAATGATTTAACCAATTTACACACTTTCTTTTCTTTCCCTGGAACAGAAAACCCTTCTGGTTGTTCCATGTAAATTTCTTCATTTAACTCACCATTTAAGAAAGCGGTTTTAACATCCATTTGATGAATTTCTAGATTGTATAGAGATGCAATGTCAATTAGCATTCTAATGGATGTTATTCTAGTAACCGGTGAGTATGTGTCAAAGTAATCTAGACCTTCTTTTTGTCTAAAACCTTTGACTACAAGTCTTGCCTTGTATTTGTCGATTGATCCATCCGCTTTCAATTTTCTTTTGAAAATCCACTTGTACCCAAGAGGTTTACAACCTGGTGGCAAGTCCACTAATTCCCAAGTGTGATTTTGCAAGATGGATTCAACTTCACTGTTGACAGCTTCTTTCCATAAAGGAGCTTCAGGACTGGACATAGCATCTTTAAAAGTTAAAGGCTCATTTTCTAACAAATATGTTAGAAAATCTGGACCAAAAGATTTTGAGGTTCTAGCACGTTTACTACGCCTAAGTTCCTCTTCCTCATTTTGATCTAACTCTTGTTCTTGATCATGTTCTTGATCCTGACTAGTAATAGCATCAAAAGATCTTTTATTAGTACTAGTCTCTTGTCCAGTCTTCTTTGGAAATACATGTTCAAAGAAAGATGCATTCCGAGACTCAATAATAGTATTTACATGCATTTCGGAATGTTCTGATTTATGAATCAAAAACCGATATGCACTACTATTCTTGGCATAACCAATGAAAATGCAATCAATGGTCTTAGGACCTATCTTAGTCTTTTTAGGACTAGGAATAGCCACTTTAGCCAAACACCTCCACACTTTTAAGTATTTGTAGGATGGTACTCTTCCATGCCACAATTCATAAGGTGTTTGAATCACTTTCTTTCGGGGTATTTTATTTAAAATATAATTAGCAGAAAGTATTGCTTCCCCCACAAGTTCTGAGGTAATCCAGAACTGATCAACATGGCATTCATCATTTCTTTTAAAGTCCTATTTTTCCTTTCAGCAATTCCATTTTGCTGAGGTGAGTAAGGAGCGGTGGTTTGATGAATTATTCCATATTCTTTACAAAATTCACCAAAAGGTGATTCATATTCACCACCTCTATCACTTCTAAGTTTCTTGATTTTCTTACCAAGTTGATTTTCAACTTCATTCTTATATTGAATGAAAGTTTCCAAAGCTTCATCCTTGGTTCGAATTAAATAAATATAACTATATCTAGTATAGTCATCTATAAAAGTGATTACATACTTTTTCCCACCTCTGGTTTGAATTGATTTAAAATCACAAATGTCACTATGAATTAATTCAAGTGGTTCCATACTTCTTTCAATTGAATGAAAAGGAGTTTTAGATAATTTTGCCTCAACACAAATTTCACATTTATGATTTGAATCAATGTCAAATTTAGGTAAACATTCCATATTAATTAATCTACGCAAAGATCCATAATTAACATGTCTTAATCTACCATGCCATAAATTTGAAGACTCAAGCAAGTAAGAAGAAGATGTAGTATTATTAATAACCGAGGGTACAACGGTCATTACATTTAACTTGAAAAGGCCATCAGACATGTAACCTTTTCCTACATATATCCCATTCTTAGTAAGTACAAATTTATCACTCTCAAATACTAACCTAAACCCATTCTTACTCAACAAAGATCCGGAAACAAGATTCTTGCGAATGTCCGGTACATGCAGCACATTGTTGAGAGTGAGTTTTTTTCCTGATGTCATCTTGAGAACAATCTTTCATTGTCCTTCAACTTTGGAAGTTGAGGAGTTGCCCATAAAAAGTTGTTCACCATTGTCCACTGTAGAGTAAGATGTGAACATCTTTTTGTCGGCACAAATATGGCGAGTAGCACCAGTGTCCACCCACCATTCTTTAGGATTTCCGACAAGATTTGCCTCGGAAACAACTGCAGAAAGATTTATGACATCTACACCATTGGAAATTTTATCCATTTCGGTCATTTTGGCTTTAGCAACCTTCTTATTTGATCTTCCTTTGCCTTTGCAAAGATCAGTTCTTAAGAACTTCTCTGGTTTTTCACCATGATTCACTGGCACAGTCCCAACATAAGGAGAGGTTGGCGTAATGGCAATCACCATACCAGTACTGGTTTGAACATTAGTTTGACCAGTTTTAGTAGCCATAAATTCTAAATTATAAACCACAATTATAATTAGAATTTAATACTACACATAAAATTAAAACCAAAAAACACAGAATTTTAAATTCTGTAAAAAATAAAAGAAACAAAAATTGTAACTTTTATTTTCAATTAATTTGAAAATAAAATAAAATTTTATTTAAACAAATTAAAACCACACAGGAAATAAAATTCTGTAAAATAAAAGAAATAAGAATATAACTTTTATTTTTCAATTAATTTGGAAATAAAATAAAATTTTATATTAGACCAAATTAATTCCACACAAGAAATTAAATTCTGTAAAATAAAATAAATAAAAATATAACTTTTATTTTTCAATTAATTTGGAAAAATAAAATTTTATTTAACCAAATTAATTTCACACAGAAATTTAAATCTCTTGTTACACTCCAATAATTAAAATACTGAAAACAAAATTTTAATTAATGAAAACTCAGAAAATAATTTCTAAAACCCAAAATTAATTTTTGAAAAAATTCCGCAAAAATATATTCTGAATTGTTAATGACACCAGTATCGTACTACTAGTTGTTGTCAAAGAAAAGAGACAGTATATTACTACTATCTGTCAAATAGCATATAATCACTATTTGTTTTTCCAACCAGAATATTATTTTGTAAATCTACAGAAAATAATTTTCTTTCGAAATTATTTACGAAGAATGAAAAAGGGAAACAAACGAAAAATTCTGTAAACAGAATAATTCGAATCTGTCTTAAGATTGTTGGAACAATTTTCTGTGTAAATAAAATAAACTGAAATTAAATCAAACAAAATAAAATAAATCTTACAGAATTTATTTCGTAGAACCAAATAAAAAATTCAGGACCAAGTCGAGTGTGTGACACCCTGTCCTTAAGACAGATTCGCCCCGCTATGGTACTTACGGTTGAGTGGTGTCTATCTCCCAGGATACAATGATCTTCACAAATTGTAGTAGTACTCCAAACAATTTGTTCGGCGAACCAAACCTGTGTTCTAACTCTCTGAATTTTATTCTAATACTTAAAATGAAGAATAATGCACTAATGCACCAAAGATTACAAACTGGACAACAAGAAATATTTTAGACTGATTTTTGGGATCGAAAAATATCAACCCCAAAACTACTGGAATTGATGGTATATATAGCCAAATAATTTTGACCCGAATAGGTACCAAACAGAAGTGAAATGGTGCTCAAAAAATATGAATAGGTGCACGCATCCGTTAGTCAGAACACTATTTCCAAATGTTTGAAAAAATGTACCGTTGATTGAACAGTTAAAGAACTGTTGGACCATATAATTCAAACTATTTGAAAAAGTTGACCGTTTGGTCAAACAAAGTAACAATTTAAAATTCAAATCTGTTGCACTTTATTAAATAAACTATTTTGAATATATATATATATATATATATTAAACTATTGAATATATATATTAAACAAATTGAATAGTTTAATAAATAAAGTAAGAGGTATAAATTTTAGGAAACCACTTAGGAATCCAAAATTTAAATTTAGAATTAAATTAAATTCCCTCAATTACAAACTTTAGGAAACCACTCAAGAACCTAAAATTTGAATTTAGAATTAAATTAAATTCTCACAATAATTTTATTGAAAAAATTCAAATGAATTTTATCTAAAAAATTAATGTTAGACCCGAAAACGACGTCAACTTCCCATTCACTTATAAATGGTTTTAACGTTCCGTCTTCACCGTGTGACTTGTCACGCGGCAAGGAACACTTCACCTCTTCGGACCCACCCCAAACAACGTTTGGGGCCCACTCAATTTTGGATTAAAGTCGGTCCAAAATATGCCTATAAAATACCATTTTTTTCCAACACTTTGTATGTTGAAGAACTTTTAGGATTAAAGGGAGGAGCTTTTTGCTTGTAACAGTTCCTACAAGGCGAGCATTGTGTCCATGTAAGGTCACTGCCCGTGTCAGCAATTGCTAGGATATTGAAGGGTGGTGTGCCAACTGTTATTTTCATCAAATAGGAGCCATCAGAAGGGATTACTTCACTTGAGGCAGATTGTGGTGACATGGAAGCTGAGGTGAAATAGTTAACACGACTGTGTGAACGTCGTAAAGCGTTGATCACTCAATCAAAATGAGTTAATGAAGAATTGTAAAAGGGGGAATCTGGTGAATCTCTATGGAATAGGTCTACGCTAAATCCAAAATTGTTAGCTTCAATGAGGGAAAACATAGATAGAAGGATGATGGACACTAGGATTGCAAATAGAGAAGAAGAGTGAATAGAATGTTGTAAGAATGGTTGCCATGACTCTTTGAGAAATGAAAAAATGCATATGTTGTTCATATATATGGAGATAGATGAGAAAAGGTCTATTTATAAGGAAGAAAGGTAACTAATATGGTGTAAATGTCACATCTACATGATCTAACTTTGTTATGATGAAATGATGTCTTTTCCTTTCTTTTGGTTAACAAGTGACTTTACTTATATGCAAGGATTTCTTTGATAGTGAAAAAAATGAAAATGTCATGAAAATAATGAGGAAATTAAAATTAATTGTGTAAAAGAAAACAATAATTTTTTTATTTTGTACAAAAAAAAAAGATTTAATTACTTGAGTTCATGCAAACACCAAGCAATATCTAGTGACATATGATAATTATTAACTATATACCCCTTAGCAAAAAATTCAGGTAGACATACCTTACATTGTATCTACTATTAAAAAACGTTTATTTGGTAGAATATTTAAAGATATTCAATTAAAACGTAATTGGTAATGTGTGAAGAGTTTTAAATTATATATATGAACCAAACTTGGGTTATTTATGTTGTTTTTTAACCCATTGTCTGCTCTTAATTGGTTTGGATTTGAAGTATTCTCTTCTTATGAACAAGGATTGTGGAAATACTTATTTGATTTGGTTTTAGGTGTAGCAACTCGGGTTTTAAATCTGACTTGTATTCTCCATTTAGGTAATTGTATGGTATACTCGTTTAGTTTTCAAACCCCAATTGGTATTGAATTATTTGTTGCTTTCTTGTTTTGAAACTATGATGTTGTATTAATTCTCATTAACATTTCGGACGTTTCATGTTGAGTTTTGGACTTGAATTTGCAAAATTCGGACTCAGAATGGAGATTGAAAGTAGAAGACCCTTAAGGGTGTTTCCGCACGTGCAGAATGAGAGGATCGCACGTGCGGGTGGGAGCAAGGTTAAGGGCTATAGGTTTGGCTAGTTTCGGCATTGCACGTGCAGGGTAAAGTGGAATTGATGCAGGTTGGCTGCTACAAGAATCTACACGTGTGGCTAGGGGCACCACACGTGTGACGGTCAGTTGGAGCTGGCCAACTTGGCCTTCTCTTGTCTAAGCATTCCATTTCTTCAATTTTTCTTTCTTTTGGCAGAGACCCACCTCCCCCTCATTTTTGTTTCTTTCTGTATCTATATTTCTCTCTTTCTTTTACTTTATCTCTTTAAAATTTTTAATTCTTGAACTCAAGATCATAAATAATTCAATTTAGAATTTGTGTTTGGGCCAAGAAGAAAAGTTGTAAAGCTCAACAAGGGCTACACATCTGCCATTTCTGATTTCTTTTATTACTATTCTTATACTATTATTTTTTGTTAACTATATACATCACGCATAATATATATGTATATATATACGTAAATAATTGAGATTACTAGCATTTTATATATGATAAATTCTTACATACACACCTTTCAAAGGTGTGTATTATATACACCCCTAGTTATTTCATTTTTTATTTTAATTATGACTAATTTTCTATTTTAGTTATGATATTATTTTAATTATGAATCATGAATTTTTTAATTATATCTCATGTTATATTTGGTTATAACATTTCTTTTACTTATGACTTAAAAATATAAAATTATATCATTTTTTTTTAATTATAAGATGCATATAATGTTTCCCTTTATATATATATATATATATATATATCAGTTGCGTTACAGGCCCCCACACAAATATGAACCCCACGACCCTCATTGACGTGGACTTTGATACACATTTCAAAGAAATTTTGCAATAATAATGCGTGCATTTCACGCCCTTAGACTTCTCTCTTTCTCACTCTAGCATCTTCTGGCATACTCCCTCTCTTGCATCCTCTGTTTCATCCCTCTCTGACAACTCCTCCACTCACCAGCGCCACCATCACCGTCGCAAACCCATCATGACCCTCTCTCTCTCTCTCTCTCTCTCTTTTCCTCTCCAGTGTCTCTAGCTCTCCTCCATCTCCGGCGATTTCTTCCATCTTTTTTTTCTATGCTTCTCTTTCTCTCTAGTTCAAATTGCAACAATTTATGGGAAATAAGTCTCATAAAGACCATCACTGCTTCTTTTCCTATCATTCTGACAACATTACCAAAAAAAAAATTAAAACATAACCGGTCGACCATAAAACCATTTGGCCGGTCAAAAAAACCATCGGCCGGCCAACTTTTTTTCTAGCAGTTTAACAAAAAGAAATTCAGAACCTAGTATTTCTATAACACAGAGAAGTAAATCCCAAAAATACTAACTCGAACCAAAAAAAATCAAATAAGAAAATTTTCAATTATACAAACCCACTTCCTCTTCCTTTTATTCTTCTTCTTCTTATTCTTCTTCATCTAATTTTTCAGATTGTAAAAAGCATATATATAATCATGTAGATAAACATTTTAATCATGGCAAGTTTCTCCTACATCCATCGCTAGACAGAGCTTCAATACAAGAAACAAAGGAAAAACAAAAAGTCGGAGCTTCTCCTTCCTCCATCCCCGGCCAGAGTACGTGTGTTTTGGTCGCGGTGGGCAGAGACAGAAAAAGAGGAGAAACAGAAAGTAAGGAATGAGAAGGAGAGAATGGGGTAGGGAGGAGGGGGAGGAATAGAGGACTTGGCGGGATAGAGTCGACCGTTGATGGGTAAAAGGGGGAGGGGGCTGCTACTGCTGGCAATAGTGGTGGGTTTGACAGTTTCTAGATGGAGAAAGTAAGAGAATGCAGAGGGATGCCTGATTTGGATTAAGAGAAGAGAGAGAGATTGGAGGGCTTCGAAAGAGAAAATGGAGCGTGAGTCTCTTTTCATGTGAGACTTTCCACGTCAATGGTGGTCCTATTGGGGTCGTCAATTGGGGTACGAAGCATTTTTGTATATATATAGTTTGTATGGGCTCTATCAATCTTGACCTTTAATTCAAAAAGGGTTAAAGAAAACTGTCCTTCCCGCCAAAAGGATCTCTCCATAACCGTCTCATCAACAACCCACACCACACCAGAACTACTATTTTAACTGCAAAACCCTGACACCCACCATTCCCACTCCTCTCTACATTCTTCAATCTCTCTCAATACAACAATACACACAGTTCTTGCTCTCCAAGAACAAGAAAAACAATCCTCAGAAAATTCACCAAAACAAAATGGCAATATTCAAGCTCAAGCTCAAGCTCTTCACCCTCTTCTGCCTCCTCTCCTTGGTTTCTTCCACCACCACCACTCCTCCACCCTCCACCGCCCTCACGGCCTCCCAAGTCCTCAAAACCCGCGGCTACCACCTCTTCGGATCCCTTATCGCCTCTGCCGCCGCCAGTACCGACTCTTGGAATGGTACCGGCACCGTCTTCGCCCCACCCGACTTCGCCTTCTCCTCCACCACCGCCAAATTCAACAATTACGGCCGCTCTCCGCCTCCCCGCCCCTCCACCTCCCTCCTCCTCTCCCACACCCTCAAACAACCCCTCACCTCGAACAACCTCACCTCCTTCGCCGACCGCCACGAACTCCGCACCTGGAAAACCAATCGCTGCCTCTTCGTCTCCAAGGGCTTCAACGGCGATCTCTCCATCTCCGGGTCCAAGAAAACAATCTCCGCCGTTCAAATCCGCCAGCCTGATCTTTACGTGAACGATCGTCTCACCATCCACGGCGTCGATGGCGTACTGGACCCTAACTCTGTGTCCAAGTGCATGTTTCCTGATCAAACGCTTCTGATCAAATCTGGAGGAGTCGATCCGTCTCCATCTCAATCTCAATCGCCTCTTGATCATGCGGTTAAGGCTTTGAGCAAGAGAGGATTCAGTATGGTAGCGACCGCAATGGCCGTGAAACGGTCCGATCTGATCAACCTGGACGCCATAACCGTATTCGCTCCATCAGATTCGAGTTTCTTCTCCGAATCTAATGGATTCCGGTTCGATTTCCTTCGCCACGTTGTGCCGGGACGATTTCTATTCAACGACATTGCGAGACTCTTGGCAGGAACAACGATGGAGACACTATCTCCTCACAAGACGGTGGCTATTCGATCGGCGAACGGCGTCGTAACTGTCAACGGCGTTGCAATTCACAGTTCGGAGGTTTACGCCAATCGGTGGATCGTTGTGCTCTCTGTTTCGCATACCATAGATGAACTCAAAGATTCTTCAGCCAAGGGTCCGATTTCGAATCGCCTCGCCGGAACCCTAGCTGTCTCGCCGAGTTACTTCACCGACTCTGAAATCAATAGCCATTCCGATCATGGAGTTCCGTCTCCGGCGCCAATGACGGAGGACTGGCGGTGCTCACCGGAGATTTCTCCGGCGACGACAACGATCGGCGTCTCCCAAGCGGTGGTTGAAGGAGGAGAAGAACTCTTCTGTCCGGTAACCGTACGGAGAATGAGAGTGAGGAGTCCTTACGTGGATCAATCTCAGCTGTTGAACTACAGTCCATATGGTCAACTTTCTGAGGAGTTGGTTCAATCTGGACCGTCGCATCAATCTAACGAGATTTCTGAAGAAGTGGTGGTTGAGTCTGGACCGTCTGACGAGGAGAATGAGAGACGTGAATTGATGAGTAGTTCAATCCAGTCCAGTGATTCTTCTGAGGGTAATAATAGTGGGAAGAAATCAGGTGTGCCCAGTGTGATTGATCATTTTTCAATTGCTGATGATCTGTTCTACTACATTTGATTTTACACCCACAGAATGTAGAACATAGAAGTTTGTATGTTGTCAAATGTATGGGGGAAAAAAAAATTGTAAAAAAGAAATTTTAAAAATACAATAATATCTTGTTTGGAAGGTTGGGTACTTGTATTCCACAATTTAATTAATACTAATTTGCCTGCATGACTTTTTAAATGTTTTTATCTGAGTTGACAACATTTTTTTCCCCCTTTCCAGAGTTTCTTTTTTTTTGTATGAAATCAAAAAAGAAAAAGAAGAGTAATTACCAAACTAAAAAGAATGATAATTTAATTTAGATTATTAAAGGTAAAGTGAAAAGAGATTACCACAATAAAATAAATTTCATTTTCACTCTCCTCCCATCAACTTATTTTGAGGTTATAATAATGTGATTCTGGATGATGGCTCAAAATAGTTTATAATATGCTAAAAATTGATAATATGAACAACAATGATACATTCTTCTAAAATTAGAGTTCTAATTGAATTTTAATGAGGTAGAAAGTAAAAGTAAATAAATAAATAAAGTCAAAATATCACATCAAATGAGCTTCACATACACATTTAAAAAGTAAAAAAAAAAAAGACCAAACCATCACATCAAATAGGCTTCACATACACATTAAAACTATTAGAACTCATAAATTAGAGTTACAAAACATTTTTGTAATACGACTGTGATAGAGAGCACCAGGTATAGAGCTCTAAATTGAGCTCTACACCGTTGGTAAGGGCAAATATTAATAATAAAAAGAAAAATAAGGGAAAAAGACAAATCATCATAAGGAAAAAGACAAATTAGAACTCCTCTACTCTTAAACATTTTTGCATAAGTTATGTATGGAACAAGAATTTCAGGAGTGATTTGTGAAAAAAAAAAAAAGTAAGATCACAATGAATGCAATGGAACCTTTTTTTTTTTTTTTTTCACTTCCCCCTTCCCATTTGTTTTCACTCCTCAATTCTCCTACAAATACTTGATCCAAACATAGTGAGCGAAACAATCGCATGGATGAACAACCTGCCATGACCACCCTATTGTGCAAACAAAAACCACAATGCCACTTCACAGCAGATATTAAAGAAATAGAAATTAAAAAAAAAAATTGTAGGATGAGCAGATTTTATATAACAGCCACCATAATGATTTATTCATGTCTCTATTGGTGTTAAAAGTTAATTCACTGCACATACAGGCTTGAATCTCCACCTTTTTCTCTTCTTTTTTTACCGTCCTGAAGACAACAAGGCTTGAATACCCACCAAGCATGCCAGCATGCTTTATCACCAATCCATATAGCAATCTGACATCTTAAACTGGAGTAGATTCATGAAAAATTAAGCAGTTCCTTACAAGACAATTAGTCCTTCAACCCAGAGATAACATGGTATTGCTAGAATTCGAATAGATTCAACACAATTTTTTGAAATTACAGAGCAAAAGAATTGTCATATTTCAGTGTTCAATCCAAACATCCAAAGAAATTGCAGACATTGAGGTTTCCATTATGTCCACAAAATGATAGAAATGTTCTTGGGTAATTCCCCTGTGTGTGTATGATATAGCCATCAGACATTCACCTCCTCACCTTGTACTCGAGCAATGGATGCCGATAGAATCCCAAGATCACGATTCAGTAAGGTTAATGAAGACTCACACTCTTATTCCCTAGAAACTGTTACAAATGAATGCAAAACCTCTTTATCAACTTCTTGTCATGCTAATCCCCTCAAAAATACTAATAATAATGAAGGCAAGACATGAACCCAACATGACAAGATAAGAAACAACAACAAAACGATAATAAGTCAATATTTGGATCATAGATTTCAGTAGGGATTTGTTAATAAAAAGGAAAAATTGAAGGAACTATGAATGAAATATAAGCAAATTTTTTGGTCCATTTTCTCGCCTTTTCCTTTCTCTTTCCAAATTTCAACCCAAATCCATGATCCAAACACAGCCTAAAGGAGTTGATATACATATGTTCTTGATGATTTCAGGTTATATGTTGAAAAGATTTAAAATCGTGTGTAAACAAATTTTCTTATGTATTGCAAAAAGTCTGGGCTGGAAGACAAATGATGAAGCTGGATCATTGCTTTTTTTCCCCAAGAATTTGGTCGTTCGCGATACTAGTCCAAGGTTTCCTTTAGGAGTTCCAAAGTTCTGAGATGGGCATCCTCTTAGCCATTTTTTTTTTAATTTTTGGCAGGGACTTTATGTTGTGTTTGGATCACTGATTTGGGTAGGAATTTGGAAAGGGAAAGAAAAAGGTGAATCTCCCTTTCCAAATCAATGATCCAAACCAAACACAGCCTTAGGGATTTAAGTGGAATGAAGACATGGTTGCAGCAAGACAAAAAGTTGACTCACTTGGGATATAAAGATCATATGCTAAAGTTCAGACATAAAATTTTGAACGCATTTAGGAACATCATCGTATTAATGCAATTTGGGGGTTGACACATTTGGTTAAAAGCAGCAGTATGAGTTACAGAGACAACAAGCACAGTTAAGACAGGCAGTAGGTTTGTCATTATCAGCTTGAAAAATTAAGCAGCTGCACAAAAAAGCTTGAGATAGGTTTAGGCTCCGTAGGCAGTCAGAGAGAAGGGGAGGGATGAGAGAGATTCCACATAAGGAAGCTGAAGAGGCTTAGCTCTTATAAAATCCTAAGGCACTCGATAGCTTATCAAACCAAGCCCAATGACATAACAAATTTGATCAAGCTTTGCTATTTATCACATAAGCTGATCACAACTCACACGTGACCCTCCAAAACAAGCCATTATAATTCACAACCCAAGTTCAAGCAACTTGGCTTGTGTTACAGCCTACCCACGGTTAGTCATGTGCTCTATAAACTAGGGTTGAGGGGGGGAAATTGGGATCTCTTTCTAGTCAAAATCAGTATGGCATGTAACAGTGGAGAAGTTTGCAAGGAGGCTAACTAGATGGAGGATACTATGTTTAATTTTTTGTCATTTAGTTTCATGACAGAAAACCTATATCGGTTGAAACCCTTCTTGTGGATGGTTCTGGAAGTAAAATTCCTCTATCATCTAATCACTAAAATGAGATCTGTTCTTCCAATGATTTAGGTGGACAAGTTACTAATAGATGTGTCTCTAGCATGGTCTTGTAGAGAAAATAGCAGTGAACATCTGAGGACGAGTGGAATTGTAAGAGAGGTAATCAATGGACTTTGGGTCATTGAGGAAAAGTAGTAGAGCATCAACAGGTTGGCAGAATCCAGCTGAAAGGTCTTCTTTTAAGGCATATCATGGTTTGAAGGTTTCAATGTTACTAGGCAAAAGAAGGCATTGATTCGAGAAATCTACACCAGCATCCCTGAGACGGGAGAGATGGGGAGCATAATTTCATAGAATAAGCGCTGGGGACACTTCAGAAATAATGGGTAAGAAAAAGAAAAGAGCATATAAGAAATGGTAAATTCAATACCAAACACAAATAATGTTAACTACTACTAGAAAGTTAACGAAACAAGCCTACAATACAACATTCCAACGACACCAAACAAGGATGAAGCAGCAGGAACTTATCAAAGCTATCGAGTGTTGAGTCGTATGTGTACCACAACAGCCATTCAGTACAAATTCCAGCCACTAAAAACCAAACCAAACCAAACCAAACCAAGTCTTAAGTCCCATCAAATGGGGTCGGCTACATGAATCCTTCTTCTCCATGCAGCCCTATCAAAGGCCATTTCCTTAGTCAAATTAAATAGATCCATATCTCTATTTACAACGCTAGTCAATATTAATTTAGGCCTACCCCGCCCCCTAACACTTCTATCTACTGTTACAGCATCGCATCTCTTCACTACTGCTTCTGTTGGTCTCCGTTGAATATGACAAAACCATCTCAATCGATTCTCTCTCAACTTCAAGATAAAGCACAAGTAACGGCCTGAGAAAAGTGTGTGGATTCGGTTGATGGGTCTGCCTATTCATCTCCGAGGGGAGGCGGTGTATCGATTCATCGGTGATCGATGTGGTGGCTTCATTGAGGCAGACGAGTCGTCCGTGGATCTAGGTTCCATTCGCCTTCGAGTGCGAGGCTCTGAGGCTTCGTTGTCGCGGGTCTCTTTCCGTTGGGGGTTGTGGCAATTTTCACTGCCAGTCTGGGTAGAAGATGATCCGGTGGTGGAACGGTGGTCGTCGGCGAACGTGAAAGCTGGGGAGTCTGCGCCGAATATGGTATCAACGGATTCTGCGCAATTAGGGCAGATTTTTCGGCCACAGATGGGGGTAACTGAATATTTGTGTCGATTTCGAATTGGGGGACGATCCATGGGATCTTCGGGTAATTTTACCCAGCATTGGGGGGCTGGGTTGGGTCGCCCACGTGGGCCGAAGGCAAGGCAATTGGGCTGGAGACGGGCCCAGGTTTTTAATAATGGCGTGATGGGCCACGGTAGGTGGGCTGGGGTTAATAAAAAAGGGTCTCTTTTGGGGGCTGGTTTGGTTAAGGGCCTTCCACCGGTGGCTAATAAACTCGGCCCACAGGAGGTTGGTTCAATAAGCCTCCAACGGGTTGGGCTTGTGGGTTTGTCTGAGCAGCCCATTCCTTTGGTCGATACGGGTGGGGGTCGGATTGAGGGTGATTTGGGTGTTCGGCCTTCATGCGATCCATATCTGCCGGAGTCGGGTCAGGCGGATTCGTTTGCGTTAAAGGATTCTCGGTGAGGCTCGGTGTCGCCGTCTAGCTTGGAGATGGTGGTCCACTGTTCCTCATCTGCTGCGGCACTTGGACCGCGACTGGTAGAGGCGTCGGATATCGGCACTTCGCAAATGGTGGCCTCGAAGTTGGATGCATGTCAGTCCCAGGTGGAGCTGGTGAGTTCTCGTGATGCGTCATCTGCGGTGGAGTCAGGTTCGCGATTGCCAGTGGAGTCGGCTTTAACTCCTTTGCCAGATGGGCGACATTCACAGATGGAGCTTCAGTTACCTCGCGGTATGCTATCGGTGGAGGATCAAGCGTTGGAATCAGACATGGTTGAGCGTCAGTCCCCAGTGGTGTTGGAGACGCCTCGCGATGACACATGGACTGCCCAAGGAGGAAAGGAGCATGAATGTGTGGGTCAGTCCCACGTTTTGGAGTTACAGCCTTTAGCAGTGCAAGATAGTGACTTGGTCGCTTGTTTCAAACAAAAACAGAGGTTTGAGGATATTGGGGGTTTCTCGGGGGAGGACATTCCTTCGGCGGAAGCTGTGTCCCAGTGGGTGTTGGATCGAATTAGTGAAGTTAGTCGTTGTTTGGGCTTGTCCTTTGAAGGCCACGAAGCTGAGGCAATGCGTCTTTTTGCGGCAGTGGAGGCTTCATGGAGGCAAGGGACTCCCAGTCCCAGGGTGTCTCGTTCATTGGGGACCCCTTCTAAAGGATATCGGGAGCTCAAGAATTTGGAATGCTCTGTGAATTATGATCATTGTTTGAAGGATGTAGGACGGGGTGAAAGGCGAGATCGGAGGGGCCCATTGTTGTTGAAATGAAGTTAAAAATTGTATCGTGGAATGTGCGAGGGTTGAATGATAGGGATAAAAGGGTGGCGGTGAAGGCGGTTTTGCGGGGTGCCAACCCGGACATTGTCTGTTTACAAGAGACGAAGATGGCAGAGGTGGGAGTGGAGTTGATTCGCGAGGTGTGGGGGGGGAGGTTTGTGGAGTGGCCCTTTTTGCCTTCGTTGGGCACGGCAGGTGGGGTTCTTCTTTGTTGGGATAAGAGGGTGGTGGTGAAGGAGGAGGAGGAGATAGGAGGTTTTTCTGTCTCTTGTTTGTTCCGTTGTGTGGACGATAATTTTCGATGGGGTTTTACTGGGGTATATGGGCCTGTGCAGGATTCTGAGCGGGGTTTGTTTTTTGAGGAGATGGAGAACATCGCCTTTTGCTGGGATGTCCCCTGGTGTGTAGGGGGTGATTTTAATGTTGTCCGTTGGCCGTCGGAGAAGGCAGGGCATGCCAGGAGTTCGGGAGCTATGCGGGCTTTCTGTTCTTTTATAGATGATTTTCAGTTGGTTGACTTACCTATCCAGGGAGGAAGTTTCACTTGGTCAAATGGTCGGAGTTTGTCTCGCATTGATCGATTCTTGGTTACTATGGGCTGGGAGGAGCATTTTTCAGAGGTAGTTCAGTTTCGGTTACCAAGACCTGTATCTGATCATTGGCCAATTTTGTTGGACAGTGGGGGGATCCGACGTGGGCCTATGCCATTTCGTTTTGAGAATATGTGGTTGCAGCATGAGGGCTTTCTCGACCTGGTTCATGGCTGGTGGAATAGCTACGAGGTTCGGGGTTCTCCTAGTTGTGTGTTGGCTCAAAAATTGAAGTTGTTGAAAGTGGCATTAAAAAATTGGAATAAGGAGGTGTTTGGTCGGCTAGAGAGCCAAAAAGCTGCAGTGGTGTCTTTACTTCAATCCTTGGATGAGCTGGAGGTGCAAGATGAGTTGTCCCCTGAGGATGGTATTCGCAAGGAGGCGGCTAGACAAGACTTTGTTCGTATATCTCGTATGGAGGAGGTTTGTTTTCGTCAAAAGTCTAGATGTTTGTGGTTAAAGGAGGGGGATCGGAATACGAAATTCTTTCACCGAATGGCTAATGCTCATCGCAGGGTTAATCAGATTAGTAGGTTATGGGTGGATAGTCGGGAGCTGCACACCGATAGCGAGATTAAGGACGGGGTAGTGGGTTATTATCAGCATTTATTCGGGCCTCAAGAGGGGGTTTGGCGGCCGGGATTAGAAGGTGTTCAGTTTGCTACGATTCTGGCAGAGGATCGGGAGACTTTGGAGCGAGCTTTTACAGAGGAGGAGGTGTTTGGAGCTTTGCGGGGTATGAGTGGGGATAAAGCCCCAGGACCGGATGGTTTCACTATAGCTTTTTTCCAGCATTGTTGGAGTGTGATTAAGGGTGATATCATGGCAACTATAGCGGATTTCCTGGTGTCTGGGCATTTTGAGAAAAGTTTCAACGCAACCTTTATGACTTTGATCCCGAAGAAAGGAGGGGCTGATGATATTCGGGATTTTAGGCCTATCAGTTTGTTGGGGAGTGTGTATAAGTTAGTTGCCAAAGTATTGGCAAATCGTTTACGCGGTGTTTTATCGCATGTGGTGTCCGAGTCTCAGAATGCGTTTGTTGGGGGGAGGCAGATTTTAGATGCAGTTCTGGTTGCCAATGAGTGTGTGGATTCTCGGATTCGCCAGGGGCGCCCTGGTTTGATTTGCAAATTGGATATTGAGAAGGCATATGATAATGTTAATTGGGAGTTCCTCTTGTATGTTTTGGATCGTATGGGCTTCGGGGCGACTTGGTGTCAGTGGATCAAGTTTTGTATCTCGACTGTGCGGATGTCGATGTTGCTTAATGGGACTCCGGCGGGTTTCTTTCCGACACACCGCGGCCTTTGGCAGGGGGATCCTTTGTCCCCCTTGCTTTTTATCTTAGTGATGGAGGCGTTGAGTAGATTGTTGGATAAAGCAGTTCGTGAAGGTTTCCTCGAAGGTTTTGTTGTGGGGACACTGGCAGGGGGCCCTTTGGGGGTTTCGCATTTGTTATATGCGGATGACGCTTTGATCTTCTGTGGGGCCGAAGCTGCGCAGGTTGGATATTTGCGCTGTGTTTTGCTTTGTTTTGAGGTGGTTTCGGGCCTTCGTGTTAACTTGCGAAAGTCAGAGCTTATTCCAGTGGGAGCAGTTGCTCGGTTACCGGTTCTGGCTGCAGTTTTGGGGTGTAAGGTTTCGGTTTTGCCAGTGTCCTATTTGGGTTTGCCCTTAGGGGCTTCTTTTAAAGCTAAGCGGGTGTGGGATGGTGTTGTGGAACGGGTGCAACGCCGGTTGGCAGGTTGGAAGTGCCAATATCTTTCGAAAGGTGGGCGTTTAACTTTGCTTAAGAGTGTGCTGAGTAGTATTCCCATGTATTTCATGTCGGTCCATGTTATTCCAGTATCAGTGGCACATCGGTTGGAAAAGCTTCAGCGAGATTTTTTGTGGGGAAGTGGTGGTGATGATTTTAAGTATCATTTGGTTGATTGGGGTAAGGTCTGTCAACCAAAGCGGTTTGGAGGGTTGGGGGTACGTCGGTTGGTGACTTTTAATCGAGCTCTGTTAGGGAAATGGCTTTGGCGTTTTGCTTTGGAGCCTTACAGATTGTGGCGGCAGGTGGTGGCGTCTAAATATGAGCTGGGCCAGGGGGGTTGGGTTTCTGGGTCTGTGACTTGCACTTATGGGTGTGGGTTATGGAAGGGCATTTGTTTGGGAAGGGTGGAGTTTTGGAAGTGGATAGGGTTCAAGGTGGGGGTGGGGGTGGGAGTAGGGTGCGATTTTGGAAAGACTTGTGGTGTGGGGAGTTGGTGTTGGAGACCCGTTTCCCTTTGATTTTTAATATTGCATTAGATCCCGATGCATTGGTGGCTTCCTATTTGGATGGTGGGGGTGTGGTAGTTTGGGATATTCAGTTACGGCGACAGATTCATGACTGGGAGGTTGTTCAGTTGGTGGAGTTGTGGGGTTTTTATATAGTTTGGGTACGGTTGGAGTGGGTCCCGATGTGTTGGTATGGACTAGGGTCGGGGCTAAGGGGCGATTTACAGTAGCCTCTTTTTATCAGGGTTTGATGGGAGATGATGGTTGGGTCTTCCCTTGGAGAAGTGTTTGGGTTCCGGGGGTTCCGACTAAGGTTGCATTTTTTATGTGGACGGCAGCTTTAGGTCGGAATCTTACTTTGGATAATTTGATGCGGCGGGGGCATATCCTTGTGAATCGGTGTTGTTTGTGCTGTGCAGATGCGGAGTCAGTGGATCATTTGTTTCTTCATTGCTCGGTGGCTTCGCGTTTGTGGGGCTTTGTCTGTTCTCTCTTTGGACTTGCTTGGGTTCAGCCACAAAGGGTGTTTGATTTCCTTTGGGCTTGGCAGGGTGTCCGTCTTGGCCGGCGGCGGCGGCGGCGGCGGCGGCGCGTTTGGTTATTGGTTCCGTTCTGCTTGATGTGGTTGATTTGGTTGGAAAGGAATCGACGCACCTTTTTAGATGTGTCTCATAGCGTTTCTTGGTTACAAAGTCGTCTTCTTTTCGTTTTGTATAGTTGGTTGGATGGGAAGGTTGATCCGGATTTATTTGGGTTTTTAGATTTTCTAGATGGGGTGATTGGTTAATTCTGGTTTTCTCTGGTTTGCCTGCTGTGTGGCTCTCTTGTATTGGTTGCATCGTCTTGATGCTTTTTTAATAAAATTGCTTATTTATCAAAAAAAAAAAAAAAAAAGAAGAGTTCAAAAACTAAAAGAGTGAAATAGAGAGAAATAAATAATGTAGACTAAAGTGAAACTTAGTTAAAGAGATAGAAAATGAAGAGTGTATCAGTTGGACATACATAATTATTTATTAGTATATTGGCATCTTTTCCATCGCCTTGGTCAGGCATTTAGGCTACATAGATGCCAAGTCTAATTTGAATGAAATACTACACATCTGTGCTATTGGTGATTCAGTCCAGAATACACACATGAAAGAGTTGAAAATGTCAATATATACTTGAAAATATTTCAAACCAGAGACCTCTAGTCTTCCAAGGAGCTCAAACAGAAATTTTCTGTTAAGACTTAAACACTGCCTAGCAGGCCAAAAACAGTGCATGTAAGAATTTAGCAGAGTTACCTTCAAAAGCATCTTGTATGCCTCCAACAGGCGATTAGCAGCTGGCCCAAACCCATGAAGCTGTGGTACCTCCATCATGTGTGTCCAGGGGCGAATTTCCTACCAAAAAAAAAAAAAATCTTGAAAATAAGATAGCTGTAAACACACACACACACACACACACAAGCACAAACTCGCATGCCTACACACAAGAATGCCAGCACCCCAACGTTCTCCACCATCTACCATGTGAGCATGCTCACGCACGCACACAAACACATAACGCTCCATTAAAGGTTCTTGAGCATCAAGTTCATTGTAAAATCAACATAAACTGGGAATTTTGATTAGATAATTTGTGTCACAAACTTCCATAAAAGTTTGAGCTGGAAGCCCCTTGTAAAACTTCTGAGGCACACAATGCATCTTAATGCTTACCAATGTGCATCAGCTTGCAATTTCATCAATACAAGAGCGTATTTAGGATGACAATCATAGCAATGAAAATAGCAGAATCCTTCAGCTGATGGGACTTATAGGTGCAGAGACAAGTGAGTCAACAAAGTTTCTAAACAATCAAATGAAGGCAAGAGCAAGTCCCCACCTTGGTGTAAATCATATTGAACGATCTTGCAGTTTCTAAGAAAGATTCCAGATGTGTACGTAGTTTTGCTTCCACCTCCACATAGTCCTCATCTGGGTTATAAGCATGCTACAAATCGAAAAACACAACAATAAAGGACAATTACATAATTAGGAATGGCCTGCTTCCCCTTGATGGTCTTTTAATATTACGTATCCAAAATAAACACCCACCCACACAGATAGAAGAAGAACAAGAGAATTCAACAAATACACAAACTGATTACAACTATTAGGCATCTCAAAAAGGATAATTTAAACAGTATTTTGTGGTTGCACGGGTTCAAGTCAAATGCAAAAAAGGGTCAGTTTAGAATATGAAAAAAAGGTAAAACTGATCAAAATGCAAACTAGCTCCAGTAAAATATGAACAGAAATCAAGTAGATGATTATGAACACAAGCAGATTGCAGCTTGAGGATTTAGTATAAACCTTAGATGCCAAATCATCAACCATCTCTTGGAGACTCAAGAGCCTATTTGATTGATCTGCAAGCTGTTTTTCCAAATCAGAAATGTCTGGCCTGCAAAAAAACTTCGATTAAGGTAACAAGATGGTTACAACATCTGTTGAAAAACAATGTTAGCAATTATGTGAGGTTTTATGTCAGGAGTCAGGACAAATTCTACTCTAGCAACACCAACAAAAAATTTGCATAATCAGATTCCTTGTCAGAAGGTGAGAGTGAAAGGGAAAACCTATCCTCTGTCTATCAATCACAAAAGATGACCCAAGAGTGCATTACAAACCAGCCAGGCATTCTCAACAAGCCTTAGTCCCAATTACATGGAGTCAGCTACATGGATTTGTTTTCTCAAATCATACAACTAACAAATTCAAAGGATGTTCAAGAAGAGGGGGATGATTATGCTGAAAATGAAGGCATTGATTTATCAGGACATATTGACAAAGGATGTTGGGCGCACCTTCAACACAAGGCCATGATGAAAATAAAGCTAGGAAAAAGAATTCTTACAATGGATATACAGATTGAATCTGCACATCTGCAGGGAACAACTTGCACTCTTCAGAGAAAATTTGAGCTTGTTTTTCAGCAATAGCATCTATTAGTTGTATGTCCTTTGCCATCTGCTCATCAACACTATCAAAGCAGAACAAGATTTCAGGTAAAATGTACATACTGGGAAACCAAAGGAAAAACTGAAAATTCAATATAAGGGTGCCAAGGAAAGAAGGATTAATAAATTTAATTAACGACAGACCCCTTCGGGTGCATTCTAGTGAATTATCTCCTTTATCTCAAACACACATGAATATATATATATATTCTCAACCTCCATTCTGAGTTATCAGCACAAATGCTCGCCTCCACAAGATCTACAATAAGACGAAGCATTTCAGCACGATCTTCATAGCTTCCTCGTCCCTGCAACAGAAAGGCATAGCATTTGCCATGGCTTCAGAAAAAGTGTCCTAATCTCCCACATACCCAAAAGTTTTGCTAGCTCAATAGATAAGTATAATATACTGTCAATAAAATGTCACAGCGTTAGCACAAGAGAACAAATGAACCAAGTTATCATAAACAACTCAATCTGGTATTAGGCTTTTTCAGCCACTTTTATTTCCTATTGAACTGAGCCCAGTCCTTATTTGAAAGCTCACTTAGTAAATAACCCAAGTCTGAACAGTCCCAATCTTAACTTTTGTGTGCTTGTGAACTCAAGCTTATAATGTTTGCTATGCAATTCTCGCTACTTTCATGACTTGTTATAATTATAAATCTCCCAAATTGTTGACCTTGCATAGTTGTATATATAGCAAAACAAGGTAACACTATCTAATAATACCTATCCTATTATATTAAATGAGTAGCCTACTTCACCTACCAACAACTTATAATATAAAAATAGGTTTGATCCAACTTCTTTAAATTGTTGCCACTTGGAAATGTGATACAATATGATATTCAATGACAATATATCAAGAGAAATACAATACGATGTGGAACAATCGGATATCACTGGTCGCCCTCTGGTCAATACTCAATGTCAAGTAAACACTAGCCCACACTTCTAATGCCATGGTTTTTGTGTTACTTTTTCATGTAAACTTCATTTGCGAGGACATGCCTCATTTGATCACAAATTCAGATGACAGGAATTCACCAATGAGAACAGGACAGTATCCTACACAATTTTAAATTGTATGTTGTTTGCTAGAAACCCTACCAAGTTCAAACACTTTACAGTTTTAGCCAAGCCATGCCAGAAAGCAGTCATAATCATCTAGGCACATTCGCAAACAAACAACCAAATAAGAATGGGTACATGTGTCCATTACCATGGTTTTTGTGCTACTTTTTCATGTAAACTTCATTTGCGAGGACATGCCTCATTTGATAACAAATTCAGATGATAGGTTTTTTTTTCTTTTTCTAGTATTTTATCTTTGGAGAATTCACCAATAAGGACAGAAAAGTATCCTACATAATTTCAAATTGTATGTTGTTTGCTAGAAACCCTACCAAGTGCAAACACTTTAAAGTTTTAGCCAAGCCATGCCAGAAAACACTCATAATCATCTAAGCACATTCGCAAACAATCAACCAAATAAGAATGGGTACATGTGTCCATTACCATTACGTGGCAATATCACGATATCTCCATGTCATCTCCTACAGCCCAATTAGCGGCTCCTGAAGGCCTCATGGGGCGACACATGGATCAGCAATGATCTGCACGTGCTCTTCTGGGAATGAAGCCTGAGAATTCAAAGTACAAGTGTTGAGGCACACCCATGACTCACTTGAGACACCCCTTGGCTCTACCAAAGGAACCTCCACTTGAGCAATCGCCCATCGCCTCAGACCTCCTCCATGAAACTGTTCACCTACCTCCTCAACTCCTAAGTGATCCACCACAAGGGATCTGCCTATCTCTCTCCATTCTAGCAGAGATCGCCTTCAGCTCCAAGTGACCTTTCACCGACCTCACTCAGTCTGCAAGTGACCCATCATGTGTGATCTACAACAAGTGAATCTCCAACTTACACTTGGTTTCAAAATAAGTCAATCTATGATAGGAGCAAGGCCTAGGATCTCTGTTTGGGGTCACTAGAGGACCTGCAACTTGGAGGTTGAAGTTGAGGGATTTCAAAGTTGCTAAGCCTATCCCACTCAGATGACTCTACCTAAACATTCATGGGACGAGAGGATTTTGACATAAAAACATGTGATATCTCAAAGACTGTATCATACCTAACTCTACACCATCATGATGAGGACTCAGCATGCCTACCTGCAACTATCCCAGGATACATCCTCCGACATTTGTCATAGGACAGCAAGTAAGTGGGAAACCTCCAAATTGTCAAACTAAGGAGATGAGCCAAATGAGCTCTCCACCATAATTTGATCTATTCACCAGCTTTGATCAAACAAGTCATCTACCTTGGCCAAGATAACCACTCTCCATTGGGGACCCTCTATGTTCTAAGGGTGCCTCGGTTTTCTCCTCTACCACCTCAGTTGATCTCTATCCATGAGTCCACTCTAACCACTCTCGTTCACATTCAGTATGATCATCATGTGTTGCAATTGCAATTAGGACCACAATTACATATATTAATGCTATTACAACTTGAGACCAATGTTCTGAATACCATACCAGCTATAGTACTCCTGAAATTATAAATAAATTGAGAAATAGCTTGCCTTTCCTTTAAAAAAAAAAAAAAAAAAAAAAAAAAAAAAAAAAAAAAAAAAAGGCTGTTGAATGTAAAAACCTATAACTTACTCCACCTACCACTACCACCTACTACCACCTACCTACTCCACTCCATTAGTGCTCCACAAGAAGCAAGTGCTCCATTTACCCTAATGCTCCATTAAGTTGTTTAGTGCTCCATTTTAGGTTAATTTAATTCCTCCATTTGTAACTCATTCTCCCTATAAAAGAGAGATCATTCTCTCCATTGTAAATATACAATACACACAAAAATGTATATTGATATCAATCAATAATATCAATACATTAATTTCCTACATGGTATCAGAGCAAGGTTAACAACCTAGTAATTCTGCTTCACCGGCGGGCGGCAGCCTCGCCTTGGCCGCCCGCCGGACCTCTACACAACTCCGCTGCCACAAATTATTCTTCTTGAGCTTCTTGTTGTTGATGAACAGTTAGTTCAGCAAATATGCAGCCAACAGACCACATGTCTACAGCTGTTGAGTAATGGGTAGCCCCCAAAAGTACCTCAGGAGCTCTATACCAGAGTGTCAACACCTTTGCAAAGTTGGTACATCAAGCACTCTTCCCCGGAGATTCTGAATTGCAGCAGCTGCTACACATTTTCAGATTGTTGGGCACTCCAAATGAACAAGTGTGGCCAGGAGTAAGCAAGCTCTGCCACTGCTGGTGATACCCATTTGGGAGGTGAGCACATTCTTCTCACCAGCACTGCAGGGATCTTACTCCATTCGACTTGTTGTGCTTCGCCACTGATATAACGAGCGACGAGGTTTATGAATCCAGATTTCTCTCTCTCTCCATTTTCAATTGCAAATTTGCTTTGCATAATTCCATATACACAACAAAAATAACAATGGAGGCAATGAAGATGAAGCTTTTTGTTGCTGTTGATGGCCGTGTCAGCTGTCCAAAATGTGGCTGCAGCAGAGGCCCCTGCACCTACCACTACCGCGGACGCCATCTGAAGATCTGAGTCACCTTTATCTCCTTCAACACATCTATCTCTGAGGACAAAAGCTTCCTGTTGATGCTGATTAGCATTGCTTTTGTTCTCTGTAGATTTTATTGGATGGCTGCTTCCTGAATTTGCAGCACGAAGAAGTGGCGAAACTACTTTTTCAGTTTTAGCAGCTGGAACCTTAGTAGATGCTCCACCCCGATAACTTTTAAAAGCAGACTGAGACATTACGCAGACAGATGGCGTAACTCCTCTTGGCCAGTTAAGAAGTTCACCACCTTCATTGATTGGATTGCCGCATGTTCCAACATCTTTTTATTTCTTTATTTTTCTTTATCCATTATTTTCTTTTATTTTATTTTTATTCTTAAACACCACCAACAACATTTTTCCAAACTTGTCATTTATTCATCTCGGGGATCAACCCCGATCACATTTTTACACCAAAAAAAAAAAAAAAAAAAAAAAAAAAAAAAAAAAAAAAAAAAACCACAATCCACCACAACAAAAAACCGGCCTTATTTTTTCACCTCTTCAGCTGTTCTCTTCCTCTTGCCTTTGTCTTGGGCGGCCCTTGCCGGTGCTGCCTCCGTGTTTCCCACGCCACCGAGCTCGTTGACTTCCCGTTGCTCCTCAACCGTCACATATGGCGGTCCTCCAAATCTGAGCATCACGGTGGCCTTCCGCTTCAGTTCCTTGTTTTCTGCCTTCAGCCCACATATCTCTGCTCGGGCATCCTTATACATGCCCTGGAGCAGAGCCAGTTGGGCATTTAACTGTTGCACCTCATTAGTTCTACTCTGAAGCCGGTGCGACAGGTTGTTGACCGCAGTCATGGTCTCAACACATGACCTTAATGTATAATAATTGGCCTCAATATCAGATTGAGCAGCCATTATCTGCTCAACTGCCACCATCGGATAGTTCAACGGTGCAAAACCAGGGGGGCTTGGTCCAAGGGCACTTGGTTGCGGTTCCAGGGCAACTGCCCCGGTTATCTCTCTTGTGCACTCATTGAGGTCGGGAAAGAGAGTAAGACCCCGGGAAGAAGAGGCTCTATTCTGGGTAGCGGAACGGGAAGAAGAAGCCATTTTCTGGGCAGAAGTGTTACAGAGTATCTCTATCAGCAAAATGAAGAGTTTTTTTCAGAGGATTTTTCAGCAGATGTTTTGTTCTGCATAAGCGGCAGCCTCGCCTTGGTATAAATAGGCAAGGCAGACATGCGCCTCACGCGCCTCTTAGCGCAAGACGACAAAGCGGCGCGCCTTTTGATGGCTCGACTTTTGATGGCTGTCGGGCACGTCTTTTGATGGCACGCCTTTTGATGGCACGTCTTTTTGATGGCGCGCCTTTTGATGACTCGACTTTTGATGGCTGTCGGGCACACCTTTTGAGGGCACGCCTTTTAAGGGTCCGACAAGACTCTGTAAACTGTCCCGACTTTGATTCCGGTTAGCTTCTATATGGGTCCGACAAGACTCTGTAAACTGTCCCGACATTGATTCCGGTTAGCTCCTATACGGGTCCGACAAGACTCTGTAAACTGTCCCGACATTGATTCCGGTTAGCTCCTATATGGGTCCGACAAGACTCGGTAAACTGTCCCGACATTGATTCCGGTTAGCTCCTATGTGGGTCCGACAAGACTCGGTAAACTGTTCCGACATTGATTTCGGTTCTCAGCTACAACGGTTCGACATAGCATTAGTGTCTTCTACAACGGTCCGACATGACCCCGTAAACTGTTTTCTACAACGGTCCGACATGATCCCGTAAACTGTTTTCTACATCGGTTCGATATGACCCCATAAACTATCTTCTACAACGGTCCGACATGACCCCATAAACTGTCTTCTACCTTGGTCTGCCATAACCATACGGTCTTCTCCAACGGTCTGACACGACCATATAATGTCTTCTATCCACTTTTTTGTCAGATTATTTTTTCCTGTTTTGTTACTCTCTCCAAACTCAAGTTGGTTAGTTCCTAACCCCCTTGAATTTGAGGGGGGCTGTTGAATGTAAAAACCTATAACTTACTCCACCTACCACTACCACCTACTACCACCTACCTACTCCACTCCATTAGTGCTCCACAAAAAGCAAGTGCTCCATTTACCCTAATGCTCCATTAAGTTGTTTAGTGCTCCATTTTAGGTTAATTTAATTCCTCCATTTGTAACTCATTCTCCCTATAAAAGAGAGATCATTCTCTCCATTGTAAATACACAATACACACAAAAATGTATATTGATATCAATCAATAATATCAATACATTAATTTCCTACAATAATGAATAAAATATGAATTTTATCTTCCAAATAATATCTTTAGCATAATTACCATTGCGAAGACTAAATTTTAATATTGAAAACCAACATGCAGCTTTGTCATTAAAGATGAAACCCACCTTGCATTTTTTTTTCTTAACAAATTTTAAAAAATCAAGTTGGCATATTATATTGTATTGTTCATATCAACCTTTCACCATTTCAGTAGCACTAACAGGTAGGCGTATATTTCCAAATTGAAAACCTTCTGTCTCTTTCCATTATCTAGTTCAAGACTCAAAGCTCACATTACTTTTCGCCTCTGCCAACAGTTTGGGAGATGAAGATAGAGAAGGGCCTATTGGACTCAAAGCTCACAGTTCTAGGGGGGGAGATGGGGTTGCTCTGGTTGTCAGAGGTGGAGAGATTGAGCATCTAGACATGCCTTCACAGCAGGAAAAAACAGGATCCCAGTCTTCAAAATACCCAGCTTTCATATATTTTTTCATTTGTGACTGATACACAATCTGAATAGCCGGTATTGCCAGGAAAAAAAAACAAAAGAAAACCAAAAAAAGAGCGAAACTGCCGGGTATCCTCGAAATGGACCAAGATAAGCCCAAAAAAATTCCAAAACAGTGCACTGATTTCTTTTAGGAATGAATTTTTTTTCTTTATAGAATTTTTGTAAGTTCTTTATTGACCCCAATAAAAAAAATTCATGGAGCTTCCACCAATTATTACTTGTTACAAACAAAATAAAATAACACTAAATTATAACCAAAACTGTATGGTCAGTTCTACATAGCTTAGCATAAACAAGAAAAGATAGTTATCACACAAATGAATTTGGCAACAGAAGGTGATCAACATCAACATAGTGTCAAATATACAAGGAATAGAGCAGCTCACCTGAATTGCTTCTGTATCGATGGTCGTAGTGATACCCAAAAACTTTGCAATCTCTGCTAAATCTGCAACAAAAAGTAAATAAAATAAAATAAGCGATTCTTTGTAACAAACTCATAAATAGTTGTTAAAAAATAATTAAAACAACAATGGATCACGTGAACCCCCTCAACTTTTTGATATTTATATTAGTATCCTATATAAAGATTCTTTTTATTTACCCCTTATGAAATTGTAATACTGCCTCGTCCTTAAATCATGTAAAACCATTTTGCTTTTTTAAAATTTTAAAAGTACACCATTCTATTCTTATGGCCACCCTTGTACACTTCTAACTAGGATGTCAATTGGTCAATTTTTACAAAAATTAATTATTTCTTTCTCATTCTGAGAGTTTGTTTGGCTGGCTGTTTCTGCCATTGTGGAGCTCTTTATTGGGTTAATAGGGTTGGATTTACTGATTGTAGATTCAGTTGATTGTTTCTCCCCATTGTTGGGTTAACATAATTAGGTTGTTGATTGGATATTTATGAGCCACATTGATGTAATTCTCGTGCTAATTGTCATATCATATCCTATCGATTGATCAAAAAAATTGAGTGTTTAAGTTTAATGATATCTCATTGTTGCTTGTTATGAAATAAATAAATAATTTCCAATGTTGTGACTAATATGTGTCTCTCTACATTTATGTTACACGGACTCTTCAAAATAAATCAAATACCCGTGTCAGACACCCGACACTCAGACAAATAGACACTGCTTATATAATTATATATAACACTATTATTATATGTACATATTGTTATATAATTACTATAAATATCCTTTTGATACCTTAAGTTACATATAACACTATTTTATTTCACATACTTGATTACAAATATAAAAATATGACATTTTTTTGCTGAGTCCACATACCCTTAAATTTACAATTTGATAAGTCCGATCACTAGATAGATACATGCACCTGACACCCATACTTGAGTCCGCTCTACATTAACGCTCTATTTAGTTGAAAGATTTGAGAGGGGATTTGAAAAGGAAAAAGGAAAAAGGGAAACGTAGGTCAAATGTGAATAAAATATACCTTCATTTTATCTAATTTCACACGCTTTTCCCTTTTTCTTTCCAAATCTCTTCTCAAATCCCCCAACTAAACACAACATAAATTCCTTGCTCTGCCACTAAAATCAGCAGATCATTCAAAGACCCAATTGATCTTTCAAAGGAAAATATAGTCTATAAAAGTAATTAACTCACATGAACAGCCGAAATTTCCAGGTTTAGAGAGATGCATTCTATGATTCTATATACTACATTACACATATACATACATATATATATATAGAAATAAAAATAGAAGTAAATAGAAAGAGGTAATTACATTGGATCCGAGCGGTCTCTTCGTCACGATCCATGGCGTCACCTTGCAGATTTTGCTGAGAAAATGGGGACTTGTCGCCTAATAGCCTGCAATCAATTCATGAGGTGATAAAAATGAAATTCAAAGAAAAGTATAGAGAGAGAGAGAGAGAGAGAGAGAGGAGGGGGGATACTTGAAGAAGAGCCATTCGAGAAGGGCGTAACGTTCCATGCCGGCGAAAAGGAGGGACTGAGAAGGTACGTTGGCTCTAGGGTAATTCAACATCGCCAACTTCCTCTGTATCTCTTCCATTTGCTTTGCCGCCATTGGATGTCACTATTCTCTCTCTATATATACAAATCCAACTTCTCACAGATCGCTCAACTACAACCAGTGAAGTGAAAGGGAGAATTTCAATTTTTTTCTCCTCTCCTTTCCTCTAAACTCCTTTTGGATGGACGTTGGGGTGTAAATTTAGCCGCACCGGCCCGACCGATCCACTTGGGTTCGGGTTCCAGCCAGCTCATGTTGAGTTTTGCAAGCCCTCGTCAAAATTCAGATCAGGTTAGCTTGGGGCAGGTTAGTTTGTAGGTCAGAAAATTAAGCTTAGGTCTAAGGGTATTCGGGCTTTGAGTTGGCTAGGCCGGTGAACTTGGGCTTAGGTTTAAGCAGGATAGGGCTTGAACATTTTTTTTATCTTTATTATTT
This sequence comes from Camellia japonica, assembly GCA_030407325.1. Taxonomy (NCBI): domain Eukaryota; kingdom Viridiplantae; phylum Streptophyta; class Magnoliopsida; order Ericales; family Theaceae; genus Camellia; species Camellia japonica. Next base: position 50,332,827 of record JAPPVO010000029.1, read on the forward strand.
TTTTTATTAAAATTTTATTTTTTCTCATAAAAAAATATACTGGACCTTGGGCAGACCAGGTCGGACCGAGCCTCAAAATGATAGTACAGCCTCAAGCCCAAGGTTTCGGGCTAGGTCAAGCTTGAGCCTAATCGGCCCAAGCCCACCCCGAACAACCCACGAGCCGCGAGCCATTTTTACACTCCTAGATGGACGGGTTTGGCAAGAAATAGTGACAATTTGAAATCTCTCCAATTTCTTTTTTGTTTTTTTGTTTTTAGCAGTCAAGATAGAAGGTTAGTAAAGTTGGGTTATAAGGGTTGTTTTGGGAAGTTGGTTAAAAGTTAATTTTTTGGTTTTTTTTAGTTTTTTTTTAAAAAAATATGTAAAAAAGTAAATGTAACAACCCCGACCTCTGATTTACGTTAATTCGTGGTTAAATAAGCTTAATTAATAATTAAAAGAAATTTTGAATTAAATTGCATGTGTGTGTTGCAATATTGTGCTTATATCTGTTTAGCGTAGAAAGATCTGTTCGTGTTTTCGTTTCGGTTTGTGAATTGAAGGCCTCATTGGCATCCGATTCAGAAATTGACTTGATTTATATGTTAATTAGAATTTTAAGAATTTTATGGTAGGTTCAATTAAAATTCGATTCGGAACAATTAAATTAGATTAATTAATATCACTTTGCTTAGCTTAAGCTAAATTAATTAAATACCACTAAGTGGGCCTACATAAGGTCACTTCTATCTCTCCTACGCATTTTTTTTTTGACACCCTTATTTCCTCATCTTTGAGCTTAACGTAAAAGAGAGAGAGAGAGAGAGAGAGAGAGAGAGAGAGAGAGAGAGAATGAGGTTGGATCTCAACTAGAAAATTGAAGAATTGAGCAAGAATTTACTAGAATTGAAGGATTTGGACTTAGGAACTCAAAATTAAGCTTCTAGCTCTCTTCTTGACAAGCCTAGGTAAGAAATCTAACCCTTAGTTGTGCAATTGAGTTAGTTTTTGTAAGAATTCAAGTTAAAGAGGTAGACTAACATGAGAATGAGTTAGGATTAAAGAATTGTAACTCAAATCATACATGCATGTCCATATTATGAAGTTTTGAAGTTGTTTTCATAAGAATTCTTACATGCATGTTCATATTTTGGTTGTAGTCTAAGAATTCACCATGTTTTTAGTTGAATATTTCATTTGATCACGTTTTGGGAAGCTATGAACTCAAATTATACATGCATGACATGTTCACATCATGTTCTTACATTTCAAGTTGAATGTTGCACAATTGACATACTTTTGGGCCTTGATTTTATGAAATGATCTTTACACCTTCATATTTTACAAGTTTGCACATGTTATCTTAAGTTTTGGGCCCAAAATGATGTGAATTATAGCTTTAGATTTGAATTTGAAGCTTGGGAGTGTAATCTGGAAATTCCAGATTCTGCACTTCCGCTCGAGCGTGAGATTCTACGCTCGAGTGGCAACATTTGTTTTTGGATTTCCGCTCAAGCGACCAGAAGTTCGCTTGAGCGTGAAACACATGCTTCCAGAAGTTTCATGTTTTTGCAGACCGCTCAAGCGGCAATGTAGAGACTCTAATTTTTGTAATTACCGTCAAATCCCTAACCTTGAGTTTATTTCAATAAAGCCCTTGAATTTTCGCTTAATTGCGTTTTAAACCCTAGAATCGTGAAGCATCGCGGATTAATTCGAGTAAACCCTAATTGATCCCGTAGATTAATAATCACCTTTAAAACCATATTATTAATTATTAGACCCTATCATTATATATTAATCACTCTAAAATCTTAATTCCCGATAACGCCGTTTTCGCTCGGTTTCTCGCCCTTCTTTGCGCTTTAATTTAATGGGACCCGAATTTATTATTTTAACTATTTTCTAATGTTAGCATATTAATAACATATATCAAGGTTTCATAAATTTAGGATTGGTCCCTATATACTTCTATTTTATTTCATTCTAACCCTTAATTGTAATATTTTATTAATTAATGTACTTGTGCCTATTATATTATGTTTATAAATACAAATATCTCGTATATATATATATATATATATATTTGTTGGAGCCCAAGTAGCTAGTCATGTGAGAGTTGAAATGGCCTTGATGGCATTGATGGCAACTTTGACAAATTACACTTGTATAACTTGGTCCCTAAGAAACCTCTCAATCCTTCTCTATATATATATGCACACTTCTCTCCCCTCAATTTACACATTTTCAGCCATGCACTAGAGGAGTGAGAGAGAGTGATCTTGGAAAAAAGAGAAAGAGGGAGAGAGAGAGAGAGAAGAGAAGAAGAAAAAGAAGAATTGTGTTGGGTCTTGTACAACAAAGGTAAACATACATCACCTCTTCTCTCAAGTTCTTTTACCACTTGTTTTTCCCCTCCTAATACATGCTCTTTGTATATATATGTTGTAGTCTAGGCCTACACTCTTGTATAAATGTGTATTAATTAAGAAATGGTATGCTTCTCTTTCTTTCTTAAATTTCCAACAGTAAATCTTTTCCATCTCTTAAATTTATTTTCCTATCAAAACTCCATAAACTCGAAATATGTTTTTATGGTGTAATATTTGGTATGTCTAGAGTATGTGATAATTTTGGTAGGACCTAAGGATGTATTTTTATAACCTAAACAATTTTTCTAAGTTTGTTACTCACAAAACCAGAAAAATAGTCAGCTTTCTCTATTTTTATAAAATTCCAGAAAAATAATCTTGAATCCAATTTTATGTCAAAATTTTAATCTTGGTGTTATATTTTAACTAAAATTTGTTTGAACTCAAGAGAGTGAGGGGTTTGAGACAAAAACCAATTTGCGTAACGGTCAACGAATCTGGACAGATCTTGGTAATTCTGAATTATCTTAAAATCTAAAATACCTATCCTACTTTCGTAAATTGAGTTTGAAACTAAACTTGTTTATCTACAAACTCACATGAGGCCAGGTACTTAGGGCCAATAAAAGTATTTTTTTTCATAATTATTTTCAAACTGGTTCAAATTTGGAAATCTGGAAATTTGTGTTAATATGCTCTTGTTTGGTTTTCAACTCTTATATTCTATGTTTCTTGAATGTTTTAGTCTTGATATGTAATCTATGATAAATTGTGAATTTGCTTTACCATGAATAAATTACTTGTTGCTTAGTTTGGATTCGTAATTATACTGACCATGTTTTGCTATAACTGAGAACATAATGCACTTAATAAATGGGAAATCAAATGGGATGGTAATGGGTTGCGATCATTGTATTAAATTTTATGAGATAATGAACGATGGATTCAAGAGTATGATATAGTGGAATGTGTTCCATTTTTGTGAAATCTTGCACAAGTATGCTTTTGAACCCTAACATGGCACGGGAGGTATTCTGCCTGCTTAACGGAAATGGGAGGCATAAGGGTGGTAGTGAGGGTCTCACACAGGGAGAGTATCCCTGGAAGCCCATTCCCTTGGGGCAGACCGTGACGTCACCACTCGGGTATGTAACCAAGGTGCGTGGGTATCATTGGTAATTGTGCGGTAAGCGACGCACTGGTGGTTATGCAGTAAGCGACGCATTGGTATTGTATTAACCTGTCACGACCCAAACCCGCCCCTATGGGTTTAGCACCGTAACCGGCCAGTAATCCGAGATTACTGAAGGCCTGCTTAACAGTAATACAGTAAAACAGAGTACAGGGGCATGTGTCACGACCCAAACTCGCCCCTATGGGTTTAGCACCATAACCGGCCAGTAATCCGAGATTACCGAAGGCCTGCTTAACAGTAATACAGTAAAACAGAGTATAGGGGCATGGCAGAAGCCATTACAGTAATAAAACAGTGTCCAATGAGCTGTGACAGTCTGTATGCAAAAAGACTTTCCATACATAATTACACTCGGTACAGAAACAGTATATACATACATGTACAATCATTCAGAAGACAGTGACCTAATCCCTATTAACAGTACAGTACTATCAGTCTATACAGTATTACAAAAACAGTACAGAGACAGACGGGGAAATAAAAACACCCCTAAGCCATAGCTAGATAGGCTCGGAACCTCGCAGTGAGGCACAGTGGTTGGCTTGACAAAACTGGAGTTACCCTGACGCTTCTAGCCGCGGTCTGGTGCCTGTACACCTACATATATATATGAGCAGTGAGCTAAAGCCCAGTGAATAACATAAAGCGTAAAGGGGTTTAGAATGAATGTCCTTACAGTAATGAAAACAGTTCATTTCAATCAGTATATCAGTTGTTCAGTATAGTAAACAGTCATATGTGGTACATCCATTAGCATAACAGTAAACAGTAGGTCTTAAAAGACCGAACAATCAATGATGGCCATCAATCAGTAAACAGTAGTGGTTCCAACAAGGGAACCGACAGAGATCTCTGTAACAGTAACAGTCAGTAACAGTAGTTGCTAAGGATGCCACAATACAATTCAGAATATAGGACATACATTCATTCAGTTAACAGTATCAGTTCAGAAAGCAGTACAGTTCAGTATTCAGAAGATAATCATTTGAACATATCTTTACACAATTGTTACTCACAGAGTTCTGGGCTACAGTAGGCTAGAGCGTCTCTTCGGAAAGCCAACCCTACACAGTTACAGATTGAACACACACTAAGCTACACAATTGGGAAAGATAATAACTTAATCCCTAATTGTCTCAGTGTGTTCTACATCTATATCTTCATTAAGATGTCTTAAACTAGGCCTAAGAATGCCTAGGATGGGATGAGGATGTATTCAGAAAACATTTTCAGAATTTGTAGTGAAACATGGTCCCGCTCGAGCGTAGGTTACTCCGCTCGAGCGGACAGGCAAACAAAGGTCCCCGCTCGAGCGTCAACTTACCCGCTCGAGCGGACTAAAAAGTACTGGATAGGTGAAATTCACGCTCGACGCCCGCTCGAGCGTGTCACCCAATCCTCCGCTCGAGCGTACATTCCTCCGCTCGAGCGAACTGATGAACAGTGCAAAGTACTGGGAGCTCGAATTTCCCGCTCGAGCGCCATATTCCCCGCTCGAGCGAAAGACCAAAATCTGGAAAATCCAGATTTGAGCTCCAAGCTCAAAACTCAAGTTTAAATGCATCAAAATCGATTTCTTTGGGCCCATTTTCCAGAAAACACCTCAAAACTCATAGTACTACATGTTTTAAAGATCAATTTGATAAATCAAAGCCCAAGGGTGTTCAATTCAAACTCAATTTCAAACCAATTTTCATGAACATGCTACAAACATGACATGCATGAGTTTTAAATCAATTCAAAGCTTCAATACATGCTCTAATGGGCCAAATCATTCAAGAACACGATGGTATCATGAACCTTAGCTAGAACTTGTATATGCATGCAACAATTATCCATAAAATCAACTTAAAACTCAACACTTCCGACATGCATGCATGGAATGAGCTCTAATTCAACATTATTTGACTCAATCTTGACTTAGATCACTAGAGGCTCATGAATCATGTAAGAACAAGTTTAAACACAACAATAAGAGGTTGAATTTCTTACCTAAGTCTTCAATTAGAGGTGTAGGAGCTCAATTTACAATTATCTTCTCAAATCTCCAAGTCTTCAAGCAATTTACCCAAGAACAAATCAATTCTCTCCCTCTTCCTTTCTTGGTCGGCTAGAGCTCTCAAAATGTGGCTGATGAAAAGTTTGCCTAAGTGTATGTAAGGCTCAATATGTTGAGGTAGTGGGCCACTAAGGATGGCAAAATGGAAATTAGGCCAACTCTTGACATTACGCTTATTTTAATCTAATTTAATCACACTGTCACGACCCAAACCCGGCCCTATGGGTTTAGCACCGTAACCGGCCAGTAATCCATGATTACCGAAGGCCTGCTTAACAATAATACAGTATAACAGAGTTCAGGGCCTGGCGGAAGCCAATACAGTAAATAACTAGTGTCCATTGAGCTGTGAAAATCTGTATGCCAAAAACATTTTTCATGCATTCATACGGTTCAGAACAGTACAGTCTATACAATGATACACAAACATTCAGTACATGGACTTAATCCCTCAATAACAGTACAGTAACATTCAGTTTATACAATGATACAAAACTGTGAGGAGACCGATGGGAAAAACTCAAAACAAAATCCCAAAGCCATGACATGGCAACACGGAACCTCACAGTGAGGCACATAGGCTGGCTGACAAAACTGGAATAACCCCCGACGCTTCTAGCTCTGGTCCGGTGCCTGTACACCTACATATATATATGAGCAGTGAGCTAAAGCCCAGTGAATAACATAATGTATAAAGAGGTTAAGAATGTAATGTCCTTACAGTAATGAAAACAGTTCATTATTTCAATCAGTATCACAGTCGTTCAGTACAATAAACAGTCATATGTGATACATCCATTAGCATAACAGTAACAGTAGGTCAAAAGACCGAACAGTAATGATGGCCAGTCATTCAGTAAACAGTATGGTTCCACAAGGGAACCGACAGAGATCTCTGTAACAGTAACAGTCAGTAACAGTAGTGCTAAGGATGCCACAGTACAGTTCAGAAATAAAGGACATACATTCCTTCAGTAAATAATATCAGTTCAATAAACAGTTCAGTTCAGTATTCAAAAGGTAACCATTTTGAACATATCTTTATACAATCGTTACTCACAGTGATTGGGCTACAATGTGCTAGAGCGCGTCTCTCCAGTCGCCAACCCTAAACAGTTAACAAATAGAACGCACACTAAGTTTAACAGTCGGGAAGGATGATAATTGAATCCTTAAATTTCCTCGGTGTGGTTCTACGTCTAAATCCTCATTAAGATGTCTTAAACTAGGCCTAAGAATGCCTAGAATGGGATGAGGATGCAAAAATACAGTTGGAAGGCATTTTTCAAAAGTTGCTGAAAACAGGCTCCTCGCTCGAGCGAGCCTTCCTTCGCTCGAGCGAGATTCCAAAATCAAAGTCTTCGCTCGAGCGAACAATCCTTCGCTCGAGCGACCTGATGAACAGTAAAAGTACTGGATGCTCGATTTTTACGCGCGATGCACGCTCGATGCTCGCTCGAGCGAGCTTGCAAAACCAAAGGGCTCGCTCGAGCGAGGAATCCTTCGCTCGAGCGAGGAAGCCAAATCTGGAATTTCCAGATTTGTCTCCCAAGTTCGAACTAAGCATTCAAACATCCAAAACTCAACCTCTTGGCCCCAAATTCTGGAAAATACATCCCAATACAATGAATAACAAGTTTCAAAAGCTAATTTGCACATGCAAGGGCCAAGGGTTGGTCAATTAAAGCCATTATCAAACTCATTTTCAAGAACAATATGTAAACATGCAATGCATGAACTTTAAACCAATTTTCAGCTTTAAATCTTGCTCTAGTGAGCTTAATAGTTGGAAAACAACTGAAAATGTGGTCTTTGATAGAAACATGAGCATGCATGTTAACAATATGCTATGTAATCAACTTCAAATGCCTCAATATCAACATGCATGCATGTATGAGATGAGCTCTATACCACTCTTTGAAACCAATTTATGATTCTACCCTTCAATTAAACATGAGGCATGCAGGAACTACTTCAATCACAACAATGAGAAGATGAAATCCTACCTTAAGTCTTGTATTTAAAGTGTAGGAGCTCAATTATGAAATCTATGCTTAAAATCCTTCAAGTCTATGAGCAATTCCTCAAGAACAAGCCAAACTCTCACTCTCTCTCTCTAATCCTCTATATTTCGGTGGGGAAGAAATGAAGTGAGCTGAGCAAATGTTTTGATCAAAGGTAACTAAGGCTCAAATATAAAACATGGAGTGGGCCACTAAGTGGCATTTTGGTAAATAACTCAAGGAATGCAATTTAATTCATTTTAATCCAATTTAATCATTCCTAATCAATTTTCAGATAAATATACCATTAAATCACATAAATTATGCTGATTACAAAACACTAAACGATTCCTAATTCGGCCGCCGACAAGGCCTTCAATTAGCAGTTTAAATACATAAACATGAACAGATATTTTATCAATCAAACAGATGCAATATGCAATTCAATAGATACACTTATTCAATTTCGGTTTCGATTTCAATCGATCTATTCAATACTTCAATCAATTCAATTATCAATCATTATCAATTCGGTTTAGCAATAATCAGTATATAATTCGGTAATCAATAACGAGGGTCGTTACAGTCTCCCCTCCTTATAATGAGTTTAGTCCTCTAAACTCGAGTTACCTTCATTCTGAAAGAAAGCAGGATCCAATGGAAACAAATTAGGATATCTCCTCATCATATCATCTTCCCTTTCCCAAGTGGCATACACGCCACCATGATTCTGCCAGTCAACTTTCACTAACGGAATTTCTTTGTTTCTCAGTTTCTTGATCCGTCGGTTTACAATCTGTATAGGTCGTTCCTCATAAGTGTAGTCATCACTCAACACTACTCGGGTAGGCTCAATCACATGGAACGGATCTCGAAGGTAGTCTCTCAACATCGAAATGTGGAAGACGTTATGCATATGCTCCATCTCAGGAGGAAGTGCAACTTGATACGCCACCGGATTGATTTTCTCAATAATCTCATACGGTCCGACGTACCTCGGCGCTAATTTGCCTTTGACTCCAAAACGAGTCTGGCCTTTCATTGGTGTCACTTTCACAAACACGTGATCACCCACTTCATACTCTCTATCCCGTCTTCTAACATCCGCATAACTTTTCTGTCTACTCTGTGCAGTTTTCAATCTTTGCTGTATCAGTTTGATCTTTTCAGTCGTCTCATACACAATCTCGGGCCCAAGCAACGGCCCATCCCCAACTTCTGCCCAGCAAATTGGAGATCTACACTTTCTGCCATACAATGCCTCGAAAGGCGCCATACCAATGCTCGAATGGTAGCTGTTGTTGTAGGCGAATTCAGCCAATGGCAAATGACTTTCCCAGTTCCCTTGGAAATCAAGGACACACATTCTCAGTAGATCCTCTAAAGTCTGGATGGTCCTTTCTGACTGTCCATCTGTCTGAGGATGATAGGCACTACTCAGCCACAATTCAGTACCCAATGCAGTCTGTAGGCTTTGCCAGAACCTCGACGTAAACTTTGCATCCCTGTCAGAAACAATAGACACAGGCACTCCGTGCAATCTAACAACTTCATCAATATAGATAACAGCCAATTTATCCGCATTATAGATTGTCTTGACAGGTAGGAAGTGTGCAGATTTAGTCAGTCTATCAACAATAACCCAAATAGAATCCATACCTTTCCTGGAGCGAGGTAATCCAACGATAAAATCCATCGTGATATGCTCCCATTTCCACTCCGGTATGGGTAAGGGTTGCAGTAATCCGGCAGGTCATTGATGTTCAGCTTTGGCTTGTTGGCAATGAAGACACTTAGACACAAAGTCGGCAATTTCTTTCTTCATTCCCGGCCACCAGAAATTCTGTTTCAAATCTTGATACATTTTCGTATTCCCCGGGTGGATAGAAAATTTCGAACTGTGACCTTCTTGGAGAACTCTTCTTTTCAATTCGGTGTCATTTGGTACACACAGTCTATCTTGAAATTTCAGCACATTGTTGTCAAATTTGAACCCCGGTCTCGGTTTGGAATCTTTTTCTTCGATGATTTTCTTCAAGTAATCATCCAATTGCTGTTTCTCTTTAACCTCTTCAATCAATGCCGGTTGGGCAGTAATGACAGCTACTGTTCCCCTTTGTTCTTTCAAAACAATTTCAATTTCAGACTTTTCTAGATCATGAAGCAATTCTTTCTGCCCAGTCAGCAAACAGGCTATGTTCCCAATCGATTTTCGGCTCAAAGCATCGGCAACGGTATTGGCTTTCCCTGGGTGATACAGAATCTGTAGGTCATAATCTTTGATCAGTTCAAGCCATCTCCGCTGTCTCATGTTCAGTTCTTTCTGTGTGAAGAAATACTTCAAGCTCTTGTGGTCGGTGTATACTTCACATGTTGCCCCATACAAATAGTGACGCCAAATTTTCAATGCAAAACCACTGCAGCAAGTTCAAGATCATGGGTTGGGTAATTCTTTTCATGCGGTCTCAACTGTCGGGAAGCATAAGCAATAACTCTCCCATTCTGCATTAAAACACATCCCAAACCCTTATGAGAAGCATCACTAAAAACAGTATAACCATCTGTACCTGAGGGTAGAGTCAGGATCGGTGCAGTCACAAGTCTGGTTTTCAATTCTTGGAACGCTGTCTCCCTTTGGTCAGTCCAGTCAAATGATGTCCCCTTCTGAGTTAACTGAGTCAATGGTAGGGCAATTTTGGAGAAGTCTTTAACAAATCTTCTATAGTATCCAGCCAATCCCAAAAAGCTTCGGACTTCAGTCACATTTGTCGGTCTAGGCCAGTCCACTACAGCTTCAATTTTCTGAGGATCAACAGAAATTCCATTCTTGCTAATAACATGTCCTAGAAACATTACATGGTCAAGCCAAAATTCACACTTAGACAGTTTAGCATACAGTTTCTGTTCCCTTAGGGTCTGTAGGGCAAGTCTTAGATGGTGTTCGTGTTCTTCAGCAGTCTTAGAATAAATCAGGATGTCATCAATAAATACTACAATGAAATCATCAAGGTACGGTTTAAAAATTCTGTTCATAAGGTCCATAAATGCAGCTGGGGCATTCGTGACTCCGAACGGCATAACCAAAAATTCATAATGTCCATACCTTGTTCTGAAAGCAGTTTTACCGATGTCTTCTGGTTTGACTTTCACTTGGTGATACCCGATCTGAGATCGATTTGGAAAACACTTGTGCACCCTGTAACTGGTCAAATAAATCATCAATACGTGGCAATGGATATTTATTCTTTACAGTTACCTTGTTCAGTTCGCGGTAATCGATGCACAGTCTCAGTGAGCCATCTTTCTTCTTCACAAACAAAACAGGTGCACCCCACGGTGAAGTACTGGGTCTGATAAACTTCTTGTCTAACAGTTCCTGCAATTGCACTTTCAATTCCTTCAGTTCAGTTGGAGCCATTCTGTAAGGAGCTTTCGATATCGGCTGTGTACCCGGAATCACATCCACAGTAAATTCAATTTCCCTGTTAATCAAATCCCCTGGCAAATCATCTGGAAACACATCTGGGAATTCTCTGACTATGGAACACAATTCATATCAGTTTTAACACTATCGTCAGTAGGCACAGTCAACACAGAACACAGATATCCTTTACACCCCTTTCTAATCAGTCTAACAGCTTTTACAGAAGAAATCAGATACGGTGGGGGTACTACTCCAATTCCATTAAACACAAATTCCGGTAAGCCCGGTGGACGGAAAACTACTTGTTTTGTTACACAGTCTATAGTGGCATGATACTTTTGTAACCAATCCATCCCCAATATTACATCAAAATGATCGATATTCAATGGCAGTAAATCAATAAACAGATGCATATCCCCAACAATAATCTCACAAGCAGGATACATATATGCACATGTCATGGATCCCCCAACAGGTGATGATACAGCTAGCAGATAATTCATGGGTTCTAAGGGTCTATTCAGTTTCCTCGAAAAGCATACGACACATAAGAATGTGTAGACCCCGAATCAATCAATACATATGCATTTTGAGGTGCAAATAGAGAGGATACCTGACACGACGTCTCGGTATTCTGAACATCTCCCGGCACTAAGGCAAACACTCGGCCTTGCCTCATAGGCTCTTTCCCGGTAGCTTTGGGGTTAGGCTTCGGTGGTACATTTGATGCTGCTACGCTCGGTGCAGCTTTACTACTGGATTGCGGGGCAGAGGGACAGTCTTTAATTCTGTGGCCCACCTTGCCACACCTGAAACAAGCTCCAGAAATCTGATAGCAAACCCCTTTGTGCTTGTTGCCACATATGGAGCAGGGTGGAGTAGACCCACTCCCTTGGCTGGGGCTAGTTGTCGACCCCGTATTCTGTTTCTTGTTTGCAGAATCATGCTTGCCTTTCTTGAATTTGAAACCCTGCCTTTTACCTTGCCACTCAGTTGTTGGTGTTTCGGATTGTTTCACTGCTGCAATATTCGTCTCGGCCATCAATGCCCGGTCGAGAACACCCACATAAGTTGGCATTTTCAAAACATTTATTCGATCCTGTATAGCAACACTAAGGCCGCCTTCAAACCTCCTGGCCTTCTTATAATCGGTATCCACCATATGTGGTGCATACCTAGCAAGTTCGGTAAATTGCTTCTCATACTCGGCAACAGACGTCTTGCCCTGTCTTAACTGTTCAAACTTAGTCACTTTTCGGTCTCTGATGCACTGAGGAAAATACTTTTCAAAGAAGGACTCCTTGAACTGAGCCCAAGTCACAATAGTGTTTGCATCGCGGGTCAACATCCACCACCTTCTTGCTTCTTCTTGAAGGGTGAAGGTTGCCAACAATACTTTGTTTGTTTCGGAGCACGGAAAAACCTCAAACAACTTTTCAGTCTCAAGGACCCAAGCTTCAGCCTTTAATGGTTCCAAGCCTCCCTGAAAGGACGGCGGTTTCATCTTGCTGAATTTCTGGGTAAGAGCAATAATATCCTCCTCATTTGCATTCACATTTTGCACATTCGGTTCCGGTTGCACCGGAGGAGGAGGAGTGGGGGCGGTTGGTTCTGTTGTTGGTCCAATCTTTCAATTATCAGTCCCATCATTAGCTCAAGTCTGGCCATTCTGGCCTCAGAGGATGATGATCCAGTTTCATTTGCAGTGTTTATGTTATCCATTTCACTATAAACAGTTATAACAGTTATCATTATAGGCAGTTGTACAATTAGACAGTTTAACATTTAACACTTAATCAATCAGTCATAAGCACACACTTTTCAAATTCATGAGATGCCCTAATTGCTTTTCTAGGACACCCTATAGCTCATTTGGACACGTGTGTGCGGTATAACTCGTGGTTAAGTATCGCTCTGATACCACTCTGTCACGACCCAAACCCGGCCCTATGGGTTTAGCACCGTAACCGGCCAGTAATCCGTGATTACCGAAGGCCTGCTTAACAATAATACAGTATAACAGAGTTCAGGGCCTGGCGGAAGCCAGTACAGTAAATAACTAGTGTCCATTGAGCTGTGAAAATCTGTATGCCAAAAACATTTTTTCATGCATTCATACGGTTCAGAACAGTACAGTCTATACCATGATACACAAACATTCAGTACAGGGACTTAATCCCTCCGTAACAGTACAGTAAACATTCAGTTTATACAATGATACAAAACTGTGAGGAGACCGATGGGAAAAAAACTCAAAACAAAATCCCAAAGCCATGACATGGCAACACGGAACCTCACAGTGAGGCACATAGGCTGGCTGACAAAACTGGAATAACCCCCGACGCTTCTAGCTCTGGTCCGGTGCCTGTACACCTACATATATATATGAGCAGTGAGCTAAAGCCCAGTGAATAACATAATGTATAAAGAGGTTAAGAATGTAATGTCCTTACAGTAATGAAAACAGTTCATTATTTCAATCAGTATTACAGTCGTTCAGTACAATAAACAGTCATATGTGGTACATCCATTAGCATAACAGTAACAGTAGGTCAAAAGACCGAACAGTAATGATGGCCAGTCATTCAGTAAACAGTATGGTTCCACGAGGAAACCGACAGAGATCTCTGTAACAGTAACAGTCAGTAACAGTAGTGCTAAGGATGCCACAGTACAGTTCAGAAATAAAGGACATACATTCATTCAGTAAGTAATATCACTTCAATAAACAGTTCAGTTCAGTATTCGAAAGATAACCATTTTGAACATATCTTTATACAATTGTTACTCACAGTGATTGGGCTACAATGTGCTAGAGCGCGTCTCTCCAGTCGCCAACCCTAAACAGTTAACAAATAGAACGCACACTAAGTTTAACAGTCGGGAAGGATGATAATTGAATCCTTAATTGCCTCGGTGTGGTTCTACGTCTAAATCCTCATTAAGATGTCTTAAACTAGGCCTAAGAATGCCTAGAATGGGATGAGGATGCAAAAATACAGTTGGAAGGCATTTTTCAAAAGTTGCTGAAAATAGGCTCCTCGCTCGAGCGAGCCTTCCTTCGCTCGAGCGAGATTCCAAAATCAAAGGCTTCGCTCGAGCGAACAATCCTTCGCTCGAGCGACCTGATGAACAGTAAAAGTACTGGATGCTCGATTTTTACGCGCGATGCACGCTCGATGCTCGCTCGAGCGAGCTTGCAAAACCAAAGGGCTCGCTCGAGCGAGGAATCCTTCGCTCGAGCGAGGAAGCCAAATCTGGAATTTCCAGATTTGTCTCCCAAGTTCGAACTAAGCATTCAAACATCCAAAACTCAACCTCTTGGCCCCAAATTCTGGAAAATACATCCCAATACAATGAATAACAAGTTTCAAAAGCTAATTTGCACATGCAAGGGCCAAGGGTTGGTCAATTAAAGCCATTATCAAACTCATTTTCAAGAACAATATGTAAACATGCAATGCATGAACTTTAAACCAATTTTCAGCTTTAAATCTTGCTCTAGTGAGCTTAATAGTTGGAAAACAACTGAAAATGTGGTCTTTGATAGAAACATGAGCATGCATGTTAACAATATGCTATGTAATCAACTTCAAATGCCTCAATATCAACATGCATGCATGTATGAGATGAGCTCTATACCACTCTTTGAAACCAATTTATGATTCTACCCTTCAATTAAACATGAGGCATGCAGGAACTACTTCAATCACAACAATGAGAAGATGAAATCCTACCTTAAGTCTTGTATTTAAAGTGTAGGAGCTCAATTATGAAATCTATGCTTAAAATCCTTCAAGTCTATGAGCAATTCCTCAAGAACAAGCCAAACTCTCACTCTCTCTCTCTAATCCTCTATATTTCGGTGGGGAAGAAATGAAGTGAGCTGAGCAAATGTTTTGATCAAAGGTAACTAAGGCTCAAATATAAAACATGGAGTGGGCCACTAAGTGGCATTTTGGTAAATAACTCAAGGAATGCAATTTAATTTATTTTAATCCAATTTAATCATTCCTAATCAATTTTCAGATAAATATACCATTAAATCACATAAATTATGCTGATTACAAAACACTAAACGATTCCTAATTCGGCCGCCGACAAGGCCTTCAATTAGCAGTTTAAATACATAAACATGAACAGATATTTTATCAATCAAACAGATGCAATATGCAATTCAATAGATACACTTATTCAATTTCGGTTTCGATTTCAATCGATCTATTCAATACTTCAATCAATTCAATTATCAATCATTATCAATTCGGTTTAGCAATAATCAGTATATAATTCGGTAATCAATAACGAGGGTCGTTACACACACTAAATCACATTTCAGATAGTTATGTCATAAAATCACATAAATTATGATGATCCTAAAACATCAATCAATTTCTGATTCGGCCGCCGATAAGGCCTTCAATTTGCAGTTTAAACACAAAGACATGAACAGATAATTTGGCAAGCAAACAGATAGAATACAATTTAACTAACATATACTCAGTCAATCAGTTTTAGATTTCCGTCAGTCAGTTCAGTATTTCGTTTACTTCAGTTATCAATCATAATCAGTCTCGGTTTAACAGTAATCAGTGATCATTCGGTAAACAGTGGTGAGGGTCATTACATAACCAAAGGAAGTCAGAATTGCCCGTGGCCAGTGTTAGTGGTTGGGTAAGAATGGCATTCCGTGGGGAGTTGCCTAGAGCTAACTAAAATTGACTATTATTCATGAGAATTGAAATTTAATTATAAGCTCTGCTTAATTATTGCTTTTGTTGTATGTTATGATCATGCTGTTATGTTACTTGTGTATTTGGAATAGAAAAAGGGTCGGGATATGTGTGTTTACTGGGCATTCCAAACTCATGGCGTTTTATGCCAGGTGAAGGCGAGTTTTACACCGAGAACGAAATCCTTAAAAGCTTTGCAAAATCATGGCTGCCTTAGATATTAGATTTTATATTTCCTGTATTTTGGATAAACTTTTTGTATCAAGGAACTGATTTGTATTTAAAGACTTGAATAATTTTATCTATAACTATTATTAATATTTTCTTTTAGTATAATTATTTGTATTTTGTGCTTAAAATGATGTGTATCCTCTAGTTAAACCCCAGTGTATCGTTGTATTATATTATCAAAATTTGGGGTGTCACGGGCAATAGTTGCGCTCGAGCGGGGACATGAGCCTCACGCTCGAACGACCATCGAGCGTCCGTCGGGCGTGAAAATCACATAACCAATACTTTTTCAAAATTTGTAGAGCGCTTGAGCGTGGAAAGTTGCGCTCGAGCGTCCCCTCGCACATTGCATGTCCGCTTGAGCGGGGACCCTGTTTCAGAAAATTTGATCAAGTGTTTTCAAATGCATTTTTTTGCATCCTTATTCCATCTTAGGCATTCCTAGGCTATGATTAAGACTCAATAAGAGGCTAAGACCTAGAAACATACTAGGAATGAAATGAAAGAAGTTAAGTGCCAACCGAGTGTGTGTTTCATTAAGTGTTTCTGCTAAGTACGTGTAGGTCACGCGCTATAAGACATCTGATTTGCCCATTCTGTCTATTTGCCTTGAAGCCGTCTGTTAATTATAAGTAATAACCTTGTAAAGCTATGTTTACTTATAAGTATTTTCTGACTGATAAGATATGAACTGCTCTCTGAAATGCTATTTCTGAATCATGAATGAATATCCAATTTTCTGAAATGTATTTGTGGCATCCATAGTTCACGTGGCCCTCGCTCGGGGGTAACAATACCGTGGCTGATATACACGTGGCCCTCGCCTAGAGGTAACAATACTCTGACTTATGTTCACGTGGCCCTAACTCGGGGGTAACAATACCGAGACCTATATTTACGTGGCCCTCGCTTGGGGGTAACAATACCATGGCTACTTGTGCATAAAATATGGACCTTTGTGGTCATCGGTATCGACTATACATGTGAGTCTCAGGACGAAGTTGATGTGATAGCTAATGGATGTACCACTTTATAACTGTTATGATTTCCGGATAAGTATGTGAATCTGAATCTGTTTCTGATTTGAAATTTGAATATGCATAAGAATCTGTTTCAGTTATAAACTCCGTTTTCTAACTCTAAGATGGATATCATTCATTAAACTCTTTACCTTGTTATTATTCACTAGACTTCTGCTCACTCTAGTATTTATGTATGTAGGTGACCGGGCACGTGACCAGGCTCAAAGTTGATGTCCTGGAATTTCGTTTTGTCAACCACCCCTTTGTGCCTCCCAAGGAGGTTCCGGATCAAGTCAAGCCATGTGGCCATGTCTTTTTGAACGTTCAACACTTGGTCCACTCTTGTTTAATGAATAGTTTGTTTTTGGTTTTCTGTACATGGGGTGACGTACAATTACTGTATCTGTGTGATGTCATGTGTACGCTTATAGAGTTTAAAATTATTTTGTCTTATGTATGTCTGCACAACTCAATGGACGTCGAATTTTGTATATTTGCTTCCGCAGCCCCTTGATTATATGTTATTCTATTCAGAGGCCTTTGGTAATCCAAGGATTACTGGCCGGTTACGATGCTAAACCTATAAGGGCGGGTTTGGGTCGTGACAGTAAAGAGGTGATGTGACTCCAAGGCCTTGTTTGGGATAAACTAAAAGCCAAAAAGTCAAAAAGTTACTAAAAAAAACTAAGGCTGTGTTTGGTTGTGCTTTTGAAATGTGATTCTACATGCTAGTTTCAGCTCCATGTTTGGTAAGAGTTTTGGAATTAATTTTCCAAAACTCTGCCGAAAGCTCTATCCATTCTGTTGTATTTTTTTTTTCCAGGGGAAGACCACCCGGTCGTCCCTAGGGACTACCACCCGGACGTCCTTGAGGACATCCACCCGGATGTCCTCTGCTGTACAGAATTTTTTTTTTTTTTTTTATATAATTGGGAAAAATATTTTCTGAAATTTTTTAAATTTTTAATGTGCTTTCAAATAATTTTGAGTTGTACGTTTAGTTATGAGTTGTAAATTTTTGTATCACATATCAAATATCACATCAACAATTCCCCACTCAAATCAAACCTCTTTTCCAAAACTATTTTCAAAACTCTTTACCAAACAAATTTTCTACACTCAAATCATAATTCTACAACACACAAACTCAAAATACAACTCATACTCTCAAATCACATTTACAAAACACAACCAAACGCAACCTAAAAAGTTTATACTATTCAAGGGTAGCTTATGGAGGAAGTCACTAGGACAAAATTATTATTTTGCCCTTTGAATTCAACTACTCAAAAAGTCAAAAAATTAAAAGTCAAAAGGATAAAATTGTCATTTTGATTTTACTACGATATTTTATTACACATCTTTTCGTAAAAAGTTAAAAAGTTATTTCAAACATATATTTTTTTTAATCAAAAAGTCAAAAAGTACACTTATATGGCACATCCCAAACAACTACCAAAAAGCCAAAAAGCCAAAAGTTGGCTTTTAACCAGCTTGTCAAAATAGGCCTAAGTTAAAGGCACCGCTGATTCATCAGCTTGAATCTCAAATGTTCTACTCACCGTATCCTAAGGTAAGGTTACATGCCATTCGACTTGTTTGGATAGTTAAGTAGGTAAGAAATTGTGAAAAATAATAAGAGATTGTGAGAAAATGACTCTTACCAAACCTATATTTTGTTTCTCATAAAAAATGGTGAGATTTGATAAGAAAGTAATTTAGTTTAATAAAAAAAATTTAAAATATCAAAATTACTTTTATGAAAAAACATAGTCTAATAATATGAAAGGTTATTTTGATAAATTGAAATATAATATTTTTTTCTTATTTACGCCATTCAAACAAGATAAGTGAAAAATTATATTTTTATTTATTATTTATTCAAACATAATAGTAAAAAATTATAATATTTTTTTTCTTTTCTCACCTTGCCTCATCTCACCTCACAACGCAAACGGAGTGTAAAATTCTGAATTAAGGCCGTTGTACATGTAGAGACTATTTATAGGTGTTATTTCGAATATATGGAAAATAAAATAAAAGTCTACATATACATGAAATTTTTTTTTGAGAGAATTAATTATAAAATTAGAAAAAATTAGAAAAATTATAAAATAAAATAAAATAAATCTAAAGTTTGAGTCTTGCAATAAAGTAAATTCTAAATTTTTTATTTTATCAATTTAAATCTTAAATTTTTGATTTTTTTTTTCCAATCTAAACCCTTTATCTATTTCAAGTAAAATAGATGGAAAAAATAGTATTTTAGATATTTTATATATATCTATATGAAGTTTAATAACTAAAATATTTTTTTTCCATCGGTTTTATTTAACAAAAATAAGTAAATAGTTTAAATTGAAAACAGGTTTAAATTTACAAAATTTAAAATTCGAAATTTATTTTGTTACAAAACTCAAATCCTAAATTCCTTTTTGTAATTGTCCCAAAAATTTATGATTTTATATATTAATTTTTATAATGAGTACCACTGATCTCAAAATATTTTTTTAGACATATACTGAAGTGATATTTTCTCAAAAAATTTAAAAAAAAAAATAAGGAAAAAGGGTATTTGAGACCACCAAAAAAACATTACAAAAAAGTTGGGGAACGTTTTTTAATTGCAACAGTAATAAAAAAATGCAAAAATAATCTGAGCTTCCATTTACATAACAGAAATGTCTCATTCTCTATCTCATTTAAGAATTTATTCTACATGTCTAACCTATATTCTATTTGATTTGTTTTTCTAAAGTGTATTGGGTTATGCAATTAATTTTTCATGTATCTTTGACAAATTTTTAATTATGTGTCCCATTGTTATAAAATGAGCATACAGTCACTTGATAAGTTGGACCTAATTTAACTTCATTATATCTAATTTCCCATTACACTTAGGCTCTGTTTGGAAATTGATTATTTTAGTTGACTTTTTAACATTTTATATAAATATGAGAGAGAGTGATATGATTACTTATAATTATTTTTTGACTTTTTAACTAAACTCAACTTCTCAAACGAAGCTTTATAATAAAATAATTTTAGAAAGTATTAATCACTGCATTTGTTTCACATCTTTACTTCACTTCCCAAATGTATTTATGTAATAAATGTCATGGGCATTTTATGTTGGAACAATCTTCTGTGTATATAAAATAATTTGAAATAAAATCAAACAAAAAATAAATAAATTACATACCGGATTTATTTATTGAACCAAATAAAAATTACAAGACCAAGTCGAGTGTGTGACACTCTGTCCTTAAGACAGATTCGCCCCGCTACGGTGCTTACGGTTGAATGGCGTCTATCTCCCAGGATACAATGATCTTCACAAATTTATAGAAGCACTTCAAATAAATTTGTTCGGCGAACCAAACCTGTGTTCTAACTTTCTGAAATATTTATTCTAAAACTAGAATGAAGAAATAATGCAAAAGGAAAATTTGGACTGCAAAGAGACACAAATCAAACAGTTTTTTCGGATTCAATTTTTATCCCAAGACTGCTAGAAAACCCATGTATTTATAGGCAATTTAAATAGACCCGAATAGGTGCTATACGGAATCCGAACAGGTGCACTCCATAAATCAACCAACTTTTGACCGCTGGACCAAATTTTCAAACAATTGAAAAATTGTTCCATGGAACTGTTGGGAACTATTATTTATTTAATTAAACTATTTAAAATATATATATATATATATATGAAATAGTTAAATAAATAAATAAATAAAGAGGTACAAACTTTAGGAAACATTTAAGGAATCTAAAATTTAAATTTAGAATTAAATTACATTCTAAAATTACAAACTTTAAGAAACCACTTAGGAATCCAAAATTTGAATTTAGAATTAAATTAAATTCCCACACTAATTTTTATTGAAAAAATTCAAAAGAATTTTATCTAGAAAATTAATGTTAGACCCGAAAACAACGTCATCTTCCCATTCACTCATAAATGGTTTTGACGTTCCGTCTTCACTGTGTGACTTGCCACGCGGCAAGGAACACTTCACCTCTTCGGATCCACCCCAAAAGACATTTGGGGCCCACTCTATTTTGGGCTAAAAATATGCCTTTATAAAACCATTTTTCCAATAATCCCCCACATGAATGGAATTTGACGGAGAGAAAATGCAACAACATGATCTAATCAGAGAGTACAGAAATTGGTAATATTCTGCACAGGATATGTAGCTTTTGGCTTTGAACCTTCCCTTGTGAGACACTATCGGATTTACTAGCTAAACAGTGAACATGATGTCTTGAACTGTTCAGCCGTTTGTGTAAACCAAGACAATAGAACTCACATAGTATATTCCCAGACACAGTTTAGTTCTCACTATTGTGTTCATTTTGGCCCTGAACAACCTGGTCTTCATGAGTGCTCTAGAGAATTGTAGCCCTTCACAAATCTCACAGAATCGGCCCAGTTCACACTCACATAGGTGATTCTTATGAAGAGTATCCTGCCATACTCCACTAGGTTTACCTAGATATAAAAATCATTAAAAGTTTTAATTAACCTAAAACGCTGCAGACATCACTTTTTCATCAAAGAAATGGGTAGGAGTTAGACTCCCCAGTGATCATTCTGAGTCATTCACAACTCAGTTGAACCTAGATCTTGGGATCTCCAGTCAACTAGGTTGGGTTGCCGTTGTGGTAACTCTTATTTAATAGGCTTAAGTCCCATTCCCCTCGATGAATTCTCAACTAACTCTCTTGCTAACCCTTTGGTTAGTGGATCCGCTATGTTGTCTTTAGACTTAATATATTCTATGGAAATAATTCCATTAGAGAGTAGTTGTCTTACGGTGTTATGTCGACGACGAATGTGTCGTGACTTACCGTTATACATATGACTCTGTGCTCTACCTATAGCTAATTGACTATCGCAATGTATGCATATAGCAGGCACCGATTTTGGCCATATTGGAATATCTTCAAGGAAGTGGCGAAGCCATTCTGCCTCTTCCCCAGCTTTGTCTAACGCTATGAATTCAGATTCCATAGTAGACCTAGCAATACAAGTCTGTTTGGAAGATTTCCAAGATACAGCTGCCCCACCAAGAGTAAAGACATACCCACTGGTGGACTTCGAGTCTTTAGTATCTGATATCCAATTTGCATCACAGTATCCTTCAAGTACTGCTGGATATCTAGTAAAATTAAGCCCACTGTTACGAGTAAATCGGAGATATCTAAGAACCCTTATAATTGCTTTCCAGTGTTCTACTCCCGGATTACTCGTATATCTACTTAATTTACTTACTGCATAAGCTATATCTGGGCGAGTGCAGTTCATCAAGTACATTAAGCTTCCAATAATTTGGGCATACTCTCATTGAGAAATACTTTCCTGTATATTCTTAGAAAGATACAAATTAACATCTACAGGAGTTCTAGCAAGATGATCATCAGCTTTGCTGAATTTGTCAAGTATTTTCTCAATGTAATGAGATTGTGACAAAGTATAACCTTCTGATGTTTTGATAATTTTCATACCAAGAATTACATCAGCAATGCCCATGTCTTTCATGTCAAAATGTTTATTCAACATTTTCTTGGTAGTTTTAATCATGTCATTATTACTACCAATGATGAGCATATCATCTACATAAAGACATACAATGACATAACCCTTATCTATGTTTTTAATATAAACACATTTGTCACACTCATTAATTTTAAATCCATTTGACATCATTGCCTTGTCAAATTTCTCATGCCATTGCTTTGGCGCTTGTTTTAAACCATATAATGATTTAACCAATTTACACACTTTTCTTTTCTTTCCCTGGAACAGAAAACCCTTCTGGTTGTTCCATGTAAATTTGTTCATTTAACTCACCATTTAAGAAAGCGGTTTTAACATCCATTTGATGAATTTCTAGATTGTATAGAGATGCAATGGCAATTAGCATTCTAATGGATGTTATTCTAGTAACCGGTGAGTATGTGTCAAAGTAATCTAGACCTTCTTTTTGTCTAAAACCTTTGACTACAAGTCTTGCCTTGTATTTGTCGATTGATCCATCTGCTTTCAATTTTCTTTTGAAAATTCACTTGTACCCAAGAGGTTTACAACCTGGTGGCAAGTCCACTAATTCTCAAGTGTGATTTTGCAAGATGGATTCAACTTCACTGTTGACAGCTTCTTTCCATAAAGGAGTTTCAGGACTGGACATAGCTTCTTTAAAAGTTAAAGGCGCATTTTCTAACAAATATGTTAGAAAATCTGGACCAAAATATTTTGAAGTTCTAGCACGTTTACTACGCCTAGGTTCCTCTTCCTCATTTTGATCTAACTCTTGTTCTTGATCATGTTCTTGATCCTGACTAGTAATAGCATCAAAAGGTCTTTTATTAGTACTAGTCTCTTGTCCAGTCTTCTTTGGAAATACATGTTCAAAGAAAGATGCATTCCGAGATTCAATAATAGTATTTACATGCATTTCGGTATGTTCTGATTTATGAATCAAAAACCGATATGCACTACTATTCTTGGCATAACCAATGAAAATGCAATCAATAGTCTTAGAACCTATCTTAGTCTTTTTAGGACTAGGAATAGCCACTTTAGCCAAACACCCCTACACTTTTAAGTATTTGTAGGATGGTACTCTTCCATGCCACAATTCATAAGGTGTTTGATTTACTTTCTTTCGGGGTATTTTATTTAAAATATAATTAGCAGAAAGTATTGCTTCCCACCACAAATTCTGAGGTAATCCGGAACTTATTAACATGGCATTCATCATTTCTTTTAAAGTCCTATTTTTCCTTTCAGCAATTCCATTTTGCTGAGGTGAGTAAGGAGCGGTGGTTTGATGAATTATTCCATGTTCTTTACAAAATTCACCAAAAGGTGATTCATATTCACCACCTCTATCACTTCTAAGTTTCTTGATTTTCTTACCAAGTTGATTTTCAACTTCATTCTTATATTGAATGAAAGTTTCCAAAGCTTCATCCTTGGTTCGAATTAAATAAATATAACTATATCTAGTATAGTCATCTATAAAAGTGATTACATATTTTTTTCCACCTCTGGTTTGAATTGATTTAAAATCACAAATGTCACTATGAATTAATTCAAGTGGTTCCGTACTTCTTTCAATTGAATGAAAAGGAGTTTTAGATAATTTTGCCTCAACACAAATTTCACATTTATGATTTGAATCAATGTCAAATTTAGGTAAACATTCCATATTAATCAATCTACGCAAAGATCCATAATTAACATGTCCTAGTCTACCATGCCATAAATTTGAAGACTCAAGCAAGTAAGAAGAAGATGTAGTATTATTAATAACAGAGGGTA
This sequence comes from Camellia japonica, assembly GCA_030407325.1. Classification (NCBI taxonomy): domain Eukaryota; kingdom Viridiplantae; phylum Streptophyta; class Magnoliopsida; order Ericales; family Theaceae; genus Camellia; species Camellia japonica. The sequence continues at coordinate 50,357,181 of JAPPVO010000029.1, forward strand.
CAACAGTCATTACATTTAACTTGAAAAGGCCATCAGACATGTAACATTTTCATACATCCCATTCTTAGTAAGTACAAACTTATCACTCTCGAATACTAGCCTAAACCCATTCTTACTCAACAAAGATCCGGAAACAAGATTCTTGCGAATGTCCGGTACATGCAGCACATTATTGAGAGTGAGTTCCTTTCCTGATGTCATCTTGAGAACAATCTTTCCTTGTCCTTCAACTTTGGAAGTTGATGAGTTGCCCATAAAAAGTTGTTCACCATTGTCCACTGTAGAGTAAGATGTGAACATCTTTTTGTCGGCACAAATATGGCGAGTAGCACCAGTGTCCACCCACCATTCTTTAGGATTTCCGACAAGATTTGCCTTGGAAACAACTGCAGAAAGATTGATGTCATCTACACCATTGGAAATATTGTCCACTTCGGTCATATGGGCTTGAGCAGGCTTCTTGCTTGTTCTTTTCTTACTTTTGCCTTTGCTACGGCAATCTTTGGCCCGATGTCCCTCTTTGTCACAGATATAACATTTGCCATTAAACTTGTACTTTTTATTATCCCCCCCTTTAGAGCCTTGTGATGAACTTTCTCCAGAAGACTTACGTTTCTTGGTTTTTGAAGCATGTTCTACCACATTTGCCTTAGACTCCATAGAATTCTTACCAGCCCGCTTATCAGAATTGCGGTTGTCCTCCTCAATCCTCAAACGCACAATTAACTCGTCCATAGAAATTTCTTTGCGCTTGTGTTTGAGGTAGTTCTTGAATTCCTTCCAGCCTTTTGGTAATTTTTCAATTAAGGCTGCAACTTGGAAGGATTCACTGAGAGACATACCTTCTGCGTGAATGTCATGCAGAATGAGTTGGAAATCTTGAGCTTGGCTGATCACAGTTTTTGAATCAACCATTACAAAATCCAGGAATCTGCCAACCACAAATTTCTTTGAGCCGGCATCTTCTGTTTTGTACTTTTTCTCCAACGATTCCCAAAGTTCCTTTGCTGTCTTGATTGGACTGTAGACGTTGCATAATGCGTTGTCAAGTCCGTTCAAGACGTAATTCCGGCAAAGGAAATCGGCATGTTTCCAAGCATCAACCGCAGCGACCACTTGCCGGTCGGTTTCATCCTCTTTCAGGATAGAGCATCTTCACGGAGAAAACGAGCCAGGTTCAGAGTTGTAAGATAGAACATTTTCTGTTGCCATCTTTTAAAGTCAATTCCTGAGAACTTCTCTGGCTTTTCACCGTGATTTACCGGTACTGTCATCACAGGAGAGGGGTTGGTGCAATCGCAGCCACCACAGTAGTACTTGTTTGGGCATTTGTTTCAGTAGCCATCAATTCTAATTTATAAAACAAAATTATAATTAGAATTTACACTACACAGAAAATTAAACCAAATGCACAGAATTAAATTCTGTAAAAATAAAAGAAACAAGAATGTAACTTTTATTTTCCAATTAATTTGAAAATAAAATAAAATTTTATTTAAACAAATTAATTCCACACAGAAAATAAAAGAAATAAAAATTATAACTTTTATTTTTCAATTAATTTGGTAATAAATAAAAATTTATTTAACCAAAATAATTCCACACAGAAAATTAAATTCTGCAAAATAAAAGAAATAAGAATATAACTTTTATTTTTCAATTAATTTGGAAATAAAATAAAATTTTATTCAACCAAATTAATTCCACACAAGAAATTAAATTCTGTAAAATAAAAGAAATAAAAATACAACTTTTATTTTTCCAATTAATTTGGAAATAAAATAAAATTTTATTTAACCAAATTAATTTCACACAAAAATTTAAATCTCTTGTTACACTCCAATAATTAAAATACTGAAAACAGAATTTTAATTAATGAAAACACAGAAAATAATTTCTAAAACCTAAAATTAATTTCTGAAAAAATTCCACAAAAATATATTCTGAATTGTTAATGACACCAGTATCGTACTACTAGTTGTTGTCAAAGAAAAGAGACATTATATTACTACTATCTGTCAAATAGCATATAATCACTATTTGTTTTTCCAACCAAAATATTATTTTGTAAATCCACAGAAAATAATTTTCTTTCGAAATTATTTACAAAGAATGAAAAAGGGAAACAAACGAAAAATTCTGTAAACAGAATAATTCGAATCTGTCTTAAGATTGTTGGAACAATCTTCTGTGTATATAAAATAACTTGAAATAAAATCAAACAAAAAATAAATAAATTACATACCGGATTTATTTATTGAACCAAATAAAAATTACAAGACCAAGTCGAGCGTGTGACACTCTGTCCTTAAGACAGATTCGCCCCGCTACGGTGCTTACGGTTGAATGGCGTCTATCTCCCAGGATACAATGATCTTCACAAATTTATAGAAGCACTTCAAATAAATTTGTTCGGCGAACCAAACCTATGTTCTAACTCTCTGAAATATTTATTCTAAAACTAGAATGAAGAAATAATGCAAAAGGAAAATTTGGACTGCAAAGAGACACAATCAAACAGTTTTTTCGGATTCAATTTTTATCCCAAGACTGCCAGAAAACCCATGTATTTATAGGCAATTTAAATAGACCCGAATAGGTGCTATACGGAATCCGAACAGGTGCACTCCATAAATCAACCAACTTTTGACCGTTGGACCAAATTTTCAAACAATTGAAAAATTGTTCCGTGGAACTGTTGGGAACTATTATTTATTTAATTAAACTATTTAAAATATATATATATATATATATATGAAATAGTTAAATAAATAAATAAATAAAGAGGTACAAACTTTAGGAAACATTTAAGGAACCTAAAATTTAAATTTAGAATTAAATTACATTCTAAAATTACAAACTTTAAGAAACCACTTAGGAATCCAAAATTTGAATTTAGAATTAAATTAAATTCCCACACTAATTTTTATTGAAAAAATTCAAAAGAATTTTATCTAGAAAATTAATGTTAGACCCGAAAATAACGTCATCTTCCCATTCACTCATAAATGGTTTTGACGTTCCGTCTTCACCGTGTGACTTGCCACGCGGCAAGGAACACTTCACCTCTTCGGACCCACCCCAAAAGACATTTGGGGCCCACTCTATTTTGGGCTAAAAATATGCCTTTATAAAACCATTTTTCCAACATTTTAGGGTACATTATATTTAAAAAATGATAGAATTCATATGGGAAATGAGTTTTTGTAAAATATTTAAGTGATATATAGTCCTCTTTTAGTTTGTTCGAATTTTACCACATATCAAACTCATATTTTCTCCTTACACAAATTCTTTCTTTCTTTTTTTTGTGACAAATTACCAATAAGTCCTCTTTGAAAAATGTGTGGCATATTTAGTTCCATAACCTTTTGTTTATACTAAAAAATCCTATAACTTTTTTCTTCTTCTATGTCTTTGTTTTTCTCTGCCTCTTTTTCTTTCTGATTCCCGGCGATCATCAATAGGCAACAATGTCTTACTTCTTCTCTTTTTTTTTTCTGATATATAATCACCGACGACCAATGACTATCATTGATTGGGGTTCACCAGTAACCACCGACTTGTTACTTCACCTTCACCGATGGTGAAGAATATATGTTTCCGACAAAGAAGATGAATAGATCTACTCAGATCTAATACATCAAATTCGGCTAGATTTAAACAAAAAATAGTTGTCAGAATACAATAATCCTCTCTCTATATTTGTCTTTCTCTTTCGATCTCTTAATTTTTCTACATTTTCTTTGTTATACACTTCTCTTTTCCTGTTTTAATGGAGAAAATTTTCAAGTTCTGAACAAGTTGTTTTCGAGTTTTAGTTACAGGCGGTGAAAATTGTAAAATTTTGCAGTTTCAATGTTTTTGGTGCTGGAATGAATCATGGTTTAAAACTGTAAAATTTTACAGTTTCATAACATTTTTTCAGTTTGATTAATAAGGATAAATGCTTAATAGATTTTTGCTTTGAAACTGTAACATTTTACAGTTTCAAAACTTACTTTTCAGTTTGATCAATATTGAAAATTATTTGCTTGAACCCTACAAAAATTGGAAAATAACATATTTTTTTCCCATTGCTGCTGTTTTTTGTCGTTACATTTTTTTTTAATTTATCAATATTTTGCACATTTTGCTATGTTTTTTCGCTCTAATTTCTCTATTTATTTTTTTCTAGCAATATTCTGAACATTCCGGTGAGTCTCCAACGATGTTCTTAATGTCCAACAAATGTTTTGGACATTCTGGCGACTTCTATTGATGTTCAGAACACTCTGGTAAACTTCCGGCGATACTTCGACGACTTCCCGGTGATGTTGAACATTCCGGCGAGTCTCCGGTGACCGTCTGACGGATGTCCGACAGTAGTGGAAAGTAACAGCGTCTGTAAAAAAAAAAAATTAAAAAAGATTTTTGGAAACAATTAAAAATATATAGGACTAATTGGTATAAGTGTTTTGTTTTGGAATTAGATGGGTTTTGAACTTTGTGTATGAGATTTATTGGTAAGTTCCCCTTTTTTTTTCTTTCTCTCCAACATTATTTTCCTCTCACATGTCTCATCCATTTTGATATATGGGCCTCGTTTGGGAAGTTAGCTATTTTCGTAGGTTATTTCAGTTTTTGACTATTTTAGTAGGCTAAAATTTTTGTGTTTAGGAAGACGGTTGGATTTTTTTGTAGTTAGATGTAATGTTTGTGAGAGAAAAAGTAAAATGATTATGAGTTTGATGTGACATTTTCTCTTATTAGTTATTTTAACATATTTTGTCTTTTTATGAATTTTAGCCAAAAAAACTAAAAATTCACTTACCAAACAGGGCCATGATTTCAAGGTGGTGGGTGGTGGCAATAATGGTCAAAGTGGGAAGAAATTGTTGGAAAACAATGGTTTCTTTGTGACTTTAATGCAATATTAAAGTGAGTGTCAATCCTCAATTGAGGTGGATTAAAGTGGGTTTAGATTCTTTGTAGTGAAATCTTTACACCACAAAAAGAATGACCAAAAACCATTAAGATTTGAATGAAAACTTGACTCATTAAGTTGGCCTCGTGAAAGAGGTGTTGGGAAATATGTGAAACCTTCTATCCCACATTAATTGTAAAGGAGAGTATTGATGGGTATTTAAATCTCATTTTTTTGCCTAAGGGTGTGAGCCCTTTGAGGCATCTAATTTTTCTGAAAGAAGGGAGTTATGGATCCTTCAAGGATAGACTTGGTGTAATAACCCCGACCTCCGATTAATGCTAAAACATGATTAATTATGCCTAACAGTAATTTAGAAGGAATCTGGGATTAATTTGCGTATGTATTACATTAATTCTGTGTTTCTATCTGTTTGCCATAAACTGATCTGTTCATGTTTAAACTTTGAACTGCGAATTAAAAGCCTTATCGGCGCCCGATTTCGAAATTGATTAGTGCTTCTTGTTAATTAGAATTTATGAGATTTTATGGCATGTTTAATTAAAATTTGATTTGGTATGGTTAAGTTAGATTAATTAATATTAAATTACATTAGTTTGGCTTTATTACCATAAGGCCACTAAGTGGGCTTTGCTAGATTAAATGTTTAGTCTTGAATTACACTTAGAAGCATAACATCTCCTTAGCCACTTCTTGGAGTCAAAACGTGAGCAAGAGAGCTAGAGAGAGAAGAAGTTTGATTTCAACAAGATTCCTAGGAGAATTGGAAGAATTGATGAGTAGTATGCATATTTGAGCTTCTAGGCTTGGAATTGAAGACTTAAGGTAGGAGAATTACCTTCTTGATTGTGAATTCAAGTCATTTCTTGCATGATTCACGTGACATTAGTGATCTAAGACAAGAATTGAATTAAACATGTTGAATTAGAGTTTAAATCATGTATGCATGTCCATATCATAACAATTTGAAGTGTTTTCATGGAAATTCTTGCATGCAAGACCCTATTCTAGTTATAGTCCATGAGTTCATCATGATTTTGAGTGTAATCTTGCATTTGGTTACATTTTTGGAGCATTGAATTCAAATGAACACTTGCATATTTTGTTCTTTAAGATTTCTTGGAAGTTGTTTGAAATTGTGTTTAATTGACTCACCCTTGGGCTTTGATTTCTCAAATTGATCTTTAAAACACGTTATACTATGAGTTTAAAGTGTTTTTCTAGAAAATGGGCCCAAGAGGTTGAGATTTGGGTAGTTGAATGCTTGGTTTGAGCTTGGGAGGCAAATTTGGAAATTCTAGAATTTGGCTTTCTCGCTCGAGCGAAGGATTCCACGCTCGAGTGACCATCGTTTGTTCAGAGCTCCGCTCGAGCGAAGGAATGGTGGCTCGAGCATAAATTGCAAGCTCTCAGGTTTTTGGTGCACGCAGACACACGCTCGAGCGACGAGACCTACGCTCGAGCGAAGCGTGTGTCTCACGTTCGAGCGAGCATCGAGCGTGCATCGAGCGTAAAATTTCAACAACCAGTACTTTTACATTTTTACAGACCGCTCGAGCGAAGGAGTCTACGCTCGAGCGACCCCTCTGTTTTGGCAAGCTCGCTCGAGCAAAGAAAGCTACGCTCGAGTGAGACCCCTGTTTTCAGCAAGTTTTGAAAAATGTTTTCCAAGGCATCTTTGCATCCTCATTCCATCCTAGGCATTCCTAGGCCATGTTTAAGACTCTATAGTGAGGCTTTAAGGTTAGAAACACATTAAGAACCAACGACATAAGTTTTGTGTGATTAGAATGTGTGTTTCAAGTGTGTGTCCGTTATGTGTTATGTAGGTCACGTGCCGCGTGTCGTGTGATCAATCTGCTCCGTCTGTCTATTTCAAGGCCAACTGTGAGTAATAATTTAGTAAAGTTATGTTCAAACTGTATCTACTTTTTGTGTGATAAAACAAGATATGTTTTCCGAAATGATATGTTCTGTACCATGAATGATTGTTCAATTTCTGATATGTATTTCGTGACATCCTTAGCATCATGTGATATCTGTTAGTTGTTACCCGGTATCGGAGGTTCCTTCATGGAACTTATTTCTGTCTGCACTCTGTTACCCGTACCGGAGGCCCTGTCACGGGGGCTCAGCTTCTGTTCTGTTACCCGGATCTGGAGGTTCCTTTATGGAACTGGTTATTCGTAACCTCACGCGTATGCGTTCTGTTCTGTTCTGTTCTGTTAATGCTAATGGATGTATCACGTAAATTAGTCATGACTTATGATTTCTGTCTATATATATGATCTGGACAAATGATGAATTTGATGCAAATCTGGATTGTGATTTTTGAATCTGTACGAACTCATTAATTGAAACCCTTTACTCTATTATTATTCACTGGGCTTTCGCTCACAGTTTATATTATGTATGTAGGTGAGACGGCACATGACCAGGGCCAGAGTTGACAGCCTTCTGTTCTGTTTTTGTCAGCCATCCGTTGTGCCTCCCGAGGAGGTTTCGATCGAAGCCTAATGCTATGGCTGTTTTTGTATTTCATGTTAGTCTCTATATATGTTTTGTAAAGACAGGTCTTGGGTTGTACATGTTGTAAATATTGTGTACCTGGACTGGCATGTTTATGCATATATACATATAAGTTTTGAAATGTTCCGTCCCATATACGTTATCACAGCTCATTGGACCTTATTTATTTTGTATTATTGCTTCCGCAGCCCCTTACTATTTGCTAATCTGTTCAGAGGCCTTTGGTAATCCACGGATTACTGGCCGGTTACGATGCTAAACCTATAGGGGCGAGTTTGGGTCGTGACATTTGGGCTAAGACTATGGTCCAAATTGATTATGCAAAAATTGTCACACGTACGGTCGTCGCCCACCCAGACCGGATCGTGGATTGTGGGCTTGGGCTTGAATTAAGTGTGGGGGTTGGGTCGGGTTCTTGGCCCACCCATCTTAATCTTTTTGGGTCAGGCCAAATATGTGGCTACAGGATTATACATATTATACATCTGTATATATAAAATGTGTAACCCCTCTACATTTATGATGGATTAATCCATCAGTTTTGCAGATTAATTATTGACAGTTTCACAGAGTTAAATCCTACATTTGATGAAAGGAGCCTCTTCCTCTCTCCCTCCATGTGTATAAAATTAAGGAGGCCCTTCTCCTTGAGTTTTGACACCAGAAATTTTGCTATCTTTGTGTTATTCCAAAAGTTTTCTTCCAATTTTTATTCGTCCTAGTGAGAGAGTGATGCCTGAGTTTTGTTCGCCGAAGCTACACAGTAGATGCATTGTTGTAGCTGGTCTAACCGTCGTATCCTGGGAGACAAACGTCGAAGAACCTCCAGCACCTAACCGGTGAAGCAGCGAATCTGTTTTAAGGAAACTGTCTAGTGTAGGTTTCAGTTTGCTTCCTTTTTGCCATTTTATTTTATTCTATAATTTTGTTCCATCTACTTGTAATTTTTCAGCATGTTTCTTGTTCTGAAATTTAAAAGTGTTACATATGAATCTATTTGTTTTAAGTATATAATTTTTACAACAAGTTTAAAACAGATTTTATATATTTTCCATGAAATTTATACCTGTTACGGTGGGGGGAAAAAAAAAGATTTGCCTTGCATTCCCTTGATTTCATGCTAGTGTTTTATTTGATAGAATAATGCATTACTATTCTTGTGTACAAAGATAATTCGGTTATGCAGTTTTATGATTCTGTTTATGTACTTGCACATCCTTATGAGTAAATTAATTTATTTTTGTTTGCTAATAAACAGATTCATGATTGTCATGAGTTGTACACTGCTATACAGTGAATTAATGAGTGCTACTGTTTTCATTGTGTGCACTGTTTGCATAGAAGTTGTTTATTACAAAATAGTACTTCATACCTATCCTGCTATGTTTTTTTTTTTCCTGGGCTAATACTTCACTGTTTTCTTTCCTGGAAATTCAACTGCTCTGCATAGACTTCCTTATTAGAACATGTTTAGAAATTCTGATCACACTGTGTCCTATATGTGTGGTTTATGATTAGAAAGTCAATTGTGCACTGCTATGTCCACTGTTTTGAATTGTTTTTTATTAGACTTCAATCTAATCTTTATAAAAAGTCTCTGTTTCATCCCTAGGCCTCTAATATAATTTTGCATGCTTATGTGATTTTAATATAATCATATGAGCATGATTCATTGTTTCTATCATGATTAGTGTATCTTTTTATTTTATAATTTTGTAATCTAATTTGCATGTTCATGAGTGTTTGAATTATTTTTTTAGTCAAAATAGTCATGCTAATTAGTTTATATTTTCCTAGTAAATTTACATGCTTATTAGATATTAGATTTTTAGGATAATTCACATGTTTTAAAATTTCTAGATTTGTAATGTAATTTGCATGCTAATTGCTTTCTAATTTTTAATGTAATTTGCAAGCTAATTGTTTTATACTTTTATTTACATGTTAATTGTCTATAATTATGTATATGTTTAATGTGTAATAAGTTCATATGTAACTCTTGCCAATTAAAAAGGTGTAATTTAATTGTGGAGTTATAAATTTTATTTTTGTAACTCATCTAGCATTTTAATTCATTAGTTAATTTTATTATTAAATGGTTTGCTAGATAGTTTCAATTAATTTATTATATTTACAGTTTCTTGAGATTGTTTGGTTTGTATTTTCTTGTGTTTTTCTACTAACTTTCTTTATAGGAATACCTATGCGAAAAAGGTTGGAAAAACAAATACAAAACCAAATGAATAGTATTTGGGATGTAAAAACAAAATTTTGGACTACTAATCTTTGTGTTGAACAGGAACACCTAAGCGTTGAAAAGAATTTTTTGGCCTAAATTTGAAACACTTGTTTGCTTGAGTTTTACTGTGGTTATTTACCAATGTATTAAAGCATTTTGTTTGCTTGTATCTCTTATAGCAATTTGTTTTAATTGCTTGTATTTAGTTAGCAATTTTTAAATTGCATGTAAGTTTGGAACTAGAAGTCAACCTAGGTTTGTGTTAACCTAGTTCATCCCTTGAAAAACTTGACTTTAAAAATTGTTTCCCTTGAATTAGGAGTCAACATACTCTTAAAAGTTTTGTTTAAAGTTAACTGGGTTTTAAATGGGATCGATGTGACCCCTCCAGTCTTCCTGCAAACATTCTTGATCATGTTCGATTCTAGGGAAGTGGTGAGACTAGTTTTGAATTAAACTTCCAACTTTGGGATTTTCTAGTGTTAAGTTTAATTTCTAGAAACGCGGAATAGTGAAATTCTATTGTATTTTTCAGAAATGACAATTGTTACCGATGTTGCTGCTGTTGCTGCTGCTAATGTTGGTGGGGATCAGAACCCCGGGGCAACTAGCATGCCAACGCCTACTACTGTGACCTCTGTGATCAACCCGGTTGCAATGACCTCTGTGGTCAACCCTGTTGTTGCTCCTGCTGTTCCGGGAGGCCTGCTCAACCATCATGAGCTCCCGGAGAAGTTCACGGGAGTTAATTTCAAGAGGTGGCAGCAGAAGATGCTGTTCTACCTGACTACTCTAAGCCTTGCAAGATTTTTGAGTAAAGATCCACCAGCCATGAAAGAGAATGAGCAAGACAAGCAGAAACTCATGACTTTAGATGCTTAGAAGCAGTTAGACTTCCTTTGTTAGAATTATGTTCTAAATGGCTTGGCAGATTCACTTTTCAACATGTTTTATGCCAAAAAGTCGGCAAATTAGCTATGGAATGCTTTGGACAAGAAGTACAAGACCGAGGATGCTGGGGCAAAGAAATTTGTCATTGGCCGGTTTCTGGACTTCAAAATGGTGGACTCAAAAACCGTCATCAGTCAAGTACAAGAGTTCCAAGTAATTCTGCATGAGATTCATGCAGAGGGAATGTTCCTGAGTGAATCATTCTAGGCAGTTGCGTTGAATGAAAAGCTACCTAACGGCTGGAAAGACTTCAAGAACTACTTGAAGCACAAGCGAAAGGCAATGACAGTCGAAGAGCTCGTTGCCAGGCTCCGTATTAAAGAAGACAACAAAAAGAAAGGAAGGGAGTACCTCCATAGTGAAAGCAGCCATGGTTAAGCATGACTAGTCCTCGAGAGTAAAGAAAAAGCCACCGACAGGCAAAAGCTCAAAGTTTGGGGCAAGAGGCAATGTCTCCAAAAGGCCGGTCTATAAGCCGCAGGAACCTACTTTTAGGTTCAATGAAAAGTGCTTCAACTGTGGAAGCGATGGGCATCGGGCGATTGACTGTCGTAAGAAGAAGAAACCCTACAAGAAGTACCCTCCACAGAACAAGAGTCATGCCCACATGGTTGAAATGGAGGATCTGTCACAAGATGTGGACGACATGTATCTATCAGCTGTCATCTTGGAAGTGAACATGGTGGGGTCTAACTCGAATGAATAGTGGGTGAACACTAGGGCCACTTGCCACATCTGTGCAGAAAAGAAGATGTTCACAACTTTCGAACCGGTTTCAAATGGTGAGAAATTATTCATAGGGAATTCTGTGACCTCAACTGTTGAGGGAAATGGCAAGGTGGTCCTGAAGATGACTTCAGAGAAAGAGTTGACTCCGAAAGATGTCTTGTTTGTGCCGAACATTCGTAAGAACCTTGTCTTGGGGTCTCTCTTAAGTAAGCATGGCTTCCGCATGGTGTTTGAGGCTGATAAGGTCGTGTTGACCAAAAGAGGGGTCCATGTGGGGAAAGGGTATATGTCAGGTGATATGTTCAAGCTCAATGTAATGACTCTTATCCCTAAAATTAATGAGAAAGCTCATTCTTCTGCTTATATGCTTGAGTCCCTTAATTTATGGCATGGTAGACTGAGTCATGTAAATTTTGACTCATTTCGTAGATTAATCAAGTTAGATCACTGTAAACACCCCATTTTTGACCTCCTGTAAGACTTGGGCGCTTTATTTCGAGCACTCGATGATAAATGTTACGTTGTGTAAGTGGTTTGAATTCTCAATAAAGGAATCTGAATTCGAGCTCTAAACAATCCCAACCTTCCATACCCAAGATGTTTTTACCTCAGAAACCCATTTTTGAGCACTGTGCCAACCTGCATTGAACCTAGAACAGAGAGGCAGGGGAGCCACATTGGGGCCCAACCGTGCCTCATTTGGGGCTGGCCGTGGCCATTGGGATCCGACCATGCCTTTTGGGTGACAAACATTGTTCTGGGCAGGAATCCGCCAACTGTCTATTTTTGAAGATATTTATGACCTATTTGCCCCAAATTCTATAAATATGAGCTCAGACCTTTGTTTTGATGGTTAGCAAAATTTCAAAGAGTTAAAAAGACATTTGAGAGCTCCCTCTTCTCTTACAAGTCACCTTTATGCTATCATATCATCTTTGAACTATATATACACACCATATACACCATTAGAGCTTGGACTTAGAGCTTTGGTTGAGACTTTGGCACCATAATTCAAACTTGAGAGTGCTTTGGAATCAAGTTTGGTTTACAACAAGAGCATCCTCTCTACAAGAGATTTAAGCTTGCCACCTTCTTCCTTGCTTTCATTTCAATCTTTGTCTATCTTTTTCTTATGTTTTCATACTGTTTTGGATCAATTCCAAGGGCCGAAACTTGGGGTTAAAGAGCTACCAAAGATGGAGGGGCTAATTACCCTTTCTTGAACCTTATCCCATAGCTTATGCCCTTTGTTTTCCCACTTTTTTCTTTGATTTAAACACTGATTTTCAGAGTTTTAAAAGGCAAAAAAAATGTGATTTAAAAGTCCCAAAAGTGCTTAGGCTTGCTTACTAGCTTTGTGTCCTCTTATTTTTGTTTTTGTTTTTTTTTTTTTTTTGGGTACTCTTTTTAAGATGATTTTAGGTACTGTTTTTTTGAGTTTTAGGGGTTGTTTAAATCATTTAATTAGTTTATGCTTTGAATCTCATGCTTATAGTGTTGTAAGTCCTCATGGATTTGATTGTTTAGGCCTAGACACCAATCCATTTGAGTTGATAGTCTTATTTACTTAGTTTTCAAGTAAATAATCTCATTTTTGTAATAATCAATTTCACATAATCATCTCTGCAACCTCCTTCCTTTCTTTGCTTCTTTTGACTAAGATTTGTATCCGACACAGGATTACCGTTCAAAGTATGAGAAATGGACCCCTCATGTGCTAAATGGTTTAATCTCTTCGAAGATTTATTACCAGGGCATTATATCTCTCTTATGTTGAGAACAATCCATTGTTTGATACTCCTCTTAATCGCCGGTGCATTGTTTCTAAGGCACTAGTTTTTTTAACTTAGACCTTTGGAAATCTCAAAGAAAGGTTTCATTATAGCTTGTCATTGAGTTTGGATTTAAGGTCATTATTGCCCTTCTCGGGTTTGACTCCGAGTCCATTATTGCTCGGGAATAGGTTTGATTCCTTTTTTGTGATTTCCCCCGTAGAGAAGGGCTTGGAAAGTTCATTTCTCGGGTTAAGCTATGCTTGTTTATCCTTATTGCTTTTGGACTTAGTGGACGTAGATATCACTTTTGGACAAAATGGAATAAAAGATAAGAAATAGAGAGGTAAGATGAAAAAGGCTAATAAAATTGGCTTAAAATTGGATTAAAACTGACATAAAGATCTAATAAAATTTGTTGGATTCGGTTGGATGTTATACTGAATCTGTCGTTTCTAGAGTCATCGTATACTAAATTCGTGATGTTTTATGATTTTTGAAGCATGTCTACGCTCTTACTTGAAATTGACTTCATGATAGGAGGGAGGTATGGTTAGTTTTTTTTTTTTTTTGGTATTTAATAAATTCTTGTCCATTTGCTTCTCAAATCATCACGCAATCAACTTGCAACAATTGATGGTTCGAAGACCGAACTCAATCCTCCCTTGAGTATCTTCATGACAGGGAAGGGCAGAAATGACAAACATGTCTTAGGAATACTCTGTCTGCACTGTTTTCATCTCAGAGCACAAAAACAACAGACTTCTGAAAAAATAGGGCACGGCCGAATTTGGGCTCCAAAGTTTGGTAAACAGAGCACTTTTGTTGAAACAGAGAGCTGTGGTTGAGAGTGAAACAAAACAGTGTACCAGGAGGTAGACAGAGCAATTTCTGAGGGCTGTCTTCGTCGGCGCATGTGGGATCCTTTTTCATTCTTTACATATTATTGTTGTAATTATTGTAATATTATTGTTGTAATATATTAGAGAGTATTCATTTGAATTTGTAATAAGTAATTAATTCAGACACTTAGACATTCGGATTCTCTTGCATGAGGGCACATTTGTAATATTGTGTATGTCTTCCATGTGACACTCAACTAAAAAAATAAAATAAAATAATAATAATAACAATAATATAAGGGTTAAAAAAGAGAGAGAATTAATTAGTAAGTTAATTAGCAGACCAAAAGATAATTAAAAAATGAAAATGGGTTAGGAAAGAAAGAAGAAAAAAAAAAAAAAAAAAAAAATCAAACCTACAGGTGGCATCACTTCTCATAAACCAACAAAGTAGACACGTGGCCGTAAACGAGAAAGAGAGCAACGTGCCAGCAATAGACCTTAGGACCTTATGTAGTAAACAAGAAATTGGAGCCTATAAACTTAAAAAATGTAAGGAAGTATACAAATAACTAGGATACAGTGTGATAGAAGCCGGGAGTTATAGTAGAAAAATAAAGGCGAATGGTCAATATTAAGATGAGTTGTATCATACCTTCAGTTACCATAACATATTTTACGTTACCATAATTTATTTTAAGTGATTTGTGTTTTATAAATTATATTAATATTTTGATTACGTTGATTATTTTTTAAACTCTATTTGCTTAAATTGAAACCCATGGATATATTTGTTTAAATTTTAGAAATTATTTGATAATGGTTTTGTAAACAATTATTTTCTGTAAGTACCACCACGGGAGTCCCATGCCTTGGGGGACTTAAATGAACCATTGGCTTCTGTTTGGTCATTTTGTGGCCCTCTGTTTGTCATGGGTCCATTGACTTTTGCTCTAATTGTCACTTCAGTGACCTCTGTTTTGTTCTATTCTGTACCGTGGCTATGATTATTTTGCTTACATGACTTTTGAATTAAAATTTTATAGTTTAAGTAATTTATTTATTCAAACTAAATTGTTCACTATTTTGGCCTAAATAATTATCCATGGTGATTTATGTACCCTCATACTCACTGTGTAATATTTCTTACTCTGCCATGTGCTCATAGCCGTTATCCCCTTTCAGGTGATGAGATTTAGCGGGATCAACATTGGGAATAGATCGTAGTGTTTTTTTTTATTCATCTACTATCTATAATTTTGATCGGACTTTTGTAATAAAATAAAGCCCAAATAACTATTTTCCTTTTAAATGAACTTTTTGGTACCCATTTATTTTATTTTAATTTATCCGCTTGCACTACTACTACAGAAATTTTAGAATTATTTATGTTTTATTGTCTTGTTGCGACACCGAACCTTTGGGTACCGGGTTTAGGTCGTGACAAAAGTGGTATCAGAGCAATAAATTTTTTTAAAAAAAAAAAAAACTTTAGTTTGTCTAACACGATTAAACCATTTTATAAATATTTCCAAGCTAAGTTTTCCTGGATTGTAGGGAATTGCAAATCTGATGGAGTTATTCTGATTCGAGCCCCCAGGAGCTGATTCTGTCCCGAACCTATTAGAGGGCTGTGGAGATTCAAAGAGTCTTGTCAAGCAAGCCCACCCAGCACTTGATCGGCTCATGGGGAGACATGTATACTTTCAGGCTGAGCCCGATGATGATTTCTTATTTTGGAGACTTAGCCGAGGCAGCACACGCGAGAGATACATTGGGCCAACCCACGTTGTTGGTCTTGCTCCTGATCTAGGACAGCCATACTTTTTGGTTGCACCATTTCCCTTGGGCTTTACTGAGAGGAAAGGGCAAGCATACCCTAGCAGCCACATATGCACTACGACATCTCTCCCACAGTACATTATCCATGTCCCAACTGTGGATTTCACTGACAGTGTGTCATACTTAGAGATACCTATACGAATTACTGGACAGGAGTTTTGGGATTATGATCACAGTGTTCCTGCCTATATAGTCCGGGTGGTATGGCGTTGCTTTGGGATAGAGCACAGTGGCTGGGAGTTTGAGTCCCTCATGCAGAGTGAGTTTGCGGGGTTATTTCACGGCCTAATTTTTCAGAGCTAGTTCTCATGGCTGCCTAGCGGTCTATTTTAGATGGCCGACTAGAAGATTTTTGTGACCTGACCATGATTAGTCTGATCCTTATGTTTTTTGTATTAGTAGGATTAGACACCAACTTTTGACTGTTATTTAAGTATGTTGTACTAACATCTTTTCTTTTGCATAAGTAACACAAGTGTCATGTAAATATAGTATCTTTGTGAATCATAGATATAATATTGCAATGATTAAATACGTACTAATTGGTTCCAAAAAAAAAATTGACTATTCCACTAACCTTTTTCACCCTATAGTAATGGCTAACGATGGAAATGGAACCGGATCGTCGGTTAGTGGTGCCGACCCAATGGAGCAAATCATGGAAAAAACAGTTACCAATTTTCTGTGAGCCTTACAAACCAACATGAATAATGGAATGCCCGAACAGCGAGAAGAGCCAATTACGGTAAAATAGTTCCAAGATTTGAAACCCACTACATTTACCGGCAGTACAAATCCACTGGTAGCAGAAGCTTGGGTCAGAGACATGGAGAAGATTTTTCGCGCGCTACCTTATACAGAAAGACAAAAAGTAACCTTCACCACATTCACCTTCAAAGACGATGCACATGAATGATGGCTTCTTACCCTGGAGAAAGAAGAAATCGTGACTTGGGCAAGATTCTTAGAAATATTTTATGAAAAGTACTTTCTAGATTCACTATGGAAACAAAAGGCGTCAGAATTCATACATCGAAAGCAATGAACCATGACGGTGGCTAAATACGAGAGCAAGTTCACGCAACTAGCTCGATTTGCGACATATGTCATCCTCACCGAAACTCGAAAAGCAAGAAAATTCAAAGTAGGATTGGATGCTGAAATCAATGATAGACGTGAGGTTTTGAAACTACCAACCTATGCGAAGCTGGTGGATCGAGCATACATTGCGGAAAAAGGGATTAAAGCCTCACGTTCCAAGAAAATGAGCCAAAAAAAGCTATTCTGGGAAAAAGACAACAAAAGATTTAGTGCATCACCTCCAAAGAAGGTAAATACGAGCTCAACTAGTTCAGACAATCAAGGTCCTACTAACCCTAGAAGTGGCACCATTCCAAATTGCCCTCCTTACGAGAGAACTCATTGGGGACGATATTGGTAGAAGCTCATAGCTCAAGGTTTACGGTTTACCCTGGCAATACGAAGATGTATCACGACCTGAAGGAACACTACTGGTGGACGGGAATGAAAAGAGACATAGCAAGCCACGTCTTCAAATGCCTGCATTGTCAATGAGTTAAAATAGAACATCAAAGACATGCAGGAATGCTGCAACCACTCCCTATACCTGAGTGGAAATGGGAACACATTACTATGGACTTCGTGGTCGGGCTGCCTTAGTCAGTCTCGAAGAACAATGCAATATGGGTTATAGTAGATCGATTGACGAAGTCGGTACATTTTCTACCAATCAAAATCACGTATTCCCTTAATAATTTTGCCACTTTATACATCAAGGAAATCATTCGTTTGCATGGACCCCAGTTTCAATCGTGTCTGACTGAGACCCCCACTTCGTGTCTTACTTCTGGAACAAATTGCAAGAGGCCTTGGGAACCACTCTGAAATTTAGCACTGCCTATCACCCGCAAACTAATGGACAAGATGAAAGAACAATCTAGACTTTGGAACACATGATACGTGTGTGTGTGCTAGACTTTAAAGGTAATTGGGATGAGCACCTACCTTTAGTGGAATTTTCCTATAACAACAGTTACCAAGCTAGCATCGAAATGGCACCATACGAAGCACTGTATGGAAGAAGATGTCAATCACCTCTATATTGGGCAGAAGTCGGAGACATGAAACTATTAGGCCCTGAAATCATGCAAATAATGAGTAATAAAATTTGACTTATCTAACAGCGAATTCGCACTACTCAGAGTCGCCAAAAAAGCTATGCAGATATACGAAGATGGGACTTGGAGTTTCAAGTAGGAAAGCATGTTTTCTTAAAAGTCTTACCGACAAGAGGGGTCATTCGATTTGGAAAGCGAGACAAGTTAAACCCACGTTATGTCGGGCCATTCGAGATACTAGAAAGGATTGGTCCTGTGGCATATCGCCTTGCACTGCCACCTGAATTGTCCAATGTCCACAATGCGTTTCACGTTTCAATGCTTTGACGGTATCTCTGAGATCCAAAACATGTTGTCGATTATGAGAACCTGGAAGTTCAAGAAGATCTCTCTTACAAAGAACAACCAGTGCAAATTCTCGATCGTCGTTATCAGGTTTTCCAAAACAAGACTATACCCTTTGTAAAAGTCTTATGAAGGAATCATTGAGTCAAAGAAGCGACATGGGAAGCTGAAAGCTAAATGCGAGCCAAATACCCACACCTCTTCGAAAACCAAGGTACATCAAGTTTGGGGACAAACTTTTATTTAGAAGGGGAGAATTGTGACACTCAACTAAAATAAATAAATAAAATAATAATAATAACAATAATATAGGGGTTAAAAAAAGAGAGAGAGAATTAATTAGTAAGTTAATTAGCAGACCAAAAGAGAATTAAGAAACGAAAATGGATCAGGAAAAAAAAAAAACGAAATCAAGCCTACAAGTGGCATCACTTCTCATAAACCAACAAACTAGAAACGTGGCCGTAAATGAGAAGAGGAGCAACGTGGCAGCAATAGACCTTAGGACCTTGTGTAGCAAGCAAGAAATTGGAGCTTATAAATAATGAGGTACCAGTGAGCTTCGAAAATGTAAGGAAGTATACAAATAACTAGGGTACAACGTGATAGTAGTTGGGAGTTGTAGTCGAAAAATAAAGGCTAAGAGTCAATATTAAGGTGAGTTATATTATACCTTGAGTTACCATAACATATTTTACGTATGTTTTGAGTTATCATAATTATTTTACGCAATTTGTATTTTATAAATTATATTAATATTTTGATTACGTTGATTATTTTCTGAACTCTATTTGCTTAAATTGAAACTCATGGATATGTTTATTTAAATTTTAGATATTATTTGACAATCATTTTGTAAACAATTATTTTCTGTAAGTACCACCACAGGAGTCCCATGCCTTGGGAGACTTAAATAAACCATTGGCCTTTGTTTGGTTACTTTGTGGCCCTCTGTTTGTCATGGATCTATTGACCTTTGTTCTGATTGTCAGTTCAGTGACCTCTGTTCTGTTTTGTATCGTGGCTATGATTATTTTGCTTACATGACTTTTCAATTAAAATTTTATAGTTTAAGTAATTTATTTATTCAAACTAAATTGCTCACTATTTTGGCCTAAATAATTATCCATAGTGATTTATGTACCCTCATACTCACTGTATAATATTTCTCACTCTGCCATGTGCTTATAGCTATTAGCCCTGTTTGGTAGAGCTGTGGGAAACTGCTATAGCTTATGCCTAAACAGCTTATAGCTTATAACTTTCAGCTTAAGCTGATTTCCAGCTTATTCTTTAAGCATCTCCTGCCCACTCAAAGAATAAGCTGATTTCTGACTTCCAAAAAGCTATAAGCTATAAGCTATAAGCTAAACCAAACACATCAAATAGCTTAAATTAAGCTGAAAGCTGAAATAAGCTGATTATAAGCTGTGTCAAACAGGCACATTATCCCCTTTCAAGTGATGAGATTTAGCAGGATCAAGATTGGGAATAGATCGTAGTGTTTTTTTTTATTATTCATTTACTATCTATAATTCTGATCAGACTCTTGTAATAAAATAAAGCCCAAATGACCATTTTCCTTTTAAATAAACTTTTTTGGTGCCCATTTATTTTATTTTAATCTATTTAATTTATTCGCTTGTGCTACTACTATAGAAATTTTGAATTATTTTATGTTTTATTGTTTTGTTATGACGCCAAACCTTTGGGTACCGAGTTTGGGTCATAACATTCCAACCCCCATTTCTTTCTCCCTTTTATTTTTATGCTTATAATGGTAGCATCATATTTTACATTTTCATGTCGTTACCATGTCTTGTATCCATTTTTTGCATGCATAGGGTTCGGTTAATCATTCTAACATTTTTACCATTTCTTACTTACTTGAATATGTGCGCTAAACGCATGTTTTGAATTGAGCCATATGTCATGTAATAAACCGAACCTAGTAGTTGCATTTTGTATATGTTGCATTAGTCATTTGCATATTAGGACATACATTTTTCTAACTAGTTTCTTTTATTTGGCTTGCCTCGGTTGAGTACTAAGTGAGTGTTTTTTGCTCTAGCAAATTGCTTGTATGTTTGTGTTGCCATAATCAAACATGTTACCATGAGGCTAAGTGCTTATTTGATATATCTCTTGAGTGTCGGTGGATGAAGGCTATTTTGCTTAAATTGGAATGGTTGATACATGTACATGTGAGCTTACTTTTTTTAAAGTTACTCATATTCAAAACACTTTTCAAAACAAACATGAAATTAAAGCGTTCCAAAGTAGGTGAAAAAGTCTATACTTGTGTGCCTCACATAGTAATGTTAATTAGCATAATAATCGGAATAAGAGCATATAATGTACATAAAAATCACATCATGATTAGTAGATGCCGATCTTTGATCGGGTGAGTAGGGTGCTTAATTCACGACCTTCCTTTTTAATACTTAAGTTCCCCAAACCAAGACACTTTGGTGATGACAGACAAGTGGCCTTTGGCACGGGTCACGGGTTTCCTAAATTTCTCAAAAATATTTAGGTGGTGACTATGAAATCTGATAATGCAGTCTATTTTTGGCATCTCTAATGATAAATGGATTTTCTAAATATTTGTCAGATTTGGACTCATTTGTGTTCTTTCTGTTTTACATTGCACTTGTGAAACCAGATTCAGAACCATAGGAGTTCGAACTGTAGGGCTATCGTATCCAATGAGACTAAACCCCTCCGAAGAGCACGGAAACCAAGCTACAATCACATACCATCTTTCAAAATTAATCCAAATCACAAGTGCGAAACTTGTATAAAAGCAAAATTGACAAGGATTTCTTTTCATTCTATTAAAAGAAGTATAGAGCCTTTAGATTTAGTGCATAGAGATGTGTGTGACTTGAAAGTCGTACAATCACGTGGTAGCAACAAGTACTTCATCACTTTTGTTGATGATTGCATTAAATACTGTTATGTGTATTTGTTTAAAAGAAAAGATGAGGCAATTGATAAATTTATTCTTTTCAAGAATGAAACTAAGAATCAACTAATCCATAAGATCAAGGCTGTAAGAAGTGATCGTGGTGGTGAGTATAAATCCCCGTTTGCTGAGATTTGTGCTCAATTTAGGATTATCCACCAAACTAAAGCGCATTTGTAGCTTGCTTTTCGTGCTCTTTTTGGATACGACTAGCCCTACAGTTCGGACTCCCGTGGTTCTGAATCTGATTCCACAAGTGCAATGTGAAACATTGAAAACACAAAAAGAGTCCAAATCTGGTAATTCTTTTAAAAAATCAATGTTTGAATCAAAATGTCAAAAATGGACTACTTTGCCAGACACAGAGTCGTCACCTAAATATTTTTGAAAAATTTAAGAAACTCGTGACTCATGCTAAAGGCCACGTGCCCGTCATCACCAAGATTGTCTCAGCTCGGGAACTTAAGTACGAGAGGGGAAGGTCATGAAGTGAGCACTCCACTCACCCGATTAAAGATCGACCTCTACTGATCATGATGTGATTCTTATTTACATTATATGCTCTTATTCTAATTATTTGGACTACTATTACTATGTGATGTACACAAGTATAGACTAATTTGCAAAAATTAGAACACTTTGATTTCATGTGTTGTTTTGAAAAAGTGTTTTGAATACGCGTCACTTGAAAAAGTGAGTTTGTATGTACATTTAATCAAATTATTCAAATTTAAGTAAAAGGCCTTCATCCACCGGCATTCAAACAAGAATATCATTTAAGCATTTAGGCCTCATTTGGCAAGTGGCTATTTTAGCCAAAAGTCAAAAAGTCACTAAAAAAACTAAAAAAACAACCCATACCAAAAAGTCAAAGATTCCCTTTTCTCTCTACTTTTTGCACATCTTTTCGTAAAAAGTCAAAAAGTCATCCTAAACATATTAGTTTTTTTTGCATCACATTTTAGCCAAAAAGTCAAAAAGTTACTAAAAAAGCCTGTTCCCAAACGAGGTCTTAAGCCTCATGAAGAATGCTTGATATGGCAACAATCACACGCATGCAATATGCTAAAACAATAAATGCTCACCTAGTACTCCAAGGCAAGCCAAACAAAGCAAAACAATTAGAAGAAATGCATGCTCCTAAACAATGTAATATGACTAATGCAATGCACACATTATGCAAATAATAAGTTCGGCTACTAACATGGCATATGATTCAATTCAAGGCATGCGATAAAGCACGTATTCAAGCAAAGAATTTGAGATTGACATTGGTTAGAATGATGAGCCGAACCCTAATGCGTGTAAGACAAATGGATGCGAGTCATGGAAAATGCTAAGTAAATATGATGCTACCATTATAAGTGGATAAATAAAAGGGAGAAAGAAATGGGGGTTGGACGACATACACAATTATTACATATTTGCCCTCATGCAAGAGGGTTTGAATAAATGTCCAAGTGTTTAGTGATTAAGCTAGCTATTACAAATTCAAATGCGTAATTAGCTAAACTAACTACCTATTACAAGGTTGGAACAAATAATAAATGAATAGCTAAACTATCTAATTTATTACAACAAGGGTATTATAATAATTAATACTTAAATAATAATTACAATAACAAGATAATAATATGAATACAAATAAAATGAGGCACAATGATTGCATGCATAGTGTCCAGAAGCTACTTTGTCTGCTCAACTGCTCTGCTTCACACACCCTCAACCATTGCCCTCTGCTTCTTCGAAAAACACTCTGTTTTTTCCAAACATTGGAGGCTGGCCGGCCCCTAATGAGGCCCGGCTGGCTCTAAATAAGGCCGGTCGGCCCTAACTGCAGGTGAAAATCTATTTTGTGCTCTAAGGTGAGGATAGTGCGGACAGAGCCATTCTAGGCCTGTCTGTCCCTTTTGTTCTTCTCTGTCATGGAAAACTCAAGAGAATAACAATTTCGAGTCCGAAACCACCAACAAGCACAATTTGATGGCTTGATGATTTCGAACACGTTTGGACAAAATTGAATAACTGTAATGGAAAACCACCCCCTCCCTCTTATCAAGAAGGCTTTAAAGAGAAAGATAGACAGGCTTCAAGTTTCGTCAAAATATCATGGATTGATAAGTGACAATTCTCGAAGCGATAGACTCGGCATAACGTCCAGCCGAGTCCAACCAATTTTATTCATCTTCTTTATGTTGATTTCATTGATTTTAGGTCAATTGTATTAGTCATTGCCATTCTTTAATCAATTTGTCCAAAGTGATGTTTAAGTCTACTAAATGAGAAGAAATGTCAAACGAGAAGTGATCCATAACATGAAAGAAAGACTATACATTGATGATGAACCTCCGTAGAGATTAAGCCATTAAGCATAGATCTCTTTCTTATGCCTTGAACAACAAACACTTGTTTGAAATAGCTCTCGAACAAAAGAAAAGAAGAAAGAAAGGAGGGTGCAGAAATGATTATGCGAAATTGATTATTTAAAATGAAACTCTTCGCATGAAAACTAAGTAAATAAAGCTATCAACTCAAATAACTCGGTGTCTAAGGCCTAAACAACCGAAGCCATGAGGACTTACAACACAACAAGTATGATATTCAAAGCATAAACTATTTAAATGAATTAAACAGCCCTAAAATGTAAAAGACAGTAGCTAAAAGCAAGAGAAAGTAAGTAAAAAGAGTAGAGAAAAAGCTATGGAATAAAGCCTAATGAGGGGTGGCTAACCTCTTTCACTTTTTGCAATTTTAAATCTCATATTTCAGCCCCAAAACAGTCCAAGAACAGTCCCAACACAGCCCAAAAACAATGGCTAAAAGTCTGTTTAAAGAGCACAAAAAGATAGACAAAAGCAAGAGATATAAAGCTAGTAAGCAAAATCAAGGAGAGGTGGCTACCCTTCAACTTTGGAGACTTTTAAACCATGTTTTTTAGCCTTTTTGAACTCTAAAAATCAATGTAAAAAACAAAGAAAATATTGCAAAAACAAAGGGTATAAGCTATGGGATTAGGTGCAAGAAAGGGTGTTAAGCCTTTCTACCTTTGGTAGCTCTTTAACCCAAATTCCAACACTTGGAATGGATCCAAAACAGTAGGAAAACACAAGAAAAGGATAGAAAAGATTGAAATGAAAGCAAGGAAAATGGTGACAAGCTTACACGTCTTGAAGAGAGCAAGCTTTGGTTGTTGATCAAAATTGATTCCAAACACCCTCAAGTTGATGAAATATGGTTTGAAACTCTAGCAAAAAGCTTCAAGAACAAGCTCTTATGGTGTATGTATTGTGTATGTATTGTTCAAGAATGTTTGAAGGTCAAAGGAAGCAAGGAGGATGGTTTTAGCTCTCAATCTCCCTCAAAGCCCTTAGGAAAATCTTCTAACCTTAAAATCTAAATGCAGGGGGTCTATTTATAGAATTTGAGCCAATTTGGTCGAAAATATCTTCAAAAATGGACAGCTGGCTGATTCCCGCTAGCTGTCTGTTTAGCACTATTGAGACCCGGCCAGGCCCAAAACACACGACCGGGCCTAAAAAGTAACTCTGGAAAAGTTTTCATTGAGACCGATTGGGTCTAAATGAGCCACGGCCTGTTCTAAATGGACCAACAGGGTCAAAAAATCTGCATTTCAAGCCCGACTTCAAATGGGCCAATCTCTCTTATTCAAACTTGGTTTTAGGCGATTCTTAAGTCTAATTGAAGCTCCGGAAGTCTACTTTCCAATGGTGGTAACCTCACATCTAAATTCTAAGTGTGCAAAGACATATGCCTAATTTAGTAAAGGCTGCTCATTTTTTCTCAATGGTTTGATGCTCAACTTCTTCCTAAACTAGTTTTCTTCCCTCCCCTCCTATTTCCTTCAACTCTAAACCTATAAATAAGATGTTTTAAATATTTTTCAAAGAGTTCACCTCCCTTCCATTTATTTCCACTTTGTCCTTACTCGGTGTATCAAAAAGTGCAATGTTTTAAACGAAATGCGAGCCTTAGAACATCGTAGAAGCATTTGAAAAAATATTTTGAAATAGAGTTTTAAGGTCTAAAATAGTTTGGCCAAAATGGGGTGCAAGATTTAAGATTAGAGCTTGAATCCAAATTTCTTCACTGAGAATTCAAAAGATTGCACAGTGTAATTTTCATCATCGGGTGTTCGGAATAAAGCGCCCAAGTCTTACGGGTGGTCAAAAATGGGTGTCTACAGCATTATTCCCCTCAGTCAAATGGTGTTGATGAGCAAAAAAAAATAGGACGTTAAAAGAAATGATGAATGCAATGTTAATAAGTTCTGAGTTGCCACAGAACTTGTGGGGGGAAGCAATTCTCTCCGCGAATTACATTCTTAATAGAACACCTCGGAAGAATGTAGACAAGACTCCATATGAGTTTTGGAAAGGCCACAAGCCTTCATATAAATACCTACAAATGTAAGAGTGTCTTGCGAAAGTGGCGATGCCTATATCCAAGCGGGTTCGGATAGGTCCGAAGTCAGTGGATTGTATATTCATTGGCTATGCACATAATAGCAGTGCATATTAATTTCTTGTGTTTAAGTTTGCTATTCTAGATATACACAAGAATACTATCATGGAATCAAGAAATGCATCTTTCTTTGAAGATGTATTTCTTTGTCGTCTCCAAGAAGAGATTTCGAGTTCCATGAAAGAGGTTGAGGGTGACAATGATCACATAGATGATCAAGCAGATGATCACATAGATGATCACGTAGATGATCAAGCTGCCGAAGTAGATGAGCCAAGAAGGAGTAAAAGGGCTAAGACTGCAAAGTCCTTTGGTCCGAACTTCTTAACTTATATGTTAGAGGGAGAACCTCGAACTTTCTATGAAATTGTGATTTCACTTGAAAGTCCTTTGTGGAAAGAAGCAATTAAGAGTGAGATTGACTCTATCTTATAGAACCATACATAGGAGTTGGTTGATCTACTCCTAGGCAGTAAGGCCTTAGGGAGTAAGTGGATCTTTAGAAGAAAGATAAAGCGGATGGATCAATTGATAAGTATAAAGCTAGGATAGTTATCAAAGGATACAGGTAGCGAGAAGGCCTGGATTACTTTGATACGTATTCACCTATGACAAAGATTACATCCATTCGTATGGTGATTGTAATAGTAGCTTTACGTCATCTGGAGATGCATTAGATGGATGTAAAGACAGCTTTCTTAAATGGAGATTTAAATAAAGAAATCTACATAGAGCAACCCGAGGGATTTCAACTCCAGGACAAATAAGAAAGTCTGTAAGCTTGTCAAATCATTGTATGGTTTGAAGCAAGCTCCTAAACAATGGCATGAGAAGTTTGACAACGCTAGGTTATCAAATGGGTTCAGAATCAATGAGTGTGACAAGTGCGTATATGTAAAAGACACTGACAGAGGTTATGTCATTTTGTGTCTATACGTTGATGACATACTCATTGTTAATAGTAATGATGAGATGATTAGAACTACCAAGAGGTTGTTAAACTCTAAGTTTGACATGAAAGATATGAGCCTTGCAGATGTAATTCTGGGTTTAAGATTACCAAAGCATCTGATGGTATTGTACTTTCTCAATCTCACTATGCTGAGAAAATACTTGAGAAATTTAGCAAATCAGATACAAGTGTGTCTAGGACATCGGTAGACTTGAGTCTACACTAGACCAAGAACAATGGCGAGAGTGTCTCTCAGCTAGAATATTCTCGGGTCATTGAGAGTTTGATATATTTAATGAGTTGCACAAGGCCGGATATAGCCTATTTAATTAGCAGGCTTAGTAGATATACGAGCAATCCTGATGCCACTCATTGGAAGGACAAGAAACTGTAGACACGCCCGAACGTCCCGGGAAAATCCCGTTTTGTTCATTGGGCTTACTACAGTTCGGACTCTATGTCACGGTTTTGAATCTAATCTCACAAAGTGCAATGTAAGATTGATAAATCACCAAAGAGTCCAAATCCGACAAATCGTTTTGAAAAACTGATTTTTTTTAGAAAGAAGTGCCAAACATGGACTGCTTTGCCAGATACAGAGTCGCCACCTAAATATTTTATTTTTGGGAAATTTAGGAAACCCTGACTCGTGCCTAAGGCCACGTGTCCGTCATCACCAAAGTTGCCTAGGTTCGGGAACTTGGGTACGAGAGGGGAAGGTCATGCAATGAGCACCCCCGCTTGCCCTATCAAAGATCGGCCTTTACTAACATGATATCTTGTTTTTGAAAACACATGTGCTCTTATTCTGTTATTAACCTAGAATTAGTATGTGATGCGCACAGCATACAAGTATAGACTGGATCGCCTAAGTTGGAATAAAACATCTCATGTTTGTTTTTGAAAGCGGTTTGCTACTCGCAAGTAGGATAAAATGCGGATTTTGCCACCCTCAAGTGGGCTTAGAAAACATGATGATTTGCCACTCTCAAGTGGGCTTAAAACTCACAATCAATGAATTGTTCTGATTCAAGTAATCCAACCTTCACCCACAGGCATTCAGACATTTATATCACATAAGCAGTTAGCCTCATGGCAAACATGCTATCATGGCCGTCACTCACACACATGCAAGGATGCTAAAGTATAAACACTCATCGAGTACTCCGAGCCAAAATAGGAACTAGTTAGTAATCAATGCATGATCCTAGTTCATATTAAGATGGCTAATGCAACACATGCAAAATGCAACTAAGATAGACTCGGCTATTCTAAGATGGCATATGAGATGCTACAGATAACATGTATTTAACTTGGAATTGAAATACAATGCAGTTAGCATGATACGCCAAGCTCGGTGCATGCAAGACAGATAAATGAATGCAAACATGCGAACATAAAGATGCTAATTAAAACATGCCCTAAAACTAACCATCGTAAGCTGGTAAATAAAAAGAGAAAGAAGTGGGGGTTGGAAGACATGCATCACACACACGCACACTTATTACAAAATCCGCCCTCTCGACGGAGGGTCCGAATAACAAGCTAACTAACTAATCTAAGCTAATCTAATTAAACTAGTTATTACATAATGAAATGAATAACGAATT
The DNA here is from genome assembly GCA_030407325.1 of Camellia japonica. Lineage (NCBI taxonomy): Eukaryota > Viridiplantae > Streptophyta > Magnoliopsida > Ericales > Theaceae > Camellia > Camellia japonica. The sequence continues at coordinate 50,385,507 of JAPPVO010000029.1, forward strand.
ACATACAGCCAATTATTACACAATTCTAACTAATTAACAAATTAGCTAAGTTAGCAATTAAATAAGCATATAAACTATATGATGTAGGCTGCCTCAGCTCTGCTTTGGATGACAAAGGATGCATGCATGCTCGAGTCACCTTGTTCGGCAATCCCTCGCGACGCCGCCCCGATTTGCCTCTGCTTGCAATTGATCTCAGAAACTTGCACCAAGCTCCAGAGAGATGAAACTCCACCTTGGGAATTTGTAGAGATGCTACTATCACGACCCAAACCCGCCTCTATGGGTTTAGCATCGTAACTGGCCAGTAATCCGTGATTACCAAAGGCCTGCTTAACAGTAATGACAGTAATACAAAGTACAGGGGCTGGCGGAAGCCAAAACAGTAATAAAAGATGTTCAATGAGCTGTGACAATCTGAATGCAAAAAAACTTTTCTGCATATATTCACATTCAAACCATAACAGTATATATATACATCATATACAGACATTCAGGTTAGGGACCAATCCCTACCATAACAGTACAGTGCCAGTCTAGACATTTATTACAGAATAGAGGCAAAATGGAAAATCTAAACAACACCCAAAACAGCCTTGACTTGGCAGCACTTGAAACCCCGAAGTGAGGCACAATGGTTGGCTTGACAAAAAGGGAGCTAACCCAACGCTCTTAACTCCGGTACGATGCCTGGACACCTACATATAAATATAAACAGTGAGCTAAAGCCCAGTGAATAACAGTTGTGTAAAGTGGTTAAGAATGATGTCCTTTCAGTCAATAGGCGTCATATCAATCATTTAGAACCATAGCATTATATGTGGTACATCCATAGGCAAACAGTCACAGTAGGTCTTAACAGACCGAACGTCAGTTGATGGCCATCATAACATTATCAGTAATGGTTCCAAACATGGGAACAGACAGAGATCTCTGTAATAGTAGCAGTAACAGTACATAACAGTTAAATTGCTATGGATGCCACGAATTCAATTACAAATGGACAAACATTCGTTCATTGTAAACAATGACGTTTCAAGTAAAACAGAACAGTTGATCTTCAGAAATATTTCATAATTGAACATATCTTTAGCAACATGTTCTCCTAGAGTACTGGGCTATAAGCAGCTATGAGCGTCCTCGGATGGCCAACCCTATACAGTTACAGAATGAACACACACTAAGTTACACACTTGGGAATCAAGGACTTAGTCCCTATTTTGACTCGGTGTGGTTCTACATCAATATTCTCATTAAGATGCCTTAAACTAGGCCTAGGAATGCCTAGGATGAAATGAGGATACAAAGATGTATTTTAAAACACTTTTCAAAATTTGCTGAAACAGGGTCCACGCTCAAGCGTGGCTTTCTACGCTCGAGCGGACATGCAGACAAAGGATCTCCGCTCGAGCGTGACTTCCTTCGCTCGAGCGGACTGTAAACTTAAGCAAAAGTACTTGATGCATGCAATTCACGCTCGATGGGCGCTCGACCTCCGCTCAAGCGTGAGACACAAGTCCTCGCTCGAGCGTGCATTCCCTCGCTCGAGTGGACTGTAAACATATGAAAAGTACTGGATACACGCATTTCACGCTTGAGCGTTACTTTCCCCGCTCGACCGGGATGCATGTGCTCAGAGTGTACACTCGAGCGTGAAGTCTTACGCTCGAGCGTGGGTCCAAAATCTGGAATTTCCAGATTGAACCTCCAAGCTCAAATTCAACATTTAAAGCATCAAATTCGATTCTTTTGGGCCAATTTTCTGGAAAACACTTTAAAACTCATAATATGACATGTTTCAAAGATCAATTTGCAAAATCAAAGCCCAAAGGTAGTTCATAATTACACAAATCCAAACAAAACTTCATGAACATAATGTATATGTAATATGCAAGTGTTCAATCGAAATCAAAGCTTTAAATACTTGATCAAATGAGTCAATTCACTCAAAAACATGATGAATTCATGAACCATAGCTAGAATATAGACATGCATGTGAGGATTTCTATGAAATCAACCTGAAAACTCAACAATGTGTACATGCATGTATGGATTACCACTGAATTCAACTCTATAAACCAATTCTTGACTTAGATCACTAATGACTCATGAACCATGCAAGAACCAACTTGAATTCATAAACTAAAGGATAAATATCCTACCTTAGGTCCTCAATTTCAAGTCTAGAAGCTCAAATATACAATTCTCTTTCAAATTCTTCAAGTCTCCAAGCAAAACTCTAATGAAATCAAGTTTTTTTCCTAACTCCCTCTCTACCTCGGTTGGTCTCAAGAAGATGAACAAATGAGGTAAAAATAAGCTCCAAACAAGGTTTAACAAAGTCGCCCACTTTAATGGCATTTTGGTAAATAAGTCATCTAATGTAATTTAGCATTATTTAATCTAATTTAATCATTCCAAATCAACTTGTAATTAAATTTACCATAAAATCACATAAATTCTAATTAGCATATAACACTAATCAATTTCAGATTCGGCCGCCGATAAGGCCTTCAATTTGCAGTTCAAAACTTAAAACATGAACAGATAAATCAATGGCAAACAGATAGAAACACACTAAAACAACATACACATGCAATCAGTTTAGGATTTCATCCTAATCAGTTACTTATCATGTTCAGTCACAGTTTAGCAGTAATCAGATGTGAGGGTTGTCACAGCTGCCGACCAGATATTGGCCTTAGAGACCACCTGCCGACCACTTTTTGTGGTGAAAACCAGAAAAAGTGTCGGCCAGCCACTTTATCTGGTCGGCTGACTAGTTTTTGCTGCTGGTTTCTGGTTTTCTGCAACAGAGGGCAAGAAAGGGGCATGGCAAAGTATTTGCAACACATGTATGCGCGACCACCCTCCCTATCATTACATAAGCTCAAGGGAGTGTAGGTCTCGACCCTCGGGCCACCAATCACGCATCTCGATGCATGATGGCCGAGGGGCCGAATTGCGCAACTCAATATGGAATGAATGCACATACAAACACCTAAAGCCTAGAACTCCGTCATGTATAGTTAAGAGTGTCGGCGACCGGGAATCGAGGTACGTTTCATCACTTCGTGTATGAAATGTCCCTCGTTTCTCGTGTTTGGACTAACGTCTATTCCAAACACAATGCAACAAACATGGCATGCACAATGCGACTTAATCATGCAACTTAATGCAACACAACTTGGACATGCAAGCATGCAAGGGATGACCATGCAAACATGCAAACTAGCATACACGATGCTATAAACTATATGGCATACACGATGCTATAATCTATATGGCATACACAATGCACTAACATACACAACATACACAATGCACGTGGTAACTGTAACGCCCTCAAAATAATAACATTAAAACCCATCAATTTAGACATGCATTGATATAAAAGATAAATATTCTTCTATTCATCAGAGTAGTTCATTACAATGAGTATTACATGTTAACAACAAAAGCAAATGCCCTACAGGCCTACAACTTTCCAAGTTAACACTTGGTTAGTACTAACTCAAATACACATTAAGCCCTTGGCTTGAATTTACATGTAATACATCCAAAGATAACAAAACGACAAAAGTCTGTCTGCCTCTAGCCTCCCAAGCTATGTCCTTGGAGGTGGCATGCTACATGTACCTGAAAATGATGTCCCATAAAGGGTGAGCCACAGCCCAGTAGAAATACACTAAACCAGCTATGAGCAATGACTAAAAGATTAGCAGTTGATAGATAGTCAACACAGATACATCCACATATATCACATTCCGGTTTCATAACATTAAGTCCATGTTACATTTCATTTCCCATTTCTTTTTCAACTTTGAGTTTGAAAACAAGGCTCAACATCTAGCCAAATAACTTAATGAGATTAAGACTCATCTTTAAAACACTTTCGAAATTCATGGTGGATACACATTTTAATGCTGTATCGATAACACATAAACCATTTCCACACTTTACGAAAGATACACATTTCGGTGCTGTATCAACAAAATATAGAATCACTTCTATACTTCACAATTGATAACGATATACATTTTAGAGCTATATCAAATCAATTCGAACACTTCCATAATCAATACTTGATACACATTGTAGTGCTGTATCAATGTCACACAAAACCCGGTTTAGAGGTCCATCCCCTATCTTCCCCTAAACCGTGGAGTACATCCCTTATCTCCTCCCACACAACACATGTATATAAACATAGATCATATACAATCAATCAATACATAAAGTTAATGTATTAATCCAGTCGCTATATTCGATAGCATACTCAACCGATTAGTTTTAGTTTGCCTAATCATCATGCATTGTCTACAACAATCAAGACTATCCTCCACCGATAGCCCAAAGCAGTTATTTCTAAACAGAAAATAAATGCATCGAATGAATATATTATCAACATTCCAACTAGGTGAGCGATAAAGAAATCCAACTACACCCTTTAATCTCATACACATCTAATTCCAGCATTCTCAATTCAATTCCCCTTTTCTTCAAATTAATTATACCAATTAATTTATCAATGTAGTTAGGGCATTTCCCATAATTAACACCACAACCCTAAGGTTCCATTTTCACTAATAATAATCCAATATTGATCTCATTTTTCTATGCTAAACATGCATATAGGTTTACATAAACAAAACCCCAACTTTTGTAAAATTACACAAAAGACCCAAACTTTCTCATAATTACACAACAACCTCCAACATATCAAAATACCAAAATTCAAAGACAAAGCTCATAAAGAGGAGTAGGATATCCCTACCTCGAAGTTTGAGCTCAAACGGAGATGAAGATCAAAAACCAACGTGCTCCAAATCCCAAGTTTTTCAAATTAAAACGAAGCCCTCAACCCACTCTATCTTTTTAACAAAGGACTAAGGATAGAAACTCACTCCAGATAGATCAAACCTTATAGAGAAGACAAGTATAAAGAGAGAGAGAGTCGGATCTAGGGCTTGATAGGAAAAGAGAGATGAAAAAGTGATGTTTAATCCGCTGCTGCGATCTGATATATAACAGGCTCGCTCGAGCGAAGGATTGGTCGCTCGAGCGACCAGACACAAAGAGTACTCGCTCAAGCGAAGAAAGTCTCGCTCGAGCCAACAACTCAAAGCTTCAAGTCTGCAACCCATAAGCACGCTCGAGCGACAAAATGCTCGCTCGAGCGAGGAAACTCAAAACATACACCTCGCTCGCTCGAGCGAAGGAAAACTCGCTCGAGCCAAGAAACACAGCTCTCAGGTCAAAATGAGACGCAGATGCATGCTCAAGCGCAAGACTTCTCGCTCGATCCACCAGACACAAAACTCAACTCTCGCTCGAGCGACTAGACCCCGGCTCGAGCGAAGGATCCAAAACAAAGAGCTCGCTCGAGCGAAGGACCAAAATTCTGGGCAGCAACCATTTACTCCCGAACACAACCAACCTGTAGCAAACCTGCCTAACACATCCTATAACTCAAATACAAAGTACGAAAGGATGCAAACAAGATATAAACAACTACTAACATCCACGGAAACAAGTCCGGATCACTGTACACAAGGGGTAAAACCCGGGATCGCTATAGTAACCAACATACATAATGCGATGAAAATGGCATGCACAAGTGCAATGATCAATCATGTAACAACATGGCATGCTCAATACTACGAACTACATGACATACTCAATGCGCAATGGACTTAAACCGAAATGAATAGGCCTCAGCCATGTCCAAATCAGTGGCCAATGGTGATGAAACCAAGGCACTAAAACACATACAAGCATGCACAATGCAAGGGCCCAAGCCTAAGGCACAAGACACAACTTTCCAAAAGCATTGAAAGGATGCAATATGGAGTACAATGGCATATGTTCCAGTGCTGAAATGGCATGCAAGATGACTTCGAATCATGCAAACAACTCACGCAATGCATGTTGAAAAGCTCAAGTATCGAAAGCTAGTGAAGCATATTACACTAGAGGCATGCAAGGCGATACTCAAATGACCAAACCAACCCCAAACAGACCCTATGCAGGCCAAAACAGTAGCAAAATGAGTTGGGATGATGGCTTTGAAAGGCACAAAAATAGGGCTCATGCAATGGCTCATAAATAGGGCATAAAAGCATAACTCTAAAGAGCACTTAAAGAGTGGAAAATATGGAAGTATAGCAGCCCTACATGCTCTGAAATAACATTTCCAATGATGCCAAAACATGCAAATATCTCAAGTTGAGCATGCAAGAGACCTCAAAACTCAAAGCTAGTCAAGGCTATTACACAACAAGCATGCATGGCAAGCATCATTCGACCAAGAGGCCTCAAAACAGAGCTAAGGCAGCCCAAAATATGAACAAAACCATGTTGGAGCAAAGCTAAAATGTGCTAGAATAAAGAGCCAAAACATCATGCGAACCAAGCTAGTAAACAAGATTTACACTACAAGCATATGGAGCATGTGAGAGGTTACCAAACCAGCCAAAAAAAGAGCCATGAAATGTCAAATGATGGCCAAAAACCCACTAAAATGGAGCTAAAACATGCTAGATTGACATGCTACCTTGATGAGCCATAAATGGGAATACACTACACATATGAGAAGCATGCCAAGGGTGACCAAACCAACCATGGACAGAGTCTAGGCAGGCCCTAAAAGTCACCAAAAGGTGCCTAAACCAAGCCTTGAAAGTATGAAAATGTATGCTCCTTTGATAGGCCAAAAATGCAAGTAAACAAGACAAAAAGAGAGAGGGTCACCCCTCTCTGATTTAGGACCTCAAAACCACATGCCAACCACTGAAAATCCACTGGATTTCAGTGGCTAGAAGGCCAAGCAAGGATTAGCTCAAAGGCCCTAAGGCATGGCACAAAACAAGGCCAAACAAGGCATGCAAGAGGGTAGGAGACCCTCAGCACCCAAAAGGCCTCAAACAAACATGTTAAGTGCTCAAAAATGAAGCTTTTTTTAGTTGAAAACAAAGCTCAAATAAGCATGCAAGTATGGCTAAGAGAATGACCAAAACAAAGCTTAAAAGAGGAAAAAAAGAGATTACCCTTGAAGCACTGCAACACCAACAAGTTTCTTGAGCCAAAAATCACCTCTTGAGCTCCCTCAAGACCCTCAAGCAACTTAGCAACAAAGCAAGAGAGGTTGTGTGCACAAGTGTGAAGCAAAGCACCAATATAAAGAGAGAAAGAGAGGGATATAGAGAAAGTGTAAGCCTATCTCCTCAGCCCAAAAAATCAGAACCTCTGGAGTGGAGAGGGAGTCCCTCTCTTATAGAAAAACCAAAGTTAAAGCTTCTTAGAGAAGCTAAAACTTGGATGCAATCTCTCCATACATGTGTATGGAGGATACAGTCTGTGCCCTCCAGCTAGCACAGCTGGCATCCACACAGTCTGCTAAAACAGGGGGAAAGCTGCCGACCAGAAAAGGTGGTCGGCCTGCTACTTTTAGTGGTCGGCCGACCACCCAAAGTGGTCTCCCAGGTAAAAAAGTGGTCAGCAGGGGGAATTGGTGGTCTCCACACTGAAAGCAAGCCAATGGTGGGGTGGGAAACCGGAAAATGTGGCCCAAAGACCAAGAAAACCAGTTTCCCGACCAAAAAATCGGCTGGTGGGGAGAAAAGCGGTCTCCAAGGATAAAAGCCGGTCTCCCACCCTTGTACCACTTCCCAAACAAGGAAAGTAAGGTTTGTACCCAAGACAAACCAAAACGGATGCAAGACGAGGGTTCGGGAGGCAAGACGCGCGGCCGGGAGCCCCGAAAACCAGCTGCCGAGCATCAAAAGTGGCGTACGACCACAAAAGTGGTCTCCCGAACCACAGTGTCCCTCTAGACAGAGGAAACAAGGTGTGTTCCAAAAACCATGCCAAACGGAGAATGTTAAGCAGTCTCGAGCCAAGGCGCACGGCGGACGGCTCCGAAAATCGGAAACTAGTCTCCAAATGGGAACAGTGGCCTACGACCACGAAAAGTAGCCTACGACCACTGAGAGATGGTCTACAAGACCTCTCCCTCCCTCCGAGAAGAGAAAACAAGACTGGGTCCGTGGACCGAGTCAAAGTACAAAGGGTCCCGAGGTCCGGAGGCGAGGCTCTCAGCCGAAACTCCGAAAACTCAAAATGAGCACAACATGCACTGTCACCGAGCGCTCAATCGGTGACGTCTGAGTCTTAAGGTCGGTCAAAAATGGGGTGTCTACAGGTTCGGGTGTTAAGGTATCTCCATTTCACTTGGGATTATGGATTGCATTACACTAGATATCCAGTAATAATAGAAGGCTATAGCAATCCGAATTGGATATCTGATGTTAGGGATTCGAAATCCACCAGTGGTTATGTGTTCATCCTTAGAAGGGCAATCGTGTCTTGAAAATCTTCCAAGCAAATGTGTATCTCACGATCAACAATAGAATCGAAGTTTATAGCATAGGATAAAGCAACAAAAGAGGTAGAATGGCTTCACTAAGATATTCCACGATGGTTGAAACCTGTGCCAACCATCTGTATTTATTGTGACAACCAATCGGCTATTGGACGAGCACAGAGTAATATGTATAATGGAAAGTCTAGACATACTCGTCGTAGACATAATTCCATAGGACAACTACTCTTTAATGGAGTTGTCACTTTAGACTATGTGAAGTCTAAGGACAATATTACGGATCCTCTAACCAAAGGGTTAAATCGATTGTTAATAGAGAAGTCGTCAGAAGGAATGGGTTTAAGCCCTTTAGTGTAATGTGTTACCAGAATGGAAACCCAACCTAGTTGACTGGAGATTCCAAGATCCAGGTTCAATGGGACAACCTAATTGCATGTAACGGTGCTATGTCATCGACGAGGTTAAACCTCCAGCCATTCCTTTTATCAGTGATACCTGCAAGTGTAGAGGTTAAGCTGAACTTTTAATGACTCTAGTGTGTTGAGCTGTTGAGCTGAGTATAGCAAGATACTCAAGTAGAGTTACCTATGTGAGTGTGAAGTGGGGCCGCTTCTATAAGAATTGACAAATCCAAATTCTTTAAACCACTCACTAAACTAGGTTAGTGTTCCAAGGCGAAACCAAGCACAACAGTGAGAACAAAACGATGGTTGGAGTAATTCCTGTATGAGGTCTATTGAGAATTGACAAGGCCAAATTCTTTAAACCACTCACTAAACCAGCCTTTTGTTCTAAGGCTAAACCGGACACAACAGTGAGAACAGAATGATGGTTAGAGTAATTCCTATGTGAGGTCTATTGTCTTAGTTTACATAAACGACAGAACAGTTCAAGACTTCGTATTCACTAGGCAGCCAGTAAACTCGATAAACTTCACTATGAGGGGTTCAAAGCCAAAAGCTACCCTTTTCCGATGCAGGGGTTATTCCGTTGCACTCTCTCTTCCAGTCTTTGTTGTTAAGTGTTGTTTGTTTGTTATTATTCGGTCAATTTTTATTCATGTGGGGGATTTTTGGAAAATAATAGTTTTTTATGACTTTAATGTAATATTAAAGTGGTTGCCAATCCTCAATTGAGATGGATTAAAGTGGGTTTAGATTCTTTGTAGTGAAATCTTTACACCACAAAAAAAAAAAAAAAAAAAAAAAAAATTTGACTAAAAACTATTAAGATTTGAATTAGAAATCGACTCATTAAGTTGGCCTTCTAAAAGAGGTGTTGGGAAAGATGTGAAACCTTCTATCTCACATTGATTGTAGATGAGAGCATTAATGGGTATTTAAATCCATTTTTTTCCTAAGGGTGTGAGCCCTTTGGGGCATCCAAATTTTCCGAAGTAAGGGAGTTATGGATGCTTCAAGGATGGACTTGGGCCAAGACTATGGTCCAAGTTAGTTATGCAAAAATTTCCAAACGCGCGCGTGAGGGTGCGCCGCCTACCTTCTCGGACCGGACTAGGCCGAGGCGGGTCCGTAGTCCGTGATTCGTGGGTCGTGGATCGTGGATCTTAGGCTTGGGCTTGAGGCTTGCTAGACTGAATTAAATGTGGGGGTTGGGTTGGGTTCTTGGCCCACCGATCTTAATCTTTTTGGGTCAGGCCAGATATGTGGTTGCAGGATTATAGATATTATACATCTGTATATATAAAATGTGTAACCCCTTTGCATTCATGATGGATTAATCCATCAGTTTTGCAGATTAATTATTGACAGTTTCACAGAGTTAAATCCTGCATTTGATGAAAGGAGCCTCTTCCTTTCTCCCTCTATGTGTATAAAAGAAGGCCTTTCTCCTTTAGTTTCGACACCAGAAATTTTGTTTTCTTTGTGTTCTTCCAAAAGTTTTCTTCCAGTTTTTATTCTTCCTAGTGATAGAGTGCTGCCCGAGTTTTGTTAGCCAAAGCTACACAGTAGGTGCATTGTTGTAGCTAGTCTAACCATCGTATCCTGGGAGACAGACGTCGAAGAACCTCCAACACACAACCGGTGAGGCGGCAAATCTGTTTTAAGGAAACTGTCTAGTGCAGGCTTCGGTTTGCTTCCTTTTTGCCATTTTATTTTATTCTATAATTTTGTTCCATCTACTTGTAATTTTTCAGCATGTTTCTTGTTCTGAAATTTAAAGTGTTACATATGAATCTATTTATTTTATTTAAGTACATAATTTTTACAACAGAAATAATGTTGCAATGGCTATTAAGGAATGAGTGGGGTGGCAAAAAGGAATAATGAGTTACGAGAGAGGGTGAGGTGAGAGAAGAAATAGTAAGAAAGGCAAAAGAGTGCTAGGAGAGAGGGTGGTGGAGAAGAAAGAGGAGAAATGAAAGAGTTGGAGTAGAATGAGAAGGCCTATAGAGTGGTAACATCGACTGGTGGGGTAGGGGAAAGGTAGCAGAGAGAATGATGGCAGTGATACGTGACAATAGTTGTGGACCAATGGAATTGTAGGGATGGGTGAGTGGAATATGAGTTTTAATTTTTAGAGTTTGATAGGTGTATTGACATGTTTTGTATTATAAATAAAAACACCCCAACAATTTTTAATTATATTTTTCTTTTTTATCCCTCATCTCTCTCTTCATTGTTTCTTTTTTCTACTTCTTTCTCTTCATTCCTTATCCTATTGTTGACCACCCCTTCCACGCCATTCTTTGCTACTACCACCTCTTTCCTATCATCCTTACGCCTCCCCATCCTTCTCTACCAACTCTGTTCTTCCTTATACGTCTCTCCTTTCACTGCTAACAACTCCACTTCAACTCTCATCCGCTCACCCCTACCCTTCCTTTGCCCACAACCAACTCCCTTCATTGTTGTTGTTGTGTTGTCATCGTTGTCATCAACAACAACAACAAAATAAAGGCAAAAAAAAAAAAAATAGAGTGAAAAATGATGATCAAAGTTTTGCAACGGTGAATCGAGCATTAGAACGGTGGCTCATGACAAGGATTTTAAATATGGTTTGGAGAAGATGATTTTGGGATATGGGTTTGCGTCGATGGTTGGTGGTGGTTAGGATTAGGCAAAAGGAAGAGAGAAGACGATATTAGTGGTTTGAGTGTTGAAAAGAGAAAGGTAAGAGAAATGAGAAGGGGCAAAAGGGTTGATAGAAATCCTTAATCTATTTGGTTAATCTTTTAGAGTATGTTTTTGCAAAATTTTCAAATTTTGTAAAATTTGAAAAAAGAATAAATTATTATTATTTTCATATAGTTTTGATTTCTTTTGGGAAAAAATAAATTTAAAAAATTAAAAATTAGATGTTTTAGGGTTAATTTTTTGTCAAAATAATTTATAACTTTTTTAAAAAATAAAATAAGATAGAGAACAAGTTCTCAAATACACCTTGTTTGATTTTGATTGATTTTTTTTTTTTGAAAATTGAGTTTTTTATTTTTCATATTTTTATTTTTTTTTAGTGATTTTTTAAAATAAATTTAAGTAAATTTTTTACTTTCTAAATGCACATAACTTAGATGCACCTAAAAAGTAAAATATTTGTGAAAAAATATTTAAAACATTCAATAAATACACAAGAATACAAAAATGTATTATTTTTTTATATTTTTTTGTATTTGATGAATTTTGTAAATATTTTTTTCATAAATATTATACTTTTTAAGTGTATTTAGGTTAGGTACATCTAAAAAATAAAATATATTAAAAAAATTTACTAAAACAAAAAAATATGGAAAACAAAAAACCCAAGCCTTGTTTGGTTTGTGTTGAGATATTATTTCAAAAATAATTTTTTGGAGAGAGTTTAGAAAATTTAAAAATTTATTTGGTTGTATATTTTGAAAATAATTTTAGAATTTGAGATAATTTGAAATTTTTATAGTTGAATAAATGAGTGAGAGAAAAAGTGATCGAGAATGAGGAAGGAGAGAGAAAAAATGATTGATTGATGTGTAGTTGAGAGAAAAGTGATTTTGAAATTTTGTTTTCAAAAATTTCAACCAAACATATTTTTAGAATTTTTTTCTCTAAAAATATGTAATGCTCTCAATTTTCTGAAACCAAACAAAGGTGATTTACATATTACAAAAATTCTCAATTTATACCACCATGTAATTTGAATATTAAATTTAAAAAAAAAAATCAAATATTAACTTTTAAATACAAATCATATTCGATAGTCCATATCCAACAATTGATTTTTGTTGAAAGTTAATAGTTGAACAACGAAAATTATATATGAGTGGAGAGCAACTGTAGTTAGAAATTGCTATATTTTTGCACTTTATATTCATTGTGGAATTAAAAAATGCTCTCCACAGTGTGGTGAGTAGGAGTGTAAAAATGGCTCGCAACCTGTGGGCGGCTCGAAGCGGCCTGGGGTAGGCCCAGCCCGTTTGGGCCTGGGCTTGGGCCCGAGCCTAGCCCGAGCCCCTAGGCCTGAGCTATCATTTTGAAGCCTGGGCCGGCCTGTGGGTCTTACTCGCCTGGCCTGGCCAGGACCCAGCCCATCAGCCTGCTTAAAACCCACTCAAGGCCCGGCCCGAAACCTGGCCTGCCCGAGGCCCAGTATATTTTTTAGTGGAAAATAATAAAATTTTGGTAGAAAAAATCAAAAAAAACAAAAAAAAAAATGGTCAGGCCCATCCAAGCCCGATGCCAGGCCCAAGCCCACAGGCCTACCCAAGGCTCGAATACCCTTGGGCCTGGGCCTATGCCTAATTTTTTTGGCCTGTGGGCCGGCCCGACCCAGCCCAAATTTTGACGGGAGTCCGCAAGGCCCAATATGGGCCGAGTCGGGCCAGATTTACACCCTAGTGGTGGGGAAATAGAAGCTTCCCTATTTTTATAATTTCCATTGGTAATGAAATTTATGACTGTCTAGAATATTGTTAATTCGTACTGATCTGCTCATTAATTGCAGATTAATTTGATTCACAGTTTGAAATTTATAATTTGCCTTCAAAATTGTTCTGCTCCACTATAGTTAATATATATATATATATATTTTATCGCTAATATCAAAGTAAAACGAGTGTGAGAAAAATTTTAAATGTAAAATTTATTACAAATTAGCGTCATATATATAAAAAATATTATGGGGCAAATTACAAAAAAAATCTCAGAGTTTCGCGTGTTTTTCAATTTAAACCCTAGGGTTTCAATTTCAAGAATTAAACACTGAAGTTTCATCCTTGTTTCAATGTGAACCCTCCATCTATATCCGTTTGATTGAACTAACGGAATCTGGACATAATTTTCAGATTCAAACAAACATGTTCAAGCACTTGTATCTCTCTCGTCGTAACTCCGTTTCACCTCATTTTTGCGTCGTTGGATTCACTTCATGGCCTTGTGACGCCCCAAAATTTAAGGACATCATAATAAGGTTTAGAACTTAAAATCAATTTTCTTAATTAAGAACACCTCATCAATGTTGCCACCAAGTTTGCCATCATCCATTAATTAACAACACAAAAATAAAAAGTTTTTAAATTGCAACTCCTATAAAACTTAAAACTTAGTCTTAGTCTTAGCACATGAAAGAAAGACACAAATACAAAAAAAAAAAAAAAAAAAAAGAAGAAGAAGAAGAAGAAGAAGAAAACTAGAGAAAAGGGTTCATGGAAGGTACACTTCAAGCTAGCCAAGGCTGAACGTCACCTTCCATGACCTCGGTGTTTCCTTCGGTTTCTTCGGTACCTAGCATAAAACGCCAGGGCAACGGGAATGCCATTGAGCGATGAGCTCAATAAGATACTACAACCCGGAAATACCTACCCCGATAATAATACTCACAATTAATGAATACAGTATAGTAACAGAATAACAAGTAGCATTTAATAAGCATAACAAGAATACTTATCAGTTGAAATAACAACAATAGATAATAAGAACAATGGTAAGCAGAAGCAGTATTTCATCATAAGGAAAATGCCAACTTTTCTTTTAAATTCACATAGATTTAGTTTATCAGGTAAATCTAAGTAACTCCCCGCGAAGCACTATTTCGACTCAACCGCTAAGCAATGGCCATGGGCAATTCTGACTCTCCCTTGGCCAAATATTCAATTGTTACTTGCTGTAGCTACTAATGATGCCCACGCATCAGGGTTACGTACCTGAGTCGTGACATCACGGTCTGCCACAAGGAAACAGTCTATGTTGTGATGCCCACACCACCAACCTTATATCGCTTATACTGATAAAGCCAAAATACCTTCCCATGCCATGTTGGGGTTCGCAAATCACTTGCGCAAGACTCTAAACCGGGCTCACTCCATCACTTTTAACTTTTAATGCATCAGTCCAATTTCGTGTTTCTTTACTTTGTCGAATCACATTTTGATGCATGTGCGAGTTTTAGTTTGAAAACCACAGGGACATAAGGCTCATATAGCACAACAAAACCACGTATGGAAACCAAAATAAGTATTATAGAATGTCTTAGGAGTCATCACAAAATTTCTTAGAATTTCCCACACTTCTTATTTTCAGCACTGAATGATCGAACTAAAAATAATGAAACCCATACCGACTAAAATTCAATTATTATGATATTGTAAATGGTACTAATTCATTGAGTTAGGAAAATATTTCAAGAAGAATACCAGTGATAAAAATGATTTTAAAATGGAGAAATAAAATTTGGAAGAAAACTGGTTTCTGGGACAGTGAGTTACAACAACTTCCAGTACAGGTGTTCTGTGTTTGAAAAATAAAAAGGGGCCTCAAATGATGTCAAAAATAGGTAAGGTTAGAATGTTTTGCTATATATTTGAGTTTAGAACATATTTACAGAAGAGCTTGAAGACTGAAAACCAATGGAAGATGGTCAAATAATTTTATTAAGAAACTTGGACAGATTCTGTCACATTTTAGTAAAATTGAAATTTCTTCTCTTAGACTCATCCATTTTTTGTGAAATTGGAGGAAAATGAAAGATAACTCTTATATCTAACTATCCCAAGTGGTCGTGCAGAAAAATAACATTTTCAGAGAAAATGGGACCTATTTGAAGTCACTGTTCCTACTGTGTTGTAAGCAACATTGATAACAAATATTTATTTCGATATGAAAATGGTGTCCAATGATTTTAAAAAAAAATTACACGGTATAGAAAACCTATATATACTCCTAGTAAAAACAGATAACACAAGTTATTTTCAATTCATTAGAGCATTTTTCATCCGATAAGAAGATAAAACCAGTTGCTAAACTATCTAATCTATGTTTACAAGAAGAAATAGAAATCATATAATCATGAAATTCTCATCCTATCAAAATGTAAACACGCATTGAGTTATTCTTGCTATGTATGTATTAACAATGTATACTCTTGCATATATTTAATATGTAGATTCAATTAAAAAAAAATATCTAAGAGAAGATAGAGGTTGAGTATTCCTACCCCAAGAGCTTTTACAAACTATCCTCAAGATTAGTTTTGAAATTGTGACCACCAAGCACCCTCTCCTCTTCCTCTCTTTTTCTTTTCTTTTCTACTCTTTTTCCCCCCCCCCTCTCTTTGCTCAGCCATAGTAGTAGAATGGCTGAATAGTGTTTTTATTTGTAAGAGTTTGGCGGCCTATTTTTATTTTATTTTTTTCCTCTTGGCCTGGGAAATATTACCTACATGTTTAGGCTTAAAGTGTAAATGTATGCATGCCTTAGCATGCATTGGCATGCCTCCATCAGCCTTCTTGGGAAGGAGGGGGCCGAATTTCCCTGCCCAAAATCTATATATATATATATATATATATATATATATTTATATATTTTTGTGTGTGTGTGTGTACAAAATAAAATTAATGTATATATAACCTATTCACTAGATGTTTTGCTCCATACTATCCTCTAACTAACTTAGTTATTATTTGTTTAAATCATTTAGTTTCCACAACTATATTTAGACACAGAAATTTAATCACATAAATATAAATAAATTTATTTAAAGAAGTTTAATATTAGTATTAATCATGATGCTATTAACATTATAATTTAATAATCACTATTAATTGACTTAATATTGTTATTAACAAACTAATTAGTTGTCTAAAAATTCAAGTTCTTGCAGCCTAGTTTCACTTCTTTTTGCATGTCGTCGGAGTTTTGAAAGTTGGCCAAAAATAAAATTTTTCTCTCTTTGGGTAAAATTTTCAGATTCAAACCCACATGTTCAAATCCTTGTATCTCCCTCGTCATAATTCCATTTAGCTTCATTTTTGCAGTCTTGGATTCATCCTATGGCCTAGTTTTCATTTCACCTTCATATGCCTTGTTCCACCTCTTTTTGCGTGTCGTCGGGCTCCAAAATTTGGCCAAAAATAAGATTCTCTCTCTCTCTCTCTCTCTCTCTCTCTCTCCGTCTATCTTTTATCACTATGCTTCTTTCTTCATTTTTCCTTTCCACGATTATTCTCTCTTTTCCTCTTCCATCATGGCCTTTCCCCCACTCTTATATTTCTTTCCCTTCTCTTGTAAGTCATATACCTTCATATTCGATGGCACTGCCATCGTCGGAGATTCGGTGGCCACCATGAGCTCGGTGGAAGGGCCATGAAAAGGAAAAAAGAGAATAATTGTGTAAATGAATGATGAAGGAAGAAGGAAGAAGGAAGAAGAAAGAAGCATGGAGATAAAAGATAGAGGAAGAAAGAAAGAAAAAAGTGAAAAAATTTATTTTTGACCAATTTTTAGAGTTTTGACGACATGCAAAAAGACGTGGAATAAGGTGCACAAGGGTGAAATGAAAACTAAGCCATGAGGCGAATCTAACAAAGCAAAAATGAGGCGAAACGGAGTCACAATGAGAAAGTTACAAGGGTTTGAACATATGAGTTTGAATATGAAAATTTTGTCCAAAGAGAGAAAAATCTTATTTTTTGCCAACTTTTAAAGCTTTGACAGTGCGTAAAAAGAGGTGGAACAAGGCATATGAGGGTTGAAGTGAAAACTAAGCCATGAGGTGAATCCAATAATGCAAAAATGAGACAAAACAAAGTTACGATGAGGGAGATATAAAGACTTCAACATGTGGGTTTGAATATGAAAATTTTATCCAAAGAGAGAAAAAATTTATTTTTGGCCAACTTTTGAGCTCTGACGGCACGTGAAAAGAGGTGGAACAAGACGTATGAGTGATGGAATGAAAATTAGGTCAAGAGGTGAATCCAGCGACGCAAAAATGATGTGAAACGAAGTTACGACAAGAGAGCTATAAGTGTTTGACCATGTGTGTTTGAATTTAATATTTTGTCCATATTCTATTAGTTCAATAAAACGGATATAGACGGAGGGTTCACATTAAAACACGAATAAAACTCTAGGATTTACTTTGTCAAAATTGAAACCCTGAGATTTAAATTGAAAAATAAGCGAAATCCTGAGATTTTTTTTTGTAATTTGTCCAAATATTATGTAAAATTAGTTAGTGTTATATATTTGAACAATATTATACAAATTAACATTATATATTATACAAGTACTTAATAATTATTTAAGATTATTTTCAATCAACTAGCAAATTAAAACCACCTAAACTACAATTTGATTATTTATCAATTCGTTATTCACAATTTGATTTATAAGGTTGTTTTGAGAAGTAAGTTAAAAGCTGAGTTTTTGAATTTTTTTTAAAAAAAAGTATAAAAAAGTAAAGAGATAATATGACCAAAATAATTTTTTTTTTTAAAAAAAAAAAAAAACCCTTTTACTTACTAACCAAAACAAATCATAATTTTATCCTCAAACCACTCCTAACCGCACCATGCACCTCCATAAAATTAAAGAAGGTTTTATTGTAATTTTTAATCCCAAATATTTTATTTTGATAATTTTTTCAAAAAATATATGGGAAATTCTATTTCACACACTTAGATACTTCAGTGCACATCTTTTCTCAGTACACACACTTAATAATTTGATTATTAATTCTTGTTTTCATTCCACACACCAATTATTCCAATCATACCCTTAACTCATATCTTGTATACACACCACATCAACTCTTTCTACACACTCAACCCTTTTTCTACACACCTATTCAAAGTTAAAGAGTAACAGTCTGCCCTATTTCGATTCACAATGAAGACAGTGAAGGAAACTCTATTGAAGAACCTCCATTGACACTAACTCCATTGAAGACCCTCATCCTCCATTCGACACTCTAGTTCTGAAATCTGTTAGAGTTAACTATTACTTTGTTTTGATTTCGTTATTGCATTTGGTACCATTTTGGTTTCTCTGTCGAGTTCATTGACAAAATAGAATAAACCCTCGTTTTTTTCTTAAAGAGTTGTGATTTTGGGAATTCGACACTGGTTTTCTGAAATTTATTTTTTAATTCGACACTTGGTTTCTGAAATAGATTGATTTGTTCGATACTGTAGTTCTGAAATATATTGATTTGTTCGACACTATAATTTCGAATAAAATAGAATATTTCGACATTGATTTTCTGAATTAATTGCAAAAAAAAAAAAAAAAAAAAAAACTGTACAAAAAAACCAACTTTTTTATTACTGTTTTTGCTATTACCAGGCATATTTTTACTTGGTTTTAAACTTCTATTGGTTTGAGAGTATTACTTTGTAAGCAATAGAGGAGTATAGAGTGTGTAATAAGTAAAGTGAGAAACAATGGAAGAAGTAATAAATAATGAATTAACTAGGGTTTAGTTTTTTTTCACTCAAAAGATGTACATTGGGATTTTTTTTTATTTTTAAAAGATGTGTACAGAGTAAGGATGGGCGCAGGTCGGTTGCGGCCACGGAATCTCCAATCCGCCATTCGTCTGCTAGATTGAAGAAAATCAATTCGTATCTGTCCGTCAATCCGACGGATGTGGATTGAGCGGATTGGTGGATGGATGCGAATCGGTTTGGTGATTTAAAATTTTATAAATTTTCAACGTAATTTAACTTATACACTTCCTAAAAAAAAAAAAGTATTACAGTTAATGACTTAAAAAAGTATTACAATCACTGCATGCCTCATCTAAAGAAAAAAAATCATCAAAAGAAAGAAAATTTGAAACTTTAGAATATAACAATCACTACATGGCTCATCCACACATTACAATCACAGCATGTTTTACCCACATAAAGTATTACAAGATGTGGTTCTTAAAATATAAAAACAATTCAAACCGCCAAAACCATGAACAGAACAGTAGTAAAGATTGTATGCATCTGTATTGTTACATCTATATCTGTTTTTGAAAACAAAAACCAACCAGCATATATCATCTTTTTTATTTATTATTTTTAGAGTTAGATTTAAAAACCAAAAAGTATAAATAAATAATACATTTATTTTTTTCAATTCAAAAAATATATTCTAGTTAAAAACTTTTTTCAATAGAATATTTAAACTCTTTTTCAATTGAAAACACAAACAAAATATCTAAATAAATTGAAAATACAAAATCTTACAAATTATTAAGGGTGCTTGCGGTTTAACGGTTCGGTTGCGGCTAAAGGAATCTCAAATTCGTCATCCATCCAAAACTAGGCGGATTGAAAAAAATAATCCGCAACTGTCCGCTCGTCATCACGCATCTGTTCAAAATACGGCACATCAGTTCGGTTCAGTCGGTTTGGACATATCGATATATCCACTGCTCACCCTAATTCAGAGAATATTTTAATATAATATTATGAATATAGATAGATGTTCATTATGATCATTTTAATTTAAGATATAATTATTATTAAAATAATATTTGATTAAGGGTGTAGGGTGAGTTTAGTGTAGAAAAAAAAATAGCGTTAAATTTTTTAGGAAACAAATGACCAAATACATTTGATCGTTGGTAGAAAATTTAAAATCTCTATTTTTACCCTTTCCCAAAATATATAGATAAGTCTAAAAGAACAGACGTGGGGACACGGGGACAAACTTTCTCTTCAATTTTCCGGCGATTTCTCAGCAACCAAACAAAGCTTTCACTTGCTTTCTTAAAATCTGTTCATGTAAGTCATGGTTATGATCACTTTAGTTTTTCTCAAAAAGCTAATTGGTTGTTTTTCCTACAATTCAAGACCATTCATTCAACTTCACAGCACTCACATCTCATGCCAATCGGCGCTGAGTTCGATTTTCACTCAGAAGTTTTTTTTTTCTTTTCTTTTCTTTCTTTCAAGCAACAGCACAAAGAAATTCGTATATCACATCCCAAGTTGAAGCCCTATCAAGAAGGTAATTCAAAACTAATCATCTTGAATAACTGAATTTCTTATTTTGCATTTACTTTTGAATCATACTCTCAAGTCTGATCTACAAAATTTAAGTTAGTCTTTTTGTATTACTCCTAATTTAAAATCATTAGGTTGTGTTTGGTTCATATTGGGTTTGGTTCATGAGAATGGAGATAACATAGAATAATCATTTTATTTTAACATGCATTCCCGTTCTCATGTTTGGTTCATTAAGAAATAAATACAGTTCATTCAGAAATAATGAAACAATATAAATATTATATTTAGGGGAAATTATAAATTATAAAATAAAAATAAAAAATCAAGGTTTGACCTTGTAACAAAATAATTTTTAATTTTATCAATTTAAACACTAAAATTTTGATTTATTTTCAATCTAAATTATCTTCCTATTTCTGTTAAGTAAAATTGACGAAAAAATATATTTTAATCATTCAACTTAATGAAAAAGGGTATTATAGGACTAAAATACTCTTTTTCCGTTAATTTTACTTAACGAAAATAGGCTGATGGTTTAGATGAAAAACAAATCAAAAGATTACAGTTTACAATGACAAAATTAAAAAGGGTTTACAAGGGTCAAACTCTGTTTTATTTTGTTTTGTTTTTTCATTTATTTTATTTTTTTTGGTAATTTACCTTTATATTTATTTAATTAGTTATTAGAATTTAGTATTGGTAGAGAGTCATGGGTAGAGTGTGTCAAGTTGTTTTCCTACTTTTTAGAGTTGTGGATTGTGTCAGGTAACGAGGCTCATGTATATAACCAACGATTGTTAATGAATAAAAGATGTTAAATATTTTTATTTATTTACTCCTGTGAAGTTACAGAGGTTTGGTTCTCCTCAAAGTGAACCAACAAAAGGTCCTCCCTTGAAATGGGTCTTTGCTATTTCTTTTCATGTTTTGTCTTTTGTTCAATTTATTTCAAAAAGTGTTTGTATCAATAGGAAAGACAGACTAGGTGATAAAAGAAAGGAAAATATGATTTCTCATCTAGGTAAGAAAAGAAGAGAAATGATTATAATTTCTCACTATTATGTTTGGATGAACTAAAAGTAAAAAGGACATGTTAATTTTTGTTTTCTTTGTTTTGTATTTAGATGGGCAATTTAGGTATTATGAAAACTTTATATAAAGCATTTTTGGGTGATTCTAGTGGACAACAAAAAGAGCTCATCACAACCCCCCTCCCCCTCTTCCCTTTTTCAAAATTTTAAATTATGAATTAATCCCTATCTAAAATTATCAAAAAAAAAAATGCCTAAACAGTAAAAATTTTAAACACTAATTTCTCCTTCCACCCACCTCCTTCTCCACCAGATCGCCACCATGCCTCCCCTCCCTGTCGATCCCTCTGCCACCGCCCCTAGCCACCTCTCCCTTTCCTGCTGCCGCCCTAGCCACCATTTTTTCTTTTTCTTCAAATCCTAGATTTGAAAACCTAAAACCCTCTCTCTTTCTGAGTCAAGGCTGCTGCTGGGGTAGTGTGTCATGGGGGTGGGGGTTGGTTGTGGGCCTAGGGAGCTATTGGCTGCATTGTGGGGAGAAGGGCTGCGGAGGTGGGAGGCTGCGATGGCAGTACTCACAGGGTTGGGGGTCGGGGGGCTGCTGGGTGAGTCATGGTCATGCTGTGGGGGGTGGTCACAGGGTGGGGGAGGACTGCTGTGTAGTGGTTGTGGGGGCTGATTGAGGGCTGGGGGTGGTGGATGGAGGAGGAGGAGGGCTGAAATGTTTAGGGAAGAGGACATGTTTGGAATTATGAGGGGTGTAAAGGGAACAAAATGAAAATTTTAATTTTAGAAAAGGGTGTAATTAGAAAGTGTGTAATGAGCTATTTTTGTTGCATAATTAGAATCACCCATCCCAACATTTTTTTGTTTCTCACCAAATCTCACCACTTTTGGTGAGAAACAAAACATTAGTTTTTAGAGACTTTTTATTTCTCGCATTTCTCTGTCTCATGCAATTTCTCACCTTCTTGATCCAAACAAGTGATAAACATATTTCTCTCTATTTGTTTTCTTCTCTCACCAATCACCTCAGTCCAAATGGGCAGTTACAGACAGAGATATACATATATATAGCATTTCATTTGTTAGAGAAGAAAGGATGATTGTTGTTTGTACAAATAAGAGCATCTCCAATGGAGATGTCGTTTTTTTAGGTGGCATATAAAATGGTAAAAAATGAAATAAAAACAGCTCCAATCATAATGCCAGATATGTGGCATTTGGCATTACTTCTCCCATGTCATATTTGACATATAAAAAAGGAGAAGCCGGTTTTTTTTTATGTTAATATGTGGGACCCTTGTAAAATGGATTTTCCCCCTGATACATTTAAAACTAATATGATAAGTTGTTATATTAAAGTAAAAATATAATATAATAATAAATTTGACATATTGGGTGCAGTGCTTACTTTCACAGGTGTCAAATTTATCTTTGACATAATTAAATTTGAAAGTTTGGTTGGAGATACCCAACCGTTGTCCTTGCCTATTGCAGTGTAATGAAAAGTAAAAGGATCTATGCGAACTGGATAAGGTGGATTTACATTGTAGTTATGCTCGTGCATGCACACAAACTGACAGAGAGTATCCAAATGTGGAGGGACTTTTCTTTCTTGTGGTGATGAAATTTTCAGCAAATTAAAATTAAGGGGAAGGAACTGTCAACTTAGTTGATTGGTTTGGACTAAATTTGTTCAAATTTTTAGTTAATGGGAAAAATATTAAACATTTATTGAGTCAATTGTTTGTATTTAATTAACAGTAGGTTGGTTTGTAGTTTTTATTATCTATTCTTTCTTCATATTGTTCGTTTTTTAAAATAGAATTGATCTGATAAGGCTTTATTCTTTGGAACATTAGATAAATTCAATCCAATTTATTATAAAAAAGTTAAAATAGAAATAAGGTCATAGCGATTGCACAAGCCTCCTACTTTTTTATAGGGTCTGGGTTGATATATCTAAATCAAAGTTCAAGTTATTGGATGATCCTATTGAAGTAAATTTCTGGCTCTGCTACTGATGGTAATGCTGAGGAATAATGGGGTTGGGGAGTTTGACCACTGTTGGTGACATAGAATGCACACAGCCTCATTTGGTTATCTACCATATATCTATGTAATGCTGTGTTCAAATTGACTCTCTTTGACTCTTATTATCATTTGGGAATTTCTTCACTACATCAGATGCTAAATTTCTGAGCTTTTTGTATTATGCATTCATGTTATCGGTACATCCTTTTGTACAAAGTAACCTGGGGAATAGTTTTTGTTAGATGGATACTTTGGCAGTTTTTTTTTTTACAATGAAATTGAAAATTCCCAGGATGGAGAACCCATTGGCACAATCTGTTGAAGATCTCCGGATAGATCTGAAGAACCAATGTATGTTGGATTCCAGAACAGCTGAATCCGAGGTTGATGAATTTTGGCCACTATCAGGGAAACCTTACTTTCATGTGTTTCTTGCTAAATCTCAGCTGAAACCCTTGTACCAACTGGTAATCACTGCCCTTATCAAATACTACGATTTTAATCCGAAGTTTTTAAAGGCGAATGTGTAAGGTGAGATGTTTTTACCCCTCGTGAGATGAGGCATAAGCCTCAAGGTGTAGAGGTGTAATGTCAGATGAGCACAGTTAATGGCCACTCAATCGCGCACTTTATTTTTATGAAGGCATATTTGTGAGCTATGCTTTACTAGAAATTGGGGTCACTGATATGTTAAATGAACTTAAATTTAAATTATAGAAGTTTCTTTGATTGTGTCAGCATCTTCCAGTAAAAGCCCATCCAGTGCTTCCTAGTTCTGGAATCCCTGTGGTTCTCACCTATCGTGGCAAGAACTGGGAGATTATTTTGCATGGAGATAGCAGCCGCAAAAGGTTTGACCCCCCCAGTTGGAGAACATTTGCCAGTGACAATGATCTGAAGGTTGGGGATGCATGTTTATTTGAACTCGTGGAATTCAGCAGCTCAAATCTCAAGTTTCGAGTTCAAATTCTCAGAGGTGATTTCCCATCAGTGTTGTTGGAAAGGGTAAATGGTGAGACTCCAAACACTCCTATTGTCGTTGATTAAGATCTCAATGCTGATATGAGGATTTGTCTAACTTTTGTGACAAGATTATAGCAAGTAACTTGTAGGTATATGTAATTCGTGTATGGATTGTTTGCTGTTTTCCATGTTTATGTATATGGGCTTCAAGTTTTTTGTATGAAGATCATCTTTTTGTGCACAAAATTTGTGACTGGACTTTCTTTCCTATTTTAGGCATGTGTTGGGTTCCTTGATCTTGTCAACAAAGCTATCCATTGTGTCTCATACATCCTCACTCATGCACACACTTTATTTATTTATTTAATGGGGTGTTTTGGGAAGATGATTAAAAGCCGTTTTTTGGCTTTTTTGTGTGAGAGAAAAGTGGGTTAAATGCTGGGGAGTGGTTACCCACTTCCCAAAATAGGCCTAAAGAATGGAAGTGTGAATAACAATATGTTCTAACAAACTGTTAGTGAAACTGAAAAGGGACAGGTCAAGGGTCATAAGTTTAACCGTCAGGTTAATTGTAATCGTATTCTTCTAATTGTAATATTATGGTTTCGTGCTTTGTTATTTGTTTTATTTTTTTAACTATTCATCAATCACAAAAGCTTTGCTTACTAACACGAAACTTATTGTTACACTTTATGAACATGAATTTTAATAATCAAAATAGTAACGGTTGTTATATCATTACACAATTAACATTGGTGATATCTTAATTAGGAGTGTAATTTGGATGGGCTTAACTCGAGCAACTCGAGTCTAGTCTGAATTTCTTTAGAGTTTAGACAAGATATTTTTAAATGGGGGACTTATCAGCCGGTCCTATGGAAACAGATTAATACCCACCAAGTCCTGCCCTATTTCAGTTTCTAATTTTAACCCTCAATGTCACACCACACACGTGAAGCAAAGAAGATATCACGAGTTCTCCCCTGCGCGCGTGACACACACGTTCCTTCTCAATTGTTCTGATTTGGAAACTATTTTGAGACGATTTGGAAACCATTCTGAGGCGATTTCCGATTTGAAAATTGAAACAAACGAAGAGATTTTCCGTGAATCTCCCATCGTTTCCAAAGAAATTACCTTTGTTTTCATACCTATTCCGAACAGATCCCCAGCAAATCTTCCACCGTTTCGATCTATATTCTGATTCGAACATCTACTCTCCCTGTTTAGTTCATCTTCAACAAATATGTCAATCAAACGTGAGTCGTATTCATCTTTCGTTCTTCTTTCATAACTATAATTAAGTGATAAAATTCGACTTGAAGCTATTTTCAATGTGTATCATACAGTATTAATTTATGAGTGATATTCAACTTCATAATAATCACATCTTCATGTTCATTTGCTATACAATGATGGATTTGCTTACTTTTGCTAATTCAGTGATAAAATTTGATATACAATGACAGATTTGCTTATTTTGCCAAATTCAGTGAGAAAATTTGCTATAAGAATGATAGATTTGCTTAATTTTCTTAATTGAGTGATAAAATTTGTTATAATGATGGATTTGCTTCCCTTCTTCTTTCATAACTATAATTGAGTTATAAAATTTGACTTGAAGCTATTTTCAATATGTATCATACAGTATTAATTTATGAGTGATATTCAACTTTATAATAATCACATCTTCATGTTCATTTGCTATACGATGATAGATTTGCTTACTTTTGCTAATTCAGTGATAAAATTTGATATAAATGACAGATTTGCTTATGTTGCCCAATTCAGTGAGAAAATTTGCTATAAGAATGATAGGTTTGCTTATTTTTCCTAATTGAGTGATAAAATTTGTTATAATGATGGATTTACTTCTCTTCTTATTTCATAACTATAGATTTGCTTCCCTTCTTCTTTCATAACTATAATTGAGTAATAAAATTCGACTTGAAGCTATTTTCAATGTGTATTATACAGTATTAATTTATGAGTGGTATTCAATTTCATAATAATCACATCTTCATGTTCATTTGCTATACAATGATGGATTTGCTTACTTTTGCTAATTCAGTGATAAAATTTGATATACAATAACAGATTTGCTTATTTTGCCAAATTCAGTGAGAAAATTTGCTATATAAATGATAGGTTTGCTTAATTTTCTTAATTGAGTGATAAAATTTGTTATAATGATGGATTTGCTTCCCTTCTTCTTTCATAACTATAATTGAGTTATAAAATTTGACTTGAAGCTATTTTCAATATGTATCATACAATATTAATTTATGAGTGATATTCAACTTCATAATAATCATATCTTCATGTTCATTTGCTATACAATGATGGATTTGCTTACTTTTGTTAATTCAGTGATAAAATTTGATATACAATGACAGATTTGCTTACTTTGCCCAATTCAGTGAGAAAATTTGCTATAAGAATGATAGATTTGCTTAATTTTCCTAATTGAGTGATAAAATTTGTTATAACGATGGATTTGCTTCCCTTCTTTTTTCATAACTATAATTGAGTGATAAAATTCGACTTGAAGCTATTTTCAATCTGTACCATACAGTATTAATTTATGAGTTATATTCAATTTCATAATAATCATATCTTTATATTCATTTGCTATACAATGATGTATTTGCTTACTTTTGCTAATTCAGTGGTAAAATTTGCTATACAATGACGAATTTTCTTACTTTGAATAATTCAGTGATAAAATTTGTTATAATAATGGATTTGCTTACTTTGCTTAATCGAGTGATAAAATTTACTTACTTTACCTCATTGAGTGATAAATTATCAGTCGTTTTCATCTTCATCATGATACTTTATGTTCTTTTGCAATTTGGAATCTAAACTTTGCTATACAGTTATATATTTGCTTAATTTGCATAATAGAGTGATAAATTCTTCTTAGTTTGCCTAGTTCAGTAATAAAATTATTCTTAATTTTCAATGTTCATGCTCAATGTTTTTGTACAGACAAGTTTCTCAAAAAAGAAAAAGATTGAAAAAGTTGAGTTTGTTATAGAGCCAACAACACATGAAAGTGAAAATCAACTAGAAGTTAAACCTGAATCTAACATTGACAATGAGGAGCCCAAATAGCAACAACTGAAACAAGCTACAGAGCTCCACAAAACAAGAGGAAGAAAAACATTGATGGAAAAAAAACTAGGACTGAACAGATACATGATAATGAAGCAAAGTATGTCTACCGGTCTAACATTCAATCTCTTATCAAATTTTTCAAGATAACAAAACTCAGAGAGGAGTATTTGACACTATTGAGAAAGACTCATTTTTCACTTCTAGTTGATACATTGAGTGAAAACAAGGTTAAAAGAAGATATTCAATTAAACATGATGATGTGGTTGCAAAAATTTTACAAACTTATCAAATGGATGGAACCACATTTGAAATTAGTGGGAAGAAGCTGAAGTTGAAAAGAAATGACTTCAAGTTAATTTTTTGGATTGCATGTGGACAGAAGAAGATGAATCTTGCATACGGAAGAAAAAATGAGGTAGCTATGGTGCAAAGAAGGAAAATAACCGAGAGCAGAATGACAAGTGCTTCAATCCAAAAGTTGATAACGAAACTTTTGAGAAGCAACAACAATGAAGATGTAGAAGATGTTGTTAGGCTTGTGTGCCTTCTGGTTTGTTTGCTTTTGTTGTATTCGGGTACTAGGACTACAATTGGTTGGGGGTTCATGAAATACCTCGAGGATATTGACAAAATGAAGTTTTATGATTGGTGTGGGGCAGCAAAACAACATCTTACAAGATCAATAGCAAGCAACATCAATCAAATTGATAGAGTGTGCGAATATGTGATCATCTTATTGGTAAGTAAATACCTCACTTACAACTTATAAACTATAATATTTATATTTACTAAATACTCATTTATAATATTTTTTTTGTTCTCAACAGTATTGGATATGTGAGCATACAAAGATCATCAAACCAAATGACAATAACGCAATTTCAAGATTTGCAAAATAGAACATCACACATCTAGGAGAACAATTGGCAAAGTCATCCTTGCATGATCTGAAACATATTGAGGTATCCATTGATAACCTTTGTTTTGTTTAAACAAATATTAGATTTTGTTATGCAGTGATAAATTTTAGCTTGACTGATAAATTCTTCTTAATCTTCATGGTGTCACATTTCTAGTAGAAAATTATTTAGGCATTTCATCTGTGCTAGGAAATTATTCAAGAAACAAGTTTTATCAGCGTATAACCTTTATTTCTTTAATTGAGTGATGAATTTTGCTATGCAGTGATAAATTTTGATATGGACTGATAACTTTTTACTCACAGTTATAAATTTGCTTCGTTAGCTTCATTGAGTGATAAATTTTGCTTAATATTGCTAATTCACTGATAAAACTTGTTATCATGAACCAAATCACTAGTCTTATTATAAATTTGAATCACCGAATGATAAATTATTACTTAACTTTGTGTCATATCATTCTTTTTAATAATTTTCATTCATGTAGGAGAGCAATTTGAAAGACACAATTGAAGAACAGAACATATACAAACAATTGCAACCACAAACAGAAGATGAGCATGAAAATGAAGAATGTAACTTTGAGGAACAAGAGCAGACTGAATTATCTGAAAAGGAAGAAGAAACAATGATAAAAAAATATATACCAACACTTGCTACTGCAGACTGAAGAGGAGGATAAAGATGAAGAAGCTAACTTTGAGGAACAAGAGCAGACTGAAAAATCTCAAAAGGAAGAAGAACCAATTATCAAAAAGATATTCAGTCTCAGTCCAGGAAGAGATTCACTGAATCCCAAGCATCAAATAGGTGCTTGAAAAAAGAGGAAATCAACAATATTGCAATCAAAAAAGAATACAAGAAGGAAAGCCAACTTTCAGCATGAAACTGAAGAAGGTCCGGTTCATGTGCAAAGAAATGAGCTTTCTTTTGAGAAGCTAGAAAATGATGAACAAGAAACAATGATCAAACAGAAAGTTGGTCCAACAACTTCATCGAGATTCAAGCATCAAACACCGGCTGAAAAGAGGAAAGCAAAAAGGAAACTTGCCTATGAAACAAATCTCTACCGTGTCAAAATTAATGAACATACCTTTGAGAAACTAGAAGAGAATGTGTTGATAATCCAAAGGCTAGAAATGGAGAAGGCAAGAATCCAAGCAGAAAATGATGAGCTTAAGGACCAACTCATGAAGCTCAATAAATAAATGGAAGAACAGAGCAAGAAAGCAAAGACACAAATGGAAATAAAAGATGTGAAAATAGTGCTACTTAATGAGAGAATTGCAATGTTGGTTGAATCAAATGTCTACCTAGACAGTCAAGAAGAACAAATCGTAGTTGAAGTTGAAACCACCACTCCCAAAAAATCGCCTCTTGTGAGCTCAATGATAAAAATGGTGAAAAATAGAGAAACAAGAAAAGAGTACAAAGATCCAGATTTTTGGTACATAACGAAAAAACAACCAAAGCAGAACAAGACAGTTGATGAAGTAGAACCAATGGTTGAAGAAAGTGCAAAGACCAGAAAGAAGAGCAGACACAACATCAACATCCAATAAAAGAAATTGACACTTCCTATCCAGTGTTTCACAAATTGCCAAAGAAATCAAGGATGAAACTCACTAGTCTTTGGGCAACAAAAACCAGCAGGTAAGAACATGATTTGGTCCTAAAATTTCCAAATTTGGAATCTAAATTTTAGTATATAGTCATGCATTTATCAATGTATAACCTTTGTTCACTTCATTTATTGATAAATTTTGATATACAGTGATAAAATTTGTTACATAGTGATAAATTTTACTTAATTTGTTTGATGGAGTGATATATTTTGCTAATCTTCATGGTGTCTCATCTATGGTATCAAATTATTTAGGCATTTGTGTTTATGTTTGTACTTCAGTTCATTGTTGGGATTTGATACATCAAGTAAAATTTGATGCTCAATTTGTTCCCCTAACCTTTCTTTCATTAATTGAGCAATAAATTTGGTATACAGTAATAAATTTTGTTTTCACATTTGCAGTTATCCAATCTTACAAGGAAAGGAAGTAGGCAGCTATTTGTACTTGGATGATATTGACAAAATAGTCAAATACGAAGAACTTTCTGGAAATGTAAAATCAAATCCCTATTTGTGCATATATCAATTGTAATACTAAATAATAATTCTCTCATTAACCTTGTTTGTCTTTGTTTTTAAAACAGGCAATAAATGTCTACAAGGAAATCTTAATGAGAGAAGGGCAACCGAAACCAAAGTTCAGCTGAAGCTCCCAAGCAGGAACAACAGATATATTTACTACATCATGCCATGTAAGTAAAATATATATATATATATATATTTCATTACAATATCATCCATTCCCCTTGTCTATATCAAGTGCATAAGTTCTCATTCATCCAGTGTTATAGTGATAAAATTACTATTATTGAATTACATTGTAATCAAAACTAATATATTTGCAAAACACAGTATTTGTTCACCACAAAGGATGAGGCAGAAACAAATCAATTGTTGAACAAAATGATGTTAGAAGCTGTCCAGGAAAGATATCTTCTTTTCCCAATTGTCAATGAAAAGCGTTGGACGTTGTTGGTACTCGATACTGAAAATAACTCATAGAAGTTTTACAATTCAATGAAACCAAGCACAGAAATAGATAACCACTTAAATGAGGCAAACAAAGTGGTAAAACACCAATTAATTACGATATCATCCATTCCCCTTGTCTATATCAAATTTTATTATGCATTTATTTGTCAAACACCAATTAATTATTAATATATTTTGCAGAGAAAGGTTATTGAAAAATACCTTCAACATCACAATCCCAAACTCATTTAAGGTAACAAGTTTCATGAAAAAACAGAAATTGCAATGAATTGTCCCTAACAAGTTGATCTTTCATAAGTTTCTGAAAACCAAAACACATTACATTGATAAAATTATCATTGGTGACTACTAACTTTGTTTTTCCAATGTCATCGTAGACTTGATTGTGGCGTCATAGTTGTTACCTCATGAGAGAATATGTCTGTAACAAATACATCTTTCCCAATTTAACAAAGAAGCAGTGCCAACAAATCAGAGCAGATATCATAGATGCTTTGTTGACTAACCAACAGACAGACACCCAGCAAATCATTGATGCGGCAATAGAAGCAGTGCTTGAAGTCAAGGATTTTTGGGACACAATAGACAATGACAACAATGCTTGAATAATTTGGGACAAAGGTTATAATCATTTTGGTCCTTACTTTGCTTCAATGAATATTGCAATGCTTGGTTGTTACAATGTCAAATTTGCTTCAATGAAACATTCAGTCTTTTTTAACGATATTGTTACCAGCTCTGGCTTTTGATATAGGTCTTGTTTTATGCAAATTTTATTCAAAAAATTGATTATGATCTAATTATTTGTGTCAAATTTAAAGCTTAATAACAGGTTTGGAGTCACTATACTGATAAATTTATTTTTTTATAGTGTTTTGTTTACACTGATAGATTTATTACTGTTTTAACAAAGTGATAAATTTATCACTGTGAACACTGATAAATTTATCACTATTCAAACAAAAAAAACCAGTACCTCTCTCTCTCTCTCTCTCTCTCTCACACACACACACACATTCTTTTTTTCCAACTCAATTAAACAAAGCACTATAAAAAATAATAAAAAATTTACCTAAATTGAAAATTAAAACACAAACACTATTACATTGTTTTGATCATTTTGGTTCTTAATTTGCTTCAATAAAACATTCAGTCTTTTTTATCCATATTGTTACTAGATCTGGCTTTTGATTTCAGTCTTGTCACTGTGAACACTGATAAATTTATCACTGTTCAAACAAAAAAACCAGCATCTCTCTCTCCCTCTCCCTCTCTCGTTCTTTTTTCCCAACTCAAGTAAACAAAACACTATAAAAAATAACAAAAAATTTACCTAAATTGAAAATTAAAACACAAACATTGGATCCGGAACCACATCATTGGATCAGTCACAATCTGGTTCGTCTTCAAACCACATCATTGGATCCGGAACCTTGGCTCACAAAGGTAATTTTTTGCACGCATTTACTGTTGGTCAGAAACATAAAAAACCTTGGATTGTGGACTCCGGAGCATCTGATCATATGACGGGAGATACAACAATCTTTGATACATATAGCTCATGCCCAAATAATTTAACGGTCCGAATAGCAGATGGTTCACTATCAAAGGTTGTCGGTACAGGATCAGTTGTGCTGTCTAGAAATCTTATTCTCAACTCTGTCCTCCTTGTTCCTGACTTGAATTGTAATTTATTATCAATTAGTAAGCTCACTAAGGAAAAGAGGTGTGTTACTAATTTTTTCTCTACTCATTGTGATTTTCAGGATTTGGATTTGGGGAAGACGATTGGCAATGCTGAGGAATGCTCTGGACTCTACATCCTTAAGGAGTGCCTCTATCCACAAAAACAACCTCAAACAGCAATTAGTTGTAGTTCTTTTTCTGTTTCGGGTCAAAATAACGATAGAGCAATTATGTTGTGGCACTATCGCTTAGGTCATCCTAATATTATGCATCTCAAGCATTTATTTCCTTCATTATTTAATAAAAATCCAAAATCTTTTGAGTGCGAGATCTGTCAATTTTCTAAGCATGTTAGGTCTCATTTTCCCATTCAATCCTATAAAGCGTCTCGTCCATTCTAACTCATTCATAGTGATATTTGGGGTCCATCAAGAATAAAAAATGTCACTGGTACTAGGTGGTTTGTCTCATTCATAGATGATCATACTAGATTAACTTGGGTATTTCTCATGAAAGAAAAATCTGAAACAAGCCAAATCTTCAAAAATTTTAACATTATGATTCAGACCTAATTTCAGTCCAAAATACAAATACTCAAGTTTGATAATGCTAGGGACTATTTCAACTCCATTCTAGGAGATTTTTTAGCAAAAGAAGGAATAGTTCACTTCAGTTCATGTGTTGACACTCCACAACAAAACGGAGTCGCTGAAAGAAAAAATCTACATTTGCTAGAGGTGGCTCGATCATTGATGTTTTCCACAAATGTTCCACAATTTTTCTAGGGGGAAGCTGTCCTTACAGCAGCCTATCTTATCAATAGGATGCCATCTCAGGTTCTTCACTTCCAAACTCCTTGTCAACTTCTCATCAAATCCTTTCCCACTACTCGTCTCATCTCCACCATCCCACCAAAATTTTTGGGTGCTCCGTCTTTGTTCATGTCCATCAGCAATTTCGCAGTAAACTTGATCCTCGGTCACTCAAGTGCATTTTCATTGGGTATTCGTCCAATCAAAAAGGGTATAAGTGTTACTCTCCGGTCACCCGAAAATTCTACAATTCCATGGACGTCACCTTTTTTGAAACCCAGCCTTATTACCCCAAAATCGATATTCAGGGGGAGACTCCAACTTAGGAATATCAGTTTTGGAACCTTGAGTCACTTAGTGAGTCATCCTTCAGCACTACAAATCACACACATCCCGAGTCATGTAATCAGCCTCTACCTGCCACAAATTCCGAGTTCATTATTGACTTGCGGGATAAGGAGCACATCCAAGAGGAAACAGAGGAAGGAGCACTTTCTCAACAAACCCATGAGGCTGAGCCGGGTTCTAATCCAAGAAAAATTCCAGGTAACAATATTCCTACCTTAGATAGTACTGTTGATTCTGAGTTAGAAAATAGTATTCTTAATATGCCCATAGCTTGGAGAAAAGGAGTTAGATCATGCACTCAGCATCCCATTGGGAACTTTATTTCTTATGATAAGCTATCACCTTCGTTTCGGGCCTTCACTTCTAGCATCACAGAGATACACATTCCTCGGAATATTTAGGAAGCTTTCAAGTATCCGAAGTGGAAGGCGGCAATCGATGAGGAAGTTTGGGTTTTGGAAAAGAATGGTACTTGGGAAATTACTGATCTTCCAAGAAGTAAGAAACCAGTTGGGTGTAAGTGGATTTTCACAGTAAAGTACAAGGCAGATGGTAATGTGGAACGGTATACAGCTCGGTTGGTCGCCAAAGGATTCTCCCAATCCTATGGCATTGACTATCAAGAAACCTTTGCTCCCGTTGCCAAACTCAACACTGTTCGTGTACTTTTATCCTTGGCAACCAATCTTGATTGGTCACTTCACTAACTTGATGTGAAAAATGCCTTCCTCAATGGTGACTTAGAGGAAGAAGTTTACATGGACATTCCTGCTGGACTCGAGACGACATCCAATTTCAACAAAGTTTGCAGACTCCGAAAATCCTTGTATAGTCTCAAACAATCTCCCAGGGTCTGGTTTGAACGGTTCACTAAGGCAGTGAAAGGGTACGGATTTGTTCAATGTCAATCCGATCATACATTATTTGTGAAGCACTTCCTAGGAGGGAAATTGCCAATTATCATTGTTTATGTGGATGATATAATTCTAACAGGTGATCATGAAGAGGAAATTGGATTACTTAAAAAATTCCTAACAAAGGAATTTGAGATTAAGGATCTTGGCAACCTTAAGTACTTTCTTGGAATGGAGATTGCTAGGTCAAAGCAAGGTATAGCAGTCTCGCAACGCAAATACGTTCTAGACTTACAAAATGAAACAGGGATGTTAGGATGCAAGCCGGCAGAAACACCTATGGACACAACTGTCAAACTAGAAGAAAGTGACGGTAGTGCACCTAGTTATAAAGGGAGATATCAACGTCTTGTGGGAAAACTCATCTATCTTTCTCATACAAGACCAGACATCGGCTTCTCTGTTAGTGTGGTAAGTCAATTCATGAATAATCCAACCGAAAAACACATGACTGCTGTGACTAGAATATTGAGGTACCTAAAAATGACACCAGGAAAGGGACTCTTCTTCCAAAGAACAACAAAGAGAAAAATTGAGATTTTTTCAGATGCAGATTGGGCAGGTTCAGTGACTGATCGAAGATCAACTTCTGGCTATTGTTCGTTTGTCTGGGGGAACGTGGTTACATGGCGAAGCAAGAAACAGTCAGTGGTAGCCCGTAGTAGTGCTGAGGCAAAATTTCGTGCTATGGCACAAGGTATCTGCGAGGGAATATGGTTGAACAGGCTGTTAGAAGAATTACAAGTTCCATCTGAGCATCCCATGGTGTTATATTGCGACAACCAAGCCGCCATCAGTATCGCTAAGAATCTGGTTCATCATGATCGAACTAAACACGTGGAGATAGATCGTCATTTTATCAAGGAAAAGATTGAAGAAGGAGTTTTCCAAGTCAGCTACACTCCAACAAACTGTCAAAAAGCTGACATTCTTACGAAAGCTCTTCCTCGAGTTAACTTCGAAGATTTGACAGAAAAACTGGGAATGATCAACATTTACAACGCAGCTTGAGGGGGAGTGTTAGAAATCAAGCTCTTGTTTTCATATGCACACCATATGCCTGTGCATATTTTCTCCATATTTAGCATCCTATTGACTTTCCTTAATTAGTGTAATATACAGCTTTTACTATATTTGATTTAGGAATTATGTAGGGAAGAAGATAATCATACCAGCTGTATGATTATTCCATTCCATCTAGGTAGTACTCTGTTTTGGAAGGGTCTCTCCTCTGTAATCTATTTATTTGGTCTTGCTTTCATTATTATGTGTGAATAATAGAAAAAAGGAAGATTAGCATTCCCCAATATTTTCAGAGTTCTTGTTCTTTAACAATCATAGATTTGTTTAATTTTCCTAATTGAGTGATAAAATTTGCTATGAGAAATTTATCTCTGAAATTTGTATCATGTCATTCATTTTTTTAATTTTCATTTATGTAGGAGAACAATTTGAAGCACACAGATGAAGAGAAAAAAATATACCGAATGTTGCTAGGAGAAATTGAAGATAAAGATGAAGATGAAGATGCTGATTTTCAGCAACAAAATCAGACTGAAAATTCTGAAAAAGAAGAACAAACATTGATTGAAGACAAATCCAAACATGAAACATGGGAACCAATTCTACACAAAATATGCCCTGAAAAGAAAAAGAAAATAGTGCCCTTTGAATCATAAAAGAGTGAAGGAAACGAAGTTGACAAAGAGCCTGAAGTTGATGAAATTTGGTAGAAGTACTTGTTTTTTAGAGGATAGAAGACAATATGCTCAAAATGGAAAGGTTACAAATGGAAAGGGACATCCTTCAAACTGCAAATGATAACCTGCAGTAACAACTCAAGAAGCTGAACAAAGAAATGCAAGATCAACAGAAGACTACAAAAAATCAAATGCAAAGGAAAGATGAAGAAATCAAGATACTCCATGAGAGAATTGCAACCTTGGATGAGGCAAACAAGTACTCGGAAGAACAACACACACAAGAACAGCCTGCAATGAAGAAATTGAAAACTTCAAATGAAATTTTCAACATCCTACCAAAAAAAATCAAGGCAAAATCTCATTGCATATTAGGCGAATACAAAGAAAAAGTAACAATTTTCTCTCTTGACTCCTGTAATTGACTTTTTCCGACTGTTTATCATTAACTCATATTGAATTTATAAGTATCAAATATTCCAAAACTATTAATAAATTTATTATTCCAACACTAATAACCCTTTTTTCAGGGATCAGCCAGTGTGGCAAGGAGCTGACTATGCAACCTATGTCTACTTAAATGACATTGACAAAATATTAAAGGGTCAAGATTTGGCAGGCATTGTAAGTTGAATTTGTAACTCATTAAAATAACATTTTAGTGTTTGATTTATATTAATTCCTTGTTTTGTTTTTTGTTTTTAACACAGGTAATAGACGCATATGCAGAACACTTGCTTGCACAAAAACAAGGAACAACATCATTCATATTCATTTCAAGTTGCCATGTAAGTAACTAGTTTGCTTAACTGAGGAACAACACTTGTTTTGTTTTTTTATCAGTGTATAACCTCTGTTTGCTTAACTGAGTAACTAGTTTCAAACATATGACACTACCTTCCCTTTTCAATTGGCCATGTTTCCTAATTCAAATCTTGACATGTGAAACAAAAAGTCAAGCAAACCAAACCAGAATTTCTGACTCAGATTTTGTAATCACTGTTGTATATTTTGACCGCCACAGTATGAGTAAATCCTAATCTTTGATTACAAATTCTGGGCACTTTTTTGGGTTTTCAAAACTACTGCATATGATATTGAGAACTTCAACAAATATTGAGATGTGTTGAAATTGAAATAGCTGGATTATATGCTATGATGTTGCAGGACATAGTTCACTTTCATTTTGTTAGTGGTGAAGCCTCATAGAGCTCTTGTTTGATGTAATTTATTAAGTAATGGACATCTTTCATTACAACTATGGAATGGAGAGAATCATGATATATATATATATATATTAGTAGATGTGCACACTCACATGAGTGTACTTGAAATAAGCAGTATGGATATATAGCCTATTACAGATCATCTATGAATATTTACAGAATGAAAAAGAAGAATAGTATAGATATATTAGGGGATATAAAGATCCATTTGGCATGAAGGAGAAAAAAAGGCCTCAAGACACCAATAGATGTGTTCCCTTTATATGTAGTATAGATGAATTTTGCAATGCAGTGATAAATTTTGATATGGATTGATAAAATTTTGATCACAGTGACAAAAAGTTTCATACTCGCCACCTATTTAATTTGAAAAAGTTTAAAGTTAGATTAACATTATTTTTTTATTTATATTTGTTAGCACTTATTGACAACAAAAGATGAGGAAGCAAGATAGAAAATGCTAAACAAATTGATGCGTGAAGCCATGAAAGTAAGATACCTTCTCTTCTCAATCCACCAAAATTTTCATTGGACAATACTTATCCTTGACATTGAAGAAGCTTCATAGAAATTCTACAATTCCATGAGACCAAGGGGAGCAATGCCTAAAGATCCACACTTCAATGCCACAAATGAAGTGGTAAAAATGTTTTCACTATCAAACTTACCATTAATCCAATACATCAATCCTGATCCATGCTCAATTATACATCAAAAATTTATACAGTAATATATTTATCATTCTTTAAATCCATGGTTTCTCATTAATTATTTCAACTGACTTTCTAATAGAACAATTATACAAATGTATATGTTGTAGAGAGAGATTATTGACAGTACATAAAGGATGAGAAGCCAACTCTCATTAACCCTGATAAATTTCAACAGGAGACAGAGAGCGTCATCAACAGCCCACAACAGGAAGACATGTCGTAAGTTTATCAATAACAAAACACTGTTATAAAAAATAAATAAATAAATAAAAAAGAGAGAGCTACGAAACCAAATTATAATATTTTGATTTCAAAATATTTTTGCAGGCTTGATTGTGGAATCATTGTTTGCTATATCATGAGACAATATGTTTCCAAAAACAACATAATGCCTACTTTTTCCAAGGAAGAATGCAATCAATTGAGAGCCGATATGTTAACTATCTTCTTGACTGACCAACAAGCTGCTCAACAACAAATAGTTGATGAAAACATTGATGACTTGCCTCCGCAATAATCAACAGATCTGGTAGAAAAGAAAACAAAAGGAAACAATGATTCGTTTGGTTGTTAGAATGTCAATACTTCATACATTTTGCTTGTTTGGTTGTTACAGTGTTACCTGTATTTTGATGATTTTGGTTCTTACTTTGCTCCAATGAATATTACAATGCTTGGTTGTTACAATGTCAAAGTTATGGACAGTGCTTGGTTGTTACAATGTCAAATTTGCTTCAATGAAACATTTAGTCTTTTTTAGCCATGTTGTTACCAAATCTGGCTTTTGATATCAGTCTTGTTATGCAAATTTCATTCAAAATATTGATTCTAATCTGATTATTTGTATCAAATTTAAAGGTTAATAATAGGTTTGGAGTCAAATTTATTTTTTTATAGTGTTTTGTTTACACTGATAAATTTATCACTGTTTCAACA
The DNA here is from genome assembly GCA_030407325.1 of Camellia japonica. Taxonomy (NCBI): domain Eukaryota; kingdom Viridiplantae; phylum Streptophyta; class Magnoliopsida; order Ericales; family Theaceae; genus Camellia; species Camellia japonica. The sequence goes on from JAPPVO010000029.1 coordinate 50,425,134, forward strand.
AATTTATCACTGTGAACACTGATAAATTTACCACTGTTCAAACAAAAAAATCAACATCTCTCTCTCTCTCTCTCTCTCTCTCACTCTTATTCTTTTTCCCTAATTCATGTAAACAAAACACTATAAAAAATAATAAAAAATTTACCTAAATTGAAAATTAAAACACAAACACTATTACATTGTCCAAATTGGAAATTAAAATACTGTTACAATTTGTAGATATTCCCAAGTTTGAAAATGAATGTAAGAACATGCCATCCTTAGTGATTTCTGAATAATCAAAACCATTTGATACTTTAGTTAAACAACTCAAACATTCAAAGTTTGCTTTTGAGTGACCACAAAACAATATGCAGACTGAGAACTTATTGCTGAACCAGATAAACATGGTAGTTGATCTAAAATTTTTTGCTTTGCAAAGCAGTTAACACAGCAGATATGCAATTATGTATTCTAGAGATTTGATCTACAGCTTTGTATTGTGAAAATTTTTCCTGGGAAAATTAGATAACTCCAGACAAAAATTGCTTCCTATAAGTAAATAATATACAAAGAACTACTCCTTTGAATACTGAAAGACTTATGGGAAAAACCGTATTCAAACTTTGAATCTCAAATCTACTGTCATTTGGAATCTCATAAAAGACATCCTCTAGATAAAATCACTCAGAAACAACAAAAGACCAAAAAAGGATATATGTGTACATATATATATATATATATATATATTCATTTTCTTTCTTCTCCTTTTATCAGCAATCAACCCAAGAGTAAATAAGGTACAGTGTGAAGAGAAAGAAACTGAAAAGAGGTCTAGCATATGTCATTGTAAATTCAGTGCACAAATTATTTGTGTTTCTGAGGGATGCATTATCTAACAAGCAAGGCTATATTTTGTTTGAATTAATCAAGGCACAAAAACACTAAAAACATGTATAACTAGTGACATCAATTGATTTTTGTTGAGTTTAGCTAGTGATAAATTTATCACTGTAAAAAAAAACATTTGCTTGGATATGACAGTGATAAATTTATCAACCACTGACATAAATGTAATAAACCGTAAACTCTTCCCATACAATCAGTGATAAATTTATCATTCTTGAAAATAACAAAATTCAAGAACCCCATTAATGCTTGATTGCTTCCTTCAGACAATGGTAAATTTATCATTCTTACAAAAAAATAATCCACCAACTTGTCCAAACCAACCAGTGATAAATTTATCACTGTATAAAACACTAACAATAGCAACTACATTTAACCCAAATCAAATAATATAAATCTGTGAAACTTAATCCTGTAAAAATATTAGCAAAAAATATAATTTATGTTCAACAAATTCCTCAATCATTCAATGCAAGTGCCAAAATGATACATCTTTTCAAAAATACTCAATCATTCAATGCAAGTAACACCTCTCAACTCTTAACAAAGTAATTCAATTAAAATTAATACAACTAAAGCAAAGCTTCTTTACATGTCTTCCGATTGTGAGTTCCCATATTTCCCCACCTACTGCACCTAATTCTCTTGATTTCGCCCTTAGAAGGTATTCTCTCTGTTCTTGAACGTCCAGCTGGTTTCTTACAAAGAGGAGGTAAAACAACGTTATCATCAATAACTACATTTGGCTTCCACATACTAGGAACTGGATAGATAGAATGTGAATAAGAATCACAATAACTACTAACACGATAGTAATCGTTAAGAAACAATTCAGATCCTTCACACTCCTCTTTATAGCACAAAAACCATGTTTGCAAGGAAAAGAATCAATTTCCCATAATCGACAAGAACAAGAATGTTTCCCAATATCAACCTTCTCTCCTTCTTGAAAATTGCTCATTTAGTTTCACCCGTATAGTATCAACAAGACTAGTTGAAAACAAATGGCGTTCATCCCTAATCCATGAATTAAAAGATTCCGTAGCATTTGTGCACATTTCACCATGCCTCTTGCCTTGAAAATAAGCGTTACACCAACACTCATTAGGCAAATCCTCAAGAAACTTCTCAACACTACGACCACAATGACCCTTAAATTCTTCAAATAGCTCATTAAACAACTCAATAGTAGGAGCATATGCAAATCTACTAAAAAGAGTAAGCAAATACTCTTTAGATTCACGACTCTTCACTGACAAATAAGTCTTCAAGTTTGTCTTTAAATGCATTAGATAAAAAGAATGAGAAGAAAACGGAAAGACCTCAACTAAAACTTTCAGCAAACCTCCATGCTGATCAGCAACAAACACAATATCCCTTCCCGGAATCAAAATAACAAATAACTTTGACAAGAACCAATGCCAACTGTCATAACTTTCACTATCAACAATGGCAAAACATAACGGATATAAACTTACAAACAAAATATATATACACGTTATCAATAACAAAAAAAAAAATTACAAAAAGAAAATCAAAACACAAAGTATATAACATATAGCACCAGTCATAGATAAATTTATCATTGTATAACTACAAAAATTCAATAGCAGCATACAACATATAGAATCAATGAATAATAAATTTATCACTGTATAAATATAAAAATTTAACAAAAGTATACAGCATAAATTTATCACTAATAGATTGACCATACTCAATAATAAACACTCTCTAGTAACAAAAATGATAGAATTATCACTGTTTTAATAATAATAACAAATAGACACAAAATATACCTTGATTACCGTCTTTTGCCGTAGCAGCCAATAAACAACCTTTGTGTCTTCCTTTCAAGAAAGTTCCATCAAGCATCAACACAGGCCGACAATACTTGAAACCATGAATACATGCCTCAAAAGCGAAAAACAAGCATTTGAAATGTCTTCCTTTACTATCAACATCAAATTCCATATCAAAAACACTCCCCGGATTACAATCATTAGCGGCATCAACATACTAACGAAGATCATCAAATGATGATGAATAGTCACCAAAAACAAGACCCCTTGTTTTTTCAACACCCATCCAAGTTCGCAGATAAGAAACTTTTGTTCCATAATAGTTCTTGAAATCACAAACCACCTCACTAACCGATGTTAAAGCCTTATTACGAATATCACTTGAAATTAGCCCACCAATCATACTTGAAGTCATCCTAGCATGTTTAACTGTACGAAAAGAAGATCCACAAGTATAAACATCATCAAATTGTTTAATAACAAAAGCTTTACTATAATTTTCCACTCTAGCATGCACGCTCCACAAACATCCCAAATCAGCCCTTCTCTTACAATGAACAATGACACGATCCTTATCATTCTTAACAAAATCAAAATCAAAACTGGAATGAATAGAATACTTTGACAACGCATCTCGAAATTCAACAACTCCTTGAGCAAACCTTTGTCCCACTCCTTTTATACAATTAACCCACCCATCGGAGAGCAAAAGTTTCCATTGATTTGAATAAAATGAAGGCAAAAAATTAGTTTCACAAACAACACTACTACCACTACTACTAGCTTCACCATCACAAATCATATAACCTTCACCCAAGGAACAACACTTTACAAAAACATCAATACAATGAATATCACAAGAAAGTGCAAGTCCAATCATAACCTCCAAATCCTCTTCACTTTGTAGACCACAACAAGAATGTCCAGGCATTGAATACGATATATTCAAAGAACTACCAACTAACTCACTCCACTTTGCAGACAATTTATATACTAAATCCTTGAAATTAAATCCATCATTATACTTGATAACCGATGTCACACCTCTAAACTTGCACGTAAGAAACAAACAATTTTCCATCACTATAAATCCTACAATAAACAACAATTATATTTCAGCAAACAACTCAAACACCCTAAAACAAAATCAAATACAGTGATAAAATTATCAACCAACTCAAACACATCCAAAAACCAACACTGATAAATTTAACAGTTAACACCACCAAAGACCAAGAACAGTGAATAAGGCTTACACTTATTAGACATGATAACTCGATTTGAATCTTACCATTACATTATGCAACCTTTTCATCTCCTATTCCCATACTCACTAATAAATTTATCACTGTTGAAAAAGTTAATCCAACAACACCCCCAAAATACTCAGTGATAAAATTATCACTGTATAAAATAACAAACCAGCACCTGTGTTCAATCAAAACAATTTCGTAACCAAAAAACAAGAAAAATCTAAAATTCTTTACTTATACATATCTCAAAGCTTTCAATATCATGATCAAAATACAAATTCAATCGCAACAGAAACAACAGAGTAACAACAATATCACAACAAAATCAAAATCACCAACTTAAACTAAAAAGAACCAAAACATTGAAATTGAAATCAAAATCAAACATACCAGTTGACCTAACTCCACAACATCGCAAATCAGAAAATGTAACTATACACCAAACGCAAAATCGCAAATAGGAAGATTCACCAAGCACGCAATCGCAAATAGAAAGATTCACCAAGCACGCAATCGCAAATCACAAATTGCGAAGATACACCAAACGCGAAATCACAAATCACAAAGCTCCACAATAATACATTAGCAAATTGTGAAGTTCCACATAAATCCAAATCACAAACCCATACTCACAACACAATATTTTGATGGAAAATCAAAACAGAAATGCGCCAAAACAGGGGAGGAGTAAAACAGTACCCAAAAAAAAAGACTCAGGACCTGTTGGTGCACTAGAGCAAAACTCAGGACTAAGAGGGGAATAAGTGTAAAAGGTAGGACCGGCCAGTAAAAAACCCTTTTTAAATTTGGTACAGACTTGGACAAAAATTAAGTCCGAATTAAATTTGGGCGGGCTAAAGCAAAGATATCAAACAATCAGAAATCTGAATTTTACATATATAGATATATAAAATTATTAAATATACATATAAATTATTAGCCATTACATGATATTACAGTATTTAGATTATTAAATCATATTGAATATGTATTATATATACAAGTAATACAAAATCTTACTTTTTTATTCTCACTCACAAATTGTAGAGACTATTATAGCGGCATCTTTTTTACATTATATAAATTATTTGTTTTGATTTTATTAATGATTTTTTATTTTAAAAAAAATTTAAATAGAGTCTAATTTTAATAAATTTGTAATTTAGCAACCAAAAAAAAAAAAACTGAAATTCATTTACAATTCGGGTAACTAGGGCAATTTGGGTTTAACTCGAGTCCGACTGAAATAACGGTTCGGTTTCGGTTGGTACACGGTTCCAAAAATTTCTATTTACAAGAATAAATGGTTAATATTAACAAAATAATTACTCAAGCTAATTGCATTTAACTCATGATAAAAACTAATAATATTAAGGCATTACTCAACATTACATATTTATATCATCCTAATATCATTAAAATTACAAAAAACCAATTAATAAAAATAAAAACTTGATATTATATATATATATTTTTTATTTTTTTTTAAATTCGGTTCGGTTCGGTTCGGTTCGAACCGTGATTTTTTCATAAAATTCATTAACCGAACCATTTTTACGGTTCTCATATTTCTTAAACCGAAACCGAACAATTCTTAATAGAACCGAACCAAACCGTATGATTCGGTCTGGTTCGGTCCGGTCCGGATTACTGGTTTGAACGGATTTTTGAACAACCCTATCAAGTCAAGCTTGGGTAGACAACTTAGGGTTACAATGCAAGTGTGGACGGGCCTGGACAGCACAACTTGAGCTGGGTTTGGACAACCTCCCAACTCGAACTAACCCGCCCGAGTTGCACTCCTAATCTTAATTAATTACTGGTAAATATATCGTTCTAGTTATTTTTTTTATTTATTTCTTTTAGATTTTGGATTTCGTACTAGTTACTTAATCGTAAATATATTAAAATTATATTTAAATAAAAATTATAAGTATTCAGATGTGTCCAATTATATTATTTTTTTATATTTTAATATACTACACATACATTTACATTGATTGATTAATTTTTTTTATAATACTTAATGTTTGAAAGAAAATTCATAGGTTCGTTTGGCAATGGTTTTTTTAGTTGGCTTTTTGACTTTTTTAGCTTGAGACTTTTTTGTTTGTTTGATTTTCTGGTTTAGCTTTTTTTGGCTTTTTTGTATTAGAAATGACGTTCCCAAAGTGAAATGAGAAAATTGCTTCTCACTTGGAAATGATGCTTTTTTGACTTTTTGTTTGTATATGGGTCAGTTTGGTTATTTTGCATCACAACTCAAGTGTTTTAGTATTTTATAATTTTCTATTTTTTTTTTTGTCTAAATGTGATTATTTAGCTCACAACAAATGTCAAACCGGGACTGAATATAACAAATAACAGTATGACGAATTAATAAATAATTACGCATGTCAAACACGCTTACCGTCTTAGTCTATTTTCTCAAGTCAAGCTGGCGGTTTGAATGGTTTTATAAAACAACTTTGATAGAGACCCCCAAGCCTTCCCCACCTCCACGACCCGCACACACATGTGGGGGTTGGTCATTGAAGGAAAAAAAAAATGGGCCAATCAGCTCCCACTGGGGGTCTGGGGGTCTCCCCCAGTGGGGGTCCAAACCATTTTCCTTTGTAAAAATGGGGAATCAAAATTCAGTGGTCTTTTGAATTTTATTTACATATAATGAAAAAAAAAGGGATTTTATTTATTAAAGTTTATCATTAATGTATACTTTTTTTCTTCTAAATTTGTACTGAAATATAATTTTTTCTTATAAAAATAAACTTGTTTTTCAATCTGAAACAGGTTCGGTGATTTATCCAGATTGTCATGGCCAAGTTTTAATAATTAAACTTGTTTTGTATTTCCGTCTTGAGAGAGGCTTCTCTTTAGTTAGGTTTTCAATTGGAGAATGTTGTTGGGCTTCCGTGAATCCACTACAGAGCTCACATCGATGATCTGAACTATCAATATGTGAGACTCGTAGAGTATTTCATCTCTGTAAAAAATCACGTTGATCGGATATAAATAGCCACTTGATTAGATTACATTTGTGTCAATGGCCACTTGATCGGATCACATTACTGTTGACATAAATGTTATCTGATCAAGTAGCTATCTATATATGATGAATGTGATATTTTGCAAAAATAAAGTATTCGACGAGTTTGACACATTGAATGATTTGGATCATCAACACGAGTTCCAAGCTGAGCCCACAGAGATCTAACAATAATTTTCTGTCCGATTTAGACCGGGGAGAAATTTTCCCCTTTTGTTTTCGTCTATTAGTTTTAGCCTAAGGGTCATGATTGAGACTCCCTCCAATCACCACCCTCACACACATGTGGCAGGTGGTGATTGAAAAAAAAAAAAAACTGACCAATCATGTTTTTTTTGGGGGGGGTTCGGTCCGAAACATTATTGTTAGCGTAATTGAAGCTTGAGTTCATGTCTTGTGACACTTCAGCCAAAGATGAGAACAAACCTGTCTCCTCATTCTGTTCTTTTTTTAAAAAAATAAAAATAAAAATAAAGGTGAAAATATCATTTCATTGGGAGTAATGACTTTTTCTTATTTAAAATAATAATAAATTTATAAATTATTTTATAGACATCATACTGAGAGGGTAATTTATATGTAAATTGGGCAGAGCTGGGTAATGGGCCATTCTGGGTAACGCGCCCCTGCCTTCAAGCTTCTTTCAGCCCAAATTCACCACGTATGAGGGGAAGACAGACCCCCACATGCACCTTAGCCACTTTCGCCAGGTTATGGTACTGTACCGGTGAAACGAGGCTTTGATGTGCATTCTATTCCCATCCAGCCTTGGCGACCTAGGTTTAACCTAGTTCGAAAGGCTACCAGAAGGCAGTATAGCCTCCTGCGCACAATTGGCAGAGGCGTTCGTGACAAGGTTCAAAACGAACACCAAGACGCTAGTGGAGATCGATCAGCTACTCTCCATTGACATGGGCGACAAGGAGACGTTGAGATCCTACAACAGTCATTATTGGGAGACCTTCAACCAGATAGGAGATTGCCCCACAAATCTCACCATCGCGCAATACAAAAGAGGTACTTCCAGTCAGAAACAAGTTGAGGGACTCAATCACTATGACGCCACCCCTCACGATAGAGGCCTTAATGAAAAGAGTGCACCAATATATTCGGGTGGAGGAGGATGGTACCCGCGCTAAAGCCAAATCTGGTGCATCAGTAGTACCAGATAAAAAGACTACAACAAAAGTCAACGCGGTAGAACGTCCAAGCAGGAACGGGCGAGGCAGGCGGGACAACGGTGAGGACCAAGATAAAAGGTGGTTGAGAGTCCGCACTGCCATTACCACAGTGTTCAAAAAACCGATCTATCGGATTTTCAGTGAGATACGTGATGAAGCTTTCGTTCGATGGCTAGCTAAGTTGGGAGAAGCGCAAAAGGACTATGACGAAAGATCTCAGTGCACCTTCCATAAGGGCACCGCACTGAAAATTGCACGCCGTTGAGACAGCACCTAGAGGAGTTAGTGGCAACAGGGCACCTGAACCAATACATAGAAGGAGGGACACAGCCAGCCCCCCAGAACCACGATCACCCATACGGAATGCCGATCGACGCCCCACCTCAAGGCGTGATTAACGTAATACATGGGGTATTCGAACCTGAGCGAGTATGTGAGCTCAGGGGAATGATCAAGAAGGCTGAGCACTTAAGGAAGGTATTAAGTGCACAACCTACCATTAAAACGGGGAGAACAGCGGCCACGAACGTCATGTCTTTTTCGGACAAAGACTTGGCAAGGATATATTGCCCTCACAATGATGCACTGGTCGTCACTCTCCGCGTCAAGGATTACGACATCAAGCGAATTTTGATTGACCAAGGGAGCTCATGTGAGATAATGTATTACGAAACCTTCAAACAACTGAAACTGGAGGACAAAGACTTGGCACCTGCCGTATCTCTCTTGATCGGATTCAACTCAATGCTAGAGTGGCCAGTTGGCAAGATAATCCTCCCAGTCAGAGTAGGAAGCACGACGAAACAAGTGGAATTCTGGGTATTGAAAGTCCCTTCCACTTACAACATAATCTTGGGAAGGACATGGCTGCATGCCATGTGATCGGTAGCGTCATCCCAACGAAGCCGTAGTAATTGAAGAGGTCTTTGGAGACCAGATCATGTCCAAACAATGCTTCGTCACAATAAATGGTAGCCGNTCATATTTCTCACAATTAGTTACAGATCATAGGCTAATTGATGGTATGGAGTACATAGACTTCTGGTGTACTTTGAATTACTCTGCTTCGCAACCCTACAAAATTGTAGGAGAGCAAGTAATCTGTGAAAAACCAACCTTACACCTAGTGTCTCGACTCAATTATCCATCATTTTCGACCTTTTTAACAAGCTGAGGAGAGCTGCCTGACTGTGGAGGACCGTGACACACGTGACAGAGTTAAGGGAAACATACACATTGACAGTGGTTAATTCAAATATGGATATTATGATTTCTGTTGTTCCAGAGCAATTGCAATTTACCAGTGCAGGTTTAAAAAAGAGTTATTCGATTGAAATGAACTTTTTTACTCTAATGGACCTAACAGATTAGTTGTTCATATTTCTATGGAGGTTCTTGCTGTTGGATGTGTAATCTGGGAGAGTTGTTATCATTTCGGTCCTTTTTATAGTGTTGTCGTCATTTGAGTAATTCATGCAATAAAACAAAATTTTCTACGAATTTCTGCGAATTGAATTCTGAGATTTGATCTTTCAACAAATAGAATAATTCAATTAGGAGAACTACTCAAGAACTACTCAAATGACCACAACACTGTAAAAGGGACCCAAACAGAATGACAAAACTCTCCTAGATTACAAATCCAACAGCAAGAACCTCCATAGAAACATGATCATCAAATATGTTAGGTCTATCAGAGTAAAAAAAAAAAACTCATTTCAATCGAATAACTCTTTTTCTCACTCGCCCTGGTAAATTGCAATTGCTTCGGAACAGCAAGAATCATAATATTCGGATTTGAAATAACCACTGTCAATGTATATGTTTCCCTTAACTCTGCCTTGTGTGTCACAGTTCTCCACGGTCTGGCTGCTCATGTTAAAAACAATCGAAAATGATGGATAGTTGAGCCGAGACCCTAGGTGAAAAGCTGGTTCGTCATAGTTTATTTGCCCTCCCACAACTTTATAGAGTTACGAAGTAGAATAATTCAAAGTACATAAGAAGTCTATGTACTCCATACCATTAATATCAAAGATTAGCACAGGATCGGTAGCCAATTGTGGGGAAATATGACCAGCACCAAAGTCTAGCTAAGTTCCTCGCTGTTGAAAATTGCAGTTGGATATCAAACAGTGATTGTGGTCGAGTGACGTTGAATACAATTTCGTCTCAGGCACCTCAGTGTCGTGCGCTGATGTTGCTGGCTTCGCAGCGTTTATGCGCAACATTCATACAAATTGGTCACCGCCAGCAATTAGATTTGCAATGATTACAATGCCAACGTCACTCGACCATAATGACTGTCTGATATCCAGGAGCAATTTTCAACAGCTAGGAACTCAGCTGGACTTCGGTGTTGGTCATATTTCCACACAATTGGCTACAGATCCCGGGCTAATCTTTGATGTTGATGGTATGGAGTACATAGACTTTTGATGTACTTTCAATTACCCTGCTTCGCAACTCTACAAAATTGTAGGAGAGCAACTAATCTGTGAAGAACCAACTTTACACCTAGTCTCTCGGCTCAATTATCTATCATTTTCGACCATTTTTAACAAGTTGAGGAGAGCTGCCAAACTGTTGAGGACCGTGAGACATGTTGCAGAGTTAAGGGAAACATACACATTGACAGTGGTTAATTCAAATATGGATATTATGATTTATGTTGTTCCGAAGCAATTGCAATTTACCAGGGCGGGTGAGAAAAAGAGTTATTCGATTGAAATGAGCTTTTTTTACTCTAATAGACCTAGCAGATTAGATGTGCATGTTCCTATGGAGGTTCTTGCTATTGGATATGTAATCCGGGGAGAGTTGTTATCATTCTGTTCGGGTCCCTTTTACACTATTGTGGTCATTTGAGTATTTCTTGCAATAAAATAAAATTTTCTACGAATTTCTGTTAATTGAATTATGAGATTTGATCTTTCAACAGATAGAATAATTCAATTAGTAGAAATTCGTAAAAAATTCATTTTATTGCAAGAATACTCAAATGACCACAACAATGTAAAAGGGACCCGAACAGAATGACAACAACTCCCCCGGATTACATATCCAACAGCAAAAACCTCCATAGGAACATGAACATCAAATATGTTATGTCCATCAAAGTAAAAAAAAGCTCATTTCGATCGATTAACTCTTTTTCTCACCCGCCCTAGTAAATTGCAATTGCTTCCAAACAACAAAAATCATAATATCCGGCTTTAAATTAACCACAATCAATGTGTATGTTTCCCTTAACTCTGTCATGTGTGTCACGGTTCTCCACAGTCTGGCAACTCTCCTCAGCATGTTAAAAACGGTCGAAAATGATGGATAATTAAGCCGAGACACGAGTTGAAAAGCTGGTTCTTCACAGATTACTTCTTGCCCTCTCACAATTTTATAGAGTTGCGAAGCAGAATAATTCAAAGTACACAAAATTCTATGTACTCCATACCATAAATATCAAAGATTAGCCCAGAATCTGTGCCAATTGTAGAGAAATATGGCCAGCACCAAAGTCCAGCTAAGTTCCTCGTTGTTGAAAATTGTTGCTGGATATCGGACGATTATTGTGGTCGAGTGACGTTGAATAAAATTTCATCTCAGGCACCTCAGTGTCGTGCACTAATGTTGTTGGCTTCGTAGCGCTTATGCGCAACATTCATACAAATTGGTCACCGGCAGCAATTAGATTTGCAATGATGACAACGTCAACGTCACTCGACCACAATGACCGTTCGATATCCAATAGCAATTTTCTACAGCTAGGAACTTAGCTGAACTTCGGTGCTGGTCATATTTCCCCACAATTGGTTACAGATCCTACGCTAATCTTTGATGTTGATTGCATGGAAGACATAGACTTCTGATGTACTTTGAATTACTTTGCTTCACAACTCAACAAAATTGTGGGAGTGCAAGTAATCTGTGAAGAACCAACTTTACACCTAGTGTCTCGGCTCAATTATCCATCATTTTCGACCATTTTTTACAAGCTGAGGGGAGCTGCTAGACTATGGAGGGCCGTGACCCACATGGCTGAGTTAAGGGACCGTGGTTAATTCAAATCTAGATATTATGATTTCTTTTATTCCGAAACAATTGCAATTTACCAAGGCGGGTGAGAAAAAGAGTTATTCCATTGAAATGAGTTTTTTTTTTTTACTGTGATGGACCTAACAGATTAGATGTTCATATTCCTATGAAGGTTCTTGCTATTGGATATGTAATCTGGGAGAGTTGTTATCATTCTGTTCGGGTCCCTTTTACAGTGTTATGGTCATTTTACTAATTCTTGCAATAAAATGAAATTTTCTACGAATTCCTACAAACTGAATTCTGAGATTTGATCTTTCAACAGACAGAATAATTTAATTAGCAGAAATTCGTACAAAATTTCATTTTATTGCAAGAACTACTCAAATGACCACAACACTGTAAAAGGGACCCGAACAGAATGACAACAACTCTTCCAGATTACATATCCAACAGCAAAAACCTTCACAGGAACATGAACATCTAATCTGTTAGGTCCATCAGTGTAAAAGAAAGCTCATTTCAATCAAATAACTATTTTTCTTACCTGCCCTGGTAAAATGCAACTGCTTCAAAACAATAGAAATCACAATATCCGCGTTTGAATTAACCACTGTCAATGTGTATGTTTCCCTTAACTCTGCCACATGTGTCACGGTCCTTCACAGTCTGGCAGCTCTTCTCAGCTTTTTAAAAACAGTCAAATGGATAGATAATTGAGCTGAGATACTAGGTGAAAAGCTAGTTCTTCACAGATTACTTGCTCTCTCACAATTTTGTAAAGTTACGAAGCAGTGTAATTTAAAGTACACAAGAAGTCTATGTTCTCCATACCGTCAATATGAAAGATTACCCCAAGATCTGTAGCCAATTGTGGAGAAATATGACCAGCACCAAAGTCCAGCTAAGTTCCTAGCTGTTGAAAATTGCTGTTGTATATCGGACGATTATTGTGGTCGAGTGACGTTGAATACAATTTCATCTCAGGCACCTCAATGTCGTAACGATGATGTTGCTAGCTTTGCAGCACTTATGCACAACCTTCATCCAGATTGGCCCCCGCCAACAATTAGATTTGTAATGATGACAATGTCAACGTCACTCGACTACAATGACAGTCCGATATCTAGTAGCAATTTTCAACAATTAGGAACTAAGCTGGACTTCGGTGCTGGTCATATTTTGAACCAATTGGCTACAGATCCTGGGCTAATCTTTGATATTGATGGTATAGAGTACATAGATTCTTGTGTACTTTGAATTACTATGCTTCGCAACTCTACAAAATTGTGGGAGAGCAAGTAATCGGTGGAGAAACCGCTTTTCACCTAGTCTCAATTATCTATCATTTTTGACAGTTTTTAACAAGCTGGGGAGAGCTGCCAGACTATGGAGGACCGTGACACACGTGGTAGAGTTAAGGGAAATATACACATTGATAGTGGTTAATTCAAATCGGGATATTATGATTTCTGTTGTTCCGAAGCAATTACAATTTACCAGGGCAGGTGAAAAAAAGAGTTATTTGACTAAAATGAGCTTTTTTTACTCTGATAGACCTAACAGATTAGATGTTCATGTTCTTATTCTTGCTGTTGGATATGTAATCCGAGAAGTTGTTTTCATCCTGTTCGAGTCCTTTTTACAGTATTGTGGTCATTTGAGTAATTCTTGCAGTAAAATGAAATTTTCTACGAATTTTTGCAAATTGAATTATGAGATTTGATGTTTAAACAAACAGAATAATTCAATTAGCAGAAATTCGGAAAATATTTTATTTTATTGCAAGAACTACTCAAATGACCACAACACTATAAAGGGACCCGAACAGAATGACAACTACTCTTTCATATTACATATCCAATAGCAAGAACCTCCACTGGAACATGAACATCTAATCTGTTAGGTCCATCAGAGTAAAAAAAAGCTCATTTTAGTCAAACTGTTTTTCTCACACACCCTGGTAAATTGAAATTGCTTTGGAACAACAGAAATCATAATACCCGGATTTTAATTAACCACTGTCAGTGTGTATGTTTTCCTTAACCCTACCATGTCTGTCACGGTCCTCCACAGTCTAGCAGCTCTCCCCAGTTTGTTAAAAATGGTCGAAAATGATGGATAATTGAGGTTGAAAAGCTAGTTTTTCACAGATTACTTGCTCTCCCACAATTTTGCAGAGTTGCGAAGCCGAGTAATTCAAAGTACACAAGAAGTCTATGTACTCCATACCATCAATATCAAAAATTAGCCTAAGATCTCTAGCTAATTGTGGGGAAATATGACAAGCACTAAAGTCCAGTTAAGTTCCTACTTGTTGAAAATTGCTGCTGGATATTGGACGGTTATTGTGGTCGAGTGACATTGCATACAATTTCATGTCAGGCATCTCAATGTCGTGCGCTGTTGTTGCTGGCTTCGCAACGCATATACGCAACATTCATCCAGATTGGTCCCTGGCAACAATTAGATTTGCAATGATGACAACATCAACGTCACTCGACCAAAATGACCGTCCGATATCTAGAAGCAATTTTAAACAACTAGGAACTCAGCTGGACTTCGGTGCTGGTCATATTTCCCTCCAATTGGCTACAGATCCTAGGCTAATCTTTGATATTGATGGTATGGGGTTCATACACTTCTTGTGTACTTTGAATTACTCTGTTTCGCAACTTCACAAACTTGTGGGAGAGCAAGTAATTTGTGAAGAACCCGCTTTTCACCTAGTGTCTAGTTCAATTATCCATCATTTTCAACCGTTTTTAACAAGGTGGGGAGAGCTGCGAGACTGTGGAGGACCGTGATACACGTGGCAGAGTTAAGGGAAACATACACATTGACAGTGGTTAATTCAAATCTGGATATTATGATTTCTGTTATTCCAAAGCAATTGCAATTTACCAAGGTAGGTGAGAAAAAGAGTTATTCGATTGAAATGAGCTTTTTTTGCTTTGATGGACCTAACAGATTAGATGTTCATGTTCCTATGGAGTTTCTTTCTGTTGGATATGTAATCTGGGAGAGTTATTATCATCTTGTTTGGGTCCTTTTTACAGTGGTTGTGGTCATTTGAGTAATTCTTGCAATAAAAAGAAATTTTCTCCGAATTTCTGCTAATTGAATTCTGAGATTTGATCTTTCAACAGACAGAATCATTCAATTAGCAGAAATTCGGAGAAGCTTTCATTTTATTGCAAGAACTTCTCAAATGACCACAACATTGTAAAAGAGACCCGAACATAATGACAACAACTCTCCTAAATTCCAAATCCAACATCAAAAACCTCCATAGGAACATGAACATCTAATCTGTTAGGTTCATTAAAGTAAAAAAAAAAAGAGGCTTATTTCAATCGAATAACTCTTTTTCTCACCCGCCCTAGTAAATTGCAATTGCTTCGAAACAACAGAAATCATAATATCCAGATTTGAATTAATCACTGTCAATGTGTATGTTTCCCTTAACTCTGCCACGTGTGTCATGGTCCTCCACAGTTTGGCAGCTCTCCTCAGCTTTTTAAATACTGTCAAAAATGAAAGATAATTGAGCCGAGACACTAGGTGAAAAGCTAATTTTTCACAGATTACTTGCTCTCCCACAATTTTGTAGAGTTGCAAAGTAGAGTAATTCAAAGTACACAAGAAGTCTATGTACTCCATACCATCGATATCAAAGATTAGCCCAAGATTTGTAGTCAATTGTGAGGAAATATGACCAGCACCAAAGTCCAGCTAAGTTCCTAGCTGTTGAAAATTGCTGCTGGATATCGGACGATTATCGTGGTTGAGTGATGTTGAATATAATTTCGTCTTAGGCACCTTAGTGTCGTGCGCTGTTGTCGGTGGCTTCGCAGCGCTTATACGCAACATTCATCCAGATTAGTCCCCAACAGCAATTAGATTTGCAATGATGACGACATCAATGTCACTCGACCACAATGACCGTCCAATATCCAGCGGCAATTTTCAACAGCTAGGAACTCAGTTGGACTGTGGTGCTGGTCATATTTCCCCATAATTTGCTACAAGATCCTGGCCTAATGTTTGATATTGATCGTATGAAGTGCATAGACTTCTTGTGTACTTTGAATTACTCTGTTTTGCAACTCTACAAAATTGTGGGAGAGCAAGTAATCTGTGAAGAACCAGCTTTTCACCTAGTGTCTCGGCACAATTATCCATCATTTTCGACCATTTTTAACAAGCTGAAGAGAGCTACCAAACTGTAGAGGACCGTGACACACGTGGAAGAGTTAATAGAAAACATACACATTGACAGTGGTTAACTCAAATATGGATATCATGATTTCCATTGTTCCGAAGCAATTGCAATTTACTAGGGCACGTGAGGAAAAGAGTTATTCGATTGAAATGAGCTTTTTTTTACTCTGATGGACCTAACTGTTGAAAATTGTTACTGGATATCAGATGGTTATTGTGGTCAAATGACGTTGACATTGTCATCATTGCAGATCTAATTGCTGCCAGGGACCAATCTGGATGAATGTTGCGCATAAGCGCTGCGAAGCCAGCAATAATAGCGCACGACACTGAGATGCCTGAGACGAAATTGTATTCAACGTGTCTGATATCATTCTCGATCATAGCAGGGGGCACAACATTTGTCCACGAAGCCATGACAGCTTTCCCAGGAGCTAGAAGGGCTGGCTTAAGAATTTCGAGGGCAATTGTGTTAGGCCCCCTCGAAGAAAATCCTGAAATCATCAGGGCCCTACACTCTCCAACTGTTGTTTTGCGTTCAAAAATAAGGCTTGCTGTTGCATTCTCCGAGCTACTGATATATAACCAAAAATCAACGGAATGTACATAACTTATTGAAACCATAGGTAAGTTCCAGATAAGAGGAATACTCAGGTCCTCATTCCCCTTCACATTCAATTGGATATATCCGACGCCTTGGGTTTCTGTGACAGTGAAGGCAATGGCATCAGCAGCAATGTCGCTCGCATTGTAGATTAAGATTTTACCCTTGATAGAATCTAAAGGTATGTTGTCATAGGTGCAAGTGCTAAGAATTAGAGAGGAAAAAAATCATCAGTGACTGATTTACCATAGTAGAGAGAGTTGCTGGGGACTTGTTCTCCATTTTCAAGTTAGACATTTGCAGGATAGGTTCTGTCAATGGTGCTGGAGCCAACAATGGTCACCTAGGGAGCCGAAATGACTATTGTTTTGATGGTGTCGGGCCCATGTTCCCTGCGCCGAATGTCACAAAAATGTTGTTTTGAGGAGCTTTCAACGTATTAATCATGTAAACATTATAGTAAAATGGGTTGGGGGAATTGTTTCCCATGGAGACTGACAAGATATCCACACCATCAAAGATAGCAGCATCAATTGCAGCAAGAGTATCGATTAAAGTACATATCTTCCACCAGCAAGCATTGTAGACAGCAATACGTGCTTTGGGGGCTATTTCTTATGCATCTCTGTATGGAAAACCCAGCACGTTGACACTGGAAATCTCAGCTCTAGCAGCAACTGAAGCAACAGCTGATCTATGGCCTGTAGCATCTCGTGGGGACCTATACTCCCCATCCCCATCGACTCACCGACCAATTAGAGCTTCGATTCTAAAGGCAAAGAAGCGGCACCAATGATTTTGTTGTTGCAGTCATCGGCAGAGAAATCACTACCTAGATTCCTCACCATTTGCTGCTGTTAGGGGCAACAATCCTTCATTACGGAAGCCTGCATTCTCCGGCCAAATTCCCGTGTCGACAAACCCAATTATGATACCATTACCATATCCAGCATTGGGTCATAGTCCGTAGGATGTGGCGAAGCCAAGAAAACTAGGCATTCGCGTCATGTGTAGTTGAGTATCGAGTGTCTTCCTCAACTGCCATAACTCCCGAAAACAAAGAAATTTTATCAGCCTCACGTGTCATGGAAGCTGCAAATCAATGTACAATGTGGGAGTACTTGTACAAAATGTTTAGCCGCTGACATACTGCATCTAACATGGACACATGCCACGCACTTCTATTGGTTGCACTTGTCATGAATCCGCCATCTGTAAGGACAATGTAAGGCTTGATTGTCACACAAGACAAACCATGTCATAATTGAAAGAAGAAAAATATCATAATTAAAGCCATGTTATTGTTGCAGATATTAGATATCACACAAATGCTACAGATATTGAAAGAAGGAAGAGAAATTCTTCACTCTCAATATTTGATTTCACTTACTTAAAACACTTAGGTAGCTGAGGTATTTATAAGCCTTAATACAAAATCTTCAGAAATCTTACACACATATATAATAGACTAGTTGCGAGGTGTCGTGTTTCCCACGATAGCCCATGCCCATGGTTCAAGCAATCTTAAATTGCTTGATTTGATCCTATTAGTTATCGAAGTACAAAAACATGAGTACAACAAAATGCAATACTTATACTATGCTGAAGGAAAATTTGTTAAGTATTGATAATTTGTGGGTTGTTTTTATTTTTTATTTTTACTTTTTTTTTTTTATGTAGGCTACATAGATGCAAAAACAAAACCAAGATCATTGTCGTATTCCTCCATAACAAGCATGAAAACCCCAAAGATGAAATTAGAGAAAATACATCACATATAATTACCAAAAATTCAAGCAGCGCACTTGAAGTAGAAGCATTAATTCTAATGCATAAGCTTCAACTTTCTAACCACGCAAGTGTTATGGACAAAATCATTAACAAAAATTGAAAAGAGTTGTTATGGATGAAATCATTAACATGACATACCTTCTACGTTAATAACTAATATGAAGGTAGAATAAAATGATGGACTGAATTGATAAAAAAAACTAACTTATAACCAAAAACACAAAACACAAACATTAAAAAACTTTTTTAAAAAATTGATACATAGCAATCTCTATACTTTCTAAAATGAATTGATCTATTTATCTCACCAAGGTAATCTCCAAGTTTTTAGGCATCCGCAAAAGCTTTTAAGATGAATGATTCAATGTTCACCTGTAAAAAAATAAAAAAAAGCATTGCTTGACATAAAAATATATTCTAAGCAACAATTGTTTAATAATTGTATGCTTTATATTTCCATTGACAAATCAAATAAATCCTGATTGGTTACACGAAGTATGATATCTAATTGACAAATCAAAACAGCTTCATAAGGTAAGTTCATAATCGAATGGTATGCCAAATATATGTTTGTGATTTGCATTCACCAACTTTTTTCTCCAACACATGACATATGAACAATTTTATAATTCACCATAGGTATAGATGCATACGTAGGCATATATACACATGCTTGCAATGATATGCATAGATATATATACATTTAAAAAAGCATGCCACATTTGAATTTAGTGTTAGTCGATTGTTCTGGTACAAGAAGAACAAACAACGAATACTACAGC
Source organism: Camellia japonica (assembly GCA_030407325.1). Taxonomy (NCBI): domain Eukaryota; kingdom Viridiplantae; phylum Streptophyta; class Magnoliopsida; order Ericales; family Theaceae; genus Camellia; species Camellia japonica. The sequence continues at coordinate 50,444,737 of JAPPVO010000029.1, forward strand.
TAGGTACTGCATCAAATGACATAGATTTGTAAACATACAATGCATTTGGAAGGCCAAAACAAAATTCAAAAGCCATATATATAGAAACAATCTAAAAATGAAAGTTTAACTCATTGAGTTACATTAGAACTATAGAACCAAACAAGGAAAAATTACCGTGAAGTCCTATTTTGCGTTTAATATTACTATTCCTATCAAGTTTTATTATGGACAACTCACACAAAATTCAAGTTTATAAATTTGATTATAATTCTACCCTTCTCATTTAATATGCATAATAATTTCATAAACAATTTTAATTATGAAAATTACATTAAAAAAAAATAACTAACAATTGGATCAAAAGTTCATTTTCTGCTATTCGAAACTACGATTTTTTATTTTATTTTATGGTAAACAATCCAAAAGGGCAAAAATTTATTAAAATTCCATCAATAGTCACAAAAAATAATACAGTGATGAATTCATATATTTTTCAATGGTATTATTGAAACTTTATAGGACTTAATGGTAGTATTAAAAGCAAAATAAGACTTATTGATTATTTTTTCAAGAAAGAATAAAACATAACCAAGGAATTAACTTTTGTAAATGAGAATTTTAGTTCCAAATGAAAATTTTGACTAATCTTTGTCATCAATTTTGCGACCTCACATTGAATTTACAAACTTTTTGTCAAAATAAAAATTCAATAACAGTCCAACCAATTTTTTAAATATGAGGGCATAAGGCATAATCTTTTAAGTTAAATTGACAATGATAAATATCAGTGAAATAGCAAGATGACATTCTTATATGAGCAAGACTTGGTAATTAGTCTAACCAATTACGCAATGCCAGTGTTGAGAAGAGAATTATCAAGTACATACAATGGTTAAGAAATACAAAGAAGCACATTAAAATGGTTAATCCTAATCACTTTGAAGCCACATTACCATTCAATGTCCTCTTAAATGTTTCCCAATTGCAAAATAGAGCTCCAGAAAAGTAAGTCATAGGGTAATGCTAATCACTACTAAAAGGATAGGTCAAGTACCTATATATATAGCATTGGGCCTACACACAGGGTACTTTGCTCTGAACATGTACTCGATACTTGAGAAAATTTCTAACATGCATATTTAAAAAGCAAATAATGAATGATAATGGCAAACATACCATTCTAGATATCTATCCAGCTTGCAAAGAGTGACTACAAGAGAAACCAAACAACTAATCTAGTCACAGAAATTAAAGCATGTTATAATCGTTAGAAAATTCAAATACATAAAGCAGACACAAAACTATATAGAGAAAAATATTCTATACAATCTGTGCAAGATTTTTTTTTTAATAATCTGGTAGCAAGTGCCAAGGCACAGAGGACCGTCTCTTTATCTGTGAAGAAACAAAAATCGAAGATGCAAAAGTAAACGAAATGTGAATTTTATTCCCTTTCAATTTTCCTCCACAAATCTCTTTCCAAATCCATCTTGCAAACATAGGCTTGAAACAAAGAAATACAAATCCATGAAAGTGGAAGATACCAAAATAGTCAAACAGAAAAATAGAGAACAGGGTAAAGGTCATCAAACGCATAAATTAGGTGAAAAAAGACAAAAGCCAAAAAAAAAAAAGGATTTTTTAAAATAAAATAGATAGGAATTCATGGAAGAAGATAGCATAGAGAACAAAAACTCGGAATTTTATGAATTATGAAACTAACCACAACACCTTGTGTTAAGAACTATGGAATGCTAAATAATATAAAAGATAACCTTAGAACTTAACATATACACGACAACAAGCATAACAATGAGGGTTTAGGATTTAGGATTGGTTGAGGACTATAATGGTCTTCTCTATATTTTTCTGAAAATATACTAAAATAGATTCAGAAGCCTCAAATAGAAATCCGAAACATATAGTCAGTACCAATATATTATACATTTAATTACATATCAAAAAAGGAAAGAGTTACAAACACATTGAAGTCAGTTTTGTAATTCTACACATTTGAAAATATCCTAAGATCCTAGACAAATTTCACAATTCACCTCACAATAACAAAACCCCAAGCAAATCAACTGGACAAGAACTATATTCATACTAAATGGTTGCAATCTGCAAATAGCGCACAACATTGAGAGGAACAAAGCACAGTTTCTCTTTCACATCATGCATAATGAAGGTCTCATCTAGAGTAGCTTAATATTTTGTCAGAAATGAAGAAATAGAAAATAGAATAAGTGAAGAAGATGAAACAATACCTTGGACTTTGGCAAGAACTATACAGTTGAACTTTGCTCCATCTACAAATTAACCAAAAAACCAAGAGCTTGTGCAATAACTAAGCAGATTCAATCATCTTTCGCAAGGAAAATAACTGTGAGGAAGGAAGCATGAGCATTTAAGACTATATGACCACTACCTCTTGTAGTAGTGTGATCAAGGTACAAGGCATGGGGCCATCTTATTCGAAATGGAAAATATATCAACCAATAAAGCAATGAATCAAATGAAAACGTCAATAAATAATGGAGACCTGCAGGTTTAAGCAATAAATTAAGATTCATATGTTGCTATAACAACAAACAATCAATAGTTGCATGAATACGAACACAAATATAAGCAAGAATGAATAGTGGACAAAACAGTACATGTAGGTTTACTTCTGATGCAGGTAAGAAAGATAATATAGAAAACAACCAGGAAAAATCGAAGCCATGAATCAAATAGAAAATAAATTTTAAAAACACTGCACCATTGCAGACTGAATTGCAAAGGACAAAAAAATAGCAGAATTGATAGACACAAAGCATGAAAGCCACAATACATCATTTAAAATTGATGGGAATAGAAAACATAAAAGATTTTTTTTTTTTTTTTAAAGAAATTAAAGTAAAAGTGAAACCTTCAAATATGCGAATAAGGTGCGAGTATAGGGAGCAAATCAAGCAAATGAGAACTAAGCAAAGCAACGAGGAGCATCTCCACTCCATCTTTTCGTTCATCAAATTTAAATTTAATGAAAAAGCAATGTACGCAAAATAATAGAAACAACCAACAAGATATATATGTATATATACAAACACACAAAAAAATAACAGAAATAGATAACCAAAAAGGCCTCTGTTTTCCCCCTAATCTAACCACAGCAGGCGAGCACAAACAAGAATAAACTAAACATTAAAAGTCAGGCCCCAAACTAAAGCAGGAAAAAATGGGTTCTTACATAGTGATATGGTTTCAAATAACCTAAATCTTGAATCCAACTAACCTACAAATAGGAAATCAACAGACAAAAAAGATGAAGGAAATCAAGCTGCAAAAAAAGGACTGTAAAAAAGGAAAATTATTCAGAGAATTAAATAGTTGAACAATGGTTAAAAACAAAATACGTAGGATGTAAGTATAACAACATGAAATTTTAAAAATGCCCAAAACATTTGACTAAAGCGAACTTTTTTTCAACACCAGCAGAGCTTGACCCACAGATTTGTAAATAATAATAAAATTTAAAAGAAAATCAATCAATCTTATAATCTTAAAAATAAAAACACAAAGGCACATAAAAAAATAAAAACAAAAAAGGTAAAAGATGAGCAAATATGAGAAGAGAAATACATTTAAAAATTTGTACAAATAGCTATCTTAAAAATGCATGCTTGATACACCTCAACAATTTACAATATGACACAAGTAGAAATAAATTTAGATTTAACAAAAATATACCCACAAAATAGCATGAAAGTGACCAAAAATCTTATCTTGCAATTCAATCTGTAATGCATATATATGACTTGTAGCTAACTGAAATTGCATGTGACAATGAAGAGAATTACCCAACAAAATGGGTCAAAATCTGATCTCGAACAAGCTTCAATGGAAGATCAAGAGTTTCAAAGCAGAGGTCACCAAACGCATATTTGACGCCAAAAGAGAATCAAGTTTTTGTTTCATATTTTTTGTTTCCTTCTTTCCTTTCCCACCTCTACTCTCTTCGCTTACCTGTAGTGATTGAAGATGAACTGCTTCTTTGCATATTGGCAAAACAGTTTGTATGCCCGTGCCTAGATAGAACTCCAAAACAATCAGATCCATGAACCTATGAGATGAAAGTTTAAATATTTAAACTGATAAAAAAAAATTAAAACTAACCCAACACATCGGTTAAAAGCATACCTACTGTTTTCAATGTGTTTGATGGAGGGAACTTTTTAATTGGGGTTAGTTTCTGCAGCAAGTAAAAAAATATGAAAGTCAAAATATTTATACTAACTATCAAGTAAAACTAACCCACACATTGAAAAACAAACAAACAAACAATGCAACGACCCCAATTTCAAAAAACAAACAACCCCAATTTGGGAAAAATACAATTGAACAACAAACAATGGAACTTGCTAAAGCATTGTGAACGAACTTGCGACACAATTTCTCCATAACTAATTTCTTGTTCGTACAAAGAAAGCTACCAAACAGCTAGCATTATGATGAGCAAACATGCTATGAATTTGACCCTTAGATTTTGTGGTGCTTTGGAGTTTAACCACATATATGAATGTTTCATAACGCTAAAATTTTGTCAAGATTTGGGGTTAGCAATTCAGATTATTCAGAATTAGATTCCTTTGTTTTTGTAACCATTTTTTGAGCAACCAAACAAACCACTAAGAAGTGAGGCAGTGACTTGGAGGAAAAAAAAAAAAAAAGGTTTCTACCAATTTGCTACCCAGAAGAGGTGTTCATTTTCTAGAGTTCCAAGAATTAAAAACCCATAATACCAAAAAGAGGTTAGTCAGTTATCCGTATAAAATATATGAAAATATTTAGTGGAACTCTTTTTGAGGGGTGATATGAGCAATAATTTTTTTTTATAAATGTTTCCCAATTTTCTACTTCAGGATATGGGTGTTGGTGCTGTTTATCTCTTGGTGATGTTTATCATTTATGTTCTCCTAGATGAATGCCTAGAAATTTTGCTTAGGTTCATGGTAAATCTGTTATAAGCCTGATGCATATTTTTTGTGTTATATCTATTTTAATTAACAATTCAGCATTTGTAGGTTAAATTAGTCAAAATGGATGCTATTCCCTGTAATGCGTTTTTATTGCCTCTGCTGCTTGAAAACCAGACAGTCGACCACTTGCCTTATTTTGCACCTTTTGCGGGTAACAGAACAGTGCAGAAAGGGAAGGAAAAAGAGAAGGAAAAAGAGATTACCTTGGTGAGAATCAATTCAGTTCCTGTTATACAGTCGGAAATTTCTGTTTGGTAACTGGTAAAAACAATGAAATCAACAAAGAAAGAGGAGCGAGGAATTTCAAAAATTAATGATTCAAACCCATTGAGGAACAATTGTAAATTTAAACAAAATAAAACAACACAAATTGCAATGCCTTTATAATTTTACTTCCCAGGACAATATCAGGAAAGAAGAATTCAAGCACATCAAGGCATTTCAGTTTCATTCCACAGGAAATTGCAATAAAGAAACTGCAAAAGGTTAAGGAAAATAGGTTTAAGGAAAATACTGAAATCGAGAAGGGTTGTAAGGGAAGGAGGAAATCGACAAATTGAAATCTTACCTTGCGAGCTATAAATTGAAATCGAAGGGTTGAAGGGTTGATGAAGAGCAATCATGAAACACAGTGACAAATGTTGCCTACAAAACAGCAATTGTGACATTGTTAATGCTGCTAGCCCACTTGATAGTCTCTCACAATAACCCTCACACCTGCTAGCACAATTGCTAAAATGGCACCATCGAAATCGACTCCATTTACACAACTTTGGTTGCTCTTTCAGGTTATACCAAAAATGATGCCTTTACAGTCAGATCTTCATATCATGTTGTTTCAGGATTGGAAAGCTGAAGAGGATTATCATCGGAACCAGCTCAATTGCAGCATTTTTGGAATTCAGAGTATTGTAACAGAGGTTGCGTGCCCTCTGTGCGGACTCCTCATAGAAACGGACATCCATTGTTTAATTAAGAGATTGTGAATTTGCAGCTGAGGTGTGGAATGCCTGTGGTTTTAGTGTTTTGTAGCAGCAGGAAAATGGCTGGTTTTGCTGGAAAGTAGTACTTGAATTCAATCTGTCATCACCCTGACCCAGACCTAGAGGAATGCTTTTTAATCTTTTCCGCATCATAAGGCCAGAAGAGCTCATCAACAACATTTGATTTCCATCGACCCGTTGAATTGTTGATAAGGAATTTGCCTGTTAACAACTAGGAGGCTTCAAGTGTTGGAAAAAATCACAAACTTCATCTAAAGTTCACTCGATTCTTATCCTTTTGTTTTCTTTTTATCTTGAATTTCTTTGGAAAGTCACATTAAAAGTAATTTTTTTTTAAAAGCAATTATGTAATTTACAATGTAAGTTTATTTTTATATTTAAATGTCAAAACGTTTCATTTTAAAATTTTGCCTTTAGGCTCCTGATGGTCTTTGGCAACCACTGTTTTTTTTTTTTTTTTTTTTTTTTTTTGGACCAGCAAAACAAAATCAAATTTTATTAAGAATATGAAAAAGTACACCAAAAACTAAGAAATTACACCCTAACTATTTTAGCACCCAATGCAAGACCAATCATGCGCATCCCTAAAGCCAAACCAAAGCAAGAGTTAGAGAGATTCCAACTCACACAGCAAAAAAACAGCAAAAGAAAGACAACCAAAAACACATCAAAAGGGGTCAACTCCAGTTCACCAGCCTCCACCTACACAGACTCTAATCTTCCTAAGATCATACAGAAAGTCATTGATCTTAATGAGTTCGCACAGCTTGACCAAGTCAGATTGAACACCCTTGAAGACGAAATCATTCCTATGTTTCCAAATAGATCATAGAACTGTTAAAAGGAATGGCTCTCCAAATCTTCATTTCCATTTTCTTAAATCGAAATCCAGCCCACCATTGGAGCAAATCATCAAAACTGAGCCTCGCATCACGCACTGAGTTCCCCACCAAAACATCACAGCAGACCATACCTTCCAGATCAATGGACAAAACAACACATGGTTTGCTATTTCAAAATCAGATTGACAGACAATACAAAGAGTAGAAGCATTTCCATTTAGTACACCAATTATTTGCAAAAACACAGCAGTTTTGACCTTTTGTTTCCATGCTGACCAACCAAAAAATTGAACTTTAGGAGGAGAAGCATTGTTCCACACCACATGTAAACAGAGGAAATATTAAACTGACCTGAATAAGATGCTTTCCACCTTGGGCATGAAGATTAATAATAAGTATTACAACCTCCTCACCCTCCCACGCAAATAAAGCTCTTCTAAAGTCAAATTCCATTCATCCGAGTTCCCTTGTTTTTATCATAAAACATCAAAGCTATCTTTGGGACATAAGTTCCCAAACCATTTATCAACCTAGACCATCACTCTACTGCCATCACCACCCAAATCTGATAATTATCGAAAAAGAAAGAACATAGATTAGTTCTTTGATCAGCAACAGAAATGATGTCATTCCATATCCTTGAATTTACACCAAGCAGAGGGGACCATCTACCACCCTCAAACTCATACTTGCTGCACAACACCCTTTTCCACAATGAATTGTCTTCATAGCCAAATCTCCACCACACCACTAGATTAACAAGCAAGCACATCTCCTTATTTACATCTATTTCCTTTGGGGAAGAAGCCTTATAACCTTTTGGATAAGCAATAATTCAGTCAGGTACTCCAATCTCAACACATTTACAGAGTGTTTTTTCAATTGCAGCCAAACATATAAACAAATTAGATTATCACTGTATAGGGTACATATGTCCTCAGTTTTGCTCGGAGAATGCAACAGCAAGTCTCATTTTTTAACGCAAAACAGTAGTTGGGGAGCGTAGGGCCCGGATGATTTCAGGATTTTCTTCAAGGGGGCCCAATACAATTGTCCCCAAAATTCTAAAGCCAGACCTTTTAGCCCCCGGGGAAGCTGTCATGGCTTCGTGGCAGAGGGGACCATCTACCACCCTCAAACTCGTACTTGCTGCACAACACCCTTTTCCACAATGAATTGTCTTCATAGCCAAATCTCTACCACACCACTAGATTAACAAGCAAGCATATCTCTAACATCTCCTTATTTATATCTATTTCCTTTGGGGAAGAAGCCTTATAACCTATTGGATAAGCAATAATTCAGTCAGGTACTCCAATCTCAACACATTTATAGAGTGTTTCATCAATTGCAGCCAAACATATAAACAAATTAGATAATCACTTTATAGGGTACAACCTGTTCAACTTGGAGAAGAAATCGAACGCATCGAGAACCAGCTCCGCGAACGCCGGAGGCTCCTCTTCGCCTTTTGGCGATACCTACCAAAAGACCAAATAATAAGGGAAGCCGAGCTCAGGCTCCAAATGCTGCGAGCTGCACAGCACTCGCTCATTCTCTCATTGGCTCCGCGATGGCCCAAGAAATTAGAAGAAATTAACACGCGCTTATCTTTTCGTGTTTTGTAATCGAGCAAGACACTTGCTTAAATAATAAAATAACTATGCTTGTTTTTGGGTGGAAGTAGTTTGTTTGTTGTCCTTTCTAGTCTAGTGCAATCAATAACCATAAAAGCCTTTAGATCAACTAATAAGAAGGAAACAATTTACCCTCTCCCTAGTAACTTACGTCAACAAACTCATGCAAAAAAAAAATGAAGAACAACATCTCGAATAAAAGAAGAGGCCGTTTATTTATTATTTTAGAATTTTTTGTTTTTTCTATTTGTTATAATTAATGATTTGTTGACCGTCAGAAAATAGTCTCTCAAATATCATATCCGGACATCGCCACTCCCACTTACCAGGACCTCTGAGGGAAAAACCCCTATTCCAAGAGTCTTTCAATTCACTTTCAGATGAATGAAAGATAGTCATTGAATTCACCAGCTCCGACTGAATGAAGGGGGAGGAAGCGAGTTCACCTCAAGAATGAAATGAACAATTTCATAAAGGATGGATTGGTAAGCAACCCGTTATGTAGGCGCCAACTCCCAGTTATTGATTTATTTTTTAATAGAACAGGTTGTGGTTGTGCAGTGACAGTGAAGTCCAACAATGAAGTCAACAATCTCCATTTAATTTTAATTTTAATTTTTATTTAAAAAAAAAAAAATTGGCTTGCAAGAAGAGAACTGGAGTTGAAGCTAAGTATAGAAACGAATCTGTTGGTTCAGGGATTGAATATCTATGCAATATGACTTTATCTTCATTGATTTTGAACTTTGTGACATAACTTATGTGAGAATTATAAATTATTCTATGATTTTTTATTTTTTTGCACGTTTTAGAATTAATTCATCTTTTTTAAGGAGCTCAAACATTTTTCTTTATAATTTTTTATTTATTTATTTATTTTTTTTTTTTTTTTTAAATATGGAGATGTACCAAGCAAAAGGATGGATGTTTGTTGTTTGCCCTTCTTTTCTGTGTTTCTTATTTCTTTTTTCTTATGACAACATACCTTCAGATTCTATCAAGGGTAAAATCTTAATTGCAATGCGAGCGACATTGTTGCTGATGCCATTACCTTTACTGTCACAGAGGCCCAAGGCGTTGGATATATCCAATTAAATGTGAAGGGGGATGAGGACTTGAGTATTCCTCTACTTACCAACGGTTTCAATAAGTTATGTGCATTATGTTGATTTTTTGTTATATATCAGTAGCTAAGAGAATGCAACAGCAAGCCTCATTTTTTACCCCAAAACAGTAGTTGGAGCGTAGGGCCCCGATGATTTCAGGAATTTCTTTGCCCAACAATTGTCCCCGAAATTCTAAAGCTAGACCTTTTAGCCCTGGGGATCATGGCTTCATGGACAAATGACGTGCCCCCTACTATGATTGAGAATGATATCAGACACATTAAATACAATTTCGTTTCAGGCACCTCAACATTGCCATCACATAATTGGTTAAAAGATTATGCCCTATGCCTTCATATTTAAAAATTTGGTTGGACTGTTATTGAATTTTTATTTTGACAAAAAGTGTGTAAATTCAAGGTCGCAAAATTGATGACAAAGATTAGTCAAAATTTTCATTTGGAACTAAAATTCTCATTTACAAAAGTTTATTATTCCTTGGTTATGTTTATTCTTTCTTGAAAAAATAATCAATAAGTCCTATTTTGCTTTTAATAATACCATTAAGTCCAATAAAGTTTCAACAATACCATTGAAAAATATATGAATTCACCACTGTATTATTTTTTGTGACTATTGATGGAATTTAATAAATTTTGCCCTTTTGGATTGTTTACCATAAAATTAAAAATCATAGTTTCGAATAACAGAAAATGATCTTTTGATCCAATTGTTAGTTATAATTTGTTTAATATAATTTTCATAATTAAAATTGTTTATGAAATTATTATTCATATTAAATATATAATTTTTATAATTAAAATTGTTTATGAAATTATTATTCATATTAAATGAGAAGGGTAAAATTATAATCAAATTTATGAACTTGAATTTTGTGAGAGTTGTCCATAATAAAACTTAACAGAAATAGTAATATTAAACGCAAAATAGGACTTAACGGTAATTTTTCCCTATTTGGTTCTATAGTTTTAATGTAACTCAATGAGTTTCATTTTTAGATTTTTTTCTATATATATGGCTTTTGAATTTTGTTTTGACCTTCCAAATGGATTGTATGTTTACAAATCTATATCATTTGATGCAGCACCTAGCTGCAGTATTCGTTGTTTTTTCTTCTTGTACCAGAACAATCGACTACCACTAAATTCAAATGTGGGCATGTTTTTTTAAATGTATATATATCTATGCATATCATTGCAAGCATGTGTATATGTGTCTACGTATGCATCTATACCTATGGTCAATTATAAAGTTGATCATATGTTATGTATTAGAGAAAAAAGTTGGTGAATGCAAATCACAAACATATATTTGGCATACCATTCAATTATGAATTTACCTCATGAAACTATTTTGATTTGTCAATATCATACTTCGTGTAACCAATCAAGATTTATTTGATTTGTCAAAGCATACAATTCTTAACAATTGTTGCTTAGAATCTATTTTTATGTCAAGCAATGTTTTTTATTTTTTTAAAGGTCAACATTGAATCATTCATCTTAAAAGCTAAAACTTGGAGATTACCTTGGTGAGATAATCAGATTGATTCATTTTAGAAAGTATAGAGATTGCTATGTATCAATTTTTTTAAAAAGTTTTTTTTAATGTCCGTATTTTGTGTTTTCGGTTCTAAGCTAGTTTCTTTTATCAATTGGTTCCATCATTTTATTCTACCTTCATATTAGTTATTAACGTAGAATGTTATGTTATTTCATCCATAACCACTCTTTTCAATTTCTGTTAATTTGCGTGGTTAGAAATTTGAAGCTTATACATTAGAATTAATGCTTCTACTTCAAGTGCACTGCTTGAATTTTTGGTATATGTGACGTACTTTTTCTAATTTAATTTTTGGTATATCATACTTCCTGCAAGAGTAGTTCATGCTTGTTATGGAGGAATACGATGATTTTCGTTTTGGTTTTGCATCTACGTAAAAAATAATAATAATAAAAATAAAAACCCACAAATTATCAGTACTTGGGAAATTTTCCTTCAGCATAGGTATTTCATTTTGTTATACTCATGTTTTTGTACATTGATAACTAATAGGTTCAAATAAAGCAATTTAAGATTGCTTGAACCATGGGCATGGGCTATCATGCAAAGCACGACACCTCGCAACTAGTCTAATATATATAAATATGAGCAATGCTACGTACCACGAATTTGACCTTGGCTTGAATGGCTCAAATTTCTATTCACCGGTTGTCCAGCCGATCATTCGGCAACTTGCTGGATGACAGGCCGGAGGACCGGTGAACAGAAATTAGAGCCATTCAAGGCAAGGTGAATTCGAGGCAAGAATTACACTATATATATATATATATATGTGCGTAAGATTTCTGATTATTTTGTACAAATATCTCAGCTACCTAAGTGTTTTAAGTAAGTGAAATCAAATATTGAGAGTGAAGAATTTCTCTTCCTTCTTTCAATCTTTGTAGCATTTGTGTGATCTCTAATATCTGCAACAATAACATGGCTTTAATTATGATGTTTTTGTTCTTTCAATTATTACATGATTTGTCTTGCGCGACAACCAGGCCATACATTGTCCTTGCAAGATGCAATATGTCAATGGCTAAACATTTTATACAAGTACTCCCACATTGTACATGGATTTGCAGCTTCCATGACACGTGAGGCTGATAAAATCTCATTGTTTTCGGGGGTTATGGCGGCCTAGTTTTCTTGGCCTCGCCACATCCTACGGACTATGGCCCAATGCTGGATATGGTGATGGTATCATAATTGGGTTTGTCGACATGGGAATTTGGCCAGAGAATGCAGGCTTCCGTGACGAAGGTAGCAATTTCTCTACCGAAGACTAGAACAAAAAAGGTGCCCGCTTCTTTGGTTGGCGAGTCAATGAGGAGTACATGTCCCCACGAGATGCTACAGGTCATGGATCAACTGTTGCTTCAATTGCTACTGGAGCTGAGATTCCAAGTGTCGCCGTGTTGGGTTTTGCATACGAAGATGCACAAGGCATAGCCCCCCCAAGGCCCGTATTGCGGTCTACAAAGCTTGCTGGTGGAAAGATCTGTACTTTAACCGATACTCTTGCTGCAATTGATGCTTCCATCTTTGATGGTGTAGATACCTTGTCATTCTCCATGGGAAACAACTCCCCCAAGCCATTTTTGATGGTGTAGATATCTTGTCAGTCTCCATGGGAAACAACTCCCCCAAGCCATTTTACCATGATGTTTACATGATCAGTACGTTGAAAGCTGCTCAAAACGACATTTTTGTGACATTCGGCACAGGGAACATGGGCCTGACACTAACAATAGTAGTCAACTCGGCTCCCTGGGTGACCACTGTACCATTGACAGAACCTATCCTGCAAAGGTCCAACCAACTCAAAAATGGAGAACAAGTCCCCGACAACTCTCTCTACTGTGGTAAATGAGTCACTGATAATACTTTTCCTATCCAATTCTATAGCACTTGCACCTATGACAACATACATTCAGATTCTACAAGGGTAAAATCTTAATCTGCAGTGCGAGCAACATTGCTATTGATGCCATTGCCTTCACTGTCACAGAGGCCTAAGGCATCAGATATATCCAATTGAATGTGAAGGGGGACGAGGACTTGAGCATTCCTCTTATCTGGAACTTACCTACGGTTTCAATAAGTTATGTGCATTCTGTTGATTTTTTGTTATATATCAACAGCAAGCCTCATTTTTTAATGCAAAACAGTAGTTGGGGAGCGTAGTGTCACGGACTGGGCGCTTGTCATCCTCCCAAGAAGCTGGCACCACGAGTAGTACTACATTGCCCAAGGACCAACCCAGGAGATACGATAGAGATCTACCCTGCCTGCCTTGCCGCTCACAAACTAATGCGGTTGAAAGGTGCTTGGTGTAGAACTCGCATCTCTAATGAGTTGGTACGTGACATGCTACCACTGCCAGTCCCTGACGCCCTCGTTAGGGGGACATTACCCTGCCTGCCTTCATGCTTGTCCCCTACCCACGGGTACCACCCTTGGTACGGATCCCACAATGAAGGTGCTTGGTGTAAGTCCCACGTACCGTCCCCATCACCGTGCCCCTAGGCTCTGGCTCTAATACTACTTGTCACGGACTGGGCGCTTGTCATCCTCTCGAGAAGCCGACTCCACGAGTCCGTGCATTATGCCCAAGGACTAACGATAGGGATCTACCCTGCCTGCCTTGCCGCTCACAAACTAATGCGCTTGCAAGGTGCTTGATGTAGAACCCCTAATGAGTTGGCACGTGACAGTAGGGCCCTCATGATTTTCTTCGAGGGGGCCCAACACAATTGTCCACGAAATTCTGAAGCCAAAACTTTCTCCAGAGAAACTATCATGGCTTCGTGGACAAATGCTACTATGATCGAAAATGATATCAGACACGTTGAATACAATTTCGTCTCAGGCACCTCACTGTCGTGCGCTGTTGCTGCTGGCTTCGCAACTCTTATGCACAACATTTATCCAGATTAGTCCCCAACAACAATTAGATCTGCAATGATGACAACGTCAACATCACTCGACCACAATAACCCGTCCAATATCCAGCAGCAATTTTCAAAAGCTAGGAACTCAGCTGGACTTTGGTGCTGGGCATATTTCCCCACAATTGACTACAGATCATGGGCTAATGGTATGGAGTACATAGACTTCTTGTGTACTTTGAATTACTCTGCCTCGCAACTTTACAAAATTGTGGGAGAGCAAGTAATCTGTGAAGAACCAGCTTTTCGCCTAGTGTCTCGACTCAATTATCCATCATTTTCGACCGTTTTTAACAAGCCGAGGAGAGCTGCTAGACTGTGGAGGACCGTGACACACGTAGCAAAGTTAACAGAAACATACACATTGACAGCGGTTAATTGAATCCGAATATTATGATTTCTGTTGTTCCGAGACACTAGGTGAGAAATTGCAATTAATTCGGAACAACAGAAATCATAATATCCAAATTTGAATTAACCACTGTCAATGTGTATGTTTCCATTAACTCTACCACATGTGTCACGGTCCTCCACAGTCTGGCAGCTCTCAGCATGTTAAAAACGGTCAAAAATGATGGATAATTGAGCCGAGATCAAAGATTACCATCAATATCAAAGATTAGCCCAAGATCTTTAGCCAATTGTGGGGAAATATGCCCAGCACTAAAGTCCAGTTGAGTTCCTAAACTATTGAAAATTGCTGCTGGATATCGAACGGTTATTGTGGTCGAGTGACATTGACGTTGTCATCATTGCAAATCTAATTGCTGCCGGGGACCAATCTGGATGAATGTTGCGCATAAATGTTGCGAAGCCAGCAACAACAGCGCACGACACTGAGGTGCCTGAGACAATTGTATTCAACATGTCTGATATCATACTCGATCATAGTAAGGGGCACAACATTTGTCCACGAAGCCATGATAGCTTCCCCGAGGTTAAAAGGTCTGGCTTCAGAATTTCGGAGACAATTGTGTTGGGCCCCCTTGAAGAAAATCCTGAAATCATCGGGGCCCTACACTCCCCAACTATTGTTTTGGGGACATTCTCCGAGCCACTGATATATAACAAAAAAATCAACAAAATGCACAAAACTTATTGAAACCGTTGGTAAATTCCAAATAAGAGGAATACTCAAGTTCTCACCCCTTCACATTCAATTGGATATATCCGACGCATTGGGCCTATGTGACAGTGAAGGCAATGGCATCAACAGCAATGTCGCTCACAATGCAGATTAAGATTTTACCCTTGATAGAATCTGAAGGTATGAAGGTATGTTGTCATAGGTGCAAGTGCTATAGAATTGGAGGGGAAAAGACATCTTCAGTGACTGATTTACGACAGTAGAGAGAGTTGTCGGGGACTTGTTCTCCATTTCCGAGTCGGAACTTTGTAGGATATGTTCTGTCAATAGTGCTGGAGCCAACAGTGGTCACCCAGGGAGCCGAGTTGACTACTGTTGATGGTGTCGGGCCCATGTTCCCTGCACTGAATGTCACAAAAATGTCGTTTTGAGCAGCTTTCAATGTACTAATCATGTAAACATCATGGTAAAATGGCTTGGGGGAGTTGTTTCCCATGGAGACTGACAAGATATCTACACCATCAAAGATGGCAACATCAATTGCAACAAGAGTATCGGTTAAAGTACAAATCTTTCCACTAGCAAGCTTTGTAGACCGCAATACGGGCCTTAGGGGCTATTCCTTGTGCATCTCCATATGCAAAACCCAGCACGCCGACACTGGAAATCTCAGCTCTAGTAGCAACTGAAGCAGCAGTTGATCCATAGCCTATAGCATCTCGTGGGGACTTGTACTCCCCATCGACTCGCCCGACCGATTAGAGCTTCGATTCCAGAGGCAAAGAAGCGGGCACCAATGATTTTGTTGTTGCAGTCATCGGCAGAGAAATCGCTGCCTTCTTGGCAGATTCCTCACCATTTGCTGCTGTTATGGGGCAACAGTCCTTCGTCACGGAAGCCCGCATTCTCCGGCCAAATTCCCATGTCGACAAACCCAATCATGATACCATCACCATATCCAACATTGGGCCATAGTCCGTACAATGTGGCGAGACCAAGAAAAAACTAGGCATTCGCGTCATGTGCAGTTGAGTATCGAGTGTGTCTTCCTTAACTGTAGTAACCCCCGAAAACAAAGAGATTTTATCAGCCTCACGTGTCATAGAAGCTGCAAATCCATGTACAATGTGGGAGTACTCGTACAAAATGTTTAGCCATTGACATATTGCATATCTAGCATAGACACATGCCACGCACTTCTATTGGTTGCACTTGGCATGAATCCGCCATCTATAAGGACAATGTATGGTCGGGTTGTCGCACAAAACAAACCATGTAATAATTTAAAGAAGAAAAACATCATAATTAAAGCCATGTTATTGTTGCAAATATTAGAGATCACACAAATGCTACAGAGATTGAAAAGAAGAGAAATTCTTCACTCTCAATATTTGATTTCACTTACTTAAAACACTTAAGTAGCTGAGACATTTATACAAAATCTTCAGAAATCTTACGTGCATATATATATATATATATTAGACTAGTTGCGAGGTGTTGTGCTCCGCACGATAGCCCATACCCATAGTTCAAGCAATCTTAAATTGCTTGATTTGAACCTATTTTATCAATGTACAAAAACATGAGCATAACAAAATGCAATACTTAACTTATACTATGCTGAAGGAAAATTTGCTAAGTATCGATAATTTCTGGGGTTTTTTTTTTATTATTATTTTTATGTAGGCTACATAGATGCAAAAACAAAACGAAGATCATTGTCGCATTCCTCCATAACAAGCATGAACAACTCTTGCAGGAAGCACGCAAACCCCAAAGATGAATTAGAAAAAGTACGTCACATATAATTACCAAAAATTCAAGCAGCGCACTTTAAGCAGAAGCATTAATTCTAATGTATAAGCTTCAAATTTCTAACCACGCAAGTGTTATGTGAATGAAATAACATGACATACCTTCTACGTTAATAACTAATATGAAGGTAGAAAAAAATGATGGAACGAATTGATAAAAGAAACTAACTTAAAACCGAAAACACAAAATACGAACATTAAAAAAACTTTTTAAAAAAATTGATACATAGCAATCTCTATACTTTCTAAAATGAATCGATCTGATTATCTCACCAAGGTAATCTCAAAGTTTTGAGGCATCGGTGAAAGCTTTTTAGATGAATGATTCAATGTTGACCTTTAAAAAAATAAAAAACATTGCTTGACATAAAAATAGATTCTAAGCAACAATTGTTTAATAGTTGTATGCTTTATAATTCCATTAACAAATCAAACGAATCCTGATTGGTTACACGAAATGATATCTAATTGACAAATCAAAACAGTTTCATGAGGTAAGTTCATAATTGAATGGTACGCCAAATATATGTTTGTGATTTGCATTAACGAACTTTTTTCTCCCATACATGACATACGATCAACTTTATAATTGACCATAGGTATAGATGCATACGTAGGCACATATACACATGCTTACAATGATATGCATAGATATATATACATTTAAAAAAACATGCCCACATTTGAATTTAGTTGTAGTTGATTGTTCTGGTACAAGAAAAAACAACGAATACTACAGCTAGGTACTGCATCAAATGACATAGATTTGTAAACATACAATGCATTTGGAAGGCCAAAACAAAATTCAAAAGCCATATATATAGAAACAATCTAAAAATGAAAGTTTAACTCATTGAGTTACATTAAAACTGCAGAACCAAACAAGGAAAAATTACCGTTAAGTCCTATTTTGCGTTTAATATTACTATCCTATCAAGTTTTATTATGGACAACTCTCACAAAATTCAAGTTTATAAATTTGATTATAATTTTACCCTTCTCATTTAATATGAATAATAATTTCATAAACAATTTGAATTATGAAAATTATATTAAACAAAATATAACTAACAATTAGATCAAAAGATCATTTTCTGTTATTCGAAACTATGATTTCTATTTTATTTTATGGTAAACAATCCAAAAGGGCAAAAATTTATTAAAATTCCATCAATAGTCACAGAAAATAATACAGTGGTCAATTCATATATTTTTCAATGGTATTATTGAAACTTTATAGGACTTAATGGTATTATTAAAAAGCAAAATAGGACTTATTGATTATTTTTCAAGAAAGAATAAAACATAACCAAGGAATAAACTTTTATAAATGAGAATTTTAGTTCCAAATGAAAATTTTGACTAATCTTTGTCATCAATTTTGCGACCTCACATTAAATTTACACACTTTTTGTCAAAATAAAAATTCAATAACAGTCCAATCAATTTTTTAAATATGAGGGCATAAGGCATAATCTTTTAAGTTAAATTGACAATGATAAATGTTAGTGAAATAGCAAGATAACATTGTTATATGAGCAAGACTTGGTGATTAGTCTAACCAATTATGCGATGTCAGTGTTGAGAAGAGAATTATAAGGTACATACAGTGGTTAACAAATACAGAAAAGCACATTAAAATGGTTAATACTAATCACTTTGAAGCCACATTACCGTTCAATGTCCTCTTACATGTTTTCCAATTGCAAAATAGAGCTCCAGAAAAATAAGTCATAGGGATAATCACTACTAAAAGGATAGGTCAAGTACCTATATATATAGCATTGGGCCTACAAACAGGGTACTTTGCTCTGAACATGTACTCAATACTGTAGAAAATTTCTAACATGCATATTTAAAAAGTAAATAATGAATGATAATGGCAAACATACCTTTCTAAATATCTATCCAGCTTGCAAAGAGTGACTACAAGAGAGACCAAACAACTAATCCAGTCACAGAAATTAAAGCATGTTATAATCGGCCAAGACATAAAAATTAGAAATTCAATACATAAAGCAGACACAAAACTATATAGAGAAAAATATTTTACACCCCAAACAATAAAGTGATATAGATCTGTGCAAGATTTTTCATTTTTTTTATAATCTGGTAGCAAGTCCCAAGGCACAAAGGACCGTCTCTTCATCTGTGAAGAAACAAAAATCGAAGATGCAAAAGTAAATGAAATGTGAATTTTATTCTCTTTCCATTTTCCTCCACAAATCTCTTTTCAAATCCATCTTGCAAACATAGGCTTGAAACAAAGAAATACAAATCCATGAAAGTGGAAGATACCAAAATAGTCAAACAGAAAAATAGAGAACAGGGTAAAGTTCATCAAACACATAAATTAGGTGAAAAAAGACAAAAGCCAAAAAAAAAAAAAAAGGATTTTTTTAAATAAAATAGATAGGAATTCATGGAAGAAGATAGCATAGAGAAAAAAAACTCAGAATTTTATGAATTATGAAACTAACAACACCTTGTGTTAAGAACTACGGATTTAGGATTTAGGATTGGTTGAGGAATATAATGGTCTTCTCCATATTTTTCTGAAAATATACTAAAATAGATTCGGGAGCCTCAAATAGAAATCCCAAACATATACATTTAATTACATATCAAAAAAGGAAAGAGTTACAAACACATTGAAGTCAGTTTTGTAATTCTACACATTTGAAAATATCCTAAAGATCCTAGACAAATTTCACAATTCACCTCACAATAACAAAACCCCAAGCAAATCAACTGGACAAGAACTATATTCATACTAAATGGTTGCAATCTGCAAATAGCGCACAACATTGAGAGGAACAAAGCACAGTTTCTCTTTCACATCATGCATAATGAAGGTCTCATCTGGAGTAGCTTAATATTTTGTCAAAAATTAAGAAATAGAAAATAGAATAAGTGAAGAAGATGAAACAATACTTTGGACTTTGGCAAGAACTATACAGTAGAACTTTGCTCCATCTACAAATTAACCAAAAAACCAAGAGCTTATGCAATAACTACAAAATAACTCTGAGGAAGGAAGCATGAGCATTGAAGACTATATGACCACTACCTGTTGTAGTTGTGTGATCAAGGTACAAGGCATGGAGCCATCTTATTCGAAATGGAAAATATATCAACCAATAAAGCAATGAATCAAATGAAAACGTCAATAAATAATGGAGACCTGCAGGTTTAAGCAATAAATTAAGATTCATATGTTGCTATAACAACAAACAATCAATAGTTGCATGAATACAAACACAAATATAAGCAAGAATGAATAGTGGACAAAACAGTGCATGTAGGTTTACTTCTGATGCAGGTAAGAAAATAATAGATTATATAGAAAACAACTAGGAAAAATTGAAGCCATGAATCAAAAAGAAAATAAATTTTAAAAACACTGCACCATTGCAGACTGAATTGCAAAGGACAAAAAACAATAGCAGAATTGATAGACACAAAGCATGAAAGCCACAATACATCATTTAAAATTGATGGGAATAGAAAACATAGAAGATTTTTTTTTTTTTTTTAAAGAAATTAAAGTAAAAGTGAAACCTTCAAATATGCGAATAAGGTGCAAGTATAGGGAGCAAATCAAGCAAATGAGAACTAAGCAAAGCAACGAGGAGCATCTCCACTCCATCTTTTCTTTCATCAAATTTAAATTTGATGAAAAAACAATGTATGCAAAATAATAGAAACAATCAATAAGATATATATATATATGTATATACAAACACACAAAAAAATAACAGAAATAGACAACCAAAAAGGCCTCTGTTTTTCCCCCTAATCTAACCACAGCAGGCGAGCACAAACAAGAAAAAACTAAACATTAAACGTCAAGCCCCAAACTAAAGTAGGAAAAAATGGGTTCTTACATAGTGATATAGTTTCAAATAACCTAAATCTTGAATCCAACTAACCTACAAATAGGAAACCAACAGACAAAAAAGATGAAGGAAATCAAACTGCAAAAAGAGGACAGTAACAAAAAGGAAAATTATTCAGAGAATTAAATAGTTGAACAATGGTTAAAAACAAAATACATAGGACGTAATTATAACAACATGAAATTTTAAAAATGCCCAAAACATTTGACAAAAGCAGACTTTTCTTCAACACCAGCAGAGCTTGACCCACAGATTTGTAAATAATAATAAAATTTAAAAGAAAATCAATCAATCTTATAATCTTAAAAATAAAAACACAAAGGCACATAAAAAAATAAAAACAAAAAAGGTAAAAGATGAGCAAATATGAGAAGAGAAATACATTTAAAAAAATGTACAAATAGCTATCTTAAAAATGCATGCTTGATACACCTCAACAATTTACAATATGACACAAGTAGAAATAAATTTAGATTTAACAAAAATATACCCACAAAATAGCATGAAAGTGACCAAAAATCTTATCTTGCAATTCAATCTGTAATGCATGTATATGACTTGTAGCTAACTGAAATTGCATGTGACAATGAAGAGAATTACCCAACAAAATGGGTCAAAATCTGATCTCGAACAAGCTTCAATGGAAGATCAAGAGTTTCAAAGCAGAGGTCACCAAACGCATATTTGACGCCATTGATTTCTGGTAAGCTTGGAGATCGTCGTACAGATTATAAACCCATCGCCCGTCGAAATCATGAACCCATCATTACATCGTCAAGATGTTTGTTCAAACCCATTTCCGGTAGGGTTTCTGCAAATAGCAAAATAGCAAATAAGAGAAACAGAAAATTGTCGAAAAGTGGGATGTACCGATGAGAAGATGAAATAAAAACCCTCTGAACTGGTTTTCTGCAAATCCTTATTCTCTATCGTCATAGTTTTCTTAGCCTTTTCCTTTGAGGTTTCAGATTCATCTTTGTCTCCGTTCTCGCTGACACTATAGAAGAGGAAGGTGGTTGTTTGTGCCGTGGTTGCTGTTTGACGACAAGTCTTGGTGGTTTTTGCATGGGAGAAGTCAGAGACAGAAGCAAAGAAAAGAGGAAGAGACAAGATAAAGTGGTGGAGGCAGGTCAGATGTCTATCAAACTTGAACCAAAATAAAAATCAGGGGCTGCGGTGGTTTCCCAAGACAAACCCACAACCACATCCCAAATTACCGAACAAACCTCATGTGGTTAT
This sequence comes from Camellia japonica, assembly GCA_030407325.1. NCBI lineage: Eukaryota > Viridiplantae > Streptophyta > Magnoliopsida > Ericales > Theaceae > Camellia > Camellia japonica. Next base: position 50,466,888 of record JAPPVO010000029.1, read on the forward strand.
TATGTAGCATAAAGGCTCAATGAGGGCAAAATAGGAAACAAAAATGAGAGCCTCTTATATTACAAGTGTACTAGTGGGAGCTTCTATTTGCACATCCCTCATCCTCTTTTTACACACACTAAATAAAAATTATTTTTATTTTAATTTTATTTTTAAGTGAAATTACTATTTTGGACATAAAATAAACACATTCGGAAGTTGATTGTCGAAAAATTGAAAAACATTCGGAACTCAACTTCCGAACAAGTTATTTAGTTTCGGAAATCAACTTCCGAACCAATTGTTTATTTTCGGAAATCAACTTCCAAACCAATAAAAGATGTGTAAAGAGGGGAAGGTGTGTGTGCAAATAGAAGCTCCCGTGTACTAGTGTATGTCCGTGCCTAAAGGGCACGGTATAAATAATGTTATGATCAAAATGTAATTGTAATTTATACTTATCTTGTTGAAATTTGTGAAATTTGTATATTTTTTAATAAAGATATTGAAATATTTTGTCTTCATGCCTATTTTTTTGGACCAGACTAAAACTTATGAAAAATTTGAGAGTCACCCATCATATGAATATTCAGCAGGTTGGGAAGCAGTTGGTGAAGTAGACATAATTTGTGAAGTAGACATAATTAAGTTTGAGAGTCACCCACAACATAATTAGTTTCAATTTAATTGAAATCAATTGTTAGTAATGTGACAACAGAATGGACACTTGTTTCCTCAATCTACAATCTTTTTATTTAGGGAAAATTATTGATAAATCCTATTTAGAAGTGTTTTAGCCCAAGAAGTCCATGAAGGAATTTTTTAACCCATTTAGTCCCATGTATGTATAGTTTTATTCCATAAAGTCCTTTTTCTTGATTTATACTATTTTCTTGGACACTTATGCCCTTATATTTAATTTTGATACCCTTATAAATATTTTTTGAACGGTTAGCAATTTATGATGTGAACATTCATATTTTAAAATTAACATTGGTAGGAATGTAAAATTGGCTCGTGGACGGCTCGAAACCCGTTAGCGAGCCGGGGCGGGCCCGGCCCATTGACAATGTGAATATTCACATTGACATGTTAACATTCACATTAATAGGAGTGTAAAATTGGTCCGCGTCCCGTGGTGGCGCGAAACCCACCCGCAGTCCATGGGCGGCCTGGGGCGGGCCCGGTTCAGGCCGTTGACAATGTGAATATTCACGTTGACATGTTAACATTCACATTGATAAGAGTATAAAAATTGGTCCGCGGCCCATGGGCGGCCTAAAGCCCGCCCGCGGCCCGGGGCGGGCCTGGCCCGGCCCGTTGACAATGTGAATATTCACATTCACATTGATAAGAGTATAAAATTGGCCAGCATCCTGTGGGCGGCCAAAAGCTTGCCCGTGGCCCGGGGCGGGCCCGACCCGACCCGTTGACAATGTGAATATTCACATTGACATGTTAACATTCACATTGATAGGAGTGTAAAATTAGCCCACGCCCCGTGGCTGCCCGAAACCCGCCCACAGCCCGTGGGCGGACTCGGCCCGTTGACAATGTGAATATTCACATTGACATGTTAATATTCACATTGATAAGAGTATAAAATTGGCCCGCACCCCGTGGCTACCCAAAACCCGCCCACGGCTCGTGGGCAACCCGGGGCGGGCCCAGCCCGGCCTGTTGACAATGTAAATATTCACATTGACATGTTAACATTCACATTGATAAGAGTATAAAATTAGTCCGCGCCCCGTGACTGCCCGAAACCCTCCCACGACTCGTGGGCGGCCCGGGCGGGCCCGACCCGGCCTGTTGACAATGTGAATATTCACATTGACATGTTAACATTCACATTGATAAGAGTATAAAATTGGCTCGCGGCCCATGGGCGACCAAAAGCCCGCCCGCAGCCTGGGGCAGGCCTAGCCCGGCCCGTTGACAATGTGATTATTCACATTGACAATGTGAATATTCACATTAACATGTTAACATTCACATTGATAAGAGTGTAAAATTGGCTCACAGCCCGTGGGCGGCCCGAAGCCCGACCGCAGCCCGAGGCGGGCTTGGCCCGACCCGTGACAATGTGAATATTCACATTGACATGTTAACATTAACATTGATAGGAGTGTAAAATTTGTCCGCTGCCCGAAGCTCGCCCTCGGCCCGGGGTAGGCCCGGCTCGGCCCGTTGACAATGTGAATATTCACATTGACATGTTAACATGCACATTGATAGGAATGTAGAATTGGCCCGCGGCCCGTGGGCTACTCGAAGCCCGCCCACGGCCCGGGGCAGGCTCGTTTGGGTCCGGGCCCGAGCATGTCCGAGACCCTAGGCTAGGGCCTAGGCCATCACTTTGAAGCCCGGCCCGGCCCATCGACCCGCTTAAGGCTCATTCAAGGCTCGGTCCGAGGCCCAGCCCACCTGAGGCACAATGTCTTTTTTTGTGGAAAATAATAAAATTTTGGTAGAAAAAATTAAAAAGAATTAAAAAAAAATGGCCAAGCCCGCCCAAGCCCGGCCTAAGCTCGAGCCTAGGCCCAGGCCCACCGGCCCGACCCGAGGCTGTCGTCTTCGGGCCGCGGGCCAATTTTACACTCCTATCAATGTGAATATTAATATGTCAATGTGAATATTCACATTGTCACGGGCCGAGCCGGGCCCGCCCCGGGCAGCGGGCGGGCTTCGGGCCTCCCACGGGCCGCGGGCTAATTTTACACTCCTATCAATGTGAATGTTAATATGTCAATGTGAATATTCACATTGTCACGGGTCGGGCCGGGCTCGCCCCGGGCCGCCACGGGCTTCGGGCCGCCCATGGGACGCGAGTCAATTTTACACTCTTATCAATGTGAATGTTAATATGTCAATGTGAATATTCACATTGTCACGGGCTGGGCCGGGCCCGCCCCGGGCAGCGGGCGGGCTTCGGGCCTCCCACGGGCCGCGGGCTAATTTTACACTCCTCTCAATGTGAATGTTAATATGTCAATGTGAATATTCACATTGTCACGGGCCGGGCCAGGCCGGGCTCGCCCTGGGCCGCCCACGGGCCGCGGGCCAATTTTACAGTCTTATCAATGTGAATGTTAATATGTCAATGTGAATATTCACATTGTCACGGGCCGGGCCGGGCTCGCCCCGGGCCGCCCACGGGCCGCGGGCCAATTTTACAGTCTTATCAATGTGAATGTTAATATGTCAATGTGAATATTTACATTGTCACGGCCCGGACCGGGCTCGCCCCAGGCCGCGGGCTAATTTTACACTCCTATCAATGTGAATGTTAACATGTCAATGTGAATATTCACATTGTACATGGGCCGGGCCCCTACACATTGACGATATGAACATTCACATTGACGGTGTGAACATTCACATTAGGGGTATTTTGGTAATTATGTCACCCATAGGACTTATTGAAACATAAGAAAATAATATGAACTAAATAGAACATAAGTAGATACATTAGGGGTATTTTGGTAATTATGTCACCCATAGGACTTATTGAAACATAAGAAAATAATATGAACTAAATAGAACATAAGTAGATGAAAAGGGTATTTTGGTCTTCTTATCTCAAATAGGACCTAATGGAATAGTCAAAAAGAATATGGGTTGAATGGAACATAAGTAATTAAAGATGGATTTATGGAAAAAGCTCCCTTTTATTTATTTATTTCCAAAAAAACACATTCACCAGACAACAAAGCAATAATGAAGGCAACTAAAAATATATGATAATAAATAATACTATATTCACCACTGTGAATAATTCAAGAGGTGTGGGAAGCAGTTTATGCAGTTTACCCGCAGTGGTGGAAGGCTCTAGGATTGCCAGTACAATTTTTTTTTCATCCAGGCACGGGCATACATTAATTTTATACTCAATTAAGATGAATCGTTTTTAATTAAAATAGGCATGAAAAATAAAAACGAAAAAGACAATCAAATTTTTGTTTCATATTTTTTTGTTTCCTTCTTTCCTTTCCCACCTCTACTCTCTTCACTTACCCGCAGTGATTGAAGATGAACTGCTTCTTTGCATATTGGCAAAACAGTTTGTATGCCCGTGCCTAGATAGAACTCCAAAACAATCAGATCCATGAACCTATGAGATGAAAGTTTAAAAATTTAAACTGATAAAAAAAAAAAAACTAAAACTAACCCAACACATTGGTTAAAGCATACCTACTGTTTTCAATGTGTTTGACGGATGGAAGTTTTTAATTGGGGTTTGTTTGTGCAGCAAGTAAAAAAATATGAAATTCATGTTGGAACAATCTTTTGATTGTTCCATGTAAATTTCTTCATTTAACTCACCATTTAAGAAAGTGGTTTTCACATCCATTTGATGAATTTCTAGATTGTATAGAGATGCAATGGCAATTAGCATTCTAATGGATGTTATTCTAGTAACCGGTGAGTATGTGTCAAAGTAATCAAGACTTTCTTTTTGTCTAAATCCTTTGACCACAAGTCTTGCCTTGTACTTGTCAATTGATCTATCCGCTTTCATTTTCCTTTTGAAAATCCACTTGTACCCAAGAGAGTTTATAACCTGGTAGCAAGTCCACTAATTCCCAAGTGTGATTTTGCAAGATGGATTCAACTTCACTGTTGACAGCTTCTTTCCATAAAGGAGCCTCAGGACTGGACATAGCCTCTTTAAAAGTTAAAGGCTCATTTTCTAACAAATATGTTAGAAAATCTAGATCAAAAGATTTTGAGGTTCTAGCACGTTTACTACGCCTAGGTTCCTCTTCCTCATTTTGGTCTAACTCTTGCTCTTGTTCTTAATCATGTTCTTGATCTTGACTAGTAATAGCATCATGAGATCTTTTATTGTTACTAGTCTCTTGTCCAGTCTTATTTGGAAATACATGTTCAAAGAATGATGCATTCCGAGACTCAATAATAGTATTTACATGCATTTCTGTATGTTCTGATTTATGAATCAAATGCACTACTATTCTTAGCATAACCAATGAAAATGCAATCAATGGTCTTAGGACCTATCTTAGTCTTTTTAGGACTAGGAATAGCCACTTTAGCCAAACACCCCCACACTTTTAAGTATTTGTAGGATGGTACTCTTCCATGCCACAATTCATAAGGTGTTTGATTCACTTTCTTTCGGGGTACTTTATATAAAATATAATTAGTAGAAAGTATTGCTTCCCCCCACAAGTTCTGAGGTAATCCAAAACTTATTAACATGGCATTCATCATTTCTTTTAAAGTCATATTTTTCCTTTCAGCAATTCCATTTTGCTGAGGTGAATAAGGAGCGGTGGTTTGATGAATTATTCCATGTTCTTTATAAAACTCACCAAAAGGTAATTCATATTCACCACCTCTATCACTTCTTAATTTTTTGATTTTCTTACCAAGTTGATTTTCAACTTCATTCTTATATTGAATGAAAGTTTCCAAAGCTTCATTCTTGGTTCGAATTAAATAAACATAACTATATCTAGTATAGTCATCTATAAAAGTGATAAAATATTTTTTCCCACTTCTCGTTTGAATTGATTTAAAATCACAAATATCACTATGAATTAATTCAAGTGGTTCCGTACTTCTTTCAATTGAATGAAAAGGAGTTTTAGATAATTTTGCCTCAACACAAATTTCACATTTATGATTTGAATCAATATCAAATTTAGGTAAACATTCCATATTAATTAATCTACGCAAAGATCCATAATTAACATGTCCTAGTCTACCATGCCATAAATTTGAAGACTCAAGCAAGAAAGAAAAAGATGTATTATTAATAACTGAGGGTACAACGGTCATTACATTTAACTTGAAAAGGCCATCAGACATGTAACCTTTTCCTACATACATCCCATTTTTAGTAAGTACAAATTTATCACTCTCAAATACTAGCCTAAACCCATTCTTACTCAACAAAGATCTGGAAACAAGATTCTTGCGAATGTCCGGTACATACAGCACATTGTTGAGAGTGAGTTCCTTTCCAGGTGTCATCTTGAATACAATCTTTCCTTGTCCTTCAACTTTGGAAGTTGAGGAGTTGCCCATAAAAAGTTGTTCACTATTGTCCATTGTAGAATAAGATGTGAACATCTTTTTGTCGGCACAAATATGGCGAGTAGCACCAGTGTCCACCTACCATTCTTTAGGATTTCCGACAAGATTTGCCTTGGAAACAATTACAGAAAGATTGATGTCATCTACACCATTGGAAATTTTGTCCACTTCGGTCATATGGGCTTGAGCAGGCTTCTTGCTTGTTCTTTTTTTACTTTTGCCTTTGCTATGGCAATCTTTGGCCCGATGTCCCTCTTTGTCACAGATGTAACATTTGCCATTAAACTTGTATTTTTTATTTCCCTCCCCCCCCCCCCTTTAGAGCCTTGTGATGAACTTTCTCCTGAAGACTTTCGTTTCTTGGTTTTTGAAGAAATTCCATCACATTTGCCTTACACTCCATAGGATGCTTACCAGCCCGTTTTTCAGAATTACGGTTGTCCTCCTCAATCCTCAAACGCACAATTAATTCTTCCATAGAAATTTCTTTGCGCTTGTGTTTGAGGTAGTTCTTGAATTCCTTCCAGCCTTTTGGTAATTTTTCAATTAAGGCTGCAACTTGGAAGGATTCACTAAGAGACATGCCTTCTGCGTGAATGTCATGCAGAATGAGTTGGAAATCTTGAACTTGGCTGATCACAGTTTTTGAATCAACCATTACAAAATCCAAGAATCTGCCAACCACAAATTTCTTTGAGTCGGCATCTTTCGTTTTGTATTTTTTCTCTAAAGACTCCCAAAGTTCCTTTGCTGTCTTGATAGGACTGTAGACGTTGTATAATGTGTTGTCAAGTCTGTTCAAGATGTAGTTCCGGCAAAGGAAATCGACATGTTTCCAGGCATCAACCGCAGCAACCACTTGTCAGTCGGTTTCATCCTCTTTCAAGATAGGAGCATCTTCAAGGAGGAAACGAGCCAGGTTCAGAGTTGTAAGATAGAACAACATTTTCTGTTGCCATCTTTTAAAGTCAGTTCCTGAGAACTTCTCTGGCTTCTCTCTATGATTTATTGGTACTGTCACCACAGAAGAGGGGGTTGGTGCAATTGCAGCCACCACAGTAGTACTTGTTTGCGCATTAGTTTCAGTAGCCATCAATTCTAATTTATAAAACAAATTTATAATTAGAATTTACACTACACAGAAAATTAAACCAAATTCACAGAATTAAATTCTGTAAAAAATAAAAGAAACACGAATATAACTTTTATTTTCCAATTAATTTGGAAATAAAATAAAATTTTATTCAACCAAATTAATTCCACACAGGAAATTAAATTCTGTAAAATAAAAGAAATAAGAATATAACTTTTATTTTTCAATTAATTTGGAAATAAAATAGAATTTTATTCAACCAAATTAATTCCACACAGGAAATTAAATTCTGTAAAATAAAAGAAATAAGAAAATAACTTTTATTTTTCAATTAATTTGGAAATAAAATAAAATTTTATTCAACCAAATTAATTCCACACAGAAAATTAATTTCTGTAACACTTCAATAAATAAAATACTAAAACAGAATTTTAAGTAATGAAAACTCAGAAAATAATTTCTGAAATCCAAAATTAATTTCTGAAAAAATTCCACAAAAATATATTCTGAATTGTTAATGACACCAGTATCGTACTACTAGTTGTCAAAGAAAATAGACAGTATATTACTACTATCTGTCAAATAGCATATAATTACTATTTGTTTTTCTAACCAGAATATTATTTTGTAAATCCATAGAAAATAATTTTCTTAAAAGAAGAAAGAAAAAAGGAAACAAACGAAAAATTCTGTAAACAGAATAATTCGAGTTTGTCTTAAGATTGTTGAAACAATCTTCTGTGTAAATAAAATAAATTGAAATAATTCAAACAAAATAAAATAAAACTTACAGAATTTATTCTGTTGAACCAAATCAATAATTAAAGACCAAGTCGAGTGTGTGACACTCTGTCCTTAAGACAGATTCGCCCCGCTCCGATGCTTACGGTTATGTGGCGTCTATCTCCCAAGATACAATGATCTTCACAAATTTGTAGTAGCACTTCAAACAAATTTGTCTAGCGAACTAGAATCTTGTGTTCTATAACTCTTTGAAATTTATTCTAAATCTAATATGAAGAATAAAGAACGCAAGAGAGCAAAATGAAGGCAAGGAAAATGAATTTTCGGAATCAATCAAAATTGGAATGGGGCTGCCTTTATATAGGCTTTGTTGGCACCTATTCAATTTGAATACAAAAGGTATGAAGAAGGGACATAACCCTTCCTTTAAAATAAAGAGACACCATGAAAGGTTTGCATCGTTTCATTCAAATGGAGGTTTGACCATTCCTTTAAAATAAAAAGACACCATGAAAGGTTACACCATTTCATTCAAAATGGAGTCTATTTCAATTCACAACTACCTCTTTATAAATTTTCCAACAATTCAAAATATTCATACTAACTATCAAGTAAAACTAACCCAACACATTGAAAAACAAACAAACAAACAATGGAACAACCCCAATTTGGGAAAAATACAATCGAACGAACAAACAGTGGAACTTGCTAAAGCATTGTCAACGAACTTGCGACACAATTTCTTTGTTGTTGGTACAAAGAAAACTACCAAACAGCTAGCATTATGATGAGCAAACATGCTATGAATTTGACTCTTAGATTTTGTGGTGCTTTGGAGTTTAACCACATATATGAATGTTTCATAAAGCTAAAGTTTTCTCAAGATTTGGCTCCAATTTCATAATCAACAATGGGAAAAATACAATTGAACAAACAAACAATGGAACTTGCTAAAGCATTGTCAATGAACTTGCGACACAATTTCTCCATAACTAATTTGTTGTTGGTACAAAGAAAGCTGCCAAACAGCTAGCATTATGATAAGCAAACATGCTATGAATTTGACCCTTAGATTTTGTGGTGCTTTGGAGTTTAACCACATATATGAATGTTTCATAAAGCTAAAGTTTTTGAGATTTGGGGTTAGCAGTTCAGATTATTCAGAATTAGATTCCTTTATTTTTGAACCATTTTTTGAGCAACCAAACAAACCACTAAGAAGTGAGGTAGTGACTTGAAGAAAAAATAAAGGTTTCTAACAATTTGCAACCCAGAAGAGGTGTTCATTTTCTAGAGTTCCAAGAATTAAAAACCCATAATACCAAAAAGAGGTTAGTCAGTTATCCATATAAAATATATGAAAATATTTAGTGGAACTCTTTTTGAGGGGTGATATGAGCAATAATTTTTTTTATAAATGTTTCTCAATTTTCTACTTTAGGATATGGGTGTTAGTGCTGCTTAGGTTCTTGGTGATGTTTATCATTTATGTTCTCCTAGATAGAAATTCTGCTTAGGTTCATGGTAAATCTATTATAAGCCTGATGCATATTTTTTGTGTTGTATCTATCTATTTTAATTAACAACTCAGCACTTGAAGGTTGGTTTCTTGGTATAAATTAGTCAATAATGGATGCTATTCCGTAATGAGTTTTTATTGCCTCAGCTGCTTGAAAACCAGTCAGTCGACCACTTGCCTTATTTGTCACCTTTTGTGGGTAACAAAACAGAGCAGAAAGGGAAAGAAAAAGAGAAGGAAAAATAGATTACTTTGGTGAGAATCAGTTCAGTTCCTGTTCTACAGTCGGAAATTTCTGTTTGGTAACTGGTAAAAACAATGAAATTAACAAAGAAAGAGGAGCGAGGAATTTCAAAAATTAATGATTCAAACCCATTGAGGAACAATTGTAAATTTAAATAAAATAAAACAACACAAATTGCAATGCCTTTATAATTTTACTTCACAGGACAATATCAGGAAAGAAGAATTCAAGCACATCAAGGCCTTGCAGTTTCATTCCACAAGAAATTGCAATGAAGAAACTGCAAAAGGTTAAGGAAAATAGGTTTAATTTCAAATAGGTTTAAGGAAAATACTGAAATCGAGAAGGGTTGTAAGGGAAGGAGGAAATTGACAAATTGAAATCTTACCTTGCGAGCTGTAAATTGAAATCGAAGGGTTGAAGGGTTGATGAAGAGGAGCATGACGAAGGAGGAAGAGGGTGGGTGTCGATAAAGATGAGGTGATGCAAAGGGTGAGAAGAAGAACAGTTGTGATAGAGAGGGTGGGTTTTTTCGTTCTGTTCAAGAAGAAGAACAGAGAGAGAGAGAGAGAGAGAGAGAGAGAGCGAGAGGGAACGTGGGAGAGGGGGTAGGTAGGCAACCATCATTGATACATTTAGGCGGCAACCAACATTGATCTCAACCATTAATATATACTTAGACATATACTTAGGATTAATCTAGACCATTAAAATTAAATGTATCTCTAATACATTTTAGACATTTTTAAAAACCCTTTTGTCTTATTATATAGATAGATATATTTTATCAGAAATGATACATCCCTCTAATTTTAGAACTCTAAACAGAGCTCTAATGACTTGACAATGAAAAAAAAAAAAAAACAAGACACAAACATCACATTATTATAGGACTTACACACCATTAGTGCTCTCTAGAACTTCACAATTAAAGCTCCCAATCTTTTTTTCATATTTTATCTATGTAACGTGGCCCACCCTTGGCTGGCTGTTTCTTTACTATTTGACTTTCATCTTCTCTATTTGAAAGTTGGTCCCATCTTCCATCTAAAAAAACAGATCTGCTAAAACAAAATAATAATAAAAGTAAAATAAAAGTAATGTCATGGAAAACTTGGCAAGTGAGTTAGGTGGTATGTTATTTTTTTATAATTTACTTTCCTTTCACATTTTCTCTTTTACAAACAATCAAACAAAGAGCTCTCAGCATTTGGGGCTTTTCTTTTATCTCAAAATCACGGGTTTTATTTTGCTCTTTTTACTATGAGGGAGTCACAACCAATAGCTCTCATCAATGACAAAACTCACCTTTTGGAAGTAACATTTGGGGTTTTTCTTTTATTTCAAAATCACGGGTTTTATTCTTTTTTTTACTATGAGGGAGTCACAACCAATAGCTCTCATCAATGACAAAACTCACCTTCTGGAAGTAACTGACAAAAGTAACACCGTAACTCATTAACTCTCACTTTAGGGGTGTTTGGGAAGTTTTTCCACTAAAAGACAAATTGATTACAAAATCAAAAAAAACCAATCCAAACAAAATATCACATCAAACCCCATAATCATTTCACTTTTTATCTCACAAATATCACATCCAACCACAAAAAAACCCAACTATCTTCTCAAACACAAAAAAAAAAAATTTCTCTAATAATATCCTACAACTAAAAAAACCTACAAAAAAACCCACTTCCCAAACACCCACTTTGTTATTATTAATTTATTTAAAAATTAAAATATTTAGTTAATAGAGAAGAAGAGATTCATTTTTTATTTATTTATTTTCTTTAAGAATAGTAGAGAAGATGACTCTCAACTTTTGAAAATGTTCTCTCATTTTTGTAACACAATTTGTGTTATATCATGGTGTTAGTATATAAAGAATTTTAATCTTTGCTGCTTCATAGATGGTTATTGTTAGGGGACCTTTTTTTTATTATTTCAACAGTTACAACCTGCTTGTTAGAAATTTAGAGAGGAAGAGAGAGATTGAGATAAGTTAGAGTGGCCTGCTTGTTAGAAATTGAGAGAGAGAGAAAGAGAGAGATTGATTAGGATATGTTAGCATCTCCAATGGATTGCTAAAACACCTGTTATTGCCAAAATATAGCAGCTTGGGCCAAAATGGATTGTCCAATGGCCTACTATTATACTTGCCAAAGATGGCAGATTGCCATTTCTGTTCTCAAAATTGGCAGGTTGAATAGCAGCTGCCAAACATGCCACATCAGCAAATATCAACAGATTTTTGGCTCCAAATTCAGTTGAAAAAACATAATTGAAACAATATAAAACCTCCCAAATTTAAGAATCAAACCCAATTTTCAAAGGAGTTGCCAAATTCACAAATTTCAGAACAAATTTCACAATTTCAGAATAAATTTCACAAATTTCAGAATAAATTTGAGAATTTTAGAAGCACACAAATTTCAAAATCAATTTCAGAATCACAAAGCAAATTTCATCATCAATTTCACAAATTTATATAAAATTTCATAGACGAAGATGATAAATACCTGGATCGACCTCTAGGGTTTTTTCTTCAGCCGACTGGTTTGATGACAGAGAGAGAGAAGACTGGTTTTGGAGATCGGTGATTGGTTAGACGCAATGGGCTGGAGTATGGCTGGGCCACCATGGCGCAAGTGAGTGCGAGAAGTTCTTAACAAAGCCAGTCATCATTCTGGGTGTCTTCTTCATGGTGCTCTCTCTGGCTGGACTCATCGGCGCATGCTGTCGTGTCTCATGGCTTCTCTGGGTCTACCTCTTGGCTATGTTCCTCCTCATCGTCATTCTCTTCTGCTTCACCATCTAAGTATTCGTGGTCACAAACAAGGGGGCTTGAGAGGTGATCTCTGGGAAGGGGTATAAGGAGTATAGGCTCGAAGATTACTCGAATTGGTTGCAGAAGACAGAGACAGAGACAGAGAGAGGGGTTTCGATGATGAAGAAGGAAAAAGGAAGAGGAGAGGCAGAGGCAAAGTCAGAGTCAGACTGAGAGGGAGAGGGAGGAAGACAGACTAATGAAGGTCTGCGAATGGGTTGAGATGATTCTACCGTTGGAGACTTGCTGGGTGAACGGTGGTGATCTGCATTCGAAATGAAAAGAGCCGTTGTGCTTTGTTTGCCAAATAAAAACAAAAAAACAAAAATTGAAAAATAAGTATGAAATTTGGTTTAAATTTTTTTTTTTTTTTTGGTAGTGTTATGAAACTTGAAATTTGGTGGGGTGAATTATATATATATATTTTTCATTTTTTATATTTATCTAGTCAGGAATAATGTAAATAAATTTTTTTTTAAACAATTAAAAAAAGGTCACAAAAGATAAAAAATAAACAAAAAAAAAAAATCACTAGAAAATCTATATCAAAACAATACTTACAAACTTGGAAGAAAAATTGATTAAGATTTGCCAAAATAGCAAGTGATCATTGGAGCACTATTGACAAAATAGTACTATTCATTACCAAATTATAATAATAGTAATGCTATTTTAATAAATACCATTGGAGATGTTATTAAAAGTGTGCTTCTTATAGGCAATCATGGATGGATGGACAATAGAATTATTTAGTCACAGAGACTGGAGTGTATCTTGAGGAGTAATGCTGTACAAACAAACTTTTCTTACAAACTGATGTATCACCTAAAATATTAGTAAGTTAGGTCTCATTTCACATTTTAAAGTTGTATCACTCTATGTCACATCAGTTTGTAAGAAAAGTTTGTAATTTTTTTTTTTAATTTTTTATAGCATTTTCTTACCTTGAGTATAGTAAAACAATTAACCTGACGTTCTTCAACGCATCAGAGTAATCTTTACTCAAATTGTCAAATTTGAATTCATAAATGTGTTCAAGAAAATATTTTTTTAAAAATTCAAAGTAAATGTAATAAAATATTAAGTTTGGCACAGTGGAATGGAGTGTTTCTTTTCAAATTTGTCAAGTTTTTATATGTCAACTAACAAATTTGGCATACAAAATTTTCAAGGTTCAAGTAGAGTTGCTCTTGTACAATTACATTGTGTGATCTATTGAAAACATAATTTAGATTATGAATTTAATTAGTGATTTGAAAAGAGAAAAGAAAATGATGAGTGAAATTAATTATATTTTATTTATCCTTTCGCTTTGTTTTTGTAAATTTTTATTTAATTCCCGAGTAGATCAATGCTTGTAAAATTACACAACTTTTATGGTGGGCGTCAAATTTTTTAGATGTATCTATTAAATGCATTTAAGAAGTTTAAACAAATGTTAAAGACAAAAAAATACAAATACATAAATGTATTTTTGTTTTTATTTTTATTTTTATTTTTTTGTTTTTATCTTCAAAAGGTAATCGTTTGTCTTTTTACCTAAGAACAATTCAATAGTGCATTTAATATGTAAAAACATAGATACTTACCTCCGCTATGAGTGGAATGAAAATGGAATGTAGTGCGGAACAGTAATTGGGTAAATATTAATTTTTTTTAAGATTTAAAAAAATATAATAAATTATATAATTTTAAAATAATCATATTGAGATCTCTTCAAAATTTTAATTCTCATAATACTTAATTAATTTTTATCAATAATTTGTTAGTTGTATCTATAAAAAAAATAGTGTTACTATATTTTCTATATTAAAGTATATATTTTATTCTCTTTATGTTTGTGTCTGTACGAGTACAAAATAATCTTCATTCGTATAATTTTGTTGATCAAATTTGTGCTCCTCCAAACGTCATCATAATACCTGAAATCACAAACGTGAGCTATCCAGCGGTTGTGTGCTGAAAACCCCTCCAATGCTTAAGTCAGCAAGTAGACTAAGTAAGTAAAAGCTCTGTGAATTTGAAAGTAAAAATTGCAATACCAGAGATTAAGGTTTGGTTTGAGTTTTTGTCGATTTTGCATGGCACAATCCTAGTAGAGCTATAACTTTCTTTTGTAAAGTCCTCCTAAGAATCACATTCCTAAAGGATAATATACATCTTTTGATATCCTCCTCATTACAAGCCAAGTGAAATGACACAACTCTTTGCACGGCTTCTACCCAAGCAACCGGACTACTTAACTCTGTCTGCCATAGGCTCAACTGTGCTACACACAGCGTCATGTATAGCTTGCATGGTGAGCCACCGTGCTGACATTGCACGGCTCTTCTCCTAGCTCGATCAATATCTCCATTCTCAGTCTATTTGACCGCCTTCCCTTATAGCTCGGTCAAAGTGTTAACCGCCATTAGAAAGTAGCTAAGTTCAAGAATATGGGCATTTTGGTTGTTTGGTCAAACTTCTTTGACCGGTTCCATCTACTATTCGGCCCAAGTTAAGCTCTTCCCAAGGCATAGCTTGGCCCAACTTTTGGCCCAAGCCTCAAAGTCACTTCCATCTAACTTAGCCCAATTTAGCTGCACAAATTACCCTCTCAATGTCTTTATACCATCTACACTAATTCTAATTTTTTTAGTCTTACTAAAAAAGAAATCGATATAATCATATCAAAACTATAAAACTTATTATATTTTTACCAATCTTTAGGGAGTCGATGTAATTTACGTTATATAATTTCATCTAAAATATAGAATCAGTAAGTCACTAAAAAAGAGAAAATGCTAATATATACAGAATCGTCTCAATTGGGCTCCTCATCACCACTGTCACTGCCCTCTTCTTCCTCCCCAACGTCGGCGACACTGCCGCTCTCCTCTGCTTTAAATCCCAGGCCCAACAGCTGAACAATATCCACTTTCCCAAATCAATTGGAAGTATTACAAATAACTAACTATTAAGATACAACCTAACAAATCATGTTAAACAGTGTTAATAAAGTCACTTGCCAAAAAAAAAAAGGAAAAAGAAAGTATACTTGCCAAAAAAATACTAACACTGTCATTGATTCAACAAATTAAAAAATACTAAGGGGTTATTTGGAGTTTGCATGTTTGGTAGCTATTTTGTTATTTTTTTCTGTCTTAAGTGAATTATTTTTTTAAAAAATTTAAAAGTTTTTATAGTTTTTTATTCTACTCAATTATAGACGGATCAAAAATTCTAAAAAAAAAAAAAGTTAGCTTTGTTGGCCTTTTTTTTCCGTCCTTTTTTGATCTTTAGTGAATTTTTTAAAAAATTTCTATTTTTCTATTACTTTTTAAATTGCCTACACAAAACGGACTTAAAAAGTTAAAAAAACAAAAATTTGACATAATTTTCAAGACAAAAGAGTTCCAAAAAAAATGGGAGTTTTTTTTTTTTGTATGCTAAACTAAATAATCAAAAAAATTATGCAAAATTTATTTCAAATATAATGTGGCAATGGCATATTTGTTAGTTACGATTAGAATGATGAGCTTTATATTTTAAGATAAATAAACCATAATAAATCACATTATTACATATAATAGTTCTGTAGAATATTTTGTTCATATCACCACCCATTCAACTATAAATATAGAAGAGTTGCAACTCTCTTGTGTAGCAAACAAGAGGAAGTGTGTTGAAATAACTAAAAAAGATAGAAATATAAAAAATTTAATATTTACAATAACTATTATTCTTCTTTATTTTAAGAATGTGATTCTTGTAGAAATTAGTAATCAAAATTCATCTTTGTATTGCAACCTTTTCAAACAAACCTGAAATTATATTCTCATTTTCTTTCAAAATTACTATGATCCAAACTTAACCTAAAATAATAAAGGATTAATTACACTAATACCTCCTTAATTATTAGCAAATATTAATTTACAAAATCATTTATGAACATGCGCATTTTGACCCTTTAATTATAAAAATACATCACTTTTGTCGCTCCAAAAATGAGCATTTGTACAATTTTTATAATTAAGGAATCAAAATGTACATGCTCATATATGGAGGAGGTAAACTAATATTTATTAATAGTTGAGGAAATATTGGTGTAATTAACTCAATAGTAAACTTCTAAGTAGTTTTAAATGCTAACTTATAAAATTATGTTTAAATACCATTTGGAACTACTTAAAAGTTTACTATTGTGTAAACATAATTTTATAAGCTACCATTTGGAATTAGTTAGAAGTTTACTATTGGGTTATGTAATTTAATTAATGATTTGGAAAGAGAAAACAAATGATGGGTAAGAATATATTTTATTCACATTTCATTTATTCTTTCTCTTTTCTTAATCCAAACACAACGTTTATTTTTATTTTTATTTAAATTTATAATCCAAACATAATATTATTTTTTGCTTTTTCCCAAGTAGATCAATGTTCATAAAATTACACAACTTTTAAAATTTTTAAATGTACCTATTAAATGCATTTAAGAAGTTTATATAAATGCTAAAGACAAAAAGAAAAAAAAAATATATATATATATATGTACTATTTTATTTATTTATTTATTTATTTATTTTTATCTTCAAGAGGCAATCATTCATCCTTGTACCTAAGAACACTCGTGTAAAAACATAGATGCTTACCTGAATCGAATGAAAATGGAACATTGCACGAAATACAGTAATTGGATTTAGAAAAAAATATGATCATTTTTGTAATTGTAACATAATTATATTGAGATTTCTTAAGATTTTTAGTTTGTTTAAGATTTAATTTTGATAACACTTAACCCATTTTTCACCAGTAATTTGTTAGTCATATTCATAAGAAAAATAGTGTTATTATATATGTACGAGCAAGAAATAATATTATCGTATAATCCTGTTGACCAAGTCTGCGCTCCTCCAAACGTCGTCGCTTTACTCCTTGAAAACACAAACGTGAGCTAGCCGGCGGGGTGTGCCGGATACCTCTCCAATGCCTAAATCAGCAAAATAGACAAATAAACAAAAGTTCTGTGTATTCAGGAATCAAAGTTGTGTTACCTCTCCATAGGTGATGTTATGAGCTTTTATAGGTTCCGTGTGGCACAATCCTAGTAGGACTCTTATCCCTCCATGTAGAGTCCTTCTAGGAATCACACTCCTGAAAGATAATACTTATCCTTCAACACCCCCCTCACTGCATAAACCAAGTGAGATGGTTCTAGCTCGGTGGAACGACCAAACGACCGAGCTTGTATTATTATGCCCAAGTGGTAAAATAGACCGAGCTCTGCCTAGCTCAGGTCTTCCCTTCTCTGTTTGTACCTCAGCTTGGCACACTCTAACCGAGCTATCTACTCAAGACCGAACAAACCATGCTCAATGACGACTTTAGCTCGGCGCTACCATGTGCGAAGCTTAGCTTGGTCCAACTTCCCCTGGGTTCAACTCGTTAGTTCGAAGACCGAACTAAGTCAACCTTTTACCTCGGCCCATTTGTGCGGCCCAACTCACTAAGATGGCCATTCCTTAGCTCGGCCCAATTTACTTATAAATTACCCTCTCAATTGCCCCTTAATTCCATCTGCACAACATGATTGGGATTACCCGTTACCAGCCGAGCTAAAAACTTTAGCCTTTCAACCGAGCTAAATTCACACCGGGCTACCAATCTGTCCGTTCAAAACGTCTCTTCAGTCGTTGTAACTAAATCGCTTCCCCTGCCATGGACAAGTGGCAAACTCTCATTGGCCCAACGTAGCTGTCACGCCGTCTTCGTACTCTGAGAAATTCAAACAGTCCCACCTTTTTCACTTTCTTTACACAAAAACCCTACGTTTTGTGCCCACCATATCTACTATTCATCTTCTTCTCTCTCTCTCTCTCTCTGAGCCTCCATTTCCACAACCTTCAGTATTTGCAAACCTCGTGCTCTACTCACTATTCTTGCAACTTGGATCTGTGTTTTTCTGTCTTCAAACTGTAAGTAACTTATTCCCATTTCCTCTTTTGTTTTCCATTTGTATAGACTAGCAGCACGTATCACTTGTATATATATGTTTTTCCACAACACTTTCAAATGGATCTTTCTGTAATGAACAGGAACCTTCTGAATAGTAATCACACCTACTGGATTTGCGAACAAACTGAAATGGGACGTTCTTAGATCCAAAATCACACTCCAACCGAGCTAGGAAGTTCTTTGTATTAGATGCGAACCTAGCCAAACTAAACAACCGAACTAAAACTTCACGCCATACTTGTAGTTTCAATAGGTCCAAGTACCTTCTGTTTCATTTAGCCGAGCTAGCGAGCCATATTGCGGTTTGCGCAATACCGCGCTTGAAAGACTTAACGACCGACTGAGCTATAACTTCAGGCTAAACCAGCTCCCTGACTTAGTTAAAACCGAACTAAGAGTGCTGCACCATAAGCTTCAACCGGGCTATGAACTTCTCATTTACTTAGCCGGGCTAAAGTCCCTCACTCAGGCCGAGCTAAAAATGAGATACCCCACGTAGCCAAGCTAGGACTCAATTTATTCTGCCTTTATGTCTTTTTGCGCTGTCCAACGATCTGTGCTTAACACCTTTCTTTTTCACTTTGTAGACTTAGGTTGGCCAGGCACTCCCTTGAACACTCAACCGAGCTACTCAGCGTCACCTCACTACCGAGCCAATACTCTAGCTAATTTATATATAATTTAAGGCCATATGGGGAAGTATCGATTTTTAGTGAACTCTCCAGGAGCCATAGCCGAGTTCCGAAAGGATTACCAAATTCCAGACGACGTCCACCTCTCACTAGCCGAACTAGACACCATTTCCTGGGGAAAATCGAGCTTCGTGCCTTTCAACGTTATTTCCATTGTGGAGGTTGGTCTCCGTTTTCCCGTGCAGCCTCTTCTTTGCAAATTCCTTAGACAAACTAATCTCTGTGCTACCCAGCTTTCCACCAATTCTTACTGAACAATAAATGGCATCGCTGAGCTAAATCGCCGGCTTGGCCTCAACCTCGGTTTAGCCGAGCTATTTCACCAGTACTCTTTAGGCCAAAACGAAGATGGATGGGTTTACTATTTAAGAATAAGACGCCGTCGTGAAAAGATAATAAAGAACAGCCCAGATAAAGATGTAAATGATGATGATTTCTTCTGGGTCTTGGGGAAACTTCAAAGACCAGGAGGCCCAGATCCCGGGCGACCGAATTAACTGGAACAAAGGAGTCGCCGGTATAATTACCTCGGTTTAGTTTTGTGCTTTCTTTACTTCATTTTTCCCATTCTCAACTGCACTAACCATTGTCTTTTTCCTTTATGCAGATTTGGACCATCTCAAGTCCCAGTACAGCTACCCCAACCTAGACGCACTTCGCGCCGCACTTCAATATCCCAACCGAGGTTGGGCCGAGCTACTAAATTTTGAACCGATGTATAGATACAGCAGCAGACAAAAGACCAGGGTGACAGACTTCTTGTTGGAACCCTCGCCAGAACCAGATCCTACCTTGCCTCAAATCAATTTGATCCCACTAACTGCTGAACAAGAAATGGCAAAGAAGAGAGCGGTAAGGGCCCTCATCACCGAGACAAACTAGCCTGAGGTACCACAAGCCGGTCAAACACAGCCGGCTGTGGTAGCCCTTCCAACCACTCAACCCTCTTTATCTCGACCAAGCAAGCGCGCCCGGACTTCCACAACCGAGCCGCGCCTCGTCGATGTAGAGGACACCATTCTCCCCCAAACCACACAACCAAGCCCAGAGCCCGCGGGTTCTGACGGAGCTAACCCTTCTGAATGGGCCCCAAAACTGACATTTCGGAGCCGCGCCATCCGAGACACTGATTCAGTGGTGGCAGACAAGGACCACATACTCGCCTTCAATCTGGCTAAGAGCGTGTGCCTGCCCCCTGATATGGAACATCATGACCATTTGACCGAGCTAAAGGCCATCCGATCGACAACGAA
Organism: Camellia japonica; assembly: GCA_030407325.1. Taxonomy (NCBI): domain Eukaryota; kingdom Viridiplantae; phylum Streptophyta; class Magnoliopsida; order Ericales; family Theaceae; genus Camellia; species Camellia japonica. The sequence goes on from JAPPVO010000029.1 coordinate 50,487,298, forward strand.
GTCAATGGTGCTGGTAAGTACTCCTGATCATTTTTTATTTTATGCCATCTATTCGCTCGATTTGACTCATATTTACTACCCCTCCTTTCGCAGGCCATGCAGAAAAACCACATTGTACATAAGCGAGTGTTGGAACTGCGCAAAACCACAAGGCAGGCCATGGCTGAGGCTGAGAGCAAGATGGCCGAGCTAAATGACGCTAAGCAAACAATGGCCGAGCTGCAATCGGAAGTCGCCCGTCTCACCGGGCTAGTGGATTCGGTGGAGGCCGACAAACAAAAGGCCCTGACCGCGCTGAAAGATCGTTATCTGCATGAGCTAGCCAAAGTTGAGCAGAAGAAGAACGCCGAGATAACCACGTTCGAGAAGAAAATGGAAGACGCGGAAGACCGCGGTTATAAAGAAGGTGAAGCAACCTACATCCTGCAGTGCGAAGCTGCTAAGGATATATTTTTCAAGTGTGGGTGGAAGGCGGCCATGGCACAGCTCGGTTACGGTCCAGAGACCGAGGTTTTCCTGAACCCTACTCCGCACTTCATACCGAGCTATACGGCAGAGTACGCCCACGCCATTCAACAAAAATTTCTTCAAGCTGAGGATGACGAAAAAGAATCTGGGCCCAACAATGCCCCGGTCGTCAATGATCCCGCTGTTCAGTCAGCTCGGGTGGAGCCACCGGTGGAAGCCTTGGTTGACAATGTGACCGAGCTACCTGCTGAAGCCGGGCTCCGAGTTGATCTGGATGCAGATCTTGACGACCTCTTTGCTTGATTTTGTATTTTTTTCTTTTTTCTTTTGGAAAGAAACTGTAACCGGGCTGAGGTCCCGCTCTTTTGTAATTCTGACTTGAACTTTGAATGAAAGCTTCTTTTGTTTCATCTGTTGTTTCGGTTTACTTCCATGTTTCTATTCACTTTCCAATTGTAATCTGAATGCAGTATAACACTTTTCTGGCCGAGATACCTACCTTGATCTTAACCTTTATATCTACCTGGTCATATCTGCCAACCTCTTCAGCCTAAGTTTTTACCTCGGCTGAAGATCACGAAAAGTTGTTATTCCAGCCAACCACTCTTCAGCCTGGATCCTTTATCTCAGCTGAAGAGTACTAAGTGTTTGTTTTTCCAGTCAACCACTCTTCAGCCTGGATCCTTATCTCGGCTGAAGAGTACTAAGTGTTGGTTTTTCCAGCCAGCCACTCTTCAGCCTGGATCCTTATCTCGGCTGAAGAGTACTAAGTGTTGGTTTTTCCAGCCAACCACTCTTCAGCCTAGATCCTTATCTCAGATGAGGAGCAATAAATGTTGGTTTTTCCAGCCAACCTCTTCAGCCTAGATCCTTATCTCGGCTAAAGAGCAGTAAATGTTGGTTTTTCCAGCCAACCTCTTCAGCCTAGATCCTAATCTTGGCTGAAGAGAGCCCAAAGTTTGGTTATTTCGGCCAACGTTGAGCGAAGTGTTGTGTTATTCCGGCCAAACATCCTGCAGTCTTAATCCTTATCTTGGCTTAGGAGAAGTGTTGGTTTTTCCAGCCAACCTCTTCAGCCCAGATCCTAATCCTAGCTGAAGAGAACTCAAAGCTGGTTATTCCTGCCAACGTAGAGCGAAGTGTTTGGTTATTCATGCCAAACGTCCTACAGCCTCGATCCTTATCTTGGCTTAGGAGAAGTGTTGGTTTTTCCAGCCAACCTCTTCAGCCCAGGTCCTAATCCTAACTGAAGAGAGCTCAAAGTTGGTTATTCCAACTAACTCTGATTTCATTGCCCCTAGTTCCCTAAAACTAATTTTACAGAGGAAAACAATTTATGTTAAAAAAGAAACTACTTGTTTTATTGAAAAAATAAAAGCTACAAGTAAGTTTAAGGAAAAGCTAAAAATAAAATAGTTTGAGATTGGCAGTGTTCCATGGCCTGGGAATGGCTTTGTTGTCTTCATCTTCCAAGTGGTATGCCCATTTTCCTACTAATCCAACCACTTTGTAAGGTCCTTCCCAATTGGGCCCTAACTTGCCATCTCTGGGTACCAAGGTGTTTCCCATTACTTTGCGCAGCACCCAATCTCCAATCTTGAATTACCTTGGATGTACTGTCTTGTTATATTTTCTGGATAACTCTTGCTGGTATGAGGCGATGTGAACCAGTGCTCTTTTTCTTCTTTCTTCTGCAAGGTCGAGCTCCAATGCTATGGCTTCTTAATTTAAGTCTGGATCAAAATTCTCACTTCTGATTGTGGGGAGGCCAACTTCCAGAGGGATTACTGCTTCCATGCCATAGGCCAAAGAAAAAGGTGTTTCTCTAGTAGACCGCCGAGGTGTGGTGCGATAAGCCCATAAAACATGAGGGAGCTCCTCCACCCACTTGCCTTTTGCTTTCTTCAGTCTTTTCTTCAATCCATCTAAGACGACTTTATTTGATGCTTCCGCTTGGCCATTTGCTTGGGGGTATGCCGGTGTAGAGTTGTAGAATTCTATCTTGTATTCTTCACAAAAGCCTCTAAAAATTTTGCCATCGAACTGAGTGCCATTGTCAGATATTAGAGCCTTGGGTATGCCAAACCGAGTGATGATATTTTTCTAGACGAACTTCTTCACATCTTTCTCTTTTATTGATGCGAGTGCTTCTGCCTCCACCCACTTTGTGAAGTAGTCTGTTGCCGCAAGAAAGAATTTTCTGTTGCCGGGCACCGTTGGAAGTGGTCCTACTATGTCCAAGCCCCATATTGCGAAGGGCCATGGGCTAGTTAATGGTAGAAGCTCTCTGGCTGGTTGATGTATTTGGTGTGCGAACTTCTGACACTTTTCGCACTTCTTGACATACTTCTCTGAGTCTGCTTGCATGTAAGGCCACCAATATCCTGTGAAATTGCTCTGTAGGCCAATGATCTTCCTCCTTGGTGGCTTCCGCATACGCCTTCGTGTATCTCGAACAAGAATGCTTCGACTTTGCTGGGATGAACACACTTTAGGTAAGGTCCTGTGAAGGATTTCTTGTACAAGGCCAGTGATGGGGAGAGCCAAAATCATTGCGACTTTGCTCTAATCTTGTTGGCTTCTTTCTTTTCTTCGGGTAAGACGCCGTCTTTCAAGAACATTATAATGGGATCCATCCATGAGGGGCCTAATTCGGCGCAACATACCTCAGCTACTTCAGGTTCTTCAATGCTTGGTCTTGGTAGGTAGTCGATCAGTAACGGATGAGGGATGGATGTATCTGCCATTGAAGCCAAGCCTGCTAGTTCGTCTGCTCTACTGTTTCCTTTCCTGCCAATCTGCTCTATCCGCACCACTTCGAACTTCATAATCTCCTTTCTGACTAACTCTTGGTACTTAGCCATCCTTTCATCCTTTGCCTTGTAGTTGCCTGAAATTTGGTTTACCACTAGCTGTGAGTCACTGTAAACCATTAGCTCGGTGGCCTTCATGTAGAGTGCTGATTTTAGTCCTACCAGAAGCGCTTCATACTCCACTTCGTTGTTTGATGCTGGAAAGCCAAGGTTGACTGCTTGTTCCACTATTAGGCCATCTGGTGAGATGAGGACTATGCCAAGTCCTGCGCCATACCTGTTGGACGCTCCATCCACGAAAAGCTTCCACATCTCTCCAACGAACAGCTTCCAGCAAGTGGAGGGATCGGATGATGCCTTGGGGTTCTGAGTGTTGCTGGTGTTTTCTTCAAAGTCCATGCTTACTGTTTGCCCCTCACTATTTGATTGTACCAAGTTTTTGCTTGTTGATAAGTCTTTGCATGGTGCAGCATAGTTTGCCTCTTCCTGTTTGTCTTCACTCCGGTCTGTTTTGGGATGTGGCTGGGCATCCTGATTTAGGGGTTACGCGCTTTCTACGCTGCTTTCCATCCCCATTTCGATTGCATCAGTCAAGTCAACTGGGCAGATGTGATGACTTCCTGGTGTGAACTCTGCCACAAAGTCTGCCAAGGCTTGTGCTTTTATTGCGGTTCTGGGCTGAAACTTGATATCAAACTGTCCTAATTCCACCGCCCATTTCAAGATTCGCCCAGATAAATTCGCCCTCTCAAACAAAGCTTTTAGGAGAAAAGCTGTTAAGACGATTATAGTGTGGGCGTGGAAGTAATGCGACAGCTTCCTTGAGGCCATCATCAAAGCTAAGGCCAGTTTTTCCAATGGTAAGTACCTGGTTTCTGCGCCCAGCAAAGTCTTGCTAACATAGAAGATGGGCAGGTGTTGGATTCCTTCCGCTCTGACCAACACTGCGCTGACTGCGTGCTGTGAAACTGCCAGGTACAAAAAGAGCTCTTCTCCAGGTACTGGGGTTACTAGCAAAGGTGGAGAAGACATGTACTCTTTCAAGCTTTCTAGGGCGCGGTCGCATTCTTCATCCCACTCAAACTTGGCCTTTAGTGCTTGAAAAATGGTCGACATCTATCTGACGACCGACTTATGAACCGGTTGAGCGCAGCTGCCATACCAGTGAGATGCTGTACTTCTTTTACTGAGTTGGGCCTCTCTAGATCCTGAATTGCTTTGATCTGAGAGGGGTCTGCCTCTATACCTCGGTTGGTCACTAGGAAGCCTAGGAATTTGCCAAATCCTACGCCGAACGCACACTTGGATGCATTAAGGCGTAACTTGTTCTTCTTCAGGATCTGAAACATCTCACCTAGGTCCCTGAGATGGTCATTCTCATCCTTGCTTTTGACCACCATATCATCTATGTATGCCTCCATTGTTCTGCCTAACAATGGTTCAAACATCTTGGTGACCATCCGCTGGAATGTTGCCCCTGCGTTTTTTAGGCCAAAGGGCATGACCTTGTAGCAATACAGTCCTCTTGGCGTTGTAAAGGATGTGACCTCCTGGTCTGGTTCATACATAGCGATCTGATGGTACCCTCTGTACGCATCAAGAAAGCTAAGTCGATTGTGTCCTGCCGTTAGGTCTACCAGTTGGTCTATCCGCGGTAAGGGAAAGCTATCTTTTGGGCATGCCTTGTTGACTGTTTTGTAGTCTACGCAAATGCGCCATTTTCCATTCTTCTTTGGTACCACCACTGTATTGGATATCCACTTGGGATAGTGCACTTCTCTGATAGCTCCTGCCTCTAGAAGGTTTCCCACTTCTTCCGCCACTATCTCGGCGTGGTGGAGTGCTGATCTGCGAGTGCGCTGTATAATTGGTCTGGCAGTTGGGTGGACATTTAATTGGTGACAGATGAAGTTTGGGTCAATGCCAGGCATGTCATACGGCGTTCAGGCGAACACTTCGATGTTAGAGGTTAAGAACTTCATAACCTCTATTCTCTCAGTACTGGACAATGACGAGCTGAGCAAAAAAACTTTTCTGGGTCCTTTTCATCTATCCTTACCTGTACCAAGTCTTCTACCGCCTTCTGTTCAGCTGCTTTGCCAACATCTGCGAACAGCTCATTGCTTTCAGGTTCTTCCACCATCTGTACATATCCCTTGGCAGCGCGGCTGCCATTTACTGTGACGAAGCATTGTTTGGACATAATTTGGTCTCCAAAGACCTCTTCAATTACTCCGGCTTCGTTGGGGAACCGCAATACTTGATGGTAGGTTGACGCTACCGATCGCATGGCATGCAGCCATGTCCTTCCCAAGATTATGTTGTAAGTGGAAGGGACTTTCAATACCCAGAATTCCACTTGTTTCGTCATGCTTCCTGCTCTGACTGGGAGGATTATCTTGCCCACTGGCCACTCTGGCATTGAGTTGAATCCGATTAGGGGAGATGTTGCAGGCGCCAAGTCTTTGTCCTCCAGTTTCAATTGTTTGAAGGTTTCGTAATACATTATCTCACACGAGCTTCCTTGGTCGATCAAAATCCGTTTGATGTCGTAATCCTTGACGCGGAGTGTGACGACCAGTGCATCATTGTGAGGGCAATATATCCTTGCCAAGTCTCTGTCTGAAAAAGATATGACATTCGTGGCTTCTGTTCTCCCCTTTTTTATGGCTGGTTGTGCACTTAATACCTCCCTTAAGTGCTCAGCCTTCTTGATCATTCCCCTGAGCTCACATACTCGCTCAGGTTCGAATACCCCATGTATTACGTTGATCACGCCTTGAGGTGGGGCGTCGATCGGCATTCCGTTTGGGTGATCGTGGTTCTAGGGGGCTGGCTGTGTCCCTCCTTCTATGTACTGGTCCAGGTGCCCAGCTGCCACTAACTCCTCCAAGTGCTATCTCAACGGCGTGCAATTCTCTGTGCGGTGCCCCTTTTCATTATGGAAGGTACACCGGGATCCTTCGTCATAGTCTTTTTGTGCTTCTCCCAACTTAGCTGGCCATTGGACGAAAGGTTCATCGCGTATCTCACTGAGAATTCGGTAGATTGGTTTTTTGAACACCGTGGTAATGGCAGTGCAAACTCTTAGCCACCTTTTGTTTGGATCCTCTTTGTTGGCCCGTCTGCCTCGCCCGTTCCTACTTGGTCGTTCTACCGTGTTGACTTTTGCCGAAGTCTTTTTATCTGGTGTTGCTATCGTGCCAGATTTCGCCTTAGCACGGGCGTCATCCTCTGCCACACGAATATGTTGGTGTACTCTCTCCATTAACGCCTCCATCGTGAGGAAAGGTGTCATAGTAATTGAATCCCTCAATTTATTGCCGACCGGCAGGCCCCATTTGTATTGTGCGATGGCGAGGTTTGTAGGACAATCTCCTATCTGGTTGAAAGTTTCCCAGTAGCGACTGTTGTAGGACCTCAATGTTTTCTTGTCACCCATGTCAATGGAGAGTAGCTGATCGATCTCCACTGGTGCCTTGGTGTTCGCTCTAAACCTTATCACGAACGCCTCTGCCAATTGTGCCCAGGAGGCGATGCTGCCTTCTGGTAGCCTTTCAAACCAAGGTAGACCCAAGTCGCCTAGGCTGGACGAAAACATGATGCACATTAAAGCCTCGTTTCGCCGGTATACTGCCATAACCTGGCGAAAGTGGCTTAGGTGTATGTAAGGATCCGTTTTCCCTTCATAAGTGGTAAATTTGGGCTGGTGAAAGCCCGAAGGTAGTGGTGCGTTCTCCATTGCCGGAGCGAACGACGAGGTCTGCAGCCTTGCTAACGCTTTGTCTGCTGGTTCGTAAGCAAGGTGCAGTATTGGCATTCCTACCTCGATGCTCCCACGCTTTCGAGGAGCCAACCGCTGAAGGGCAGAAACTCTGCGCGGGTCGCGCGCCCTGGTATCTTCTTTCCATCGTGCCCTTTCTTCTAGCACAGTTCGCAAATCAGATGATCTAGGTAACTCCGTCTGCCTGGATGACGTCTGGTGCGTGCGCGAGGGCCGATAGGTGCTTCCCTCAGTATATGACCTCTTAGTTCTCGTTCTCTCAGACCTGGAGTAACGAGTCCTGGGAGTTCTTGACTGAGTGTCGCCTGTTCTCAGGCTCTTGCTCTCTGCTTGCGATGGTGTGGTATGCCTACCACGATCTTCCGAGTGGCGAGGGGGCGTATTGTTTTGCGCCCCTCTCCTGTCGCCACCCCTTTTCCTTTGATCTAGCGCTTCATAGTCTCCATGTCAGCCGCCATCTTCCTTATTAACTCGTCTTGTTCCTTTACCCGATCCTCTAGAACTTGAGGATCGATCTTCTACCTCTGTCTTTTAGGACTTTGAGAGCGACAGGGGCTGTTAGTCCGCCTCCCCCGTGCATCCCTCCGGGGGTTCTGTCGCTGGGGCTCTAAATCCGCCATAGGAGGGATAGAAGGTAAACCTTCCCGCCTCCCACCCCCCTCTGGGGTTTGTCCGTTGATAGTGCACTGCGGCAAATCTTCATTGCGCGCCATTACTTCTGATTAGAGAGGAAAAACTTTGATCAAGAGGTTTTGTTCTTTCTAATTTTCCCACAGACGGCGCCAATTGTATGAGCAAGAAATAATCTTCTCGTATAATCCTGTTAACCAAGTCTGCGCTCCTCCAAACGTTGTCGCTTTACTCCCTGAAAACACAGACGTGAGCTAGCCGGCGGATGTGTGTCGGATACCTCTCCGATGCCTAAATCAGTAAAATAGACAAATAGACAAAAGCTCTGTGTATTCGGGAATCAAAGTTGTGTTACCTCTCTATAGGTGATGTTATGAGCTTTTATAGGTTCCGTGTGGCACAATCCTAGTAGGACTTTTATCCTTCCATGTAGAGTCCTCCTAGGAATCACACTCCTGAAAGATAATGCTTATCCTTCAACACCCCCCTCACTGCATAAACCAAGTGAGATGGTTCTAGCTCGGTGGAACGACCAAACGACCGAGCTAGTATTATTATGCCCAAGTGGTAGGTTAGACCGAGCTCTACCTAGCTCAGGTCTTCCCTTCTCTGTTTGTACCTCGGCTTGGCACACTCCAACCGAGCTATCTACTCAAGACCGAACAAACCACGCTCAATGACGACTTTAGCTCGGCGCTACCGTGTGCAAAGCTTAGCTCGGTCCAACTTCCCCTGGGTTCAACTCGTTAGTTCGAAGACCGAACTAAGTCAACCCTTTACCTCGGCCCATTTGTGCGGCCCAACTCACTAAGATGGCCATTCCTTAGCTCGGCCCAATTTACTTATAAATTACCCTCTCAATATATTTTTTATACTAAAATATATATTTTATTTTCTTATATTTGTGTCTTTACACCATCTGCATTTGTTATGGTTGTTTCAATATTATTAAAAATGAGATCGATATATAATTATGTCAAAATTGTAAAATTTACTATATTTTTACCAAATTTTAATATAGTGATTCTAGTTTAGACCCAACTTGTTTATTATTTTGGATCCGGGTTTTCTTGTTTGGTATAATTATTCATATCCATATTCATCTTATTCTTCATTGAGTTTGGTTATTGAAGTGTCTTTATTGCGTTCGAAACAGGTTGGGAGTCGTTTTTCTAAAACTGTTGTTGTCTAAGTTTTAGTTTGTTTGCTCGAGCGACCCTTCTTGCGCTTGAGCGAACTTTGAGAACTTCTAGTACTTTTACAAGTCTGCAAATATACTGAGAGGGTAGTGTTTTTAGCTCGAGGGATGCTTATTGCGCTCGAGCGGTCTGCCTCAGGTCTGCAAAAGTTCTGAGAGTGTAGTGTTCTTCGCTCAAGCAATCTCACTTTTTGTGTCTGGTCGCTCAAGCGGCCTGCACATATATCAGTTCGTAAAACACACCTTTTGAGTCACTGTTTCATCTCTCTCTCTCTATAAACATTTCTAAAACCTAAATCTAGACTTTCTCCCTCTAGAAACCTTATCTAAACCTTAAATACACCTTGATCTACCGATTTCTACACCATAGTCTCTTTGTTAAAAACATAGAGCACGACGAGGGCTTCATTCTAATAAGAGTAAAGTTTGTTTTCGGCTCCGCTCAACTTCAACTCTTATTCTCTCTTGTCTTGGTCTTTGAGGTAGGGATTCCTCCTCACTTTAGTATGATTTTTTAACTTAGTTATTTGTCTTTTAAAAAAATTATGGGATTTAGGGATTTTGAACAAAATCTAGGGTTTTGGTTTTGAAATCAAAAGAGGGGTTTTCAAAAGCGTTCTTGTATATGCTTGTGGGATGTGTAAATATGGTAGAGTTATGATGAACGTTGTATTTCTATCATTGGAATTGATTTTGTAACGAAATTGGGATTTCGCCCTATAATCGCAAATGTTGATTTATAAATAAAGAAATGGAAATGATGTTGGATATGTGAAATTGGATTGATGTTGATGAGGATGGTGGAGTTGGATATGTATTATCACTCTTATCTTGAGGTTTTGGAAAGTTTATCTTTGTTGGAAATTATTTATATGTTTAGCGATTTCTGTTTTGGGCTATCGGTGGAGGATAGTTATGATTGTTGTAGAAATTGCTTGAGAATTAGGTGAATTGAAACTAATTTTCCATCCATTTGCATCGAGCATTGTTGCATATTTAACACATTGTAAATGTTATCGTTTTGAGAAAAATGGGTGAATACCTTGGTGAATCTGGGTAAGGGGTGTGGTTATGGTATTATGTTAGCCTGTATGTCCTTGGTGAAAATCCAGAAACTCGGGCGGTTAGGTGTCGAGCCTTCCGGTTAATACCGAAAAAAATGACAATTTGGTAAAGCTTGTATAGCCTACTTGCAGACACGTACCTATGGATTTCTAGAGTTGTGATTCACTGTCCTATTTTCTGTTATAAAAGGAATGGTTTCATGATTGTGATACAACCTCGCATCGCATAGTTTTGGAAAGAGATATAAAATGTTTTAGCACGGGCATTGCATATGCATTTGCATTCACCTTATGACTTTGTTAATATTCATACACCGTGATAGAGCATCTTTACTGGGCTTTGGCTCACCCTATGTGGAAAACCAATTTTCAGATACTGATGATATGCCTCTACCAAGAACTTAGCTTGGGAAGATCGTGGAGATGAAGGCTCATTTTTGTTATTATTGTAATTATTTTTGTACAAGCCTAGGGCTTAACTTATATTGAGTTTAAACTCACTTTTGTTGTAACCAAGCATTGCCTTGGAAAGTTGTATCCTTTAAGGCATTTAATTATTTGTTTAACTTTCAATTCTTATTTTTTGCTTTCGGCACATGCTATAGATTCAAGATTAGGGCTTATGAATGTATAGTTGCATGTGTCATCTTTTGTACAATGAAATCATAAGAAACGGAAAGATATTACATTCAGAACTATATTGTCATTTATTCAATGTTGTGTATGGTTTATTGTTATCTATTTCAGGGTGTTACATTTAAGGAGTCAATGTAATTTACCCTATATAATTTCATCTAAATACATAACCAATAACTCGCTTGCCAAAAAAAAGAAAATGCTAATAAAGTATAACCAATAATAGTTAAGATACAACCTAAAAAATTTTGTTAAATAGTGTTAATATAGTCCTTTGCCAAAATTTAAAAAAAAGGTCACTTGTCAAAAAAGAGAAACTACTAGTGCATACCGAATCTCACACTAGATAAAAGTGGATCGGAGCTCTGCAACTAAAATAGGCAACCCAAGAACTGGGGATCTGCAAAATAGAACACCGTCAGAGCTGTCCAATCGGGGTTGGCCAGAAAACCCCACTAGCGTAGGAATGAGTGATCAAAGAAGACGAAAGATTCTCTTTAGGTGTAAAGAGAGAGAGAGAGAGTGTGTGTGTTTTCGTTTAGGTAGATTAAGTTAGTTCAAGTTACCTTCAATGTGAAGAGACTGAGGCTTATATAGAATACTTTACTTGTTGCCCAAGATGGTTTTATGGAGCTTTGGTGCCTCAAGGCTTCTCTTAACATTGCCCAAGGTGGAAAACCACATGATAGTTGACCATGGATATATGTGCTTATTGTAACCATGCATCTAATAGATCATATTCCCTTTACTAACTGTTTCTGTGATTCTAGGAGGGGGGACCAGCTGAGGTCACAATCTGCACATGCATGTGTTCACAGCTTCTACGTTTATCTGAGAGGTTCCTTCAGCTCAGTATTGTAGACACCCCATTTTTTACCGCCCTTAAGACTTGGGCGCCTCCGATTGTTCACCCAATGATGAATTTAGATGTTGGACAAACACTCGATTTCCTCAGCGGGAAGCCTCAGTTTGGAGTCTCAGAAGCCTAAAAACCTTGCCCCACTTTTGGACCAAAACAGTATTTTTCCAAGCCTGACCACTCAGAGGCTTGCAGACCCACTAGTGGTCGACTGGCCAGAAGTGAGTGGACGGCCGACTCCCTAGTGGCCGGCCGGCCAGTTGTTCTGACAAAACATATATTTTCTTGCTAGTTGTGCCAGCTATCTCCACAAGTGCATGCATTGCACTAGCTGTCTCTATACTGATATTTCCGAGATAGTAGCATATTTCTCTATATATACTTGGCCCCCCTCTGGAATTTAGGTTAGAAAAATTTTGGTGAAGCAAAATTCTTAGAAAATATTTCATTCTCTCTACCTTAACTAGACTTCCTAAACTAAAATTTTTAGGTCTCTTTGCTGAGGTTATTGAGCTTGAATTTCAGCTCTTGAGGGTGAGAAATTGTTGGTTTATAACTCAAAGGATTACTCCTCTTCAAGAGGTATAACTCCTAGCTCATTTACACCACTTCTTTCCTATCTTTTCCTACTATTTTTTGGGCTGTTTTTCAACTGTGTTTATGGGCTGAAACTTGTGATTAAAAGCTATTAAAGGTAGAGGGGTTAATCATCCTTCTTTGAACCTCATTTCCTAAGCTTTTGCCCTTGTATTTCCCATCTTTTTTTGAGCTTTTTATCACTGATTTTTAGAGGTTTTCAGAGGCTAAAAATGTAGTTTTGAAGCCTCAGAAATGGAAGGGTTATCCACCCCCTCCTTTGGCTAGTTTACTAGCTTAAATTCTCCATTATTTTAGTTTACTCTTTTAGCTTCTTTTACCTCAATTCTAGCACTATTTTAGCTTATTTTAGTACTTTTTTATGTGATTATTTCATTTATGCTTTGTATAGTAGGATTGTAGTGTAACGATCTTCATAGGTTTGGTTTTTTAGGCCTTAGACACCAACCTATTTGAGTTGATAGCATTTATTTTATGTTTTTCATACTTGTGTTCACCTCTAATCACCTCTGCAACTTCCCCATTTTCTTGACTTTTTTATTTTATTTTATATATTTCTTTCAGTATTGTTTCAACCGAGTGTTGTTTAAGTATGAGAAAGAGTCCTTCAATGCTAAATGGTTTAATCTCCTCTGAGGTTCATTACTAGGGCATTACCTCTCTCTCATGCGCAAAACAACTTCTTATTTGACACTTCTCTCCATTTAGTGGACTTAATCTTCATTCTTAGACTAAAATGACTAATGAATGGAAAGGCAATTAAAAGATTCAATAAAATTGGGCAATCAAGTTTGGGGTTCAATCGGACGTTAGTTGAACCCATTGAGTCTTGAGTCATTTCATACTTGTTAGTGATGATAATGATGCAAGATTTGATGTCAACCGTTTCACTTGATCATCATAATAGGGAAAGGGTTTTGTTGGTCTTTTAGCTTCATTTATTGAGTTTTTGTCCCTTGATCCATAAATCATCACACAATGAATTTGTGTCGATTGATGGTTTGCGAATCAATCTTACCCCTCCTTTGATCTGTTTGATAATAAGGGGAGGTAGAGTGGACAAACATCCCCTAAAAATACTCTGTTTGTGCTCTGTTTCATGTCTGTTGTAGCAGGGTAGTACCAAACATTAGTGGCTGGTCGGATACCTTACTGTACGGTCGACCACTTCTTCTGGCCAGCCGACCACCTTTTTTCAGCCAAGCAGTGTCTTTTTCCTTGCAAAACAGAGCAGAGGCTGGGGCAAAAATAGTTCAATTTTCTGACTGCACAACAGAAACATTCTAGCAGCTAAAGAGGGCATTTTCGGGTGAAAATCCGCATTCATGCATGAACCATTCCTCACTTCTTGGGGGCCATTAAAATTATGTTTAATAGTAGTATGTTGTACCTAAAGTAGTGGACTTGTGATTAATTACTTAGTTAATTAATTCTATATTGTAGCTAATTAGCTAGTTTAATTGTAATTTATATTAATTAGTTAGAATAGCTAGTTAATTTTTGTGTTGTAATTAATCAAATTAGTTAGAATAACTAGTTAATTTTTGCGTTGTACTTAATTGATTAATTAGAATAGCTAGTTGATTTTGGTGTTGTAATAATTAGTATTAGGATATTCATTCGGACCCTCCTGCGCAAGGGCAAATTGTAATAATGTGTATGTCTTCCAACCTCTATTTTTCTTTCCCTTTTATTTACTTGCTTATGATGGATAGCATATTACATCATATTTCATTTAGCATTTTCCATGATTTGCATCCATTTGTCTTGCATGCATAAGGTTCAGTTCATCATTCTAACAACCATTGTTATTTATTACTTCTTTGAAAAACGTGCTTAAACCGCATGCTATCAAATTGATCCACATGGCATGTTAAAAATCGAACCTTGTAGTTGCATATTGTATGTGTTGCATTAGTCATTTTGCATAAGTAGAGCATGCATTTTTCTAACTCTTTTATGTTCTTTGGCTTGCCTTGGAGTACTAGGTGAGCATTTTTGTTTTAGCATATTGCATGCGTGCAATTATTGCCATGTCAAGCATGTTTTTCATGAGGCTAAGTGCTTAAATGATATACCCTGTTTGAATGCCTGTGGATGAAGACTAAGTGCTTAAATTGGGATAATTTGATTAATGTACATATGAGCCCACATTTTCAAGTGGCACATATTCAAACAATTTTCAAACAAACATGAAATCAAAGTGTTCCAACTTTTGTAAATTAGTCTATACTTGCGTGCAACACATAGTAAGAATAGCTTAATAATCAGAACAAGAGTATAAGTCGTATATAAGAATCACATCATGATTAATAGACGCCGATCTTTGATCGGGCGAGTGGGGTGCTCAATTCATGACCTTTCCCTCTCGTACCTAAGTTCTCAAGCTGAGACACTTTGGTGATGACGGATAAGTGGCCTTTGGCACAAGTCATTGGTTTCCAAAATTTCTCAAAAACATTTAGGTGGCGACTCTGTAATTTGGCAAAGCAGTCTATTTTTGGCATTTTGATTCAAAATCGATTTTCCAAAAGATTGCTAGATTTGGACTCATTTGTATTTATCTATTTCACATTGCACTTGTGAAATCAGATTCAGAACCACGAGAGTCCGAACTGTAGGGCTAGTCGTATTCGAAACGAGCACGAAAAGCCAACTACAAGTACCAATGTGCCTCAGCTCGGCCTTTTGTAAGATTGCTTGTAGAGATGGGTTAGCCCATTCGAATGTCTTTGTGTGGGCTCGGCCCACTTCGGTTTTGATAATGGGTTTGGTCCATCAGTTCGGTCTTATGAATTAGATCCGGCAGCTCAGCCTAGCCCAGCATCGCGGTTGGGCTGGCCTTTCTACTGCATGTTAGGCCCAAGTGCTTAAAGACTTGGGAAGATCATTCTTCATGGAGATGGGCTCAATGGACTAAACCATGTACTTGTCTGGCCCACTTAGGTTTAGGCTTAGTGGATTGGACCAGCCCAAGGCTTAGATCTGACCCATTTATAATTTGCCCCTTCATTTGCCCCCTAACTCGTGCTAAGGTTCCCCTTAGGGGGAGATATTGTTTAGTATCCCAACTATCACGTTGGTTCAGCTTTTCCTCGTTTCAGCGTTGGTGGCGGTTCAATCCCTGACACACGCGCTCTATGTGTGTCCTTTCATAGTGACACATGGCAGTATGGTGTTGGTGCGCAAAGGTAGTGCGCCGCTTTCTTGCAGACAAACGTGATTTGTACCATCGCGTCGCCCAAGGGTCATAAATACCCTAGGGCTACCCTTTTGTTTCTTCACTAGTTTTCAAGTTTTTGAAATCCCAAAAACCTTTTCATTTTTTTCCTTTGGTTCCGACTATGCTTCACTCCGACATTTGCCAACATTGCTGTTGGTTCCAGATGTTGCCGTCTCCCTTCGATTCCATTCTCCAAGACCTCTGTTCGTTGTCGTTCTTTCATCAAATCGCTGTAAGTTCTTCTGAACCTCTCTTTTCTTTCGTTTTACAGTCTCTATTGCCATTATTAGCCCTAGCGCCACTGTTTCAGGTGACTCGTGTTATTTTTCTGCCCTTTTCTTAGTGTTACTATGTCTTTCCTTTTCTTAGTCTAGGTTAAGGTTAAGTTCTATGCTTTAGTTGATACCTCGGAGGTGATGGCTCTGTTCCGTTATGACTATGGTATTTCAGACAATGTTATTCTTACGTTGGCCAGGGTTGATACCAAACATATAGGTATAAGAAATACTACTACATTTCTGGTCGCTGCTGGGACTGAGATCCAGTCCCAGCAAATGCCCCAAAATGATGACTATCCAGGTCTGAATCTTTTATCTTGGTTCTTCTGTTTTCAACTTATGTTCTATTTAGATGCCATGCTAATGTTGTCTTCTGTTTTGCAGAATCCTCTCACTACCAGAGGAGACCGAATAGCAAAAATACTGAAGTAATTAAGACTGCACTACGATACAAGAAGAGATCTTCTCGTAAATTGCTGGATTACCAACCCACCTACCAAACCACCATTCCAAAAAAAGTGAAACTTGATGCATCTCTGCTCGACTTTGATACTAAAACTGATACACAACCTGCTCCATTGATTACCAACCACCACTGTGCCCATAGTCGTTCTGCTAAAAAGATCCCTTCTCCTGCCCCTAGTTTCATAGGAGACAGATTGATGTCGAAGAAAAGGGTACTTGTAGACTTGGAGGTAGAGGCTTTTGGCTTCTTTTCTACTTTGGAGACTCCTGGAGTCAAGGCTGAGCTGAAAAATTTGATGGAAGTTAAGTTGGAGATGGAACCCTAGCTGCTAAACGGGGGAAGAAGAAAAGGAGTAAAACCAGTAAGGACAAAGTTGGTGAGGCTTTTGGAGAGCCTATTGTTGATGAATCCTTTGAACAGTGGGAACCACCCATGCTGCACCAGGGCAGGCCTATTTTGACTTCTGACTTTGTTGTTGCATCTGGAAACTCACTTTTGATTTGACCAAGACTATGCTGCTGTTAGTGGACATGGAAGACCACAATGGATCCCGTGACATCCTCATTCTGAAGGGAACCTTAGAAATGATGACTGTTGTAAGTGTCTTAGTAATCTTTTCTATTCTTTTTTGTCTGGATGTACTATCTCCTTATTATCTTTTGTTATAGCTGTGTATTCAGAGGATGCATCTATCTATCACTCGTACTGAGGCATTGGAAAAGGCCGTATTAGAGGGCGCGATGAGTTCTGAAAGGTCAATGGTGAATTTGAAGGACAAGAATGAAGGCCGTAGAGCTATAGAGAGGGAAGTTTTTCATTTCAACACAGTTGTTACTTTTATTGAGAAATCCAAGGAGGCTGTTGTTGATACCCAAGCCAAACTTAAGGGGAAGGTTGCTAAGCTGGAGGCTGTTATCATCGTAATGGCTGTTGGGCGTTTCACTTTGGAAGCTAAGTACTGGCAACAAGGTTGGGATGAGACTGATGCAGCATACAAAGAAGAGGTGTTAGTTCTATGCGACAAGCTCTTCCTCAAAGGATGGACGAGTACCCTAACTGCTGCCAAGGTTCCTAAGAGTCTCCTCTGTTCCAAGACATCCCTATTCCTTCAAAGTCCTTAAGTTTAAAAGCTGCAACAACTCCAGCAACTCCCCAATCAAAGATCTCTCCAACTGTTGGTTCTACCAACAGGACCCCAGAGAGTGATGCTGCTAACAAGCCGATGAATGTTGAAGAAGGTAGGACCCCAAAGATAAATGTTACAGATGATGACGCTAAGGAAGTTTCTGTCCCCCAAGACATTGGTGTTGCCTCTACTTCTTCCCTCAAAGGTGATTTGGACAAAGCTGTTGACCTAGCCTCTGAGATTCCTCCTTTTGAAGAGAGTTAAAGTGATCCCTGAGACAATTTCAGTTTTTATATTTTTTCTTCTTTTGCTTTTGCTACACTGGAGCTCAGTCTCCTTAATGAGTTGCCCCCTATGATCGCTAAGACAATTTTTCCTTCTTTTTTTTTTTTTTTTTGATGTTTGTGAGGCTATTTATGCCTTTGTTGGATGGTGATGTCTTCTCTTGATTTTGCAATCAGATACTTTTTTGCTTCCATATTTGATTATTATTTGTACTGTTTGCCCCTGGCTGAGCATTGTTGGGACCTTTGGGCTGAATAGCTGTTTGGTCTAGTTATTCGATGTGCTTCATAACTGTGCTAGTATAAAATTGAAGGATGTCTTACTTAGGTCCAAGTTGGTTTGCAAAAAACAATTGTTTGCCCCCACCTGGAGCTAAGTAAGATTTGCACTGCAGGTCTTGCTCTTTGAGAAAATTGCTTAAGTCTGCTCCAATTTTGATAGCATGAATGTAACAAAGGTATTGAGGAATGTCTTACTTAGGTCCGAGTTGGTTCTCAAAAAATAATTGTTTGCCCCCACCTCGAGCTGAGAAAGACTAGTGTTGGAAGTTTACTCCTGAAAGAATTATTCGAGTCTGTTCCAACTCTGTTCGCATGAAGCAGTACTAAAAAGTTGAATTTCGATGTACTTGTACTTAAGAAAGAGTCGTTCATGACTTTGAAAATCCTATGATTTTAAAAAAAGAAATAATCATGTTGAAAAATTCGTTATTGTGGTTTCTACCAAGCAATTCCACTTGGCTAAGTCCATTTGGTTGTCAAACATAATTCCATTAAGCAATTCCACTTTGCATGTTTGAGTGCAAACCCAACTAAAATTTCGAAAGTTAAATTGCTTTAACTTTGCTAATTTCGTTCAGTCGTTCCAAAGCTAATTCCTTTTGGTTAAAATCGAAGCTAATTCCGTTCGGTCATCCCGAAGCAAATTCCGTTCAGTTAATACCGAAGCTAATTTCAAAAGTCATTCCTTGACTTTGCTAAAATCCGTTCATTCACAATGAAGCTTATTTCGAGAGTTATTGCTAACTCTGCCTTAGTCCAAACCATCTTTAGTTCCACAACTTGGATCTTAAGGGGCTGTGTTAATTATCAATCGGTTCTGGCCTTAACGTTGTACAGGTGCTGGAAACAAAAGTTCATGGATGTAAAGAGACATTTTTCATTAATCAAGAGAGAAAGGCCTTTACACTTTGATAGATATTTAGGAATACAGACTACTAATAGTACTTCTTGAGATTTGCTACATTCCAAGGCCGGGGTATGGCTTTGCCCTTAAGATCTTCCAGATAATATGCTTCATTTCCAGCAACGACTGTAACCGTGTAGGGCCCCTCCCAGTTGGGACCTAACTTTTCTTCACCAGGCACCCTTTTGTGGTCCATAACTTTTTCTCAAAACCAATTCGCCAAATATAAACTATCTTGGAAGGACCTTCTTATTCAAACTCTTGATAAGCTACTGCTGATAGGCTGCAAGTCTGATCAGTGCTGCTTCTCTTCGGCCTTCTGCCATGTCCAGTGCTTGAGTGATGACTTCTTCGTTACATGCATCTTCAAACAATTCGAACCGGATGGTTGGGAGATCGACTTTCAGTGTAATAACAGCCTCCATTTTGTAAGTCAGGGAATAGGGAGTTTCCCTGGTTGAGCGTCGTGTTATCATTTGGTAGGGCCACAACACATGGGATAACTTTTCAACCCTTGCCTCTTTGCACTTTCAAACCATTTCTTCACGCCATTAATGATGATCTTGTTTAACGACTCTGCCTGCCCATTGCTCTGTGGGTAGCCCAAAGAGGAGTTTCGATATTCAATCCTGAGATTGGCACAGAACTTATTAAAAATTTTCCCGTTAAACTGCGTTCCATTGTCTGCAATCAGTACCCTTGGGATGCCAAAATGGACTTTGACATTCCTTATAAAGAACTGTTTTGTGTCTACTTCCTTGATACTTGACAATGCTTCTACTTCCACCCACTTGGTGAAATAGTTGATTGCAACGATAAAGAATCTTCTGTTCCCAATCCCCCAGAGGTCCGATGATGTCCAAGCCCCACTGAGTGAAGGGCGAAGGACTTGTGAGTGGAATGAGAGCTTTGGCTGGCTGATGGACTAGAGGAGCGAACCTCTGGCATTTGTCATATTTCTAAACGTACTGCTACGCGTTTCTCTGCATTTGTGGCCACCAATACGCATGAGTTAGGGCACGGTACGCCAGCAACTTTCCACCAACGTGGCTTCCACAAATCTCATCGTGAATTTCGTAGAGAACATTCTCAACTAGATTTGGATGCACACATAGTAGATAAAGGCCAAGGTAGGAGCGTCGGTACAATTTCCCAGATAGTGAGATCCAGAACCGAGCTGATTGATATCGAACTTTGTTAGCCTCTTTCTTGCCTTTGAGGAGAGTGCCAAATGTCAAAAAAGCAAGTATTGGGTCCATCTAGCTCGGTCCTAAGTTTGTACAGAGGATCGGGTTTGAAGATGCAATTCTTGGTTCTGGCACAAACTCAACCCAAATCTTTCTAGAATCTTTGGTGTCCACTGATGAGCAGAGGCATGCTAGGGCATCAGTATGACTATTTTTGTCTCGATTGATTCGTTCCACTCGTATGGACTGAAATTTCTTGATTAGATCTATGGCCTTGTCTGCACACATGGTCAATTTGTCGTCTCTTGCTTCGTAGATCTCAGTGAGTTGGTTAATAACTAGCTAAGAATCGTTGAAAACCAGGAGTTCATCTGAGCTGAAGTGCTCGACACTATGCAGACCAGTCAGCAGTGCCTCGTATTCTGTCTCATTGTTAGAGGCTTTCCATCCAAGCTTTAGAGCTTGTTCCCAGATGAATTCCTCTTGAGAGATCAATACCACCCCTGTCCCAAGCCTCGGCTTAACCATTCATTTCGTCATTCGGCCTGAGAAATTGGCTCAACCAAAGATAGATTTGAGAAGGAACTCAGTAAGGACATTGATGGTATAGCCCTAGAAGTACTGTTGAAGTTTTCTCGATGTGATGAGCAGAGCATAAGACAACTTTTTGAGTATGACGTCTTGGCACCTAAAAGAGTTTTGCTGACGTAGTACACCGGACTCTATTCCTTTTCCACTTTGCGAATCAATACTGCACTTACTACATGGTTTGAAACTGCCAAAACATGTATAGTTACCCCCTTAGTTTTGGAGTGGAAAGAAGAGGTGGTGAACTGAGGTACTTTTTGAGGTCCTGCAGCGCCTTGGTGCACTCAGGTTGCCATTCAAACGCAATTTTTTTCCTTAGAAGTTGGAATAAAGGCTTCATTCAATATGAGGACCTGCTGATGAATCGGTTCAGCGTTGCATTTCTGAAGTTCCTTGGCCTTCTTTGGTATTTTTATCTCTTGTATTGTTTTAATCTGATCTGGATTCACCTCGATTCCTCTTTGAGTAACCATGTAACCTAAGAACTTCTCTATTCCTACCTCGAAAACGCATTTTGAGGCATTGAGGCAAAGTTGATGGGTTTTCAAGATGCTAAAAACTTCCTTTAGATCGGTATGGTGGTTGATTGCGGGTCGACTCTTAACCACCATATCATCTATATATGTTTCCATAGTTTATCCAAGCTGATCTTTGAATATCCGAATCACTATCCGCTAGTAAGTCTTTCCAACATTTTTAAGACCGAATGGCATTACCTTATAGCAGTAGGTGCCCTTAGGGTGATAAATGTTGTTTTCTCTTGGTCTGGGCTGAACAAAGGTATCTGATGGTAGCCACTGTAGGCGTCCAAGAAACTCATCCGGTCATGTCGGCCATTGAATTGACAAGCTGATCTATACGTAGCAAGGGAAAGCTGTCTTTCGGACAGGCTTTGCTGAGGCAGGTAAAATCAACACAAACTCTCCACTTGTCGTTTTTCTTCTTCACTACAACTGTATTAGATAGCCACTGCGGGTACTGTACTTCCAGAATTGCCCCCACTGCCGGGAGCTTATCAACCTCTGCAATTACTGCTTCAATATGCTCAACTAAGGATCTTCTGGTCTTTTGTACGACAAGCCAAGCTGAAGGATTGACATTAAGCTTGTGGCAGGCAAATTTAGAATCCAGGTCAAAAGTGTCGTAGGCTGACCATGCAAATACTTTTATATTTTCCCTCAGCAAATCCAGCAACTGAAGTATCTCATCAGCACTACAGATAAGAAAGTATTTCTCAGGGTCACCTTCTTCCACTAAAACTTTTTCTAGGTCTTCTACCATTTTTTCAACTAGAGTTCCTCCGACATATTCTAGTACAGACTGATTTGCTACCTTAACCGTCTAGACCTGATTACAGAGCCATTTAGTCTTTATGGCAACCATGAAATAGTGCTTTGTTGTAACTTGGTCCCCCTTAATCTGCTCTACTCCATGCTCCATCGGGAAGCGGATGAGCTGATGATAGATCGAGGGGACTGTTTCTATTCGATGGATCCAAGGTTGGCCAAGGATAGCGTTGTAAGGGGATGGTGTGCTCACGACTAAGAATTCAATCTGAAGAGTCCTTGTCCCAGCTACAACAGGTAAAGTTACCATACCGAGTGGCCATTTGGGCAAGCCGACCAGTGGTGCCATTGTTGGGGTGAGATTCTGCTCGGTAAGACCGAGCTTCCTGAATAGATTATAATACAAAATATCTGCGACACTTCCCTGATCCATTAGGACTCGTTTCATATCAAATTGTTTTCCAATCCCAATAGT
This sequence comes from Camellia japonica, assembly GCA_030407325.1. Lineage (NCBI taxonomy): Eukaryota > Viridiplantae > Streptophyta > Magnoliopsida > Ericales > Theaceae > Camellia > Camellia japonica. The sequence continues at coordinate 50,509,446 of JAPPVO010000029.1, forward strand.
AATAATCAATGCATCAATGTATGGATGTTGAATTCCTTCTAAATCTTTCTCAGTAAATGAAACATTACATAAAGGAGATTTAGGTTATGTTCTAACCTTTTTCGGTGCTGGACCGACTGATATCACTTGCTGAAGTTGGGTAGCCTTCTAAATTTCTCCTCGATGCACTTCCTCTCTCTCAGGTTTGGCCATACCATGAATTACATTGATGACCAGTTGAGAAGGGTGCTCAGCATTTTGCTACGGTGAGGGGTTCCCCTGATCGGCCACAGTCTTGTCTAGATCAACGTACTCCTAGAGGTGCCCTGTAGCTACCAATTCCTTCAAATGCTGCTTCAACGCTCTGTAGTTCTGAGTCATGTGCCCCCTATCCTGGTGATAGGCGCACATTAGCTTCTGATTTCGTTGAACTAGATCTCCTCACATCTTTGGTGGCCAAACAAAGTGTGGTTCCCTCTTGATTTTCTCCATGAGGTGGTAGATGGGTTCTTTGAACACCGTAATGATTGCTTAATGGGACTTAGACTTGTCTATCTTGTTCACTGGAACTCTGCAGGGTTCTCTTCAATTTGTTCTTCGTCTATCCCCCTAGTTCAGCTATTCGACCAACGCTACTTCGATGAGAATCTGATCATCTTTAAGACGAGTTTACTGCTCAATTCTAGCTCGCAAATCCTTCAGGGTAGTGGCTAGGCGCTTGGTAAGCGATTGCCTCAATGTGCTCTCTAGACGCAAACCATGCTTGAAAGACATCATTGTCATTTGCTTGCTGTAGACGTTCTCCTCCAACTCGTTATGTTCTTCCCAAGACCTCCTTGCGTAGTTACGTAATGTTTCATTTTTTTCCTTCTGGAGGCTAAACAAAGTATCTAGCTCCTTCGGGATTTTGGTGTTGGAAATGAATCTGGCTAAAAATTCCCCCAAAAGCTGTTTCTAGTCATAGATTGATCCAATAGGGAGGCGATCAAACCATCTGAGTCTGGATTCTCCCATGCTAGACGGAAAAACCTTGCATATGAGTGCATCGTTTCAGTTCCATAGAGACATCATCTGTCAGTAATGGCTGATGTATATGAGTGGATCCAACTTCCCATCATATGGTGTGTACTTCTTAGGGGGTTCCAAGGCTTCAATGTCCAGAGAGAAGGGAGAGGAGATGAGTCAATCTAGTGCTCGGTGCTCCTTCTAATGAACGTTACGATCGAGATATTGTGTCTCTTGTTCTTACCATCGCTCGTTTTCTCTATTCCCTATCAACCAAGTACGGAGATCTTGGGGACGAAGTGGGTACTCTGTCTGTTGGCTGACTGTTTTTTATATTTTACCCTTCTTGACTTCGCTGCCCAGAACCATTTCTAGGATTTCCTTCACTGGTGACTTCATGGATGAACTTCTCTGGTGCAGATGAGAAGGTTTGGCATCGGACCACTTCTCCATCGGATTGCCCATCATTTTCTTGAGTTGTGCGTTCAGTTCTTATCTTTCCATCCCTATGGAATCAATAATATGATGTCTATAGTCCTTCTCTAATATGAAATGGTGGGAAGAGCCACCAGAAAAGAGGTGACGGTGCTCAACAGATTCTGGAGTCCAGTTATTGTTTCCAGTCTGTTCCTTCAAAATCGTCGACAGTGCCAGACCCTTATCCTTTGTCTTCTCCATCGGTAGAGTCGATGGAGAGGGAGGAATTCCTCAGTTCTCATTGCCGGAATTAGATGCAAAACTCATAAATGAAGGATCCATGCTCACAACACCAATTGTGCGTACTGAATTCCATACTAGATGAAAGTGGATCGAAGCTCGCATCTAAAACAGACAATCTAAGAACTGGGGATCTGCAAAACAAACACCGTCAGAGCTGCCCAGCTAGGGTTGGCCAAAAAACCCCTCCAGCGTGGGAATGAGTTATTAGAGAAGATGAAGGATTTTCTCTGGGTGTAGAGAGAGGGAAAGAAAAAGTGTTTTAGTTTAGGTGGATTAAGTTAGTTCAAGTTACCTTCAATGTGAGGAGACTAAAACTTATACAAAATACTTTACTTGTTGCCCAAGATGGTTTCATGAAGCTTTAGTGCCTCAAGGCTTCTCTTAACATTACTCAAGGTGGAGAACCGCAGGGTAGTTGACCATGGATACATATGCTCATTGTAACCATGCATATGATAGATCACATTCCCTTTCCTAACTGTTTCCGTGATTCTAGGAAGGGGGACCAGCTGAGGTGGCAGTCTACACATGCATGTGTTCACAATTTTCACATTTCTCTAAGAGGTTTCCTCAGCTCGATACGGATGTGCCTTAGCTTGAGCTTTCGTAAGATTGCTTATAGAGATAGGCTAGCCTATTCAGATATCTTTGTGTGGGCTTAGTCCATTTTCGATTCTGATGATGGGTTCGGCCCATTAGTTCTGTCTTATGAATTAGATCCAGCAGTTTGGCCCAACCCAACATCGCAACTGGGCTAGCCTTTTCACTACGTGCTGGGCCTAAGTGCTTGTGTGGCCCAGTTGGGTTTGGGCTTAGTAGATTGAACCGATCCAAGGCTTGGATCCGATCTGTTTATATTTTGCCCCCTCATTACTAATAAAACATGACCAATACAGTTCAGATATAGCTAACAATGTTATTAATTCAATAAATTAACAAACCATGTAAATATAGTGGTTATCTATATTAGATCAATGTGATTTTTTATAAGAATAAAGTATTTGACGAATTCTAAACATTGAACTATTTAGATCATCGATGTGGACCCCGTTGTGATCTCACAAAACCCAACAACACGCTGCAGTCCAAAAGCCTGGCCAAAGAAGAAAAGCATAATTAGCCATGTTACAACTTTCTTATTAGAAATTTAGAAAGACAGAGAGAGATTGGGATATGTTAAAGTGACTTGCATCTTGCAAAGGCAAATAATGTCAATAGAAAGTTATTATTTCGTGACATAGAGTGAAGTGTGTATGTGAATGGATAGACCTTTTTTTCATGCATTACAATTACATTGTATGCTCTATTAAAAATATAATTTACATCATGGATTTAATTAAGAATTTAGAGAAAAAAGGTGGCTAAAATGTAGTTATAAACTAAACTAACACTATCTTATTTTTTTTTTCTTTCCTCCTTCCAAGTAGATCAATGCTTGCAAAATTACACAACTTTTATGGTGGGTATCTTTTTGTTTTCAGTAAATTTTTTATACTTAAATTTTTTTAGATGTATATGTTAAATGTGTTTAAAAAGTTTAGAAAAAATGCTAAAGACAGAAAAAATACATAAATGTACTATTTCTTGTGTTTTATTATTATTATTATTATTATTATTATTATTATCTTCAAAAAGTAATTATTCGTTTTTTTTTTTTACCAAAGAACAATTCAATAGGCTTGACGTCTAAAATGCAATGACTGTAAGGCGATTCCTGGAGAGAGCCTGACATCTCAACATAGAATTTTGGTACTAGATTTATGCTTTAAAGGGCAATACCATGCTAGGAAGGATAGTGGGCGTCATATGACGAAATGGTAGGCCCTAAAAGAGGATAAATTAGAAATATTTAAGAATAAAATAGATAAAGAAAGTACTTGGAACTTGGAATATGATACTAATACTATGTGAAACTTGACGGCCAATTGTATGAAGAGAATTTCAAGGAAAATCCTTGGAGAGTCAAAAAGAAAGTGATCCAACTCTAAGGAAACTTGCTAGTGGAGAGATGAGATTCAAGCGGTAGTAAGGACGAAAAAAGAGTGCTTTAAAAGTGATAGATTGATAGAACTGAGGAAAACCTCATGAGCTATAGATTGGCTAATAAGGAGATCAAAAAAGTAATGAGAGAGGCTAAGTTAAAAGCCTATGATGACCTATACACTAGACTTAGATAGTAAGAATGGAGAAAAGAGAATATAAAAACTTGCTAAGATAAAGGAAAACAAGAGATTTTAATCAAGTTGAATGCATCAAGAGTAAGGACTCTAAGGTAATGGTGAAGGATGAAGAGATAAAGGAGAGATGGAAAAATAATTTTGAGAAGTTGTTAAATGAGGAACATAGAGTAAGGTCGAAAAGGGAGAAAGTAGCCAATAATAAGGAAAACCAATACTACATGTTCTATCATAGGATTATGGACTTTGAAGTGAAGATTGCACTTAAGAAGATGAAATCAAATAAGGCTTTAAGACCCGATGATATCCCTATTGAAGCTTGAAAATGTTTGGGTAAGAAGGGGGTTACTTGGTTGACTAGATTATTTAGCAAGATTCTATTTACTACAAAAATACCAAAGAAGTAAAGGAAGAGTATTTTAGTGTCAATCTATAAAAATAAAGGAGATGTTCAGAAGTGCAACAATTATAGAGGAATCAAGCTGATGTGTCATATAATGAAAGTGTGAAAGAGAGTGATGGAACGTCGATTATGAAATATGACAAAGGTGTCAAAGAATCAATTTGGATTTATGCCCGGTATGTCAACAATGGAAGCAATCTATCTTTTGAGGAGAGTAATATAAAAGTATAAAGAGAAGAAAAGAGACATTCATATGTTTTTTATCGATCTTGAGAAAACATATAATAGAGTGCCTCGGGATATAATCTGGTAGGTTTAGAGAATAAAGAGGTGACAAAAGGCTACATTAATGTGATTAGGGACATGTATGACGGTGTGGTGATCATTATTAGATCGCCGACTAGAGAGACAAGTGAATTTCAATTACTGTGGGGTTACACCAACGATCAACCTTAAGTCTTTATCTTTTTGCTTTAGTTATGGATGAGTTAACGAGAATTATTCAAAATGATTTGCTATGGCGTATTTTTTTGCAGACAATATCGTGTTAGTGGATGAGATTAGAAAATGAGTTAATACTAAATTGGAGACTCTGAGAGAAGCACTTGAATCTAAAGAATTTAGGATAAGCAAAACTAAGACAGAGTACATAGAGTGTAATTTTAGTAACAATAATAATAGAAGCAGAGGAGAAGTGAAGATTGAGAACCAAACTACCTAAGAGTGAACATTTTCGTTATTTAGGATCAATTATCACAATGGTTTGGGAGATTAGAACAGGTGTGGTCCATAGAATTAAGGCGAAGTGACTTAAATAGAGGAGTGCATCTAGGCTACTGTGCGATAAACGAGTACCCATTAGACTAAAAGGAAAGTTCTATAGAACGGCTATTAGACCAATAATGTTGTATGTGATGAAATGTTGGGCAACTAAGAAAAAACATATAGATAAGATGAGTGCTGCTAAGATGAGGATGATAAGGTAGATGTGTGACAAAATTAGAAAAGACAGAGTTAGGAATGAGTATATTCGTGAATGGATAGAAGTAGTACCGCTAGAAGATAAGTTGAGAGAAAATAGGTTGAGATGATTTTGTCATATATAACGAAAACCAATAGAGGTAATAGTGAAGAGATGTGATACAGTGACAATAAAAAGAATTTTTAGGAGAATGGGCAGACCTAGATTGACATAGGCTATTGTAGCAAATAAAGATATGAAACTCCTTAATTTGACTAACTAAATGACCGTTGATGGAGTCAAGTGGAGAAGAAGAATTTATGTAACCAATCCCATTTGATGAGATTTAAGGCTTGATTTGATTTGGTTAACAATTCAATAGGTCATTTAATATGTAAAAACATAGATACTTACCTCCACTATAAGTCAAATGAAAATGGAACACAAAGCGAAATACAGTAAGTCTTGTAATTTTTGTATAATTATATTGAAGTCCGTTAAGATTTTAATTAAGATAACACTTAGATTCTTTTTTTGTCAATAATTTGTTAGTCATGTCGATGAAAAATAGTGTTGTCATATTTTTTACATTAAAATGTATATTTTACTTTATTTATTTTTGCGTTTTTACACCATCTACATTAATTTTGATCCTTTGATCTTACTAAAAGAGAGATTGATGTAATTATGTCAAAATTATAAAATCTATGATATTTTTATCAAATTTTAAGGAGTTGTTGTAATTTACCCTTTATAATTTCATCTAATTACAGAACCAGTAAGTCACCTGCCAAAAATGAGAAAATGCTATAAGTGTAACCAATAACTAGGGCCTGGTTTGGAATAGCCAATTGCAACTTATCTACACTTGGCCTGGTTTGAAATAGTAGTAGGAATAAATACAAAATACAAAATAGAGGCTTAGAGAAGAAGGTACATGAAGACAAAAGCTTTTACTAAACAAGGTACACGAACCTTGTTTTTAGTGAACAAGTTTTTAATTGCAACTTACTTTTACATTGGTTTTAATTGCAACTTACTATAAGTACGTTTTTAGTGAACAAGGTATATAAAGCAAAAAATTTAGAAAGGCAAACTTCACTTTACTTCCCCTGTGGTTTGAGCTGGATGCGAATTACTCTCCTGACATTGGGAAATCACCACATAAATCCCATGTGGTTACTAGACTGAAATGCACATTAACTTCTATTAACAAAAGTTGTAAATTGAATATTATACCCTCATCTTCATCTTCTCTCTCTCTCTCTCTCTCTCCATTTCATCTTCTTCATCTTATTCACAGTTCACTGCCCAAACTTTATATATATATATATATGCATATATACTTTATATGTGTACATATATATACATATACAATCTCATATGGTGTTCAATGATTAGCAATCATATATATATATATACATACAGCAGATGTAGAAACAATTTTTTTTTTTAAACATAACACAGATATTTATATATATGGATAAAACATGAGCATACAAAGTTTTTTTTTCAATCTTCACTGTGCATCTATATATGTGTGTTTGTGTGTGTGTGTATGATTCCAAATGATTTGATGATGATGTTTAATGAATTGAAAATTCAAAATCGTATTATTTGATTTCAGTTTTTTCACTATGTATATACATACATATATATATATATATATATATATATATATATGTATCTTTGAATGGGAAACAGTAGAGAGAGAGAGAGAAAGAGAGAGAGAGAGAGAGAGAGAGAGAAGATGTTGATTAAAGAAAAACATATATATAATGATATATATGTATATGAATGCATATGATTCCAGAAAAATAAATATCTAATGATGTATATATATATGAATGTATATATGTTTGTATAACCAACTGCTAATGGTTGAAAAATAGAAATAGGAAAAGAATGGCATCATTTATAAATTTGAAAAGGTATAAAGGGTATTTTAGTCATAAAAACTAACTCACTCTCTATAGAGGCGCGTGACTTTCACATCCTGCTATCTTAGACAGAAAAGCTAACAGTGTGTTTTAGTCCACAAACCACATAGGGGTTATCTGGTGATTTCCAAATGTCAGGGGGTAATCCACACCCGGCCCAAACCACAAGGGGGTAAAGTGAAGTTTGTCCAATTTAGAAAAGATATTATTCTACACGAGTCTTTAAAATTAGGGAATACTTCACTTTACCCTTCTGTGGTTTGGGCCGGGTGCGAATTACCCCCTCTAACATTCGAAAATCACCACATAACCCCCATGTGCTTACTAGATTAAAATGCACACTAACTTCTGTTAACAGAAGTTGTAAATTGACAATTATACTATCATCTCTCTCTCTCTCTCTCTCTCTCTCTCTATTTGGAATGGCAATGGGTCGAGCCAAGGCCGGGGATGACACTGCCCTTCTCCGATCCCCGATGGTGGAAATTTCACTATTCATAACCCTGATCCCCGACGGAGAACCTATCACTGCTCCTGACCCCACCCCCTAACAGGGATCAGGTTTTCTGACTCCGAAAATTCCTCGGTCAAAAAAAATAAAATAAAATAGCTCCAAAAAAACAAGAATTCATCATCAACATCAACAACAACAACAACAACAACAACACCATCACCAAATCATATATGTTTATCATCATCATCATCATCATCAACAACAACAACAACAACACACCCATACACCAGAAATCACATATATATTCAACAGATCTAACAGATCTGAGCTCAAATGTAAAAAATAAAAAATCCAACACATTAAACAGATCATCATTTTCTTCATCTTCATCAACAACAAATCTAAGCTCAAATTAATAACATCTTCATCATTTTCATCAACAACATCCTCATCTTCATCATTTTTCAGATCTGAAGAACAAAAGCAAAAAACAAGAAACGAAGATTGGTGAAGATGATAAAGGGGTTAACAATGACAAACATAGATTTTGTTAAAATATAAACAGATCTAAGAGTGATTAGTGAGAGAGAATGAGTACCTGCAACACCAGTGACAAGGACGCGAACTGGTTCTTTCGCCATTGTAAAGAGAGATATAATCGAAGAGATGATGCAAAATGAGAGAGTGCATTGAAAATCTGAGGAGGAAGAGTGGGTTTGTGAGGTGTATTTATTTATCGGTAAGAAAGTGATTTAGGCAAGGAAAAATTTTGACTTTGCAAGGGTCGTTTATTAATGTCTTCTAAGAGAGGAGGAACAGTCGCCGTGAAGTGACGCCAATGAGAAAGAGAGGAAGAGCCGCCGACGACGCCGTGAGCACCTGCAGCAGAGAGAGAGAGGAGAGAAGAGAAGTGAGTGAGTGGGAGAGAGGCTGAAAATAAGAATCAAAATAACCCTAGACATATATATATATATATATATATATATGGAGAATATTCAAGGATTATTCGGGACGAAGTCGGGGCTAGGGGAACCTATCTCCATCCCGGCCCAAAAATCGTCGAGGATTCAATTTTCAATACCACCCCCAACCCTATAGAGGTAATTTTCGAGAAAACCCCGTTCTAATCGAGATCGGGGGGCCGGGTCCCCATCGGGCCGGGCTTAAATTGCCATCCCTACTCTTCATTTCATCTTCTTCACAGTTCACTGCCTAAACTTTACATATATATACATATACATATATACTTTATATGTGTACATATATATATACATATACAATCTCATGTGCTGTTCAATGATAAGCAATCATATATATATATATATATATGTGTGTGTGTGTGTGTGTGTGTGTGTTTGTGTGTGTGTATGTGTGGATAAAATATGAGCAAACAAAGTTTTTTTTTTCAATCTTCACTGTGCATCTATATATGTGTGTGTGTGTGTGTGTATGTGTATGTGATTTCAGATGATTTGAAGATGATGTTTGATGAATTGAAAATTCTAAATCGTGGTATTTGATTTTAGTTTTTTCACTATGTATACATATACATACATACATACATACATATATCTTTGATTTGATGATTATAAAAGATAAAAAATAAAAAGAGAAGATGTTGATTCTAGAAATATATAACACAGATATAAATATATATATATATATATATATATCTGTGCATCTATATATGTGTGTGTGTGTGTGTGTGTCAATTTTCACCAGATGATTTGATGATGAGTTTGATGAATTGAAAAATTCAAAATCGTGTTATCTGATTTCAGTTTTTTCACTAAATATATATATATATACAAACATATATATGTATATATATCTTTGATTGGGAAACATTAAAAAAAAAAAAGAAGAAGAAAAAGAAGAAAAGAGAGAGAGAAAGAGAAGATGTTGATTCCAAATATATATATTGAGAGGGGAGATGCGCGCCGGTTAGTACGGCCGAGCAAAGATAACGTCAAGCGTTACGGACTACACGGCGCCGAGCGAATTGCTCGGTTGGAATGGCCGAGCGGACTGGATTGCGCGGTCGAAGATGTCGACCGGTCAACATCTTGGTGTGGCCGAGCTGTGGGTTGCTCGTTTCGGGCGAAGCTCGCAGTGGCGAATATTAACCAAGCTGAAGGTTTACCCGGGCTAGACTGAGGGTGCGGCGAGGCCGGAATGCCCCCAACCGTCCAGCCAAGATGAAGCGGTTGCGTGTGACCGAGATTGAAGTTGGAACGGTTGGAGGCCGGCATGCCACGCAACCAGGTGGTCTTGATGAGCCGGTCAAGAGCAGTTCGGCCGAGGTGGATAGGCTTTCGCCTAATCCCAAGTCACAGGTCGGTGGCACATAGCACGGTTAAGTGCACGTGATGGCGATTTTCCACAAGTGTTAGGCCGGTCGTGGTACCTCGGTTAGGTGTGCCACCTGGGCCAATGGCGTGAGGGAGAGGATATCTGCTCCACGCACGCCTCAATACCGTTGGACAGTTCTGTGTGTACTGGTGAAAGGACGAAACCTTTACACGCGTAAGGTGGTGAGAGGCGCGCACTGCCACCTGTCCAGGGAAGGACAGCAGAGGTAGTACGCGCACAATCTTGAGGCTGCATGGCCAGCCTAGAAATAGGGAGAAAGACGAACGTTGGAGGTATGCGAATTCACTCTCACAAACACTCTCCTTTGATTGTCTTCTTCCTTTGTGATCTGACTTGATCATCGGAGGGTCTTTCCGGCACACCACCGCCGGGCAGCTCACCATTTTTGTGTTGCAGAGATAAACGCCGTCACAAGAAGCTTGACGTCTAAGGAGTACGGAAAGCGGAGGATATTTCGCCCCCGTACAATTGGCGCCGTCTGTCGGAAGTCTTTGATTCACAACCCTTGTTCTTCAAGCTTCATCGACCGTTTCCATGGCCAACAACGACGAAGTTCCGCTGTCCGTCGTCGATGGTGTCACTCCGGAGTATGTCCGAAGGAGAGATGGCCTCCCGAATGTTCCAGCCATGGCGGGCCTGGAAACCTCTTCGCGAGGTGCGCGAGACAAACGTGGGAGGAGTTCTGATCGCTCACAGAGCCCAGAAGGCCGCCGACGCCGGGGGGAGTCCCGCACGCAGCGCCTGGAGCATAGACTCAAAGACCAAGACACCCTCATTCGCAAGATGGCGGTGGAGATGGAGCTGCTGAAGCGCCAGATTAAGGGGAATGGTGTTGCTGGAGAGGGCAACCTCAGTGAGCGCACTCCCTCCCCTCGTTCTAGCAGTCGCCGCCAGAGGAGAACTCACTCTATCTCCATCACCAGGAACTATGGGGTGGGAGATTCCGACCAAAGAGAGGGCAGATCCCTCACTCGCGACAGCACATACCGCCCCTCACGCCCGACACCGACGTCGCGATCCTCTTTCTCCACACGTTCCGGGGACTTTAGGGATGTGTTGGAGGAAAGGGCGCGCCGTCGGGAGGCCCAGAGAGTGCCGGCATTACAGAGGTTGAGCGCTCCGGTTCGTTGTAGTGAAGAAGTGGTGATGCCAGTTCCCAAAGTGGTAGCCCCTGAGCTGGTAGACAAAGAGCTAGCGCGACTGACGGCCACGCCGTTGTCCCCAGAGATCGAGAGCACACCCCTCCCTGCCAGATTCCACCAGCCGAAATTCACTTCGTACGACGGCAAGACGGATCCGTACATGCATGTGAGTCATTATCGGCAGGTGATGGCTGGCCACCGGCGCAACGACGCTCTGATGTGTCTCATATTCCCAGCAAGTTTGGGAGAGCTGGGTTTGAAGTGGTTCGAAAGGCTCCCGGAGGGGAGTATAGAGGGGTGGCAATAGCTAGCAGAAGCCTTCGTCACCAGATTCAAGACCAACACTCGAACGCCGAAGGACGTCGACCATCTCCTGGGCGTCAAGATGGAGTCTGGGTGTTCGTTGAAGGCATACAATGCGAAGTACTGGGAGACATACAATGAGATCCTCGACTGCCCTACGAATCTAGCGATCACTCAATACAAGCGAGGTCTCCCAGTCGGACATAGGCTGCGAGATTCGCTCACGATGCGTCAGCCCACAACTATGGAATCTTTGATGCAACCGATCAACGAACACATCCGTGTTGAGGAGGATGCCGCCTCTGCGACCGAGAAGTCTAATCCGGTCACGGCGGACAGAAAGGTGGCTGGAAAGGTTCACTCGGTCGGGCAGGAGGATAACCGCCCAAGCGACCGGTCAAAAGATCAACGCCGTGGACCAAACCGCAATGACCGAAACAAGGGTCGCAGAAATGACCGAGCTGACGCACCCCGTGACGCGGCGGAAGATGCAAAGAGGAAACTGAAGGCGCGGACAAGAATTACCACGGTCTTCAAAATTCCCATTTACCGCATTTTGAGCGAGATTCGAGGTGAGCCTTTTGTCTGTTGGCCAGCCAAGTTAGGGAATGCGCAGCGCGGCTTCAATCCAAAATATCGCTGCACCTTCCATGAAGAACGGGGGCACCGGACAGAGGACTGCTTGCCGCTTAAACAGCACTTGGAGGAATTGGTGGCGGCAGGGCATCTTGACCAATACATAGATGGGGGAGTCAAGGCCGCGCCAGCTGGACAAACCGAGCCCAACGGAATGGCTGCCCTAGAGGCCCCCCCACAAGGTGTAATCAACGTCATCCACGGCATCATTAAACTAGCAAGGGTCTGCGAGCTTAGAGGGATGATTAAGAAGGTCGAGCACATGAGGGAAGTGCTCTCTGTCAAGCCCGCCGTAAAGAGGGGAAAGGCCGAAGAAAGAGACATCCTTTCGTTCTCAACCAAAGACTTGGAAAGGGTTCAGATGCCGCACAATGATGCCTTGGTGGTGACTCTTCACGTCAAAGACTTTGATATCAAGAGAATCCTGATCGACCAGGGGAGTTCGGTCAAAATCATGTATTATGACGCGTTCAAACAGATGAAGTTAGAAGACAAGGACTTGGCCCCTGCGACATCTCCTTTGGTCGGCTTCAATTCACAGCCGGAGTGGCCAATTGGAAAGATTATTTTGCCGGTTAAAGCGGGTTCAGTAGTAAAGCAAGTGGAGTTCTGGGTGCTCAAAGTTCCATCCACCTACAACTTGATCTTAGGCAGGGGCTGGCTGTACGCCATGCAAGCAGTTGCTTCAACCTTCCACCAAGTAATGCGCTTTCTGGCGTCAAACGGGCAAATAGAGGAAGTTTGGGGAGACCAGGTGATGGCAAAACAATGCTTCGTTGCGGTAAATGGCAGCCGAGCAGCCAAAGGGTTTGTCCAGATGATCGAGGGGCCCGAGGGAAAGGAGGTCCTTGAGGACGTGGGAAGGAAGGCCAAGGAAAAATCGGTCGAAGATTTGGTGAAAGTGCGCATTGACGAAAACGATCCAACTAAGTTCTTCCTCCTGGGATCATCTTTGTCTACTGCCGAGCGGACGGATTATGTCAACTTCTTGGTTTCCAACTTGGAGGCTTTTGCGTGGACACCTTACGACATGCCTGGCGTCGACCCAAGCTTCATTTGCCTCCAGTTGAATGTCTTCCCCAATGCACGGCCGGTTATTCAAAGAACGCGCCGCTCAGCTTTGCACCATGCTGAGGTGGTGGCAGAAGAAGTGAAGAATTTGTTGGAAGCCGGGGCCATAGAGGAGATGCAATACCCTCGGCGGATATCCAACACGGTGGTTGTCCCCAAGAAGAACGGCAAGTGGCGAGTCTGCGTTGATTACAAGACTGTCAACCGAGCTTGCCCAAAGGATAGTTTCCCCCTACCTCGAATTAACCAGCTGGTGGACTTGACCGCTGGCCATCAGAGGTTTAGCTTCTTGGATGATAGCCATGTATAAGCCGGACAGAGGGATCACGTCATTCACCACTCCTAGAGGCTTATATTGCTACAAGGTCATGCCGTTCGGATTAAAGAACGCCGGGGCAACCTTTCAGCGAATGGTAACAAAGATGTTCACTCCACTCTTGGGCCGAACAATGGAAGCCTACATCGACGATATGGTGGTAAAGAGTAAGGAAAAGTCTCAGCACCTCGCTGACCTAGCAGAAATGTTCGCCATACTTAAGCACCACAAGCTTCGTTTGAACGCCTCCAAGTGTGCCTTCAGAGTTGGCACCGGAAAGTTTCTGGGTTTTCTGGTTACAAACCGAGGAATTGAGGCCGACCCATCTCAGATCAAAGCGATACAAGAGCTGGAGCGCCCGAATTCCACAAAGGACGTGCAACATCTTGCCGGGATGGCAGCCGCGCTGAACAAATTTATCAGCCGGTCTTCGGATCGTTGCAGGCCCTTCTTCAAAACGTTAAAGTCCAAGTTCTTCTGGGATGAAGAGTGCGACCGTGCACTTGCAGACCTAAAGACGTACCTTTCCTCAGCCCCTATCTTGGTCACCCCTTAGCCGGGCGAGGAGTTGTACCTCTACTTGGCTGTGTCTCAACACGCGGTAAGCGCGGTATTGGTTCGTGCTGAAGGCATCCAGCAGCTACCAATCTTCTACGTGAGCAAGACTCTGCTTCCGGCCGAGACGAGATACCTTCCCTTGGAAAAACTGGCTCTGGCCCTAATGATGGCGTCTAGAAAGCTGGCCCACTATTTTCATGCCCATACAATAGTGGTGTTAACCGAGTTCCCGCTCAAGGTGCTCTTCGAAAAAGCGGATTTCACTGGGAGAATTCTGAAATGGGCCGTGGAATTGGGGCAGTATGACATCAAGTTCCGCCCACGCACCAAATCAAAGCTCAAGCACTTGCAGACTTCGTGGCGGAATTTGCCCCTGGAACGCATCCAGTCTGCCCGATTGATTTGGTTGATGCAGATTTAGCACAACCCATGGTTTTGGCAACAGAGACAAGTGTTAGCCCGCAAGTGGGAGAAGGGCAAAGCTCGACCGAAGCAGCAAAGTCCGATGACTCGTTGAAAGAAGAACCCAGCAAAGACATGGAAAGAGACCAGAATGAGCCGACCAGAAACTTGAAATTGAGAAGCTCCCAAAACCCGTCTGATTGCTGGAAGCTGTTTGTTGGCGAGATGTGGAAACTCTTCGTCGATGGGGCGTCCAACAGACATGGGGCCGGGCTGGGAATTGTGCTAACTTCACCCGATGGGCTGATTGTTGAGCAAGCAATTACGCTCGGCTTCCCAACGTCCAACAATGAGGCGGAATACGAGGCCCTCCTCGCCGGGCTAAGAAGCGCGCTGAGAATGAAGGTCACAGCCCTTATGGTGTTCAGTGATTCCAAGCTGGTGGTCAATCAAGTCTTAGGGGAGTACGAGGCCAAAGATGAAAGAATGGCCAAGTATCATGCGCTGGTGCGAGCAGAAATCAAGAGGTTCGATGCCATTAGAGTTAAACAGATCAACGGCGAAGGAAACAGCATGGCTGATGAATTGGCCGGTCTTGCTTCCACTCAGACAGCCTTTCCCAATCCCTTGATGATTGAATTTTTACCTCGGCCAAGCATTGAGGAACCAGAAGCAATCGAGGTACTCTGCACCGACTTGGGACCTTCTTGGATGGACCCCATCATCGCTTTTCTGAAAGATAAAAGTCTACCGGCAGAAAAGAAGGCGGCCCACAAGATCTGAGCAAAATCAGAGCGGTTTTGGCTCTCCCCATCCGGCGCCTTATACAAGAAGTCCTTCACCGGGCCGTATTTGAAGTGTGTCCACCCCGCCAGGGTGGAGGATTTTCTCTTTGAGATCCATGAGGGCGTCTGCGGTAGCCATACTGAGGGCAGGTCTCTGGCGTACCGAGCAATTTCACAAGGTTACTGGTGGCCGTGTATGCAGGCGGACGCACAAAAATACGTTCGCTGATGTGAAAAATGTCAGAAATTTGCTCACCAGATCCACCAGCCAGCAAGAGAATTGCTCTCCCTCACAAGTCCTTGGCCGTTCGCACTCTGGGGATTGGATATTGTTGGGCCACTCCCAGTTGCACCGGGCAATCGCAAGTTTTTCATCGCCGCCACTGACTATTTCACCAAGTGGGTGGAGATCGAGCCACTGGCAACCATTAAGGAAAAAGACGTTAAGAAATTCGTTTGGCAAAACGTGATCACTCACTTCGGCATACCCAGGGCCCTCATCTCGGATAATGGCACTCAATTCGATGGGAAACTCTTTCGCGGATTTTGCGAAGAGTTGAAAATCGAGTTCTACAATTCAACGCCGGCCTATCCTCAGTCAAATGGTCAAGCGGAGGCCTCAAACAAGACCATTCTGGACGGGCTGAAGAAGCGGCTTGAGAAGGCTAAGGGAAAGTGGGCTGAAGAGCTTCCTAATGTGCTATGGGCATACCGCACTACGCCAAGGTGATCAACTGGAGAGACACCATTCGCTTTGGCCTATGGTATGGAGGCCGTCATCCCATTAGAAGTTGGCATGCCAACCATCCGCTCAGAAAGTTTCTAGCCAGACCTGAACAATGAAGCCGTGGCATTAGAGCTGGACCTTGCTGAAGAAAGGCGAGAGCGCGCGTTAATCCACATAGCGGCCTATCAGCAGGAACTCTCTAAAAAATACAACAAGGTAGTGCACCCCAGGCTATTCAAGATAGGTGATTGGGTCTTAAGGAAGGTGCTTGGCAACACGGTGATCCCTGGCGAAGGCAAGCTCGGTGCGAATTGGGAAGGACCATACAAGGTGATTGGTCTTGTGGGCAAAGGGGCATACCATTTGGAAGACTTAGACGGCAAGGCTATCCCCAGACCGTGGAATGCAGCCAACCTTAAGGTCTTTTACTTTTGAAATGTAATTTGCTTTTGTTTAGCTTTTCTGGGCCTTTAGCCTTTTGGCACTTGATGTAAAAGATAGCAATGCCTTTGTAATGAAAAATAGCCCTTTTGTTGTTTATTACATCTTTGTATGACATAGCAAGAACACAAGACAATCATGAATGCCAGGGGCAGGGAAACCGACCTAACCAAGACCGGATTGTTTTCCTCAGAATAGGAGCAGACCGCGCAAACAGTCTGCGTACGGAACAATTCGCATTAGGACCGAGCTGGTTTTGCTCGCCCAGTTGGAACGTCGGCATCATGACCAACCTAACCGCAACATTGGTGTGTTGCCCAATGTAAGGGCCGAGCTGATTTTGCTCGGCCCGGTCGGCATATTGGTGTCTTGTCCAATATGAAAAACGAGCAGATTTTTGCTCGGCAGAATTCGCGGTGCTGGTGTTTTGTCCAACCGGTAAGAGGCCGAGCTGGCATTGCTCAGCAAAACAGAAATGTTGGCAGCTTGACCAACTAACACGGCGAGCTGATTTTTGCTCGGCCTCATTGATGTATTGGAATTCTATAATTCTGCAAACATGTCAAAACCGAGCAGACTTTGCTCGGCCTAGTAAAAAAGGGTAGTTCATTTAAATTCTCCAGGAGCCGCGCTGACAGATCTGTTGAAACACATTCTGGGTGATTTCAGCCTGGCATATTGCGCGGCTTAGCCGACCTGGCAATTCTGATTTATCAATGTTTGAACCAAGAAATTCATGCATAAGGAAACCGAACGAGAATAAGCAATGTGCGAGCAAAAAGTTGAAATTTTCATTGATACCAAAAAGTCAAGTACAAGTGGGGGGACATAGCCCGGTTACATTGCAAAGCAAAGCATAAAAAAAAAAAAATAAAAAAATAAAAAAATAAAAAAGAAAAGAAGAAAGTCTTCAGTCCAGCTCAAGGTTTTGATCGGCGATCTCCTCGGTCTGCTCGGCGACGCCGACTGTCTGCTCGGGCAGGCTCTCTTCGGCTTCATTGTCGGTGCCCTCCACCGCGACAACCTCCCGATCAGTAACTTGGGCCTCCATATCTAGGGATGCTTCGGTGTTGGTGGCCTGCTCGGTCTGTTGTGCGGCGGCGGCTTCTTCCTCAGCCTCCTTCCTTGCCTCTGCTATCAGTCGGTTTTGCGCGGCATTAGCGTACGCCTGCATGTAGGCCGGGATATATACAGCATGGCAGAATCCTGACCAAGTCCAACTTTCTCCACGGCGGCTTTCCAGCCGCACTGGAAAAAGATGTCCTTCGTCGCCTGGACTTGCCGTTCATAGGTTTTCTCCCCCTGAGCATAACCCCGGTCCTCCGCGTCATCGACCGCCTTGTCCAGAGCTTCCTTGTTAGCATCGCGCAGTTTCCTTAGCTCGGCGAGGTACCGAGCTTTGGTTGACTTCACGGCACGCTGCTTTTCAGCTTCTGCTCGGTCAACTTTCTGCCTCAGTTCCTCCCGCTCTGCCGCGATAGCATCCTGCGCGGCCTTCAACTTTGCTACCTCGGTCTTCTAGGCCTCATTTTCAGCAATGGCCTCACGACGACTCTGCCGCACTTTGATCATGCGGTCGTGGGCAAGGTAGTTTTTCTGCGCGGCCTGCAAACAGATGACAGATCATTAGCATTCAGAAACTGAGAAAAATCCGAGCAAACAGTTCAAAAAAAATATAAAAGAACTTACAAGCACGATGGATTTGGCCGCCGAGCGGAGGACCTTCAGGTCCGACAGCTCGTCATGCCTCTTCATGTCGGCTGGAAGGATTAGCCCCTTGGTCATGTTGAAGCCAAGGGAATAATCCTTATCAGCGTAGACAGAGTCCTCGGCGGAAACTGGTCGGCCTTGGTACTTGAACTCCGGCGCCCAGACCGGGGGGGTGGCTGGGCCCTTGCCCTTGGATTTGCGGGCCAGCGGTTGCTCGGTCTAGTCTCCAAGTTCGGTTGAGGCGACCTTAGTTGACTCTTCATCCATGAGGTTTTGCCCGGTCATCTCCTTCCTCGTCCTTTTCTTTGATCGGCCAGCCGGCTGTTCGCTGGCGAGAGCAAGCACAGCTCCATCTGTTTGCCCGGCTGGGATGGAGGATGTCCCCCCGGTTGCCTCTGGAGGTTGGGACTCCCCTTCCTCTCCAGTGATCATGGACTTGATCGCCCTGATTTTCGCCATCTCCTGCTCGGCTGTAAGAGGGACGAGTCTGATCGGTGGCAAGTTGGGATCTGGTTCAGGGGATGGCGCACGCAGGAAGTCGGTTACTCTGCTTTTGCGCGGCGCCTGGTAGTTGTAAGTCTGCTCGAAACCGAGAAGTTTTGATGCCGCCCTTTCCTCCTCAGGGTGATGCAGCAGAGCTCGGATGGCTTCTGGGTCGGCTTGATGATAGTCCGCTGCCAAGTGTCTATTTGCAAGAAGAAGACAAGTGTTAGACCGGTAAAAGACGACAAAAATGAAATGCAGAAAGAGAATAGTGCGGTCAGCCAGGCTACTTACCAGCACGGCCGAAATCTTTCCTAATGTACCAGCCCGGTATGGGCGCCTCGGTGTCTTCGTAATTACCGGACACCCAGAGGAAGTCGTCGTCGTTGGTTTCTTTGTCGGGGTTGCCTTCAATGAGTTTTGCTTGGCCCTTCTTGACTTTGAGGTACCAGCAAAGCCCACTCTTATTTCTACTTAGGCTGTATTAGTGGAAAATTTCTGCGAGGCCGAGATTGAGACCGAGCCTTCGGTTCAGCTCGGCGACGCCGTTTATTATCTTGTATGTGTTATTTGAGACTTGGCTCGGGCAAAGCCTTGTCTGCCTCAAAAATTCGCAGATCAAAGGCTGCACGGGGAAGCGAAGCCCTCCTTCAACAATGGAGACGACCGTGAAGGGGCACCGGTCTAAGTCGCCCCATGGTGTGTCTCCTTTTTTGGCGAGTTCTAAGATGACGTCGTCAGGAACGTTGTACTCCCTTCTAAATTCGGCCATCGCGCCAGGCGAGCTTACCATAAACCGGTACTTCCCCATTATCTCGGTTTTATTTGGTTTGGTGTGTAACTCGGTCAAAAATGTAGGTGTGTTTGCTCGGTCTTTGAGCTCCACCAATTATAATGCTGGACTGGCTTGGTCGGTCCTATTTGTTCTGCATGTTGAAAAATAAGGCCAAGGGTTAGCACGGCAGATATTGCACGGCTCCTATTGGAAATAGCTCAGTGAAGGACTTTGGTGTTTTGATCGACGAGTCCCAGCTCGGTTCAACTACATCTGCGCTCAATTCTCCTAGTTCGGTTATAGCTTGGTTGAGACCTAATGATGGATCTAGTTGATCCTTCAGCTCGGTTAAGGTTTAAGGTGGAGGGTGTTTTAGTTCGGTTCACTCTACTCACCGATCTAATGGGGTATTCAGCCCGGTCGCGGCCTCTACGAGAAGCCACAAACTAGTTTTTGCTCGGCTGCAGCCTTAAATGCGGATCTAAATGAGCATTTTGCTCGGTTTTGCACAGGATTCATCCTGTTCATCCTGTTCATCCTAAGTTCAAGGCTCATTCGTTCAAACTAAGGGAAAACAGGGGCACGAAAGCCCCCTCCACTCCACCAGTTCCAGTTTTCCTAAGGTATAGCTCTATTGGATTAAAAAGGAGGGACCTTAAGGCAGGGAACTCGAAGCACAGTGGCAGAAAAACGTAGAAAACAGAGAGAACTGGAAAACAGGAACAGAAAACACAAGGGAGGGATAGTGCAACTTACCAAAAACAAAGGCGAGTAAGAGTTGGGCCTCGAGAGCTTGGTTGCAACCGTCGAAAGGAATGGAGATGGAGACTGGAGCTCGAAGGCAGAAATGGCAGGAACAGCGAGACGGTTTGAAGCTTCGAAGGTTTGAGAGGTTTAGGGTTCGCTTGGGAGAGAGGATGAATAGTGAAGGGGCACAATAACCCTTCACTGGTGCACAAAAAGGGGGGGAAAACCACCCAAACGGCGCAGCTGTTTGAAATTCGGGGCGTGGGGGACAGCTGGACGCACGACCCAATGGCATGGAGCCACGTGGCACTGAAAACACGGCTGTCAGTACGGCTATACGACCCTTGACGTGACTGCCGAGGTGATGACCGGCCAAATTGGATAGCCCGGCGGTAGATATTTACCCAATCATGCCCGGCTCGGTGATGGACAGCTAAATGGGGTAGCTCGGCGACAGACGTGTCCCCAATTACGCTCAGCTCGGCAATGGTGCAGCTCAACCGTGGCTCGGCGGCAGACACTCCCCCAATCCAGCTCGGCCTAGCAAAAGCGCAACTCAACCTTAGCTCGGACACAGTTGTAACCCCAATCACGATCGGCTCGGATGGGGTTAAGGGGCAATTGAGAGGGGAGATGCGCGCCGGTTAGTACGGCCGAGCAAAGATAACGTCAAGCGTTACGGACTACACGGCGCCGAGCGAATTGCTCGGTTGGAACGGCCGAGCGAACTGGATTGCGCGGTCGAAGATGTCGACCGGTCAACATCTTGGTGTGGCCGAGCTGTGGGTTACTCGTTTCGGACGAAGCTCGCAGTGGCGAATATTAACCAAGCTGAAGGTTTACCCGGGCTAGACTGAGGGTGCGGCGAGGCCGGAATGCCCCAACCGTCCAGCCAAGATGAAGCGGTTGCGTGTGACCAAGATTGAAGTTGGAGCGGTTGGAGGCCGGCATGCCTCGCAACCAGGTGGTCTTGATGAACCGGTCAAGAGCAGTTCGGCCGAGGTGGATAGGCTTTCGCCTGATCCCAAGTCACAGGTCGGTGGCACATAGCACGGTTAAGTGCACGTGATGGCGATTTTCCACAAGTGTTAGGCTGGTCGTGGTACCTCGGTTAGGTGTGCCACCTGGGCCAATGGCGTGAGGGAGAGGATATCTGCTCCACGCACGCCTCAATACCGTTGGACAGTTTTGTGTGTACTGGTGAAAGGATGAAACCTTTACACGCGTAAGGTGGTGAGAGACACGCACTGCCACCTGTCCAGGGAAGGACAGTAGAGGTAGTGCGCGCACAATCTTGAGGCTGCATGGCCAGCCTAGAAATAGGGAGAAAGACGAACGTTGGAGGTATGCGAATTCACTCTCACAAACACTCTCCTTTGATTGTCTTCTTCCTTTGTGATCTGACTTGATCATCGGAGGGTCTTTCCGGCACACCACCGCCGGGCAGCTCACCATTTTTGTGTTGCAGAGATAGACGCCGTCACAAGAAGCTTGACGTCCAAGGAGTACGGAAAG
Source organism: Camellia japonica (assembly GCA_030407325.1). Taxonomy (NCBI): domain Eukaryota; kingdom Viridiplantae; phylum Streptophyta; class Magnoliopsida; order Ericales; family Theaceae; genus Camellia; species Camellia japonica. Next base: position 50,531,069 of record JAPPVO010000029.1, read on the forward strand.
CGGAGGATATTTCGCCCCCGTACATATATATAATGATATATATGTATATGAATGTATATGATTCTAGAAAAATAAATTTCTAATAATGCATATTCAATAGATCTAACAGATTTGAGCTCTAATGTAAAAGATAAAAAATCTAACACATTAAACACATCATCATCTTCTTCATCTTCATCAACAACAGATCTGAGCTCAAATCAAAAAACATCTTCATCATTTTCATCAACAACAAATCGTTATCAACAACAACATCTGCATCTTCATCATTTTCCAGATCTGAAGAACAAAACCAAAAAACAAAAAACGAAGATCGGTGAAGATGATGAAGGGGTTAACAGTGACAAACACAGATTTTGTTAAAATATAAACAGATCTAAGAGTGATTAGTGAGTTTGAGCAGAGAGAGAGAGTGAGTACCTGCAGCACCATTGACGAGGACGCGAACTGGTTCTTTCGCCATTGTAGAGAGAGATCTGATCTAAGAGACGATGTGAAATGAGAGAGTGCGTTGAAAATCTGAGGAGGTAGAGTTGGTTTGTGAGGTGTATTTATTTATTGGTAAGAAATTGATTTAGCCAAAGAAAATTTTGACTTTGTAAGGGTCTTTTATTAATGTCTTTTGAGAGAGGAGGAGCTACCGTCGTGATGTCGTGAAGGAGATCTAAAAGTGACGTCAATTAGAAAGAGATGGGGAGCCGCCACTGATACCATGAGCACCTACAACAGAGAGAGAGAGGGAAAGAAGAGAAGTGAGTGTAAATGGGAGAGAGGCTGAAAATGAGAATCAAAATAACCCTAAACATATATATATATATATATATATATATATATGTGTATGGGGAATATTCAGGGATTATTCGGGGAGGGACCGGGGAAACCTATCCCCGTCCCCAGCCCAAAAACCGTCAGGAATTTAATTTTAAATACCATTCCCGGCCCTATGGGGGTAATTTTCAGGGAAAACTCGTTCTAATTGGGATCGGGGGGTCGGGTCCCCGTCGGGTGGGGTTCAAATTGCCATCCCTACTCCCCGTTTCATCTTCTTCGTCTTCTTCATAGTTCACTGCCCAAACTTTACATATATATACATATATACTTTATATGTGTACATATATATACATATATAATCTCATGTAGTGTTCAATAATTAGCAATCATATATATATATATATTTACACATGCGGCAGATACAAAAACAAAATCAAATTTTTTTTAAACATAACATAAATAAATATATATGTGTGTGTGTGTGTGTTTGTGTGTGTGTGTGTGCGTAGATAAAACATGAGCATACAAAGTTTTTTTTCAATCTTCACTATGCATCAATATATATATATGTGTGTGTGTATATGATTCTAGATGATTTGACGATGATGTCTCATGAATTGAAAATTCAAAATCGTGTTATTTGATTTAAAATTTTTCACTATGTATACATATATGTACATACATACATACATATATATATATATATATGTGTGTGATTTGATTATTATAAAAAAAATCAAAAAATAAAAAGAGAGAGAGAAAGAGCGAAGATGTTGATTCCAGAGATATATAACACAGATATTTATATATATATATATATATATATGCATCTATATGTGTGTGCGTGTGTGTCAATCTTCACCAGATAATTTAATGATGTGTTTGATGAATTGAAAAATTCAAAATAGTGTTATTTGATTTCAGTTTTTTCACTATGTATATATATATCTGCTTGGGAAATATTAAAGAGAGAGAGAGAGAGAGAGAAGATGTTGATTCCAGAAAAACATATTGTCACGACCCAAACCCGCCCCTATGGGTTTAGCATCGCAACCGGCCAGTAATCCGTGATTACCAAAGGCCTACTTAACAGTAATGACAGTAATACAGAGTAAGGGGCTGGTGGAAGCCAAACAGTAAATGAAAGATGCCCAATGAGCTGTGACAAACTGAATGCAAAAAGACTTTTATGAATAAAGCCACATTCATAATCAAACATATGTACATACATCATATACACAAACATCCAAGTTAGGGACCGAATCCCTTCACCATAATTGTACAGTCAAGTCTTATTCAGTCGATACAAAACAGAGACAAAAGGGGGAAACTATAACACCCCAAAACAGCCTTAGCTTGAACGGACTTGGAACCTCGAAGTGAGGCATAGTGGTTGGCTTGACAAAACATGAGCTTAACTCGACGCCCCTAGCTTCGGCCCGGTGCCTGGACACCTACATATAAATATAAATAGTGAGCTAAAGTCCAGTGAATAACATATGCATAAAGGGGTTAAGAATGAATGTCCTTTCAGTAATTAAAACAGTCATTTGCATCAGTAAATCAGTTATTCAATCAGTGGCTCATATTTCATGCCATAACAGTTATTTAGAAACCATAATAGTCATATGTGGTACATCTAATAGCAAAACAATACAGTAGGTCTTAACAGACCGAACAGTCAGTTGATGGCCATCATAACAGTAAACAGTAGTAATTCCAGACATTGGAACTGACAGAGATCTCTGTAATAATAGCAGTAACAGTACAGTAATAGTAAGTTGCTATGGATGCCACGAATACAGTTCATAAATAGGACAAACATTCATTCAGTAAACAATGCCATTTCAGAAAGCAGTACAATCAATCGTTCGAAAATAATTATAATTGAATGTATCTTTACAACATTGTTACTCACAAAGTACTGGGCTACAGACAAGCTAGTCAGCGTCCTCGGGTGCCAACCCTACACAGTTGTAGAATGAACACACACTAAGTTACACACTTGGGATCAATAACTTAGCCCTTAACTTGACTTGGTGTGGTTCTATAACATTATCCTCATTAAGATGCCTTAAACTTGGCCTAGGAATGTCTAGGATGAAATGAGGATGCAAAGATGTACTTTAAAACACTTTTCAAAATTTGCTGAAAACAGGGGTCGCGCTCAAGCATGGCTTTCTTCGCTCGAGCGAGCTTATCAAAATAGAGGGGTCGCTCGAGCGTAAATCCCTTCACTCGAGCGGTCTGTAAAAATGCAAAAGTACTGGTTGTTGAAATTCTCCGCTCGATGCTCGCTCGAGCGTGAGACACAGAGCTTCGCTCGAGCGCAGGTCTCGTCGCTTGAGCGTGCGTCTACATCCACAAAAACCTGAGAGCTTGCAATCTACGCTCGAGCCAACATTCCATCGCTCGAGCGGAATTCAGAAAACAAAGGTGCTCACTCGAGCATGGAATCCTTCGCTCGAGCGAGGAAACCAAAATCTGGGTTTTCCAGATTTGCCTTCAAAGCTCAAACCAAGAATTCAACACATCAAAACTCAATCTTTTGGGCTAATTTTCTGGAAAACACTTGGAAACCATAATACAACATGGTTTGAAGATCATTTAATAAAATCAAAGCCCAAAAGTAAGCCAATTGCACACCAATTTCAAAGAAACTTGAAAAACAATACAAGAACTTAACATGCATGAGTTCCCATGAACTCTAATGTTCCAAAACAAGATCAAATGCAAGATTGAGCTCAAAATCATGGTGAATTCATGGACCACAACAAAAATATGAACATGCATGTAAGAAATTCTTATGAAAGCAACCTCAAATTCAAGAACATGTACATGCATGCATGAATTAGCTTCACTCTCTTAAATTCTAACTCAGCTAACCATGAATTTACCTATTTCATTAATATACAAGCTCTAGATGGCTCAAAAACAAAATTAAAGGGTTGAGCTCTTACCTAGGCTCTTCAATTAAACTTTACTTAAGCAAGGTCCTAGAGCAAATGAACAATTCTTCAAAATCCAAGCCAAATTTCTAGATGAATTCAATCTCCCTCAAGTCTCTCTCTCCCTCTCACAGTTTTGGTCTTGAGGAAATGGATGAGATGATGCAACAAAATGATATAAAATCAATTAATGGCCTAAAATGCCCACTAGTGGCAAAAATGCAAATAATTCAAGTTGATGTATTTTAACATTAACAATGCTAATTTAATCATTCCAAATCAAATTTTAATTAAATCTACCATAAAATCACATAAATTCTAACTAGCATAAAACACTAATCAATTTCTGATTCGGTCGCCGATAAGGCTTCCAATTCGCAGTTCGAAATCAGAACATGAACAGATCATTAAATGACAAACAGATAGAAAACGCAATTAAAGCAACATACTCATGCAGTCAGTTCATAATTTCAACTTAATCAATTACTTATCATGCTCAATCACAGTTTAACACTAATCAGAGGTGAGGGTTGTCACACATATATATATATATATATATATATATATATGATATATATGTATATGAATGTATTTGATTCTAGAGAAATAAATTTTGAATGATGTATATTCAACAGATCTGAGCTCAAATGTAAAAAATAAAAAATCCAACATATTAAACATATCATCATTTTCTTCATCTTCATCAACAACAGATCTATGCTCAAATCAAAAAACATCTTCATCATTTTCATCGACAACAGATCTTCATCAACAACATCTTCATCTTCATCTTCATCATTTTCCAGATCTAAAGAACAAAAGCAAAAAACAAAAAACAAAGATCGGTGAAGATGATGATGGGGTTGACAGTGACAAACACAGATTTTGTTAAAATATAAACAGATCTAAGAGTGATTAATAAGTTTGAGTAGTGAGAGAGAGTGAGTACCTGCAGCACCAGTGACGAAGATGCGAACTAGTTCTTTCGCCATTGTAGAAAGAGATATGATCGAAGAGATGATGTGAAATGAGTGCGTCGAAAATCTAAGTAGGAAGAGTAGGATTGTGAGGTGTATTTATTTATCGATAAAAAAGTGATTTAGCCAAAGAAAAATTTCGACTTTGCAAAGGTCTTTTATTAATGTCTTCCGAGAGATGAGAAGCTGCCGCTGTGATGCCGTAAGGGAGAAGTGACGCCGATGAGAAAAAGAGGAGGAGCCGCCGCCAACGCCAACGTTGTGAGCACCTGCAGCAGAAAGAGATGGGGAGAGAAGAGAAGTGAGTGTGACTGGGAGAGAGGCTAAAAATGAGAATCAGAATAACCCTAAACTTATATATATGAGCTCAAATGTAAAAAAAATAAAAAATTCAACACATTAAATAGATCATCATTTTCTTCATCTTCATCAACAACAGATCTGAGCTCAAATCAAAACACATCATCATCATTTTTATCAACATCATCTTCGTCTCCATCTTCATCATTTTCCAGATCTGAAGAACAAAAGCAATAAACAAGAAACGAAGATCGGTGAAGATAATGGGTTAATAATGACAAACATAGATTTTGTTAAAATATAAACAGATCTAAAAGTGATTAGTGAGTTTAAGCAATAAGAAAGAGTGAATACGTGCAGCACCAGTGACGAGAACGCGAACTGGTTCTTTTGCCATTGTAGAGAGAGATCTGATCGAAGAGACGATGCGAAGTAAGAGAGTGCGTTGAAAATCTAAAGAGAAAAAGTGGGTTTGTGAGGTGTGTTTATTTATCGGTAAGAAAGTGATTTAGCCAAAGAAAAATTTCGACTTTGCAAGGGTCTTTTATTAAGGTTTTCTGAGAGAGGAGGAGCTACCGCCGTGATGCCGTGAGGAAGAAGTGGCGCCGGTGAGAAAGAAAGGAGGAGGAGCTGCCGCCGACGCCGTGAGCACCTGCATCAGAGAGAGAGGGGGTGAGAAGAGAAGTGAGTGTGAGTGGGAGAGAGGTTGAAATGAGAATTAGAATAACCCTAACATATATATATATATATATATATGTGGGGAATATTCATGGTGGGGCTAGGGGAACCTATCCCCGTCCCCGTCCCCGACTATGGCCCGAAAACCGTCGGGATTCTATTTTCAATACCATCCCCCAGCTCTATGGGGGTAATTTTTAGCGAAAACCCGTTCTAATCGCTATCGGAGGGTCGGTCCCCGTTGGGCCAGGTTCAAATTGCCATCCTTACTCTCCATTTTACCTTCTTCACAGTTCACTGCCCAAACTTTACATATATATACATTATATACATATACATATATATTTTATATGTGTACATATATATACATATACAATCTCATGTGGTGTTCAATGATTAGCAATCATATATATATGTATATATGTGTATGTGGATAAAACATGAGCATACAAATTTTTTTTTTCAATCTTCACTGTGCATCTATATATATATGTGTGTGTGTGTATGTATGTATATATGATTCCAGATGATTTGATGATGATGTTTGATGAATTGAAAATTCGAAATCGTGTTATTTGATTTCATTTTGTTCCCTCTGTATACATACATACATACATACATTCATACATATATATATATCTATATCTTTGATTTGATTTGATGATTATATAAAATATATTTTTAAAAAAAAAGAGACAAATATAACACATATATATATATATATGTGTGTGTGTGTGTCAAAATCGTGCATCTATATATATATATATATATATATATGTTCACTGTGCATTTATATATGTATATGTGTGTGTGTGGTGTGTGTGTGTGTGTGTGTGAATCTTCACCAGATGATTTGATGATGTGTTTGATGAATGGAAAAATTCAAAATTGTGTTATTTCATTTCAATTTTTTTCACTATGTATATATAAAACATTAAAAAAAAGAAAAAAAAAGAGAGAGAGAGATGATGTTGATTCCAGAAAAACAAATTTCTAATGATGTATATTCAACAGATCTAACAGATCTGAGATCAAATCAAGAAACATCAACATCATTTTCATCAACAACATCTTCATCTTCATCTTTATCTTCATCATTTTCCAGATCTGAAAAACAAAAGCAAAAAATAAGAAACGAAGATCCGTGAAAATAATGAAGGGGTTAACAGTGAGAAACACCAATTTTGTTAAAATATAAACAGATCTGAGAGTAATTAGTGAGTTTAAGCAGTGAGACAAAGTGAGTACTTGCAACACCAGTGGCGAGGACGCGAACTGGTTCTTTCGCCAATGTAGAGAGAGATTTGATCGAAGAGACGATGCGAAATAAGAGAGTGCGTTGAAAATCTGAGGAGAAAGAGTAGGTTTGTGAGGTGTATGTATTTATCGGTAAGAAAGTGATTTAACCAAAGAAAAATTTTGACTTTGCAAGGGTCTTTTATTAATGTCTTCTGAGAGAGGAGGAGCTCTCACCGTGATGCCGTGAGAGAAAAGTGACGCTAGTGAGAAAGAGAGGAGGAGCCGCCGTCGACACCGTAAGCACCTGTAGCAGAGAGAGAGAAGAGAAGTGAGTGTGAGTGGGAGAGAGGCTTAAAATGAGAATCAAAATAACCCTAAACTTATATATATATATTTGGAGAATATTCGTGGATTATTCGGGGCGGGGCCAGGGGAACTTATCCTCGTCCCTGGCCCAAACACCGTCAGGGATTCAATTTTCAATACCATCCCCGGCCCTATGGGCGTTATTTTTGGAGAAAACCTATTATAATCGAGATTAGGGGGTCAGGTCCCCGTCGGGCCGGGTTCAAATTGCCATCCCTACTCTCTATTTCATCTTCTTCATCTTTTTCACAGTTCACTGCCCAAACTTTACATATATATACATATACAATCTCATGTGATGTTCAATAATTAGCAATCAGATATATATATATATATATATATACATACAGCAGATGCAAAATAAAATCAATTTTTTTTCAAATGTAACACAGATATATATATATATATATGTGTGTGTGTGTGTGTGTGTGTGTGTGTGTGTGTGTGTGTGTGTGTATATAATTCCAGACGATTTGATGATGGTGTTTGATGAATTGAAAATTCAAAATCGTATTATTTGATTTCAATTTTTTCACTATGTATACATATATATATATATATATATATATATATATCTTTGATTTTGAGGATTATAAAAAAAATAAAAAAATAAAAATAAAAATAAAAATAAAAATAAAAATAAAAAAGAAAGAAAGAGAGAGAATAAGTTGATTCCAGAAATATATAACACACACATATATATATATATATATATATATATCTGTGCATCTATATATGTGTGTGTGTGTGTGTGTGCGCGCGCGCGCGCGTGTCAATCTTCACCAGATGATTTGATAATGTGTTTGATGAAATGAAAAATTAATAATCGTGTTATTTGATTTCAGTTTTTCACTATATATATATATATATATATATCTTTGATTGGGAAACATTAAAAAAAAGAAAAAGAAAAGAGAGAGAGAGAGAGAGAGAGAAAAGATGTTGATTCCAAGAAAACATATATATAATGATATATATATGTATATGAATGGATATGATTCAAGAAAAATAAATATCTAATGATGTGTATATATATATATATGAACGTATATATGTTTTTATAATTAGTTGCTAATGGTTGAAAAATAGAAATAGGAAAATAATGGCATCCTTTGTAAATTTGAAGAGGTAGAAAAGGTAATTTTTGTCATAAAAACTGACTCACTCTGTATAGAGGCGCGTGACTTTCACATTCTACTATCTTAGATAGAAAAGCTAACAGTGCCTTTTAGTCCACAAACCACATGGGTGTTACGTGGTGATTTCCGAATGTCAGGGAGTAATTCGTACCCAACCCAAATCATAGCTAATAAAGTGAAGTTTGCCCAATTTAGAAAAGAGATTATTCTACACGAGTCTTTAAAATTATGGCAAACTTCACTTTACCCCCTTGTGGTTTGGGACAGGTGCAAATTACCCCCTTGATATTCGGAAATCATCACATAACCCAAATGTGGTTACTGGATTGAAATGCACACTAACTTTTGTTAATAGAAGTTGAAAATTGACAATTATACCCGTATCTTTATTCTCTCTCTCTCTCTCTCTCTCTCTCTCTCCAATTCATCTTCTTCACAGTTCACTGCCCAAACTTTACATATATATACATATACAATCTCATGTGGTGTTCAATGATTAGTAATTTTATATATATATATATATACATACAACAAATGGAAAAAACAAAATCAATATTTTTTTTAAACATAACGCATATATATATATGTGTGTGTGTGTGTGTGTGTGTGTGGATAAAACATGAACATACAAAGTTTTTTTTTTCAATCTTCACTGTTCGTATATGTGTGTGTGTGTGTGTGTGTGTGTGTGTGTGTGTATGAATCCAGATGATTTGGTGATGATGTTTGATGAATTGAAAATTCAAAATCGTGTTATTTGATTTCAATTTTTTCACTATATATATATACATACATATATATATCTTTGATTTGATGATTATAAAAGAGAGAGAGAGAGAGAGAGAGAGAGAGAGAAAGAGAGAGAGAGAAGATGTCGATTCCACAAATATGTAACACAGATATATATATATATATATATATATATTTGTGCATCTATATATATATGCATGTGTCAAAATCGTGTATCTATATATATATATATGTTCACTGTGCATCTATATGTGTGTGTGTGTGTGTGTGTGTCAATCTTCACCAGATGATTTGATGATGTGTTTGATGAATTGAAAATTCAAAATCATGTTATTTGATTTCAGTTTTTTCACTATGTATATATATATATATATATTTGATTGGAAAACATTAAAAAAAATAAAAAAGAGAGAGAGAGAGAGAAGATGTTGATTCCCGAAAAACATATATATAATGATATATATGTATATGAATGTATATGATTCCAGAAAAATAAATATCTAATGATGTATATATATATGTATATATGTTTGTATAACCAGCTGCTAATGGTTGAAAAAATAGAAATAGGAAAAGAATGGCATCCTTTGTAAATTTGAAGAGGTATAAAGGGTATTTTCGTCATAAAAACTAATCCACTCTCTATAGAGGTGCGTGACTTTCACATTCTACTATCTTAGACAGAAAAGCTAACAGTGCGTTTTAGTCCACAAACCACATGGGGGTTATGTGGTGATTTCCAAATGTCATGGGTAATCCGCACCTGGCCCAAACCAAAGGAGGGTGAAATTCGCCCTTGAAATTATATTCGGATGACAAAAAATCTTAGGCGGAAAGAGGTATCTCATTACTAGTAGAAAAATTTTAATGTCAATGAATAAGTGTTTGGTTTCATTATGAATTCACTTTGAAAAAATGAAAAATTTTATATACTATAAATCTGATTATTATTTTTTACTCCTAAATAGCTAACACTCCTTTAAAAATGTGAGTCACATGAAAAATTCTGTTTGGAACGATTCTGTAAATCGTTTTCAACATGTGAGTTTGAGCATGGTGTTTGGATGGAGCTATGGAATTAATTTTCCACAGCTCTGCAAAACGATCTGTATATTCTGTCGTCTGTTCTGTCAAAAACCAGGGCCTGTTTCAATTTTTTTTTTTCAAAAGGGACGTTCGGCCGGTCGTCCGGCCGGTTGACCGGATGAGCGATTTTTTTTTTTTTTTTTTAAATGTTTGCAATTGATATATAATTCAAAAAAATATTTTCTGAAATTTTTAAAATTTTTTATGTGCTTTAAAATAATTTTAAGTTGTATGAGTTGTAAATTTTTGTATCACATATCAAATGTCACATCAACAATTCCCTACTCAAATCAAAACTCTTTTCAAAACTCTTTACCAAACAAATTTTCTACACTCAAATCATAATTCCACAACACACAAACTCAAAATACAACTCATACTCTCAAATCACATTTACAAAACTCTACCAAACGCTACCATTTTTACTTAATTTGAGAATGTAATTCTTGTTGAAATCTATAATCAAAATTCACCTTTTTATTCCAATCTATTTCAAACGAATCTAATCATGCTATTTCAAAATTCATGTCATTCAAACTTAATCTAAAATAATAATTTAATTACCCCATGACCTCCTCAAATATTAGCAAATATTAGTTTACCTCCTCATTTATGAACCTGTATATTTTGACTTCTTAACTATAAAAATTAATCACTTCCACCCCTCCAGAAGGGATCGTTTGTAAGATTTTATAGTTGAGAAGGGGGAAATGTACAATTTATAGATAAATGAGGTAAATTAATATTCATTAATAGTTGAAAGGATCTCAGTGTAATTAACCCAATAATAAACTTCTAAGTAGTTCCAAATGAAAACTTATAAAATTATGTTTACTTGACAATTATTTGACAACAAATATACCTATGCTTGTAGTATATATCAATAGTTCAACTGCTAATTCCAAATTTGCCAAACTTTTTTCATTCCATGCTTGTCATCAAATGTAGTGGTGCTCGGTTGGTAGAAAATTTTCGTAAAATGCAAAAAATCTATTAAAAATAGTGTTAGTAAAAATTATGCTCACTCCCTATAAACAGGAATGGAACACTAATTCAAACTAAACAATCAAACAAAAGCAATCAAGCGACTGTGTTTTGATTCAAATTCCTTGAAAGTACAAGGACTTATTTGGAACAAAATCGACAAGAGAGATGAAGTAAACGGAGTAAACAAATGGTAATTTTAGAATAAAACTACCCAAGTTCACAAAATTACAAAGTACAAATTACAGAATAAGCTGCTCCTAACTTGACAATCTACTCGTAAGATAAAAACTAAGTTATTGTGTTGTTGTTGATCAGGTTGTCCCTTCTACTTGCATCTTTTTGTCTATTTATAATCAACACCCAAGGTTTCATTCAACAAGAATTGCTAGGCAGCTTCTCCTCCAATATAGCCATGTTTGCCACTTCCTCCATAGAGCCACTTTTGCCACCTCAAATCATGCATGCTCCACTACTCCTCTTTGGAACCAACATTCCATCATGTTGCTATTTTCCTTAATTCATGTCGTGATCAACTAATTGATTACATTCTGCACTAAACAAAAATAACAAAATATAGATATATGTGATCATAACTTTATATTAAAAATAATTTATGGTCTAAATCGACAGACCAAAATCGACTAGCCACAATCAATGAGATTAGATTTAGCCATGATCGACAAGCCACAATCGACAGAAAACAATTTATGGTACAAACAAATAGTTAATTCAAGCTATTTTCAGCAGCTAGAGTTTCTGCATTGGGAATTTGATTTGTTCAGTGTTGTATTATGCCCTTAATGCTGTATTTGGTTCATGGATTTAGAAAAAGAGAGGAAAAAGGAAAAGGTAGGTCAAATGTGTGTAAAATATAACTACATTTGACACTTATTTTTCTTTTCTTTTTTCCAAATTTATGAACTAAATATAACCTAAAAGGCGATTTAAGAGGCAAATTCATTTGTTTCAATTTTTTGCAGCACCTGTCCTGCTTGTAATTGATAGCTGCACTATACCCAATTCCCACTAGGGAGGTTCCTGTATATTGCAGAGACTAATAGTGTTAGTATTTTCTCAAAATAATAATAATAATAAATTAAATTAAATAGAAATGACAAAACAATCTTTTTTTTAATTAAAAAATAAAAAATAGAATAAACTACAAAACTAAAAATGTAGGAATGAACTAGATTACATCATGAAACTCACATAAACAAAATCACTAATAGAACAAATCAATAACATGAATAAATAAAGATTAGAACTCGTCGAGATAAAATTAATTTTGAAAAATCACAGAACAAATGACAAGAAATGAAGCAAACCAAAGCCTACAGTATACACAGTTTCCTTAAAACAAATTCGCCGCCTCACCAATGGGTGCTAAAGGAATGTTGGTGTCTATCTCCTAAGATACGACGGTTAAAACCAGCAACTATAGAAGTACCTTCTAAGTAGCTTCGGCAATCGAACTAACAACAACACTCTCTCACTAATAAGAACCAAAGAATGGACTAGCAAAAAGAAGATGAAATAATTTCTTTGGTGTAAAAACATCCATCTCCAACTTCATCACAAAAAGAAACCACAAATTTTCTATCTCAAAAATCCTCTCTAGATCATGCTTCAAAGTTGGAGGGAAAGGCCTCTATTTATACAAGTAGATGAGTCCTTAACCATGAAAACTATCATTAACTCTTAGCATCAATACTCATCAACTCTAGCCATTAGGACCAAAGTTACAAATATTAAAAACTCATGACCACTAATATGATCATCAACTCCATCATCAAAAGATGAGAGTTATAAAAGTCTAAAACTCCTATATGCTTAATATATATATATATATATATATATATAAATAAATATATATATAATGATGTTTGAATAATTCAAAGAGATGAGTCACAAAACGGATATAAATGTTAGGTCACAACCCGATCCAAGCTCAATCTCTAACACATACACAAGCTAAACCCAACGCAACACAGCCCAACTCATACTTAAGACTAGGTCCAAGTTGTCCAAGCCCAGCACAAGCACATGCACAAACACAAACACCAACATAAGCCTAGGTGTAGTAGAAACCAAGATTAAATCCAAATCTAAACCCAACTTTTATTAATGCCCACTTTATGAAACATTTTTCATTCACAACTTAATGGTTTCGGTTCATTCTTTTTGTGTTGTAACATTCTCACTCAAGAGAATACAAAATCACTTAAACCTATTGGGGAATTTTCAAAATGGTTTTCAAAATGTATAGTTTAATTTTTGGGTGCTTTAAAAACCTTCCATGTTTTCTTTGGAAAGCATGAAATAAGCTTGGGGACTTTGTCCCACATTGGAAAGAGAGCAAAACATGGAGCACTTAATAAAGTGCTACATGGAATATTCTTTTGAATATGGAATTATGGGATGAAAACTAGTGTGCATGCACCCACACCGCAAGAATTGTGCTTCGCACCATCCGCACTCGCGTGGCGTGGGCTGTGTGGCGTTTGATGGCGTACTTTGCACTTAGCACGGACGTATTGGCACCATGAGAGCGCTTTCCTATTTGCATCGGACAGGTTGGAGCGATGACGTGGAATACAGTCAGCTCCACGTAGTAGTGACGTGTCGTCCGTTGGCGATGAGTCAACCAACCGATCAAATGGTTGTGTGTCTGATCTGGAACGGGTTGATCATAGCCATTGATTGGAGATGCACGCGATCGTACGGATGAGATGGCACCCGATTGTGATTAGGTGTGATTAGTCAAGGCATCTATTCGGTGTCAGAATGATCTGCACTATAGATCGTCGATCCAATGGTCAGATCTGATCGGATGCGATCAACGGACATGACCATTCGATCAGATCCATCAAGGCCTATAAATAGGCTACGAAATCAGCCATTTCATTCCATCCAAAATCCTGAAAAGCATTCATGCAATTCTCTCTCTCTCTCTCTCTCTCTCTCTTGATTTTGAATTTTCGATCAAGAGTTTCTTAAGCAAATTTCTGTTTTTCTTATTGATAATCAAGTTCTGTAGATTTGATTATCAGTGTCTTGGTTTCTTGATTATATCAAGAGTGTTTTGATCTATTGTCGTCAGTGCAGACGCCGATAGACTAGATCTTTAGATCAAGCTTCATTGTATCCTGAAGGCAAATTTGTTGTAACCCCCTGCACACCTTTTGGTGGGTACAAATATTGTTTTAGGAAAGCGACTTAATAACGTAACTTGAAACGCACTAATTTTTGTTCTATATAGACAAGATCATTGCCAAATTTTTGAAGACCCGAAGACCACCATTTGAAGAATTCAAGACCATTTGTTCCAACAATCTAAAGACAATATTTGGATATGGCGATGTCTATTCAGAAAATGACTCAAGATTTCATGAAGCTTGACCATTTTGATGGAGGAAATTTCTGACGCTGGCAAAAGAATATGCACTTTTTGCTCACCACTCTCAAAGTGGTCTATGTGCTAACTACCCCTATCCAACGAAGCAAGAAGACGAGACTATGGAGCAAACCCGTTCTAGAACCAAATGGGAGAATGATGACTACATTTGCCGAGAACACATTCTGAATGCACTGTCAGACTCTTTATTCAATGTGTATCAACATTTGGAAACGACAAAGCAACTATGGGACTTATTACAGTCAAAGTATCTCACCGAGGATGCCACCAGTAAGAAATTTCTTGTTAGTAATTTTATGCGTTTTACAATGATTGATACAAAGCCCATTATGGAACAATTCCATGAGATCCAACATATTCTGAGTCAATTTCGACAAAAGAATATGAACATGGATGAATATATTGTAGTTTCATCTATAATAGAGAAACTGCCATCTTCTTGGAAGGATTTTAAGAAAACTCTGAAACACAAAAAGGAAGATCTTACTTTAGAGGAATTGGCTCAACACCTCCGAGTTGAGGAGAGTCAAGGTTAATTGAAAGAAAAGATAACCAATTGGCTCAGACGTCCAAGATCCACATGGTGGATGATGGTAAGAGGTTCAACAAAAAAAAGCGTAATCATGAACCCCAACTCGAGAAAAATGCTAAGAAGCCGAAAGGCACTTGCTGGCACTGTGGCAAGCCAGGGCACTTCAGAAATGAATGCCGGTCATACAAGAAGAAGCCAGAAGCATCAAATGCCAAGAACAAGTTCGTGGCTGTTGTATCCGAGGTGAACATGCTCGAAGATGCTGGTGACTGGTGGATTGACTCAGGAGCAACAAGGCACGTCTGCAACGACAAGAGCCGTTTCACTACTTATGAACAAGTGAGTGATGGAACAGTTCTCTACATGGGTAACTCTTCAACTGCTGCTATCAAAGGCAAAAGGATGGTGGATCTAGAGTTTACATCTGGAAAAGTCCTAAGTCTTAATGATGTTTATCATATACCTGATGTCAGGAAAAACCTTGTATCTGGAAGCCTGCTTAATAAGCATGGTTTCAAGTTAGTATTTGAGTCGGACAAATTTGTCCTGTCTAAGGGTGGAATTTTTGTTGGAAAGGGCTACATGTATCAAGGAATGTTCAAACTTAACGTTATCAATAATACATCTGTTTCTGCTTATATTGTTGATTTTCTTTCTTTATGGCATGCTCGTTTAGGTCATATTAATACTAGGAAAATACATGATATGGTTAATTTAGATTTAATTCCTAAGTTTGATATAGATATGTTTGAAAAATGTAAATTTTGTGTGCAATATAAAATTACTCGCATTTCATTTCCTAAAGTAGATAAAATCACATCTCTGCTTGAACTTGTGCATAGTGATGTATGTGACATACATAGTACCCTCACTAGAGGTGGTAAGAAATATTTTGTAACATTCATTGATGATTTTTCTAAGTACTATCATATCTATCTTTTGCATTCAAAAGATGAGGTGCTTGATAAATTCAAGATTTTTAAGACAGAAGTAGAAAATCAGTGTAATGTCAAAATAAAGAGACTTAGGTCTGATAGAGGCAGTGAATACTATTTTCCAGAATATTGTGATAATGTTGGTATTATTCATGAGAAGTCTGCACCCTACACACCACAACAAAATGGAGTAACTGAAAGAAAGAATAGGACATTAACATAAATGATTAATGCTATGCTTTCTTACTCCAGTTTAAGTTCTAGTTTTTGGGGCGAAGCCTTGCTCACTGCCTGTCACATACTCAATAGAATTCCTCTCAAGGGAAGAAATGTTACTCCTTATGAACTTTGGAAAAACAAGAAACCTAATCTTGGTTACTTGAAAACATGGGGCTGTAGAGCAATAGTCAGATTGCCTGAATCTAAAAGGAAGAAATTAGGTGAAAAAGGAATTGAATGCATATTCCTTGGCTATGCTGTACATAGCAAAGCATATAGGTTTTTGGTAGTAGAGCCCAATGGTTCAATGGAAACAAATACCATCGTTGAATCACGTGATGCGGTATTTTATGAGAATTGTTTCACAACCATTCCAAGGTTGGATTCTAATCAAGAAAATGAATCAACTCATTTGATGTCTACAAAGGAAAGTGAACAACATAAACCTATTGAGCCTAATAAACCTAATGAGCCTATTGAGCTAAGGAGGAGTAAGAGGGCTAGGACTGAGAAGTCATTTGGCCCTGATTTCATTGTTTACCTTGTAGAAGGAACTAGAAAAGCTTATTGTAAGCAAACAATGATTTCTTTGAATATGGATTCAGATCCATTAACCTTTGAGAAAGCTATGAAGTCTCAAGATGTTGCTTTCTGGAAAGAAGCAATAAACGATGAGATGGATTCTATCATGGGTAACAATACTTGGATACTTGCTGATTTGCCACCTGGATCCAAACCCATTGGTTGTAAATGGATTTTCAAAAGGAAAATGAAAGTTGATGGCACAATTGACAAGTTCAAAGCAAGATTAGTTGCTAAGGGTTTTACTCAAAAGGAGGGTATCGATTATTTTGATACATATGCTCTGGTGGCTAGAATCGCCACCATTCGAGTGTTGATTGCCTTAGCCTCAATCTATAAGCTTGAAATCCATCAAATGGATGTTAAGACCGCTTTCCTAAATGGAGAGTTAGATGAGGAAATCTACATGCAACAACCGGAAGGATTTGTTGTACAGGGTCAAGAGCATAAAGTGTGTAAACTCGTGAAGTCACTATATGGACTGAAACAAGCTCCAAAATAGTGGCATGAGAAATTTGACAAAGTAATAGTGTCAAATGGTTTTAGGATACATGAATCTGATAAGTGTGTGTTCAGTAAGTCTACTAGAAATAGATGTGTAATCATATGTCTATATGTAGATGACATGCTTATTTTTTGTACTGA
This sequence comes from Camellia japonica, assembly GCA_030407325.1. Taxonomy (NCBI): domain Eukaryota; kingdom Viridiplantae; phylum Streptophyta; class Magnoliopsida; order Ericales; family Theaceae; genus Camellia; species Camellia japonica. The sequence continues at coordinate 50,548,638 of JAPPVO010000029.1, forward strand.
CAATGATGTCATTGAAAGTACTAAAAGTTTCTTGTCGTCTAGCTTTAGTATGAAAGACATGGGCTTGGCTGATGTAATTTTGGGTATTAAGATCAAACGAGAGGACAATAATTTGATTCTAACCCAGTCGCACTATATTGAGAAAATTCTTAAGAAATTTAATCAATATAATTGTACACCCATGTCTACACCTTTTGATTCAAATTTGAAATTGTATCCTAATACTGGAAGAGCTGTTGATCAGCTAGAATACTCAAGAGTAATAGGTAGCCTGATGTATGCCATGACTTGCACTAGACCTGATATTGCTTTTGCAGTGGGAAAACTTAGTAGATACACTAGTAATCCCAGTAGTGTGCATTGGCATGCTGTTAACCGAGTACTTAGGTACTTGAGGAAAACAATAGACTATGGAATAGTCTATAATGGCTATCCAGCAGTGCTGGAAGGATTCACAGATGCTAGTTGGATAACTGACTGTGAAGATCACTCGTCCACGAGTGGTTGGATTTTTACTCTTGGAGGAGGAGCTATCTCCTGGGGTTCTAAGAAGCAAACATGCATAACAGACTCAACCATGGCGTCAGAGTTTGTAGCGTTGGCTTCTTGTAGCAAAGAGGCAGAATGGCTAAGGAATCTCTTGTTAGAGATTAAGATATGGCCAAAACCTATGCCACCAATATCTTTGCATTGTGATAGTGAAGCAACTCTATCACGGGCCTATAGCCATGTCTATAATGGAAAGTCCAGGCATATAGGACTGAGACATAGCTGTGTCAGGCAGTTAATCACAGAAGGTGTGATTACCATTAGTTATGTAAAGTCAAGTGAAAACTTGGCTGACCCCTTAACAAAGGGACTTGCAAGGGATTTGGTGTGGAAAACATCAAAGGGGATGGGTCTCAAGCCCACTTAACATAATCACTCTTGGTGGAAACTCGACTCAACGCTTGAAGAAACATCAAGTCTTGAGTTCAATGAGCCCAAGTACACTATATGTCGTGATTGCAAGCACTTAGTTTTATTTCATTTTCATCCCAAGGTTGAAGTGCTTGGTACCTGTAATGTGAAAAGAAGAGGATGAGTTAGCAAACTCTTAATAAGCTTACAACTGGGTTGTTAGGGTACTGTAAATTACAGGGGTACTCTCAGTAAGCTTACCTATGTGAGTGTAGGAGGTGGTGCCGCTTCCTATGAGTCCAAGGGGTTGACTCTAGAGCGCTCATGAAACAGGATATAGACACAAGGCCAATCCACGTGTCAGTTTGTTTGAATACTTGAGGTAACCTATACTGTGCGTGAGACATGTCCAGTTAGTCGTATAAGATCACTAGTTCAAAGACAAATCTACTATGCCATCTTGACTAACTTTGAGATGTCTTCACTAAGTGAATGATTCAAATCGTAAGATATCTTCACCTATGCATAAGGCTGTCAAGTGAACCAAGAGTCATCATCTGGTATTTTGAAAAATGGTGGGGAAATGTTGGAGAATTTTCAAAATGGTTTTCAAAATGTATAGTTTAATTTTTGGGTGTTTTAAAAACCTTCCATGTTTTCTTTGGAAAGCATGAAATAAGCTTGTGACTTTGTCCCACATTGGAAAGAGAGCAAAACATGGAGCACTTAATAAAGTGCTACATGGAATATTCTTTTGAATATGGAATTATGGGATGAAAGCTAGTGTGCATGCACCCACACTGCAAGGATGGGGCTTCGCACCATCCGCACACACACGCGCGCGTGCGTGGCGTGGGCAGTGGGCTGTATGGCGTTTGATGGCGCACTTTGCGCTTTCCTATTTGCATCGGACAGATTGGAGCGATGACGTGGAATACAGTCAGCTCCACGTGGCAGTGACGTGTCGTCCGTTGGCGATGAGTCAACCAACCGATCAAATGGTTGTGTGTCTGATCTGGAGCGGGTTGATCATAGCTGTTGATTGGAGATACACGTGATCATACGAATTAGATGGCACCCGATCGTGATTAGGTGTGATTAGTCAAGGCATCTATTCGATGTCAGAATGATCTGCACCATAGATCATCGATCCAACGGTCAGATCTGATCGGATGCGATCAACGGACATGACCATTCGATCAGATCCATCAAGGCCTATAAATAGGCTACGAAATCAGCCATTTCATTCCATCCAAAATCCTGAAAAGCATTTCTGCAATTCTCTCTCTCTTTCTCCCTCTTGATTTTGAATTTCGACCAAGAGTTTCTTAAGCAAATTTCTATTTTTCTTATTGATAATGAAGTTTTGCGGATTTGATTATCAGTGTCTTGGTTTCTTGATTATATCAAGAGTGTTCTGATCTATTGTCGTCAGTGCAGACGCCGATAGACTAGACCTTTAGATTAGGCTTCATTGTATCTTGGAGGCAAATTTGTTATAACCCCCTGTGCACCTTTTGATGAGTACAAATATTGTCTTTAGGAAAGCGACTTAGTAACGTGACTTGAAGCACTAATTTTCTGTTCTATATAGACAAGATCATTGCCAAATTTTTGAAGACCCGAAGACCACCATTTGAAGAATTCAAGACCATTTGTTCCAACAAAACCTATCTCAACCAACAATTTAGTCCTACTTTAATTTCACATTAAAGTTGTTAAAAAACTATTATTTTCCAACAAATAATCCCTTGCATCTTTTTGAGATAATTCATCTATGAGAGTTTCCTTTTGTTTCATTTTCAGCTCTGTTAGGTCAACAATAGGGTACACTAGTTAAAAAATAAGGGTTTCACATCTACCTACACCTAGTATTATCACTTCTGGTGTATGGACACCACTAAGCATTGAGCAAAATTAACCACCCAATAGATGAAGTTGTCCCACCAGATGAATATATAGGTATGCTATTACACTCTGGATTACCACAATAAAATTTTAACAAAATGTGGACGAGTGATATCTAAAAATCAATGACTTTATTAGTTGGGTTTATATTGAGGTTGTTTTAAGATTTTAATTAAGATAATATTTAATTTATTTTTTATTGGTAATTCGTTAGTTATATTGATGAAAAAATAGTATTATCATATTTTTTACAGTAAAATATATATTTTACTTTCTGTATTTGTATCTTTACACCATTTATATTAGTTTTGATCCCTTTGATACTAAAAGGGAGATCGTTATAAGTATGACAAAATTGTAAAACTTGTTATATTTTTGCCAAATTTCAAGGAGTCGGTGTAATTTATCATATATAATTTCATCTAATTACAGCACCAATAAGTCACTTGTCAAAAAAAAAAAAAAAAATGCTATAAAATGTAACCAATAACTAAGCCTGGTTAGAAATAGGTTAATTGCAATTTAGCCCGGTTTGGAAAAGAAGGTACATGAACTGAAAAGCTTTTAGTGAACAAGGTACATGAAATCTGCCTTTAGTGAACAAGCTTTTTAATGTAACTTACTTGTAGCTTGTTTTTAATTACAACTTACTCGTAGCCTGTTTTTAGTGAACGAGGTACACGAAGCCAAAAGCTTTGGATAAGAAGCTATTGTACATGAGTCTTTAAAATTATAGGGCATTGATTTAGACCCCCTTAAAACATCCATCCCCACAACCCCTCACACACATGGAGGTTGGGGATTGGGTGAAAAAAAAAAAAAAAAAAAAAAAAAAAAGAGTTGACCAATCAAAACTAAAGGGGGTGACCCCCAAAGGGGGTCTCAACCTTTATTCAAAATTATATTTGGGTGACAAAAATCCTTAGGGAAAACATGATTTTCATTACTGGTAGCCTGTTTTTAATGGAGAATTTGATTAAAATTCCCTCATAATAAAATTTTAATACATTAAGGACAAGCATAAAAAAATATTCTTGAAAAGTCCAACACATACCATTATTACATATTACTCTGTTTGACACTAATATATTACTCTGTCTCACAGTAACATGTTACTCTGGTTCACAATAACATATTATTCTGGCAATATTATACAAGAAAAAATGTATATATATATTTTATTTTATCCTTACTCAATTATATATTTTTTCCTTAGGGAGTTTATGAAACAAATTGAGCTGTCATTTTCACCAAATAATGATCTAATAGATGGATTTTGGCTAAATTTCTCGTTTTTAATTGCAACTTACTCTTAGCTTGTTTTAGTGAATAATGTACATTAAGCCAAAAGCTTTGGAAAAGAAATTATTGTACATGACTCTTTAAAATCATATTTTTTTGATGACAAAAATCCTTAGTGAAAGGAGGAATCTCATATGGTATTTAAACAATTAATATTCTTTTAAGAATGTAAGATTTTCATGAAAAATTACAATTTCTACTTGGTTTGAGAATGTGATTCTTATCGAAATCAACCATCAAAATTCACCTTTCTATTCCAATCTATTTTAAACGGACCTAATCATTCTATTTTAAAATTTTGTCATTCAAACTTAACTTAAAATAATAAAAGGTTAAATACACCATCACCTTCTCAAATATTAATTTACGCCCTCATTTATGAACTTGTATATTTGACTCCTTAACTATAAAAAAAGTCATCATTTCCACCCCTCCAAAAGGGGTCATTGTGAGAACTTAAATAATTTAATAAGAAAGAGGAATACCTCCTATAATGTTGTTCAAACCTTTGAATCACGCTCCCAATTAATCAAGTCTGAAATATGTAATCAAACTCTCATAGATATACTGTAAACATACTCTCACAAAATCATATGAATATGTGATGGAACTAAGTTTCAAACTTATTCTATTCCAAAACTTCGTCTGTGTTTTGATAGTAATCACAGACTTTTATAGATAGGTTCATGATCCAATATAACTCTTCATAAATTCCCACCATCAGGGAAGTTGTAACTTTCATGAAACCACTTTATTAGGTAGTGGGAATATCTCATGTTAGTTACCCAAAATATTTTTGCCTAAACTATGTATATAATATTTATATAATAATATAAATAAAAACAATGTGGCATGTGAGTCACTTTATGGAGACATATGCTTACAGTCATTTGTAAGATTTTCATAGTTGAGAAGGGGAAAATGTACAAGTTCATAGATGAAGGAGATAAATTGATGTTCTTTAATAATTAAAATAATCTTAGTGTAATTAACGCAATAATAAACTAAGTAGATTTTTCCTTCATTTTATTTTGTTGATAAGTGACAATATCAAACATAATGAAAATTTAAGATTGCATTGTCATGAATGAAGGAGTCTGAACAATTGACAAGAGAACATATTCAAATTGCATTGTGGTTTGTCACATAAGTGTTGAGTACCACATAAACTTTCCCTTTTTTCTTTTTTTTTTTTCTTTTTTTTTTTTGTTTCTTTAATCCTCTATTAAGGGATTTAAATAGCATTACTCTATGTATATTTGATGTCATGAAGACTTGAAAAACAACTATTGCGAGATGTTTTTTCAATGCAGTATACAACAAAATTATTGTAAAAAAATCATAACAGATGATCCTTACCTATCAAGAATTGCAACTACTAGTTACAATACCACTTAAAAATCAAAATAAAAAATAAGGATGTACAATAATACAGATTGGGCCATAGTAACTAACATTACAATTACCATACCATAATGTTTATTAATTAATGAAAAACAAAACGAAACAAAACAAAACAAAAAAAAAAAAAAAAAACATTCTTTTCTAAAAAACACTTTTAAAAGCAATTTTCATACAAAACGAAAACAATATTTTCCATTTTTTTTTTTTTTTTAAAAGCACGAGAGCACAACCAACTAAGCTTTCACTTTGTTCACTTCTCCACAATTGAAAAGTCATCAGTTGGAACATATGCAAATATTCAAATTGCATTGTGCTTTGTCACAAAAATACCAAGTTCCACATTAGCTTTCTCTTCCCAAGATGCAACAACGACTAGTAAAACAAACAATACTCATTTAACATGAAAATATTCTAACATTAAACATATAACAATGATATTTTTTTTAATGCATTATACAATTACAGTGCTTTGACTAAAACACAACTTGAAATTCCTAAATATTTTTCTATCTCCCAAGCAGATCAATACTTAGTGACATTACACAACTTTCATGCACTATGTACTTGAGCTAAATCTCCTAATCTTGCGAATAAATTTCCATCTTACAACTCATTAATGTTTTCTCTCCCATTTTCCTTCCCGTCTACCATCCCGTTCTCTCCGCTCCATCACCTGTCTAGACTTGCTGCTCCCTCTAGACCCGTGTCTTCGATCAGACCCGATTGCAGGAGATTGTCCATCAAATGCTGAGACTAGGTCTGGATCGCCAACGCTACCCGTGTCGCCTGAGTCCTTGCTTCCATCAAAATTTTCTTCATAACTACTGCCACATTCATCTAGACGGTCACGTGATTGTAGAATGGTCGGAACTTGGCCTGAAAATGAGCGAGATCCAGAGAGAACCACCGACGGCATGGTTGTCACTGATGAATTGCTGATTCCAGTCTCCGTCTGCAAGTTGCCACTAATTCCTCTTAAGCTGCCTTCATTACCTGATCGTACATTTTCTCTTTCACGATATCTTTCCCGAGGACGACTGCATTTAAAATCATCAAAAAGGGTTAATCCACCAAATTATGTACAATGGGAGAGGCTATTTCCGCAGCTCAAAAGGCGAAAAGTTTTATGGAAGGAATTGGGGTTTAAGATAAATGGTGTATATAGGGTGGGCGAGGAAAGAACGTTGGTTTTATATTTAAGTAAATTTTGTGTCCTTAAATGTAGTTTTGCATAAGGGTAATGTTGAAAAAAAAAAAAAAAATCCACCAATTGGCTGTTTTAGAGGGGGGGAGGGAAATGAGCTATATTTAGCAGCAACCATATGAAGACCTATTGGCAACCCCTAAAGCCAACGTCCAACAATTAACAAAATTATGAAAATATCCTTAATTACTAAAACTAAATAAAAAATCATTATTACATTTGTCCAACAACATTCTAATCTATAAAATATATAAAAATAAGACCCAAAACTAACCCTAAATATAATCAAATGAAGCCCCAGGTGCATTCCATATTAAATTCCAAATTTGCCACTTTTTTTCTTTCCATGTTCATCATCAAATGCAGTGGTGCTAGGTTGCTAGAAAATTTTGCTGGCGTCAAACAGGTGCAAATCTGAGAGATCTTTCAGATACACAAGGCAGACTGTAAAAATTATAGTGCTCTTCAAACTCAAAGTTGAACCAATTTTATGCATAAAAGGAGAACTCAGAATCCTAAAATTTCCTGCTACAGCCGTTCCCTCGAAAAGTAGTAATGTTATGCTATTGGAGAGAGCCAACTAGTTTCTTCAAGCTTGAATAGCAGCAACTTCATGGGTTTTGATAGGCGTAACATGGATAGTTGGTTTTTGATATTTAAAATAAAAATAAAAATAACAATTTGAACTTATGAAATGTGAATCTTGATCTAATTTCCAAGGTGAGGCTTCTTGAAGTTTGGTGAGACAGAAGTACCATGCTGGCTTGATTCATCAAATTCTTTTCTACAATGTGACTAAATCTAATTCAAGCTATTTTCAGCAGCAACAGTTTGTGAATTGGGAATTTGATTCGGTCAGTGCTGAATTATTCCCTTAAAGAAGCCGTTTAAGAGGCAAATTCATTTGTTAAATTGGATTTCAATCTTTTGCAGCACCTGTTCTGCTTGTAATATAGCTTCACCCAACTCCTACCAGAGAGGTTCCTATATGTTGCAGAGACTAATAATCCCTTGCATCTTTTTGAGAAAATTCATCTATGAGATTTTCCTTTTGTTTCATTTTCAGCTCTGTTAGGTCAACAATAGGCTACACGTTAAAAAAATATGGCTTTCACATTTGCCTACACCTAGTATTATCAGTTCCCGTATGAGGACACCACTAAACATTGAGCAAAATTAACCACTATCGTGTCTTCAAAAAATTAACCACTCAAGCGATGAAGATGGCCCACCAGATGAATATATAAATATGGTATTACACAGAGGATTGCGACAATAAAATTTTGAGAAAATGTGGACAAGTGACATTTAAAATCAACAACTCTATTATTTGGGTATATGAAAACCACTACATGCTCCAGGACAAGAGTTCTATTTATCTTAAAACATGAAATCCTCATCCGCTTCTTGCCCAGGCTAGGCATGCATTCTGCCATTTATATCTTGAAAGCTTCAAACTCTCTTTTAATATTTCATTTGTGGTACTGAAAGTCTTCTCATGTTAAACTCATATTCATTATTAATGGAAAAGTCTCAAATTTAAAAATAATTGTCCAATATGAATGTAGTAGTATAATAAGGGACAAGGAAAAAGAAGGCAGAAGGCAGAAGGCAGACGACAGACAACAGACAACAGAAGACAGAAGAAGACTACCTTCTTGTTTATTTGAGTGACAAGGAGGTATATGAGACAGTCTTCTGTTTTTGGTCACAGCAGTGTTTCTACAAATAGAGTGGCTAAGCTTTGCTTGAGAGTTGTTGGAGAAGAGATAAAATAGACAGAGAAACATAAGACGTCAAAGCCAATTAGGTTTTGCGTCATGCAGTGTGTTTGAGTGAAAAGAATTTATGTTTCATTTTATTTACAATTATCCTATATATGTTTTAACAATGAATTTTTTAGTTTCTTTTAATTCTTGTTGATGATTATAATTTTGTTTTCTTTATGTTCTTATGGTGGTGGTGAGAGTTGCTATGGGGCAAAGAGAATGAGAGAAGGGGGAGGCGGTGGCGGTCGTGGGTGGAGCAAAAGTGGTGGTGGTAGGATGGGGGGAGGGAAGGGGCGATGGTGGGTGATGGCATGGTAGGGTGGGTGTGTGTATAGTTTTTTTTTTTTTTTTGAATTGAATTGAATTGAATAAATTCTGTCCATAAAATAATTTTGCTTAAAGGTATTTTTTGTAATTAAAAAAAAGAGTCATAATTTGATGGGTGCAATGAGACGAGTGGTGTAAATAGAAGCTCCTGTGGACTGCCAAGTGGTGACTATTTAGTGTGTCCAAAGGGTCCATACAAAAGTTCAAGTCCTGAGATTTACTTGGCTATCAAGTTCTTTAGCTTCCAAGCTAGAGTCTTCTACATTTGTGGTGCGTGATGCAATGCATTTTCCTTAGGCAAAAACAAATTATGAGATTTTTTATATTTCCCTTTTTTAATTTTCTTTTCTTCTCTTTATTTATTTTTTTAATCCAGCTCTTAAGCTGCACATTCATTGCTTTGGTGCTGAGAATAAAATCCTGCATTAGATTCATAACTATCTCCTTTAGATTCATAATTATAGGGAAACTTTTGGGTTTGTTATTGAGTTGATTAACGAGGGCAAATCCATTTCAAAACATTTTTTGAGAATTTTGTAGAGAACTTTGTTTTATTTTGTTAGCCGACCCCATTTGATTAAGGCTTGGCTTGGTTTGGTTTGGTTTGGTTTGTAGGTCAGACTATCATATAAGATGCTTGTATAGGGGTGACACCCCCTTGGCATCCTTTTAATACAATTTTAAACTTATTCAAAAATGAATAATAAAACAATGCTTGTACATGACTTGTGCCCAATGTGATCTCTTCAAATGTGAGTCTGTTATTCACACAAAGAGAGAGAGAGAGAGAGAGAGAGAGAGAGGTAAACGTACCTATTATGAGTGGAGGTAGAAAACTCTCGTCGCGAAGGTCGGACTCCAGATTCCACTTGCTCTAATTCACGTTGGAGTTCTCTCTACATGCAAAGTGTTCAAGATTTATTATTTAAGAATCTAATAGTTGCAAAACAAAAAGTACACATAACTGTATAGATATATCAGATGCTATTTCATACCATCTTTAAAAAATATGAAATGAAATAGTGCAGCATTCGCATAGTCATGGAAAATGATTTTACACTTGCAAAACAAAAAGAATAGCATGTAAGGTACTACATAGATATATTAGATGCTACTTTCAAAGTATCCAACAAAAATATGAAAAATAGAAGGGTAACAGATTCTGGATAGGATGGTTGTCAAACGAACTGTAACATCTCACAATAATACAAAGAATTGACAACATACGCTAAATAAGATTTATGTATTGACAGTCATAGTATTTTAAAAACAGAACCCAATAAAATTTCAACTAGAGAACGAAGTGAAAATTTGGCGCCCGGTCTAGTCTATTCCACTCTCCAATTTGACCCACCATAAAGTGGCCAAGGAGTGACACAATTTCTGAGCATGACTATATCTCAACTTCAACATTGGTGTCCCCTGAAATCTAGTATGCAAATAAGCGTTTCTAGCCAGCTCTCCACCTTCACCTCATGCAGATAAAGCTCTGCAACAGAGCTTTCTTTCATAACTAAATTGGCCAAACTCTTTCAACACCCAGATCAGTGTATACTAGCCCTTCTCCTCAGCGAACCAAACATATACCCCCTTTATGAACTCCTCTCAACTCTCCAAGAAACCAATCACTATACCTACTCTCCACTACATCCCATATCTTGTCACAAACCCATGGAAGTTCATACCCAAACCAAACTAAACCAAGTCTTGTATCCCCAATCAAGTGGGATCGGCTACATAAATCTTTTTGTTTTTTTTTTTTTTTTGGTTGCCATTTTACTCTGTCAAAGGTTATATGCTCAGTTAAATAAAAAGAAAAATTTTACTTTTCCCCCTTGTGATTTGGCCCATGAGCGGTTTACCCCCCTATCATTTGGAAACAAGCACATAAACCCTTGTAGTTTGTAGACTAACGTGCACCATCACGCATTATGTCCAAGTTAACAGCAAGAGTGAAACACATGCCAAGACATAAGGGGTTATACTCATTTTCAAATGTCAAAGGGGTAAATCACATATGGAATAAAGCATAGGGGGTTGTGCGCTTTAGTCCACAAAGTACATGGGTTTATGGGGGTTACATGCACATGGGGCAAACCACAAGGGGGTAAGGTGAAACTTTCCCTTAAATTAAATAAATCCTTATCTATTTGTGACACCTTTCTTTTCCAGAGCTCACCATAATAAATCTCTAAAAACCCTATTAAAAGTTTTCTCCAAGTCTACAAAAAAGAAAAGGAGATCTTTCTTATTTTTCTATACTTTTTCATTAATCTCAACAACAAACAAATCACTTCCAATGCAGATTTTTCAAGCATAAATCCAAATTGATTATTTGATATCCATTACTTCTGCATAGGTAATAAAATACTTTTCCTCCACTCATCTAGCATTTTATTACTATAATTTTATTAAAAAATTTAACAAAGACACACATCTCCTATGCACTTCTGAATCTCAATAGGAATACCATATTACCCTAGAGATCTTCCCATTTTCATCTTTCTTAGTGAGGTCTCCATTTCTAACACCCTAATTCTGTGAAAAATTTTACAACAACTCTCTCCTTACTATTACCACTTTATTCTAACACCAAGTTACCTATATGATTTCAATTTAATAACTACTACACCTCTCCTTGATTTACTCTTCTTGCAATAGTATTCATGAATCCTCGTTCTTGTTACACTTAATATCTAGTTTACCTCCCCCTCAACTTAGCAAGTCTATACTTTCATCCTTTTTACAAAACTTATTGTAAAGATCATCATGTACTTCCAATCTAACATTTCTAACTGCGTTTTTACTTTTTTTTTCTTCGCATATATATGTATATCTTTACAAGTTTCTCATTTATATTCTTTTGCCAAGTTTTATACAGAACAAGATTTTTGTCACTATATTGTGAAGATATATTTAGATAGGTTTCATAAGTCAGTCAAATTTTTAAAAGTCTAGTTTCCTTTCTAAAACTAGCTTATAGTTGGCATAGTCTTTTAAAGGCTACAAATAGACACATGATTCTTCTAATTAAAATAAAGACTGTTTAGGGAATTTGTAAATCTTTTGAAGCTCCCTTAAGATAGTCTAATGGAATTTCTAACTTTCTTCTTCTCTTCTTTTTATTCTGCACTTTTAGCATTTAAAATCCCCATAACCATATCTCCCTAGCTTTCTTTTGCTTTTTTCTCATTCTTCGAACCCCTGTAGGCAAGCCTAACGTTTTTTCCATTCAACCAACCAAAAATAGGACATGAACATCACCCCGTGTTTCCTATTTGCTATATTAGAATAGCCTTAAATAGTCCCTAAACCTGTAACTTCTCATCCCCAAAACCTTACCCTAGCAACTGGTACTAAAAGGGGAAAGTAACATTCTTCAGCTCTAGCTGCTGCAATTGTCCTGGTTTAATAAAAAATTGCAGAGCTTTTGACTACACAAATCTTTTCGTAAATTTGGTAAATTTAGCGTATGGGCTGTAAAAGCGGGAATGTCCCTAATCTGCATACATGTTTTGAAAAAAGTAAACACGAAGAGATCAGAAAAGAGTTTCTTTATGACTTATAAATTATAAGGACCAAGGACCACAGTGATCAAAAGAGTTTCTTTATAACTTATAAATTACAAGGACCAAGGACCACAGTGATCCTATATGCACTGGGAGAACATAAGGAAAGGCATATATTAAACCATATGAAACAATATAACCAAAGACACACCATGGTCCCTGATCATCATATCTTCAGGAAACGTTTCAGCCATATTCTTCATTTATGTAACAGGTTCTATTACAAGAACAGACAAATAAAGAGTATCAAACGAAGATAAACAAAGTTCAGGGTTAATTTGTGATCCTCTGGCCTTGCCTGTGATTGCTTCTCTTTCTCCATATCAAGATGGTGACGCAGCTCTCTCGTTTTTGCACGCTCAAGTTCCAGCGACCGCTGTCTCTCAATCTCCCTTTCTACTTCAGTCGTCCTCTCTCTAACACACAGGAGGGCATTGGTTATTTTTAAGAAAATCCAATCTTTTATAACCATGAAACCATCACAATTTAAGGACACACGATGAGCTACAGATCAGGAAGTAAAACCTATCAAGTGCTTGAAGAAGTTCTGCTTCTCGCAAAGCTGCTTCTTCCAAATATTTTTGACGGGCACGTCGTACAAGTAGCTTCTTTTGCCTGCGACCCATTATCTCTTCTCTGATCTTGGACTTCTCTCTGATCGGACAGGAGTATCATTCAATTATATTATAAGAAAATTGGGAGAGAACAAAAAAAGAAAAATTTAAAAATTTAGAAAACATAAGCGTGTAATCCTTGAACAAAGTACATCCTTCAAGAAAACAAAAAATAAGAAACATCTGCTACAAATAAAAGTCAATGCATTTGAAGCAGCGAACATAAAACCACCAAAACAAGCCCTAACAAATCACAGGTTCTAGAAACTCAATGATAGTGTCATCTCTGATGTAAAGAAGTCAAAAGAAGGCACTTTCATGAATTAAATGCGTTAGTTCCACATCCTGATGGTCAAATGGTTGGGAATGCCAGACTATGCTTCATCATAATAATTTTAAGTTTCAAAAGAATGAAAAGGATCACCTTCTACCTTCGGGGTATATTTAGGAGAGCAAATTAATTAGAGCCTTAAACACATCATCTCGCATCAATAGTCTGTTATCCAATTCAGGGAAGTTAAGAATTTCAGAAATATAGATTGGATCCTAACCACTGCTTGTTTGAAGCTCAATGCTAGGTTATTCACAATTTCAATTTTTCTGGTAAGTTGGTAAGTTTTTTGTGAACAAGTCTTGTGATTTGTCATCCCATTTTCACAGAACATTAGTAAATTGTTTGTGTAAAAGACCAATGCCACTTGAGTACCATTACCATAGTTTACAAAGATTTTATATAATACAAGAAATGGATACAAGATTCATAAGCTAAATAAACAAAGATCGTATACTTTTGAAAATGGAATAATGACTTGTGGGCTAGATAAAGGAGTAATCACCAAAGCTGCATACTGGTATCTATTTTTCCTTTCTCTTTCTTGTAATGAAATCAACTTATTTAAGTGAACAAAGGAAGTAAAGATGGTGCATACAGTTGTTGAATGCTATCCTTGATTTGCTGAAGGCGGTCATCATCCTTCGCATAAGCTGCATGGCATAAAGTGGTAGAATAGTACATGACAAATAAGTAAATAGTCACAGAATCAAATCTGCCAGTTTTAGTGACAAATTATTACTGTCCAGAAAGGGAAGCTGACACCATTCTTTGCGATCATTAGATGATTCCTGAACCGCCTGCTCTTTCTGAAGAAGGTCTAATTCCATTTCAGCCTCCTCTAGCTCCTAAACACATAAATTAAATCACTTGATCTAGAAGTCAAGACTTGAGAGAAACAAAGATTTGCACCAGGGATGCGCAGGCTTACCATAACCTTTTGGTCAATTTTCTTTGAAAATAAATCAAAGTATGACTGAACAGATGTTAAATTGGCAAGGACCTGTCGCCAAACAATAGAAAAAGAAAAACAAACGAGTAAATTACCTTAAAGAAAATAGAAAGGTAACTGATATAGTCATGTGAACAAGAAAACCTGAAATCCACCCAGATAAAGAAATAGAAATGAAGTTTCAAGTGGAAATATTGCAGAGTTATTTTTCCAAACCAAATAATTTGAGAAGAGACAGATAAGTAACTATAATGCGTAAGTCAATATGAATGATATCAATGCGATGATAGTGTTGAGGAGCAAATTACATACTTTGTCATAAAAATATTGCAAGACAAGCCATCTCTAATGATCTTTTTACATATAAAAATCAATCTATGTTACGATTGCATGAAACAAAATTTTGTAATCTCGCAACCAAAAAAATGATAAACTTAACTGCATTAGAACTTAAAGAAGTGTCAACAATAATAGACGGTTTACAAGAAGTTAATTATCAACTTAAAACAATTTTTCGATAGCCAATTTAGTAAGAGTTATTAAGTTTTAACTCTATGTCGAGAACTTTTTTTAGTTAATAGACCAACTGCATGCTTATTGTGTAAATGCTCAAGACTAACTTATGGATGCATATAAAGACATTTATTTTCAGCAAGGGCTGACATGTGAGGTTTCCTAATGTAACATGCCATGCAAATCATAATTACAACGTATATATTAGCCAGTAACAAAGAAAAAAGGAAATCAAGTTGCATTGGAATCAAGAACCACTCATCACTGTCGCTGAGTAAAAGAGAATGTAATCCAAACAGAATTACTGCAATAACAATCAACAGTGATAACTAAATTGCTCTACATGACAGCGGAAATATTGCTAACCTGAAGAATCGATTCACGAGTATTTGCAAAATCTGGATTTGGTTGTTCTGAAGAACTTGATGAGAGAACTTCTTTCAGGTTCTTACATGCCAAAATGTGGTTGTCAATAATTTCACGATTAGTACATAATAAGAGGGGCTTTGTTTACTATATTTATTAAGAATGGTTGATAAGAAATATCTAAAAAAGGAAAAAGGTAAGATGGTGATCTTACATAGGAACCTTTGTTAACTTCTTATCTATTAAACTACATAATCATCATTCAAAACAACATTTTCATTGACTCAAGTCTAAATATTTCATATTCATAAGATATATTTAACATCCAAGTGTGTAGATATATTTTTACAAGTAATTTAGAAAAAGTGACTGAATCTTTACGATTCACGATTTGATTCAACTTGTGATTCGGTACAAGGCCATTTCGATTCACGATTCGAATCTCGATTTGACAACTATGTTTAAAACTCTTATTAGTACTTACCTCTTTAGCCTCATCCCCTTCATATTTCAGTTTACACAAAACTTGGCAAGCTTTTTTCTCAAGATCTCCAGGCTTACCTTCTACACAAACAAAATTGAAAGGAAAAAGGCATAATGAACAACATGCCGTTAAGAATCTCTACCCTACGTAATTTATTTATCTTTTTTTTATCAAGAAATTCTTCAAATTAAGTGTTGTCGATATCAAATGAATAGAACCATACCCGTATTTGACATTCCCAAAGTTTCAATGTTTCTCCAAACAACTTGAGGAATCAAAGAAATATCTTCAGCAGGAGAGTGCAGACAAACACTGGCAAGGAGTGCTAACGAAAGTTGTACCAATGGGCCTTCACATGTTGAGTGTGCAAATTTTCCCAAACCATAAAGAATGGTATCAGCTGATGCAAGAAGAGATTGTAACTGGTGCCTCTGAGAAAATGGAACATAGTCAACCAGAAGTGCCATTGCACGAGTTCTCAAAAGTAATGAGGAGTCAGATGATGCCACCAAAGCCACCTGATCCCATGTACTTGAAACCAGAGATTTCAAAATTGGTTCAGAAACAGAGATAACTAAAAGGTTATCACGACACATTGATGACAGTAATGCTTTTCCACTGTACCCATCCTGGCCTACAAGTCGTCCCAAGTGCTGTAGGGAAATAAAGCGTTGCTCTGGTTCTGGATGACCAAGCATTGCACAGAGCAGATTGATCAAAGGAATTTCACCATCATGAAAGCTGTGGATGCCTCTTGCAAATAAAAATGACAACCACTTATCAGTCTGCATACGCCAAGCAATTGTCGGTCCACTACATGAAAAATTCTTTATTGCAGTACATATTGTACCAATCACACTATCCAGACAAAAACTTTGAGGGACCCTGAGTAGACAATCAAGCATCACAGATGTAACTTCCCAGCAATGGGTTTCTTGCAATACCATAATCATCTCAGAAAGTCCTTCCAGAGCAACCCTCCAATGATCTGTGGACTGGTCAGCTGATTTAGATGGAAGGATACTCTCATCCTCAATCCGAGCAGAAATGGAAGCTTTTTGCGCAATAGAAGATAAGCATCTTGAGTAAATAAAACACTCTGCTGATGTTAGTGTTAGCTTCTTTGCCAATTGATGATGAATCTTCCAACAGAGCTCAATAGTTGGATTAAGCTTGGAAACAAGCCCCTCCAAGTCTTTTGAGAAATCCTCTACTTCTTCAACAGATAAATGACAAACCTTTTGACGTGAGATTACACCATCAAAGCTGTTACCTTCTGGTTTCTCAGTCACCTGAGTTGCACAAGCGCCCTGGCAGATCTCATCGAGAAACGTAGAATGTGATTCTGAGCTATTATCAGAGAGAACACCAGTGCTTACATCAGAATGCATAGGCATATTAAGTGGGATAACACCATGGACTCTTGAAGTCTCAACTAACAAAATTTTGCAGCTTTCCATAACAGTCTGAAATGCACAAAGATAATCATGAAAATAAGTTGTTGGCTCAGAAGTAGCAAACTCAGCCCATGCCATTAAAGACTGTAAAATTTCCCTCTTACGCTGGAACGACAAATCAGGAAAAACAGAAGCTAAAATAAAAATTGTCAGTGCCCTGCTATATACTTTTTCAGATGGAGTACCTTCATTCTCATTATTGTGTCTAATATTAGCAAAAAGCTCATCAAAGCACAAAGACTCAAAATTCAGACACGAATCATCAATCAATAATTTTTCCTCATCAGACACCTTATGTAGAGAATATGAGATGATTGGGTTTAACAAACGCAATATAGAGTCCAGGAATGACACGTCACAGTATGAGGTTCTAGATAGGGATACAAGCACTTGTACCACTCTCGGTATTTCAGGCACCATAGCTTCCATGTGCTCAATCACAATGGCTTCAAGTGTGTATAGGATGATTGCTTTGGCATTCTTTGCAACAAAACCTTTATAGTAATCAGCATTATTCTTGGTCAAAAGATGATCCTTCTCCTTCCAAGAAAATGGCCATGAACATAAATCGGAAAACCAACACAACAAATCCGGCACAACACCAGAAGAAAGTGATCTCAATTGCAATCTTACGGCCTCCAAGATAGTTTCTCCAAAAACTTCAAATTGTTTTCTCATACTTGGAAAGAACTGACTTATATCAGGGTACATGGCTCGAAAAGATTGGTCTGCATACTGTTGACCAGGAAGTTCAAAACCTTTTTCAACATTTTTGTCTTCTTTGACTACCGCTTGTTCAATCTTTGTGTTCTCATCTCTCTCTTCGACAATGTTATCTACTAGAGCAAGCTCATCAGAAAAAATAGACAGTAAATATGTCAGCTGTGACAGATCTGATGCTAGGAATAGCCGCTCTTTCAGATACTGTTTAGCATTACGAGATACAGCCATCCAACCTAGAAACCGAACTAGAGGGGAAGTAGAAGAAGAGAATGTAGGTATTTTCCGCATCCAGGCTGCAGAGGGAATCAAATTTGCAAACCGAAAACCATTATTTATATTAATTGAAAAGTCAGGACCCTCATCACCACCACTTGAAGCTATTACTAGCCTTTGAAGAAGCATCCACCGACGTTGCACCTCATGTACCTTTCCTGAATCCAACTGCAAATTCCCTTCCTTGAACTGATGATAAAAAGTTGTAAGCAGCCCATTAAAGTGCTCAGCGTATCCTAATATGATATTGATTACGTCTTCAGGAGAGCAGAACAGTTTAGTTGCTGACTGCAACAAGAACAAAAGACTTTGCATAAGAATTTCATGCATGGAATGTTGCTCCTTTTGCAAACACTGAATCAGAAAATTGCACAACAGTGCTTGATTCTGTCGAACTAAGGTGATAGCATCTGCTGATACAATATCATGCTGAGATAAACTTAAGACCTCTTCATTCTCTTCAGCATAGAAGAGACTTGATTTCCCATCTGACATAGTTTTCTGATAAGTCCTGTCCAATTCAGCAGCCTCAAGCAAAATTTGAAGAACAACTTTGTCCCTTCTCCTTTCAAGATGAGCTACTGTTTCCAAGTCATTATCATTCTTTTTCAAAATAATGTTGACATCTGCAAATTCATTTTTTTCAGCATCTTTGTTCATCCTGTTGACTATCTTTGGAACATCTCTACAAGACACCATAAAGAAGGGATTAACATAGCACTCTGCTGCCAAAAGCAAAGCATCTATAGCAGCATCATGACCCTCAGGAGTAATATCATGTCGTGAGTGCAAGTCTAAAGCCAAACGCCGAAACTCAGAAGCCCGCAACTCACAATCTCGATAGTTAATAAGTTGCATGTAATCTGCATGCAAATTATAGTACTCCGCAGCACAACCAGCATCTAATACTAACCTATTGTTAACCAAATTATTGATAGTTTTCTCTACATATTTCTCTTCTGTGCTAATATTTCCATGTTTTGAATCTAAGCTCTTTCTGTCTGGACTGCCAGACACAGATGTCAGTGCCATGCTCCTCAATTCTGATGGTGCAAAGAAAAAACTGATATCTTCAAAAATATCCATCTTTGCACCGGTATCAGAAACATCAGTCTTTCCATCAGCTTCATCTTGGTTATTAAATTTTGAAGAGGCTCCTCCAAAGCGAGGTACAGAAGACAGAGGTGAAACATTTACGGTTTCCTGCCCAAGAGGCTCAGAAACGGAATACTTGCAGTGGTCAATTTCAGGAGGTAACTGCATGTGAGGTTCCAATATTGAAAGAAGTACACTGCATAAAAATGTCCATCTATTCATTAATAGTCCATTACAAAAAAAATAGTATATTCCTCAACGTTAATATTGAGTACTTTAGAACAGCCCATAACAGATCAACAGGCAATTTGTGAGATCATTAACTTGGTAATGAATAAAAGAAGTGTACAACAGGCAAGTCTGTATTTAATTCTTACTTAATATTTCATAAGATTCCTGTGCATTTAAATTAACAAAAATAAATAAGCATGATTAGATTTGCCACATTAATGTTTGATATGTCTGTGTGTGTGTGTGTATATTGTTCTTTTCTTTTCCTTTCCTTTTTTTTCAATAAATGGCACATTAGTGTTTGATATAGAATCATTCTTTCCACTTAACACCATTTGTTGATAGATTTACAAGTACTATACAACTCTACTTGGCGAAGGCTCCTATCTCAACTACTAGGGATGGTCTCATTAATCTTTCTTTCTGATCTGCTTTATCTAAGCTGCATCTTCTGAATCCTTTTTTTTTTTTTTTTTTTTGATTGGCAACAAGAGAAATTTTATTGATAAGTAACAAGAAGAAACAAAAAGGGGACAAGATGTCCTCTACAAAGAAAAGCTGTTATAAATGGAGAATAATCTCGAGTTCTACCTAGCTAGTTGTAAACCCTTGTAAAAGGAGAATTGCGTAGGTAATATAGCAGTGCAAAGCCTTATTTTCCAACCATTATGACAGGAATCCTCCAAATTTGCTAAGTGAAAATTTTCTCAAAACATTTCACACCAAGAAATACTAATGAGAGCAAGTATGTGATAGGTATCTATTACCTAGGAGCCACTGAACCACGCCTCCACTCAGATTCCAAGGATGGTAAAACAGCAGGCTTTCTTACTGCTGTGTGGATTACATTAAGTGCAATTGCACAGTTGTGTTCCTGCTTTTCCTGAAAAACTGAAGACACGTTTCCAAAGGCAATCGTGCTCTTTATTGGTGTTATGGCAGGATCAAGAAAAGGCTCTAGCATCTCCAGAAGAAAGAGAATTCGGTGCTTAGCATCCTGAAACATACAAAACAAAGAGTTTTATAGCAACCACATCTGACAGTTAAAATAATAGGCGAGCTACACACCCCAAAAAAAAAAGGCTAAATTATCATTTTGTCCCAATGCTCAAAACCTCAGTATCCTCCCCCCCATCATTCAAGTCTTCAATATCACTCAAACTTTCACAAGTAAGACAATGCAGTCCAGTTTGCTAAAGGAAATACGAAAAGCTGTCCATATTACACCACATGTTTCTTCAGCTAATTTCAGGGTTCAACCTAAGAGATAAAGTAGGCCTATCAATGGATCAGGTTTTACCGGAATCCGATTCATTTATGTAAATCCGAATCCAATATAGCCCAAATCTAAACAAAACAGATTCAGATAAATCCGATCCGATCCAATTATTTATCCGACCTGATTATAGTGTTTTATCTGCAATACACTAGATGTTAAGTCGCGATTTGCAATTCTCTCATCACAGTGCAATCAATTGTCAGCAATGGCGAAAAGGCTTCTTCTCCGGCTCCGTTGAAACAAGCTCAGATCTGGATTTGTCTTTTCTATTCTCTCTCAAGATATAATATATATCTAGGCACACTCAGATCTGGATTTCAGATCTGTATCTTGCTCTAATTTAAAGAAATACTATCAAATATAGAAACTTGGGTATGGAGTTCCACTTTAATCCGATCCGATCGGGCTGAGGATGAAGATGAAAGTCGTGATTACCTGGATGATGTTTTCTTCAGTCAATAGAGATGACCCATGCTTACTCAACAATGAACTAAGGTGATGCTTTGGTATATCTTGCAAAAAAGAATAGATGATTTGTCTTTGAATTCACTTAATTACCATATTTGTATTCCAAAGTTTGTGGGTGAATGTTGCTGGATGATTTTCACAAAAAGGAAAAACAAAAACGGATTGGATATCCGTACAAATCTGATTTGGACTCAGATCAGCAAGAAATCGGATCAGATCAGATTGGATTTTGCCAAATACGACCCAAATCCGTTCCATTTACAGGCCTAGGCTGAAGGAAGAAACTAAGAAGGACAGAAGACACCAATAGCAACTTCAGTGAATTAAGCTCAAGCTGCAACAGAAACAAGATGACAATGATTTTTTCACCACTGTTCCACATCAGCTAATGACTCTCATGTGACGTAGTTTTTCTCACATCTAGTAACATAAACAGGCTAGACTGCATTACTTTTACATATGAAAGTTTGAGGAAACATATAAAAGAAATATAAAAAAAGGGGGTGATGGCATTCAAAGTTTGAGAGACAAACTGATCATTTAGCCAAGAAGAAGAATAAAAATGTGCTAGCTGAATTGACTAATTGACTAAGAGGATTTTTGTGCCTATAAAATTGGTTAGTTGCAATAATAATAAATAATTGAGCTCAGTTAAAGATATCTTCAAGCAAAGATTTGGCATTACGCAAGATAAGAAAACAAGAGAAAAAAGCCAAAAATATGATCCAATACCTTATATTTTGACATTATATCATCCATATGCCCAGATAGAGCCAATATAATGTATTTAAGGGCAGCACGAGCACGATATGAGGAACGGCGAGCACCCTAACACAAATGTCAGCCAACAATCAGACATTCAATCTATCAGAAAAATAAGGGGAAGAGAAGCTTTAAGAAGCAAGTACACATTTTACATGACAAAAAAAATACCATAACAATATGAAGCATATTCAAGGACTAAGTTTGTTTTGGCTAAGGCTAAATAAGTTGGTTGGGACCTATGTTACACAGAATTTCAAAATAAATCAAATGCCCATGTCGGACACCCGACACTCGGACAAGGGTGTGGGATGTGTGTCGGATACTTTTCAACGGATACTTCTTATATAATTGTATATAACACTATTATTATATCTACATGTTGTTGTATAATTGCTATAAATGTCTTTTTGACATTGTAAGTTACATATAGTACCATTTTATCACACATACTTGATTAAGAATATAAAAATATGACCATTTTTTGCCAAGTCAGCGTACCCTTAAATTTATTGTTTGATGAGTCCAACACCTAAATACATATCCACAGCCGACACCCGTACCCGAGTCCATGTAACATAGGTTGGGACTAGAAAAGCACAAAAGACAAAATAGTCAATGTCACATTCAAACCATAATCATTTCACTTTTTCTCTCAAAAAATCAAAAAAGCCAACCCAAACGAACTTTTTAGTCCCAAGCTAAAAAAGTCCCAACTCAAGAAAGCCAACTAAAAAGGTTTTGCCAAACGACAACATATCAAAGGCAGCTTTACCAAGTTTTCTATCCCTGTCCTACATCAAGGGTGTTAACTACAGCTAGAATATTAAACTAGTTAATGATCATGATGGTAGACAGTGTAGTGCTGCATATCAAAATAATACTAACAAATTATAATTGTTGCTAATAGCACCCCAATTTATTCTTTGGACCCCCACCTATTCAAACAACTTTTTATTACAAATTTATCCTATCATAAAATTCCAATTATGCCCCCATCCTTAACCTTCCAAACCCTAACTCTAACCCTACCCCTACCTTCACCCCAGCCACCACCAACTCCAGCCACCCTCCCCAGCTCCGGCCGCCACAACCCTTTAGCCCCTCCCTAGCTCAGGCCGCCACCCCTAGACCCTCTCCAGCGTCCCCCATCCCTCCCCACCCTCTTCCCACCCCCGTAGTCCAACCGCCACCCCCATCCCTGCTCACATTGCACCAAATGATGGGGAAGGGCTAGAGGTTGGCACCAGAGGATGGAGAGGAGCTAAGGGTAGTGAGAGGGGATAGGGGTTGGCAGGAGGGACTGAAAGGTGGCGCCGGAGGGTGGAGACAGATTGGGGGTGGAAAAAGAGGTAGGGAGGGTGACCAAAGCTGGTGGTGGTGGGTGGTGGTGGTAGGATTTGAGAGGGTGGGGGTTAATTTTGGTATCAAGTGGGGTGTCCAAAGAATTTTTACAAAATTAAAATTTAGTTGGTGGGGGTCCAAATAAATGAGAGGTCCAAAGAGATAGTGGGTGCTACTAGCAGTACCCCAAAATATGAAATGCAAGCTATCATCATACAGCATCTGTAAGAATTAAGGATACTAATTCTAAGAAAATATAATTTTGCACCAAATAGAATAGCTAATATGCTTGGGACTCGATCCTGAGAAACCATTATGGTATAGAAATTTTTTTAAAGCCACATCAACACATCTCCCAAACAAAGGCATAAAGATCCCAAAGAATTGTAAGTCTCAATAGACAAGGCTTGAATCTCAATATAGCTGTAAACGCGCAGCAATGAGGTGGCCCAAAAGCATGCATTGTACAACTACTCCAGTAAAATATTTTCTAAGAGCACATGTAAGATGTAAACTAAGTGATTCTGAGTTCAACAAACAACTAACCACACACATACACCCAGGAAGTGTTTAAACTTGAAATATGTAGCTAACTATACACAAAAAAATTGTTAAGCATACCTGGATTACACCTAAAAGGTCCTCCAAAAGCTCCAGAGTTAAGTCCACCTGTATTAGAGTTGGTTCCAAGTCTGAGAAAGGCATTCTAGGAGAAATAAACAAAAGGGCACAGCAATCATGTACCATCATCAAGTTATACAGCCTAGTACTAACACACTCTGACCTTTGCAATCACTTGAGCCATCCATGGTGCCAGCACACCCGAGCACAGATCAATGAGAACACATGCAGCCTTAGCCTGTGGGAGAAATTAAGATTAAAGCCATTTGTTTCCAAGTGAGGACAAATAAGTTCATGAACAACAAAAATCAGCATTAGAAGTTTATAGAATTTGAACTTATAAAAAGAAACATGAGGTTTTATAGTCCCAGGCTGATCACTTTCCTTAGGTTCCCATTTCCATTGTTTGATGGCCAACATATCCAATTAAGGATGATAACAATGGAAAAGGTTATGAATCCACAATTTTTTTTAAAAACATCTCAAAGTATATTTAGAAAGTTAGAAGACATAACAATCTAAGATGAGTTATCTACTTAGAGCCACTAAGAAAAACCTAGCAGCATATTCAAGAGATTACCTCTTGTGTTTTAGCTTCTGTGGTATAGAATAAAAATGCTCTTGCAAAGAGAAGGAAATGAGGGATGAAAATGGTAGTTTTGATGATCCACAGATGGTACAAACATAAAAATAGTTTTGATGGTTTGTCTTACAGATCAAACTGGTAGTTGAGCAGTTGGTTGGAGGTATACTTGGTGTTCTTGAAATGGACTCATCAAATTCAGGTGGTACAAGTACAACATTCAATTGTTGCCAAGATAGGCATTGAATTTGAGTAGGATGTCACTGCATGCGCAGAGGAATGGGTTGTGTTATATGCTTGTTGTTACCAATGAGTGAACACAAAGGTGGCTCAACTAGCCGCACTTAATGGGTTTTGGGCTTTTTTTTTTATAAGTCTTTATTTAACGAAATTGCATGCAAGTAAACAGTCAGCTTTATATAGATCTCATTTTGTGGCTATAGTAGATCAAAATAACATTTTTGTGGGTTTTCTTGATTGAAAAAACTTTTTGACCGGACATTCAGTATTTTTCTTTTATCTGACATAGTTATAGACTTGGGTATGGAATTCTGAATTGTATCATGCGAAGAGGAGACGACTAAAGTCAGTTATAATTATTAGGAAACAAATTAACATCTAGCGTGCTGAGAGTAGGTTACCTTTTGGCAGAACAGTAGCAACTAAGGCATTTTAAGGCTGTGAACATGTTTGATACAATGTGATCAAAGCAATACCAGCTTTGGATTTCATGCGTACTCCATACTGTAAACTTAGGAATGAAACAAATACAAATATGGGTTCCAGGTGTGTATATGAATGTCTTTGAGTGTGTGTGTCTATGTTACACGGACTTTTCAAAATAAATCAAATACCGTGTTGGACACCCGATACTCGGACAAGGGTATGGGATATGAATGAAACATGCGATCAAAGCAATACCAGCTTTGGATTTCATGCGTACTCCATACTGTAAACTTAGGAATGAAACAAATACAAATATGGGTTCCAGGTGTGTATATGAATGTCTTTGAGTGTGCGTGTCTATGTTACACGGACTTTTCAAAATAAATCAAATACCGTGTTGGACACTCGATACTTGGACAAGGATATGGGATATGTGTCGGATATTTTTCAACGGATACTTCTTATATAATTGTATATAACACTATTATTATATTTACTTATTGTTGTATAATTGTAAATGTCTTTTAACACTGTAAGTTACATATATTACCATTTTATCGCACATACTTGATTAAAAATAAAATATGACATTTTTTTTGCTGAGTCAGCATACCCTTAAATTTATTGTTTTATGAGTCCGACATCTAGATACATACCGGCACCGGAGTCCATGTAACATACGTGTGTGTGGGTTATAGAGAGAGAGAGAGAGAGAGAGAACAATAAAAGATTTTTCATAATTTTCCTATAAATAGAAATTAAAAGATAAAAAGCAGAAATAAATCCTAAGAAATCCTAGAGGGGAAGGGTAACCCACATGTGACGGAGAAAATGATGATAAGTAGCCAGCACAAACATGAAGCAGTGGTCTGTATACCGGTGAAGAAGATGTTGCCACAATCTGCAGTTACAACTAAAATGGTCGGAACAATATGGTTTAAAGATAAGTATTGGAATGAAAATCATACTAAAACCACAGAACAACCTGAGACAGAGCATGTTGCACAAAAGGCTGCTTCCATATTGAGAAATTATCATCAACATGATCCGGACCACTGACATTAGGACGAAGAGCTATTACACAGCCAAAAAAAGAAAGTCAAAGTTCTCTAATGCAATTTCACGAGGGATCTCAAAAAATATTTACAAACTATGACTAATACTGCTAAAAAAATAAATTCCTCCAGTTGAAAGAAACAATTTATAGTAACAGGATCTCATAATATTTAAATATCAAAAATCAAAGAGAAGAAAGCCTTCAATTCCTTGAATGTTAATTCTGAACAACGATTACACTAAAGAAGAGGCAATAAGCCACTGACCTGGCAATAATGCTTGTACAAGTGGTAATGCAGACCAGAAGTCAGACATGCTATCTGCCAACTTGCTACAGAGCAAAGGCTGTAACACAGAACATTTAAATTGATGGTCAAGATGACAAAAGACAGACATCACAACTATACAAGTCAGTGAAGCAGTGATGATCCAAGACTGATGATAGCTCACCTGCGATGCACAAGCATAAAGAACATGTAATATC